>OY759262.1:21451143-22088643 GCA_963662155.1 Lamellibrachia columna
AAATAGTAAAACACGAAGTAAATCATTCTTAATTGATATGTACTTTAACATCGAACAATTCGGAGAATTTGACCATTTTAACTACACCACTGCCAACTGCCTCCGTATGAGTTAACCAATGGGAATCCTTGTACATTCTCTCTTAAGAAGGGGTGACGATGCATTCCTAAAATGTAAACCATCGCTGTGTATGTTGTTAGTGTTCTCTTCACTTGATGTTGTATTCGTCGATGGTGACATCATGCACAAGTATCATATTTTGTGACGTTAACAAGGACAACTGAATAAAAAGATATACTTTTAAATGGAATTAAAACAAAAGCTACTACAAATCACTTAGCGGATTGTGGACAGTTATTGTGTTCATATTCGATACTATTTGTGAACAATTTCAGACCACGTTGGTCATTTGTAGTTCTACGCTCTACCTACCGATAATAATCCCGTAAGTGAAATACAGCATCCAGAGTTCCTTCGCAAATGTGCTCAGCACAAAACCCATGTTCATGAGGACACCACCGACGACCACAACCCGTCTGTGACCGAACTTGTTGCACATGAGATTTGCCGGCATCGCTGGACAAACAACAAGCATCACGTGATAACGGTGCGGCAGGTACCCAGTAAGATTGATGTGTAAAGACAAACGGTGTAGCATTGGTTCAGACAGCCGACGCACAAGTGGCTCACGCTCCCGAACACGAACACACACATACGTACACACATAAGCAAACATACGCACACATGCGCGCACACGCCGCACACACGCACGCACGCACACACACACAAATGGCAGTTTGGCAATATTACCAAACAGCGATTTGAAGTACTGCGACAGTTGTTACAGTGAATAACGGCCGTTGATTTACGGTACCTGAGAACAGAGCCACACTTCCGACCATGGCCGGGATCCACGCTATCTCCGCAGCCGATGCTCTGTAGCTCTCCTGCACCAACTCGAAGAAAATGCCAAACGACCTGACGCAGCAGCCCACGACTAGGAAGTTGACCATGACACTGCCTGCGATGAAGTAAAACGTTGTACAGGTTACGCCAGGATGTAAGTGTAAATGAACGCTAGCAGTAAATAGTTCGTACGTATGTTGTTTAAAACTCGTATTTTAGCTAAATATACACCAGTGTAAGGTTTCGGGTAGTTATCAAAATATACATCCTCAGATTTGTTGTCAACTGCTTGTAGTACATATTACTAACATTATACCGAGATAAATACTAACAGTTTGCCCGTGTCTTCACTGACTGAATAGGCAGGAAATAAAAACAACTGGCGCACGCAGACGGAAGTGGGGAATTAAGATATGTAGCCACCTCGTTGCTCGCTTACACTTGTACAGGCGCTTACTCTTACGGTTTATATGTAAGTCTTGCGGGTTTTCTTAATGTGACGGTATTACGAGCGTTACAAACATTTCATACGTTTTTCCTGCGTTTTGAACAAGGATTTTTCAAGTGGCGTGCGAATACCGGATCATCAGTCAAAAACACGTCCGGTCAGATCAAAACACGTAAAGGTAAAGGTAAAGGTATGTTCTTATATAGCGCGGTATCCGGTCCATAGGACTGCTCAAAGCGCTTTACACTTCACCCCCTGGCAGACCTGTTCATTCCAAGGCCATCTCAACTTCTTTGGGAAGTATTCAGCCACGCTGCAATTGTTGCGCGAAGGCTATTCGTTCACATATCCACCACTGTCTGTATTGCCAGGTACTCATTTATACAGCTGAGTGAACTGTGGCAACGTGGGGATTTGAAACCGGGTTCTCTCGATTGAGAGTCCGGCCTTCTAACCGGTATGCTATCGCGCCCCACAACGTCCGATTAGCGACTCTCGCAAATATTTTAGATGTGCTCTGTCAACTGAGCCAAAGCCTCACGAAATCGATACATCCCAGCGGCAAGCTACGTTTGAGCATACGTGGAAAACAAGAAAACCATGCGGGTGCGTTTGGATCATACGGGTTCGTTTGGGGTCTTACAGATTGTTTTCAGTCTTACAAGGATGGCACCACCATGGCTCAATTGTGGGCAGACGCATATATCTAGTAGCTGACGAGACGCCGCCGATAAACTGCCAACGTGTTTGGAATGGATGGCTATACGTTCTCGTTAAGTGTGACAAAATGTGAAGCCGTGTCACAAATAGTACGTGAATCCATCTCGTATCTAATGCGAAGGTCTTCGTGAATTTGACCTCCGTCTTTTCTCCTCGACTGAGAGACGTATATAGCGGTGTAATATATGGCTTAGTTGGCAGTGGCGCGATCTTGTATTGTGTAGTTCTGGCGTGTCTAGGATCTCGCAAGCTTAGTCACCCATTAGTTTACTATGCTACCGTGTAGTGGGGCAACAGTTTACAAACGAAGCACATATTAAACATTTAAGCCAAAGGAGGCTAAGCCCAACGCCCCTCTACCTAAATACGTTAATTGTTGCTGTTATCAAATACCGCGCCTTGACCATAATATATAGCGAGGACACTATATTCTATAAATATATATTTATTGCATGCGATTGTTTGTATTACCGATGCTCACATGTTGGGTGAAATAACTAATATTCCCAAACCAATTTCGACTTAAATGTCAAACCAACATATTACGTTGGATTTTTAACATGGACGATTAAGGTTACATAAATCGATATTAAACAACATAATATATGTTATAATTTTAATGACATAGCAATATTTTATATTGTATTAGTTCCTAAGCTGTACTCTTAATTGCGGAATACTTATCATTAATTCAGATTCATGTGCAGTATATATCGGATAAGAACAGTTAGCCGAATGACAGCATGGTTTCTCACGTGACGTCATCATACACTATCGTAACTATTCTTTCAGAACATCCTTGTCAATATGAAAACTGTTTTTTGTTTCTAAGAATAATATGAAATCAGAGTCATACACGTCATATACTTTGTTGTTCTTGTTTCGAAATATTAATTGATGGAGACAATGTTGTAACAATATGATAGGGGAGCCAGTGCTGTGATTGTAGACATGGACCTGAGTGAGAGAACAGAGGCGACCGGGTAACTACCCTTGCCAAACAATTCTACACCCGTGGAAGTAAGTTTCTTGTTGGCCTAGAGAGCAATATTTAAAAAATGGAATTGCAATAGTCAAGCACATTGCTAACAAGACCAGTTTGAAATAGTCTTGTCGACAGAAAGAAACATACCCTGGCGAATACGGCGAAGGTCACGAATGTGATAAAAGCGCCAACGACACTGTTGAAATTTAAATAGTTATGAAGGGTTACTCTGGCTCAGTATAGATGTCGGAAAAAACAGCCAGTTTTGTCAGGCTCTTCTTTGTGCAAATAATCAGAAACTTCTAACAAGATAACTGGTGAAATCGCCGTGTAGTACGCCGTGTCATACACTATCTGAAACAATATTCAGCAATAAAACCAAAATCGCATTAAAATTCCTGGGATTTGTTTGACAAAAACTAACTGTCCGACAACTTAATTAAAATTGAAGAATCCTACGTATGTCTTACCTAGTAGGCACATCCATGTCCACCCCGTGTCCTTTGGCACAGCATCCACCGAGTGAAACTTCTCTTGCATCGTATATCCACTCTTGACGTCTCCGAAGATTTTCTGAAGCACGGACGCTCCGGCCATCAGTTATGTAGTGGTGCGGTTAACCGTGACCTTGACGGCACTGTATCTCTTCAGTGAACCAGAACCGGACTCTAGACATTTCTACTGGCGAAATGTCACGCGCTCCATATTTTAAACCTTTTGTTTACCTTGTAGCAGCACATTACAACAATAGCTCAGGTTTGCTGATTTTTAGGTGGAAAACATATTTTGACGCAGCTCGATAGCGCGGCCAGCGTTGTTGACGCATTTCAGTGTACAGCACATTTACAACAATAGCTCAGGTTTGCTGATTTTTAGGTGGAAAACATATTTTGACGCAGCTCGATAGCGCGGCCAGCGTTGTTGACGCATTTCAGTGTACATGTTAGATATACAATGTCTGCCAGATATTGCACTAGCTGGTAGAAAACGTCCACGAAGTGTTGTTACCAGCCATTCCATGTGCGGAAACTGTGTACGCAATTCTCAATTTGTTTTAATCACATTTCAAACATATATGGCGTGAATTGTATTTGTATATGCAAGTTTGTACTATGCCGTCACCGAAACAAAGCTACGTGAAGTACAGGAGGGGTCACTGGTAGGTATTCCAAGACGACGACGCATCCCTAAAATCGACTGATCTGTTTATTTTTGTCAGAAAAGTTCGCTTTCACTTTTTCACTCGACTTCAACTGGCAAAATGACCTCCAAACCCAACTTCCGTGATTCGTCCCAGATTTCTGCTTCTGATTCCAATGGCAGCTATATCCAATAAGTACTTTCTGAAACCTATCCAGGTTTACATATAACATACCCATTCACATTGAAAGTGCCATAATGCAATTTTTTATTAACGTATTTGAATGTTTAAAGATTTTTATTGTAAAATCATGTTTTAAAGTAAAAAAGACAGACCTGATAGCATATATATATATATATATATATATATATATATATATATATATATATATATATATATATATATATATATATATATATATATATATATATATATATGCTATCAGGTCTGTCTTTTTTACTTTAAAACATGATTTTACAATAAAAATCTTTAAACATTCAAATACGTTAATAAAAAATTGCATTATGGCACTTTCAATGTGAATGGGTATGTTATATGTATATATATATATATATATATATATATATATATATATATATATATATATATATATATATATATATATATATATATATATATATATATATATATATATATATGCTATCAGGTCTGTCTTTTTTACTTTTAAACATGATTTTACAATAAAAATCTTTATATATATATAATGCATATAAAGTACACACACACACACACACACACACACACACACACACACACACACACACACACACACACACACACACACACACACACACACACACACACACACACACACACACACACACACACACACACACACACACACACACACACACACACACACACACACACACACACACACACACACACACACACACACACACACACACACACACACACACACACACACATTGGGAAGTGAATTTGGTGGGAGGTGAGAGGTGAACTCTCAAAATTAGTAGGCGGTGGGAGGTTGGCCTCCAAAACAGGTGGGGGTGGGAGGTTGAGGCCCCTGCCACACCTCTCATATGTATAATTCATAACGGAAACCCGGACAGAATCCGTCCTCGATAGCGGAGACACTAGTCATAGACAATCACCCATCTAGCAACATTACCACCTGCATCTGGATTCAACCGGCCGTTGTGTACAATGTGAACGCGCCGTTAGCGTCGCGTGACTGAAGTGACCCATTATAAAGGTCGTCAGTGGATGATGTACATCGTGCGTCAATGTCTATGTCCGCCACTTCTATTCAACTGATAAACAAACGCCCCAATGAACGAACTTCTAAATTGGTCAAATCGAAGCATTTTATTGCACATTTCCCAACGGGGATGGGTACATATATTCCCGATGTTTCTCTGACTTCTCCCATTAGGAATAATCTGTATATTTCGTCGCTGAAAATAATTTTTGACCAATGACTGTTTGCTGCGCGTGCTATTATGGACGCCCCGCGTGCGATGGCGTCAGCTAACACGTTTACGTGTGTATCATTCTTTATTGGATTGTTGACTACAAGTCATTGAACATTTGTTGATGTTAAAGGACACTGGTATTCCGACACCTCCCTGTAAACACATTTAGCTGTTGATAAATCATGTCAGCCCATTTAAAGGACATGATAATGTTTGTGGCAGGGTCTGGTGTATTTACGGGAAACTGTTTTCGTAAATGACAATGTTCTGGTGATGGATGAATCGGAAGGTGTGACTGGATGTTGACTAGGATCGTAGCAAGCCAGTTGGAATTATTTTGGACAATGTGTTTTAAATAAAACGTGATAACATATGCGAAAAGCAACATCTCCTTAATCGCTAACCATTGAAGACGACAACAGCAACTGTTTCTAGTACACGCACGCTATTGTTGCTGTTGTCAACATTTCTGTCGCCCCACATTGCCTGTGTTTTTCGGAAGAGACACTAAAAACCATTGGTCCCTTCTGCATGATGTCTATGTGTCTATGGTAGGTAAAATATCCCATGCAGGGAAAAGAAAAACACCTACCGTGTACTCACTAACTCTAGAGAAGGGTCTTATTCAAGTATTGTTTTCATTTCGCAATGCTGTAGGCTGCAAACTGTAAGCAATGTGTTTATGTCGTCGTCGGTTTCGTGTGTCTGAAGTAGCTAAATATGTGAGATACTTTGCATTCTCTTGTAAAACATCATCTTATATACTGCTCTACGTACAACCATAAACACAAACGTAGGGGTTACAGTTACGTTAACAGAGCAGTGTGGGATTGCAACTTCAAAAGGTAGAACTGAGAGATCTTAGTTATGGAAAAACGTGTATCGGAATGTGGTTTTGCAACGCCACAGACAAGGAGATTAAGAAGAGATCAGATAAAAGTGTTAACAAGATAACATGCTGATAAAAATAGTTATAGAAGTATCTATTCTCACGAAGATATAATACCTAGAGGATAAAAATAACGTCAGTGAAGGAACAGCATACGTTGGATATCTGAAAGCATTCATTCTTACATAAGGCGAAAAATGAATGGAACCGATTGTGTAAGACGCTAGCAGTATGATTGTTTAAAAAACCAAATTGAGAAATGTATACAACTAGCCGTGTTGCCAGGCGTTGCACGGAAACAAGGCAAGAGCCTGTGACTCGTTGCACTAACTCAGTCTAGTCTTAGTAGAGCAATGGCAATGAAATCTTCGCGCCAGAAAAACTGCCGGTTTCACGTAACAATGGCAGAAACACGCTAACAATTGTACGTATATTTCTGAGTTACGTAGTCTCCGTCGAACGTCCACATACGTAATATCCTCACCCCGAAGAATTGCGAATATTTCTGTAAGAACCACCACTATGGGCACGCCAGCAAAATATCAGCCCCATACATGCGAAACTGAAGGATATACGAAGGAACAGCCAATCAGAGTCACAAACTACTTTGTTATATAGAAGGGCGGGTGATTCATATGCGAATAAGCGTTGAACTCTCGCTAAACCAATGGCTTCCTTGTCCTCTTGCTATCTGGGTTTTTCGCTATGGATGGCATGACTCCACAAATTGCAAATTAACACGTACATGCTCTGTCCAGGGATGCAATCAGAAACACACGAAATTCCTCCCATCAGGTTAATCCTAACCCAGTCAAGCAGAGCAATGAATAGAGCCAAAGTGTCGATAACTTTGGAAGGAAGTAACAGTCAGCTGTAACATCAACGGGCCCGGCATCGTCAGGGTAGCGCTACCTGTCAGTGTGAGAGCAAGTAACTCACTGGAGTAGATCGAAACGTTCGCTTTGCTGGACAGCGGGTCCACCAGAACCTTTTGTTCTGAGACACTAGCGGATGAGTTGCACCTAGACGGAGAAACACAGAAACTTACGTTGACCACACTTAACAAGGAGGACATAAGAGTGAGCAGTAGAGTGGTCAGCCTAGAGGTGGCGGCCATCAGGCATGGGTTAATTTCAACTGTTAATTTGCTAATTGAATTAACTCAATTAAGTTAATTTAATTAATTAACTTTACCAGAAAGGCAAGGTTAATTTAATTTAATTAAGGGGTTCATTTAATTGAATTTAATTGACAAATTCCTAATTAACTATCACTTAAGTGCTCATTTAACAGTTGGTATTATTGCATAGTTCACAACCATGTTATCCAGGCATTTCCAAAAAGCCTGCAGTCATTAGCCTGACAGAGATCAGATTAAGGCACGTGTGAATGGGAGGTAGAACATAATAGAGCACTAATGCTGTGTGTGCCAACTGGAGTGGGCTGGTCATTCAGGCACCTGTGAGATGGAGGGAAGGCCTAGACAGTAGAATTTCTTCTGGTAGTGTGATAAGTTGACAAATCATGGCTTCTGCACGTCTCTGTCTAAAGTAAACATGTCTCGCTGGTAGCTTGCAGCCAACTAGACCTATGCATTAGACTATGTATCTATATGTTTTCTGTACATCTACAAGTGTACAAATAACATGCGGAGAAAAGTAAAATAGCTTCAGTTTGGGATCTTTTTACAGCGCCAACTGGAATTAAAAGCAAGCCAGTTCTAGTGATACATAGACAATTGTGTATAGATATTTAATTGCTAGTGTATAAAGTGGAAATCTAATGATTTAGCATTAAAACACTGCATAATTAACAACTTGGTGCATAGAAATTATGTATGTAGTTACTTGGTTTTCATAATTTGATGGTTGAATATAGGAGGAAACTCCACACCCTGCAAATCTTCAACCACAACTTTACATTCCTTTCAGAAAAAAACTTTAATTTTAACAATAATCTAACACTTTTTTAATGTGATCGAATACACCATGAACAAATGTCTTGGTATATAAATATTGCATAAGCAAAATACATTTCTTTTATAAGTCAACAATAATGTTCAGATTTGTTTGATGGTAATAATAATGTTCCACAGATGTAATAAGTAAAGTAATTCCATCAATATATTATATGAACCCTGTATTATCGTGACCGTAACGTTTACGAACCTTGTGATCTTAGAACTGTTATAACATGTGTAAACACTTAACACTAACACTTAGCATATTATTATTTCAATTATGACTTGTATCAAGCGCTTAAACTTACAAAAAACAGTGAGAAATGAATGTAATCTGCATTTCTACCAAAACATAATTTAATTATTAATTGAACTAAAGTTAGTTGTTAATTTTAATTTAATTGAAGAATTTTGGAGGTTAATTTAATTTAATTGACATGAGAAATGTGTGAGGTTAAATTAATTTAATTTAATTGGAATATTTTGGAGGTAATTGTAATTTAATTAATTAACTTTTCAAGTTAATTACCCCATGCCTGATGGCCATAGATGGTGACTTTCGCAGCCTGGAGCGTGTGTTAACCAGACCAGCGATACCGATCAAGAAATCAAATATTGGACAACAATGTGAGTTGAAGCTTTGACGTCACCTCCGAGATTTAGTGATACCGGAAGTAGAAGCAGCATCCGTGATGCTGCTGATAGGCCAGGATAACCAAGACATCGTGATGCCACGATAATTACGTGATGCCACGAATTATTAAGTTGTGACGTTGGTGATCCATATGCGACAAGGACACTGCTGGGGTGGACACTGAACGGTCCTATGAATACAGACCGAGGACGCCATTGGTCTGGAGAAAGCACGGCTACTACGCATTTCCTTGCCACCGATGACAACTTACACCAACAGATGGAAAAGTTCTGGAAGCTAGAGGAATGGGACACACTGGTAAAGGAGAAGCCTGAGATGGCCGTTAACGACAAGAAAGCACTATCCGCCTGGGAGGAAAGCATCACACAGGAGGATGACAGTCAATACGAGCTCGATATTCCCTTCAAGCGTGAATCGCCGGGGTTACCTGACAACCGTCGGCTTGCAGATTAAAAGGGCTACAAGGAAGACTCAACCGAGATACCACTCTGAAAAAGGACACAGCGCCGTCGACCATGCGGGAGCTGAAGGTGCCACGTGGTATCTACCACACCACCCCGCATGTCATCCTAAGAAACCAGGCATACTCAGAGTAGTATTCGACTGTGCAGCGAGATACCTAGACGTGTCGCTCAATGACCAAGTCCTATAAGGACCAGACTTTACAAATTCGCTGCTACGTGTACTTCTCCGATTCAGACAAGAGTCGGTGGCGCTGATGGTGGACATAGAGGCTATGTTCCACCAAGTTCGCGTTGCCGAGAACGACCACGACGCACTGAGATTCTTGTGGTGGGCCGATGGCGATATGAGTAACAATGCAGCTGTATACCGAACGAACGAATAAGAGTGTCATGTACCTTGCTTATGGCAAAGTCGAAACTGGCCCCCATCAGAACGATGACAATCCCAAGGCTCGAGCTGTCGGCTGCAGCCTTTTCGGTTAAGCTGGACAAGATGCTGCAAATAACCTAGAGTTAGAATACGCATTCCAAAGGTTCATTAGCAGCGGGGACAAGTAACAGAAATGTGGTAAGACAATTGTACAAACCTCACTGGCGGAGAACGTGAGCGTGGAACAAGGACCAAATCTAGAAATTCATGGTTCAAAGGGAACTTTTTTGGCATTTCAATCCACTGACACCGTCGCAATTGGTAGGCGTGTGGGAGCGCATGATCATGACGATTCGGAGGTTGCTCAACGTGTTGATTCGAGAGCAGATCTTAGAAGATGACAGCTTGGCCACTGTCATGTGTTCGGCGGAAGCGACTGTCAACAACTGACCACTGACAACAGTCTTAGTTGACCACAAAAACCCGGAGCCACTGACGCCAAATAATCTCCTCTTGCTTAGAGCAGGGTCATCATTTCCACTTTGCAAGTTTGTGAAGCAAGACATGTACTGCAGGAGGAGATGGCGTCGGGTTCAGTACCTAGCAGACGTCTTCTGGTGGAGGTGGACAAAGGAGTATTTGCCATCCCTACAACAACGACAGAAGTGGACTCAACGGCAACTAAACGTCGAAGTGGGGGACATTGTGTTGCTAAATGCAGACACCCCACGAAAGGTGGCAAATGGTTCGGGTAGAACAGGCCTTTCCGAGCGATGATGGACTTGTGCGGTCAGCAAGGGTGACATTAAGATGTCTGGTGGCAACCCTATGTACATATGACATACTATGTTGTCAGATGTTAACCATTATAGATGTACTAGATGTACGATATGCAATGTTAATTCATTCTATGAGGTGTTAATCTATCAGTTGACATTCCGTCCTGGTTTATTGTTTGTGTTAAATGCCCTTTGGTTTACTTAAGGGGCCGGTGTCACGTACTGGATGTATTATTTCTGTTGGGCAGTATGTTGCCATGTGTGGGCTCCCTCTGGTGGAGTTGGTTTGGTTCCCCGGCAGCGCCATCTGTACCTCGACTCCCTGCACTCGCTATCGATACACGTCACTCACTATCTACTCGTCACTTCGATATCGCCAACTCGTTGTCTTGCTACGTTAAATATGTATCCGTCAACCTACTATGATACTTATACGTCAAAAGTCAAATAAAGCGAGCGTTACTTAAACTGGCCTTGTCATTCTTGAAGTTGAACAATCACGACGACACCGCTGACAAACCGCCATTTACAAACACTATTCGTGACGAAACAGTAACCATGGAAACATGTATCTGGCTTATTAAACGTATTTTGGTGGGCAGCATAATTTACACATTTTATTCTAGTACCAAGAACATTATATTATTACACGAACAGCAGAAACGTTACCTTTAAAACTAACGTGTTTTGACAATCGTCAAACATCCCGGTTTTTGCAGACATTTCGGATTTCATGCCGCAAAGTTAAAACCTAACAATTGTTTGCACTAACGATCTACACAGTTAATGGCAGGAGAAATAAAAGAAATAACACAGCCATGTTTAAACGAGTTTGTTGATTACTTTCAATGTCTGCATCGTTCATGATAATCAACAAATTACATATTTAGTAGTTCGTTGCCGGGCAATTTAGTTGACATACTTGCAACAAACAAAATGTACATAAATTTACTCCAATTAAATACAAACATACCATTATAAGCCACTTAGCAAGCATTCCTCGTGAAAATGGGACTCAGCATCTACAAGGCAACATAAATTGAGGTGACATCATGTTGCTGTGCATACGGCCATATCTCGTTTTTATACGGATTTGTTTTAGTTTAACGGAACAATTTATAAAGTACATAGTTTTTTATGTTCATCACAAAAGAGTAAACTCGAATTACAGACTTTTAGCTGTCGAAGCGCATCCTTTTTTATTTTTGCACAGGACGTAAACAGATCTATAGCTAGGCAGATTTCCTTCGAAACCTAGAGGATTTCGTTTGATGTAGGTATGTTTCATATCCTCATAGATGGCGACACTCGATCGGAGTGCAAAAGGTCAATTATCTTATTACCCATGTTGAGTGAGTGGATGTGAGTGAGTGAGTGAGTGAGTGAGTGAGTGAGTGAATGAGTGATTGAGTGAGTGAGTGAGTAATTGGGTGGGAAGGTGAGTGAGTGAGTGAGTGAATGAGTGAATGAGTGAGTGAGTGAGTGAGTGAGTGAGTGAGTGAGTGAGTGAGTGGGCGAATGCGTTGGTGAGACTGGGTGAGTGAGTGAATGAGTCTATGAGTGATTGAGTGAATGAGTGAGTGAGTGAGTGGGTGAGTGAGTCGGTAAATTGGCGAGTCGGCGAGTCTGTGAGTGCAGTGAATGAGTGTCAGTAACCACAAAAATGTGTTCAGTATGTTTCACGGGGGTAGCTGACAATCAATATATCCCAGCACATGTAGCAGCAAAGCGGTCGACTTGACAGGGTGCACAATTGTATGAGTTGGCACTGTCGCGCAATGATCGTGTAAATAAATAATACCATTGGACTATAACAGCCAGTTAACGCGTTTAATTTACATTCCATTACTGAATGTATATCATATACAATACATACATATAGAATTTCATAATTACTAAAACAAAGAAAATAAATAATAATCAACGCCTCGCTACACTGCGAGTATAACTCGAATTAAGATGAAATAACGATGAAAACAATTCACATTATTGCTCGAACGCAGTTCACATATCGCTCGATAATGATTCACCTATCAGTTGAACACCGTCCACACACTACTTGTGTCACTGGTTCCGAGACAGTCCATCTTTCCTGCCGCTCAACCGACCACGCCCTCACACGACGCTCCAGCTCGCCCTCTGCTGCGTATATGTCTCGGCTATTCAGCCCAAGCTGGTTGTCAGTCGCTATATCCTAAGCTGGTTCTGTATGATACAACTTAACCCAAACACCACGCTGACAGTAAATAATTACCATATACACGTGAATAATAACGCAATGATAATCATATCAGTTTACCCTTTAAATTATACAAAATACGATTACAGGCGTGTCACCCAACAAGCACTAGATATGCCAACAATGGCTGACACGCTTTACACAAATAATAAAAAATAATAATAATAAAAACCATATTTACAGTAGATGACTCTTCAACTTCATAACATGTATTAACACATAGGACATACGAATATATCGAAATACATACACACATATTATCAGCTAACAACGTAATAGATAATACTTACGCCAGTCGCTTCTGGCATTGTTCAAATTGTGCCGCGTCACACCATGTGTTACATCTGCTCCTTGCTCGCTTCTAACAGAGTTACTTTCTCGTAACTTTGTTAGCTTCACGCAGCTTTCTACTGACACACAATTTCAGTATAGTCGCTTTCTCGCGGGCTACAACCGTGTTTTATTAATTGCAGTATAGTTACCTTCTCACAACTTATCACCGGCCATCTCTGAAATATTGCAGCCGCCTCTTTGGCGAACTATAATCGACCGACCCCGGTTAGAATATAGCGTATATATAGTTTACCAGTCAATGATACGCTTCAGTAAATATTACCGGCCTGTTACCTAACATAATGCCCATTGCTAGGATTACCGCCTAGACAATAGGTATAGAAACCCTGTTACATAAGGTAGTGGCTATCACTACGACTATGGTATAACCATAAAATAAGTGTATAATATACACAATGTCACAATGGGGTTAGGATGGGGTATAGCTAGTCCAGACCCTATGGAGAACAACACTGTTTTCACCTATTTGATTTAATTGTTTTCTTGACCAAGTCATCTGCATGTATTTATTCCCTCCACTCGTTGTTCAACACGCTTGTCTTTTTATCACTTTATGAACCACCACTCATTCTGTCCATCATCTCCATCAATATTTGCATTATACGCATCTTATTATGTACATCATATGTGCAGCGTTGCACACTAAATAGTATGGCATAAAAACACATTTCCTTACATGAGGCGTGTCGATAGGTAAGTTGGCAAGATCACATTCCCCAGAGATCAGATTTCTGATGATGACCACTTCAGAAATTTGAATGAATGGATCAGTGGTTTACTCTAAGAAGATACATCATCACAGCATACCTTGGAGTGAGGATTAAACCACATAGATGGAAAAAACAAACACCAACACGACTGCACATGGGAATACGTCATCATCTAGAAACGAAATGACTGTTTGTCTTGTTTAAGGGATGGCACACACATGTGAAGTACAAACTGCAGTGTGATCTTAGCAGATGTGCTCATCCATCAGCGGAGAAAAATCCCATCTGATAGCAATATGCCATCGGTTGCAACCGCTTGCAATCGATAGGGATAAACTGTGTTTGGTGTGTCAACGGTATACATGGCAGGGCCTACAATGCCGATGAACATTAATGAACAAAGGTTAGATATACCACGCCTGCTCCTCACAATAGACACTTGACGTTCAATGAAATGAATCTCCGCTCACAATCCGCAGTGCTGACTGGTATCAACGATATAATATATGCTGTAGGTGCCAACGTAAATTATTTGCCTTTTCTGTCACCGACAGTTTTCAATAGACGGAATCCAGTGTACTGGCCTTTTTTTGATCGATTCATTGAGTCTCCTGACAAGACTGGTTATTTATTATATCCAAAACCAGGAGTTCCATTGTTCGTACCCACTCAGTTTGACCCGTGTTGTTTCCACGGTTACTGAAGTCACGAATCACCACACAAAGTAGTAGATGTTATCAGATGACTAGACAGCCAACGGTGTACGTGTAACGAGAGACTGGTTTTCTGTGAAGCTGAACAAAGAGCATAGTTTCTATAACGCGTCAACAGTTGAGGCGACGGGGGTTCAGTGGTTTTGTTCTACACATCAGTGTGCTATTTATGTGTGAATGGGTTACACTACTGCTACGGTTCAATAACCCGACAAGTCAACGACACAAGATCATGCTGGATAGCTGTGTAACGCGATTATGTAGGTCGACATATAGGGTTGTTTGACCTGAACCGCCGGGTACTTACAGAAGGAAGGGACACCGCAACATGCACGAGAATAACGATCCGGCGTGTGCCGTTCCCAAAGACAAAGGCTGGGCCTGGATGTGTCTACTCGGTAAGATAACTGTCTTGTTCACATTTACTACACCGGTACAACACACGAACTGACGGTATTGGTAGTATATCTACTAACTCATGTGTTCACTCATCCGTGAAGTCTTGTTCACATTTACTGCAACAGTATAGTATAGCGCACGCTGTGAGTGTTGGAATAATAGGGCTTTAGCCATAACTTTGCATGCTAAGTTTCCCGACACGGCTCTTATTGACGTCTTATAAAAAAGTTTCATTGGAATTGATAAATGGGTGTACACCCCATTTCGTTCAAGGTGCAATAGTCAGACTGTGTCAGAATCGTTGAGCATTTAAACAGGGTAAGGACATTGCAACATGCACAAAACAATCTATCCGATGAATGCTATTCCCAAAGGCTGGGCCTAGATGTGTCTACTCGGTAAAATAACTTGTTCACATTTACTACACCGATATAACGCACGCACTGAGTGTTGGAATAGTAGGGTGTTAGCCAATGTGCAAGCATCTCGACGTAACGTGTTAAATACAGGATAGCTTATTTACTCAACATGTGCTAGGAACAACCACGGGTGAGAATGTATTATATATAGTTTTATCTTCTGAAAATGAATGATTGGGCAATATTAAAATACATGAAACATGGTGTAATGTAATGTACAGACACGAGCTGGTACATGTCACTAATTAGTATAAATAACAATGAATGTACAGACACGAGCTGGTACATGTCACTAATTAGTATAAATAACAATGAATGTACAGACACGAGCTGGTACATGTCACTAATTAGTATAAATAACAATGAATGTACAGACACGAGCTGGTACATGTCACTAATTAGTATAAATAAGGTTAGCAAACAGTCAAGACTGGTTTGCAAGTTCAGTTTGACCAAAAACCCTTGTTGCTGCTCAATAACATATGAAAAACAAGGGAAAAAGATCCGTAAATACAAATTGCACAAGCATAGTACCAGCGATAGTATTTACAATTCAATACATACAAAAGCGAGGGGTAGTAATCCCCATTTTCAATAGCAAACAAACACAACCTGTTTGTACCGGAATTTCTGACCAAAAAACCCTGTTGCTGTAAAAAAAAAGTAAGGCTCCAGCATATGAAATATAAGGGAAAAAGATATATAAATACAGATTAAACATAGTATCAGCGATACCAGTTACACTTCAATATACACAAACGGGGGGAAGTAATCCAATTTAACCTTAATAATCATGCAAACACATTTTTGCAAAAACAACTAACAAAAAACCTTGTAGCTGTTTAGCTGTTAGATGGATATTGAGCATTTTAACACAAGAAAAAAAGATCCATTAGTATAGACTACTCAATCAAAATACCAGTCGGACTATGCTTCCATTCAACACAAAAAATACTTTTATTATTATTATATTATTAAAATACAGCTACGACTGAAATTAGGAAATCTAAAAGAGGCTATCAGCAAAAAATAGCATGTAACATAAAAAAATAATAGCAAGAGTTGCTATGCATATGTCAGGATTAAACAAAACGTACGAGACAAGGTTGGACCACTAGAAGACAGTGCTGGAAATATAATAGCACAAGGTTTATTTAATGGCGGAAGACCTAAATGGATACTTCAGCTGAGTGTTTACCAAATAGGATATTAGTTCATTACCAGTTCCAGATACTAAATTTCAGGAGGCTAAATCCGACTATTTAGGGCAATTAATTGTAACTCCAGAAAGCGTATGTAAGAAAATAAAGGCAATTAAGTATAATAAATCACCTGGAGTGGATGGAATTCCGCCCGAACTAATAATGGAAACAGTTGAACATATTACTATACCACACGAGAGTGTTCAACTTGTCTTTAAAAGAGGGAGTGGTTCCTTTTGAATGGAAAGAAATATTCATCATACCATTAATTTAAAAAGGTTTCGACAAATAATTCAGAAAATTACATACCAGTGCGTTTAACATCAGTGATTTGTAAATTATTAGAAAGGTTAAATAAAGACCATATGGCATGAATTATTAAATCCCATCTCAAAATGGATTAATAAAAGCGAGGTCATGCTTAACAAATGTGTTATGTTTTTGGAAGAAATCATTAAGTGGATAGACGAGGGTTCACCAGTAGATATTATCTACTTAGATTTTCAGAAAGCTTTCGATGAAGTGTCACATCAAAGAGTACTATTTAAATTAAAAGCCCATCGGTATTGGGGCTGGCACAATCGACTGGATAGAACAATGGCTGACTGACAGAAGACAGCGTGTTGTAGTAGATGGGGAGGTTTAAAACTGGAGACCAGTTTTGAGTGGCGTTCAACAAGGATCAATATTAGGACCTTTATTGTTATTAATATATATTAATGACTTGGACAATAATGTAACAAGCAACCTATTGAAATTTGCGGATGACACTAAAATGTTTAGAAAGTTTAGTAATCATGGTGATAAACAACATTTGCAAAATGATATAGACAAATTAATTAAATGGTCTAAAAATGGCAGATGCTATTCAATTTTGGGAAATGTAAATGCCAACTCACATAAAACGGGAACTTGTATGTAAACTATAAAATGGGAGATATTGTTCTAAGTACTACAATCAACGGAAAGGACTTAGAAGTAATAAAAAGTGCTGATATGAAAGCTTCGGAGCAGCTATTGCAGCTTCAAAGGGTAATCAAACTCTTGGGTTGATTAGGAGAAGGATAGCATACAAGAACAAAGGGCTAATTATACCTATGTATAAAGCATTAGTTAGGATTCATTTGGAATATTGTATACAAGCTTGGAGATCATATCGGAAGAAGGATATCAATACGCTTGAACGAATACAGAGGAGAACAACTAAAATGATTCCAGATCGGAAAGACCTTAGTTATGAAGAACGACTGAAAGAATGTGGCATAACAGCCCTAGAGACAAAGATGTTAAGAGGAGATCAAATTGAAGGTTTTAAGATATTGAATGGATATGAAAGCATTGATAAGAAATATATTTGTTCTCACTCAAGAAAGACGGTAGAACATGAGTGCTAACGAATGGACTATATATATATATATATATATATATATATATATATATATATATATATATATATATATATATATATATATATATATATATATATATATATATATATATATATATATATATATATATATATATATATATAATCCATTCATTAGCACTCATATCTCGTATATATATATATATATATATATATATATATATATATATATAATACTGGGACACACACTTAACTTGCCTCACGGCTGTTACACGCGGTGGCTCGCCCCTCTGCTCTCGATACGCCGTCGCACATATCAGATAAGTGTTACGTTCTCATGTAATAAATGTATTTGGACATACACTGCCTTGTGTCTACTGTATGCAACGTAGCATATCTACAATGAGGTAACATTAGTAACTGATCAGTGAAGATTGGATATCATGAAGCACTCATTCTCACAAACGACAATAGATGAATGGAACACACGTAACTGCTGGCAGTGTGGATATTTTTAAAAACAAGGTTGACATATATCTCAGGAGGGCGGGTTACGCGTAGATGAAACATTTTTGGACTCTCGATAAACCAATGGCTTCCTTGTCTACTTGCCATATGGGCCTTTGCCTTGGATGACACTCTTGTTAAAGCTTGTTGAATAGTTCGCCATGGCGACATTCGGACTTATGTTGTCGTGCATATTGCATCCACAGTACACGACGTCTCTGATACAGTCTGCCTAAAATCTTGTCATTGAAAAGGATTATTTACTTCATACATAAATCCGTTTTACTGGAATTGATCAATGGGTGTACGTCCTATGTAGGTCGAGGTGCAGTAGTCGGACTGTATCAGAGTTGTCGTGAATTTAGACATGGTTAACAACAGTTTATCTTCTCACGTATGTATGCACTTACCTAATCTCTAGCCTGGGTATCGGTAGTAACACGCGATGTTGTCAACTTAGTTTCAACACCTGTTTAATATCCATGTTCCATTCCTCCACAGCGACTGCTTCGATCCACTTAGTTGTCGTCGGCGGATGTGTCAATACATTTGGCCTTTTCTTCAAGCCGATTCAAGAGAGGTTCGATTGTTCAGCTGCAGAAACTACGTGGATCGCGGCCACCATGCATTTCGTGGGATTTCTCATGGGTGAGTCTGCTCCTTCTATGTCTAATTTTCCGTACCGGGGTTATCGAAGTCTATGCTCATAACGTGCTTTAAAGTATACCTGCATTAGCAAGTTGTCTGACTTGTTGAACTGACAACATTCCTGCTGTGCGATGTTAACAAATGCATGTGTTCTTCATCGGATACCGTAATACGTCAACTGGTCAAATGTCGTCCCATTTTGTGCATGGTAGAAAATGGGGTTAATCAGAGCATTACTTATCGGGTAATACTCCGGTCCTTGCCTACTTAATATGCATCATTATATAAGATAAACAAACTCATGCCGTAGATACGGACACAGACATGTTTGAGCAAACAAATTACATGATACTGTTCGGCGGCTCTAACAAAGGCCGATGCATTCCTTCATACTTGAAATATTTAACTAATAAATAAAGAAACAGGAAATAGTATTCTGATAAAAAAAATAGCAGAAATGCTAAAACATTCACATAATTATTAGTTTACATCTGAAAGTTCGTTATGCATTGTTTATTCTCTGTAAGTTAATGTGGTCGAGTTCTAACCACAATAATAATTAAAGCGATATATGGGGTACGTTACGTCACACGTGCTCCTCTCCCTCGCATTTCATTTCATCAGCTTAACATGCATGATAAGAAAATAATGATAACCTTGAATGTTTTTTAATAAGTTCTTTTGTTACGGATATGTTTCATTGTGATTGTTTTGAGCGTGGAACTGACATATTTCTAAAATGTACATCAATCATTGTCCAGTGACTCCGGCCAACCTTCTTTGCAAAAAAGTTGGTACAAGACCAGTTGTCGTCATGAGCGGACTGCTTCTCAACATTGGCTATGCAATGACAGCGTTTGTTCCGAAGCTTTGGATGATGTACTTCACATACGGACTAGTGGGTAAGTACATGCTACAATATGTAAGCGTATCGTATATAACCAAAGTATATTTGTATTATATTATATATATTTGCACCATGCCCGTATTCCAATAATATATAATATATTAACCGTTTATAATATATCGAATTAATGTTATTTATGGTATGCACTGCGATTATTTCAGGTGTTGGGGCTGGTCTTTGCTACGGACCGAGCATGGTAATTATCGGCATATATTTCGAAAAAAGAAGAGCACTTGCCAACGGAATAACATTCAGCGCCTCCTCTTTTGGGTCTTTCTGCTTTCCGCCACTGATACAATACTGCCTGGACTCTTACGGATTACAGGGTACACTTCTCATCATGGGTGGAGTAATGTTCCACATCAGCGCAGCCGGGATGCTCTTTCGTCCGCCAGAATTCTACCAAATTCAAAGAGAATTGTTGATGAGGCAAATAATACACCGGTCTGGTGATATGAATATACACCAATCTAAAGAATCTGGACTGGTAGGTGCTGCATCGGATACAGAACCACCACTCCGGTCTCTTAAACATTCTAGAGTAACGGCAACTTCCGACAGCAATCCTGTATCTTCGGAAGTTTGTCATGGCGCAATATGTGGCAATAATGACACTAATCGTGCTTCTGATTTTGCAAGCCCGGATGTGTCCAAAGTTACGCAGGAATACGACGGCGCTGCAACTACACAAGATTCAGACAACCTGGAAACTAGAGGAAGCTGTAGGTCTACTTCTGAAACGACGACGTGTACAAATGCAGAAGTATGTACTTTGTCCGTGTCTAGTTTGGACACTCGAAGCGACGCCAAGATCAGTCCCGAAAATACGCAGGTACAGAAAACTCCTTCTCAGTGGAACATACTAAAGAATCCACTTTTGTATATCTACGCATTAACGCTACCTTTGACTGACAGCAGCTTCGTAAACTGCTCTGTGATGGTGTATCCGTATGCCACATACATTGGTATATCGAATTTCAAAGGCGTCTTCCTCGTATCCATCTTGGGCATTTCCAGAGGGATTTCCAGCTTCCTCGGCGGATTTTTATCCGATTTCAACTTCGTAGAGAAGAAACACATATATCTGGCAGCGACACTTGCCCACGGAATCGCGATATGTGTGTTGCCGCTGATGAAGCAGTACGTGTACCTGGCCATCATGTCTGGGTTATGCGGCTCCTTTTCTGCCGCGGCCGTTGTGTTAGCTCCAGTCCTGGTCGCCGAGGAGTTAGGAACTGCCAGCCTCCCAGTCGCGTTCGGCGTTGTGTACGGGTAAGTATTGATTCGATTTACGCTCATCAATTTCAAGATCAGCTGATACTTATATTAAGATTTTATTGAACAGCGGTGCATTTTACATGTGTTATCTAAACGTTTTCTTGCTGGATTGATATGCATTTAAAATATTGCTGTATAGTAATAACATGTGTAGCTATTTGCCAGAAACTAATGTACTACGCGTTACACATATAATATGTTTATGTATACGTCTACCATTTTGACAAGCGCATCCACACACTCAGTCTCTCCCTCCCTCCCTCTCTCTCACTCTCTGTCTGTCTGTCTTTCCGTTTCTCCCTCCCTTCCCCTCCCTCCATCCCCCTATTTCCCTCCCTCTCTCTGTCTTTTATATGTCTATGTCTATGTCTCTTTCTCTGTCTCTGTATAACTGTCTGTCTGTCTGTCTGTCTGTCTCTCTCTCTCTCTTTCTCCCTGTCTCTCCCTCTGTCTCTCTTTCTCTCTGTCTCTACTCTCTCTCTATCTCTCCCCCTATCTCTCCCCTATCTCTCTTTCTGTCTCTGTCTCTGTCTCTGTCTCTGTCTCTCTCTCTCTCTCTCTCTCACTCTCTCTCTCTCCCCCTCTCTCTCTCTATCTCTCTCTCTCCTCTCTCTCTTTCTCTCTCCCCCTATCTCTCTCCATCTCTCTTTCTGTCTCTGTCTCTCTCTCCCCCCCCTCTCTCTCTCTATCTCTCTCTCCCCTCTCTCTCTCTCTCTGTCTGTCTGTCTGTCTGTCTCTCTCTCTCTCTCTCTCTCTCTCTCTCTCTCTCTCTCTCTCTCAAAATCGATTTAATATAATTAAAGTATGTTCGTTGTATTCGCAGCATATCTGGATTCGTCTTTTTGGGTAGCGGTGTCCTCATGGGTGAGTTTATGCTGATATATGTTCGCAAAAAAGCCATTAAACGTATTTTAAATGCAAGATTTAACTAAATTTAAAAGTTCTGGACTATGCTCCTAAAATATTTTCCTAGTAAACCACTGGTATTCTTGTTTGTAATTACAAATGGTTATGTTTTAATGACTTTCTTAGGAGCATAGGCCGAAAACCATGACTTTTGGTTCGCTTTAAAATACTTGCATTCAACATGTCCTAGAACATTTCTTGGGTTAGGTCAATCTTTTATCTTGATTCTCAATTTCATAATTTCGTATGGTGCTTCGTTTCAGGATCCTTGCCACATTTAACATTATACAAGACAGACCAAAGAACATAATATTATTTTGCGTCAACAATAGACTCAGTTGCAATATGTAGGCTAGACAAGTAATAAGTAACATGGAAGTTGATGTGTTGCGCTTAGGTATGCTTAAATTAATGCATCATATAATTATTAGCCGTTCGCTATTTTGCGTTTCCATTTTCACCTCAAATTTATTTAGGGAGTCGTACACTCTTTGCTGATGTCACGATAGTGTTACAAGCCAGATAACATCACGATTGCCAGAGGCTCAACTGATGTTATTTGGCTTGTAAAACTCGAGTTCCCGTTATACAAAGGCAAATTAACGTACGTTTACTTGCTCTATCACGTTCGAAATTATTCAAACGTCAGATGGATTCTCAGAAAGAGGTAGCCGTGTGTTATCTTGGTTTAATATATCACGTAACATGCTTATGTATGTATGTATTTATGTATGTATGTATGTATGTATGTATGTATGTATGTATGTATGTATGTATGTATGTATGTATGTATGTATGTATGTATGTATGTATGTATGTATGTATGCATGCATGCATGCGTGTGTGCGTGTGTATGTATGTAGGTATGTATGAATGTATGCATATATGTATATATGATACTCTACTCCTCCTAGACCTTTGCATCTCGGGCGCCAAACTTTCAGGGGATCATATACGACCCCACGGGCGTTTCTTCTCAGTTTTATTTTTTTTTCGAAATTCTCCCCGCTATTGCCGTTTCTACGAACCATCGAGTTATTGTACTGCGCACAATTGTCCGCAACGTTACGCGAACAATTACGTACAATTGTTGACATCGTCGCATCCACATAATGCCACGTAACGCAAGGGCAAGGTGTTAAGTAACGCCAGGGCAAGGCGTTACGTAACGCAAGGGCAAGGCGTTACGTAACGCAAGGGCAAGGCGTTACGTAACGCAAGGGCAAGGCATCGCTACACGTTACTATATCTGCCAGAATTACGTTGTAAATCGATAGTCGGAAAAAACAATCAACATATTAACTGGCAGCACCAAGTACCAAGGAGAAAATTGGATATTTATGTGATAATGGTGTGTATCTTGACATTTGGGGTACACAACTACCAAGTTATCCCTTCAGGAGGATGGGTATTTTTGCTAGTTCTAATAGCCGACGTTTATGTGCTGGCACTGAGGTTGCGGGGATGTTACTAGTAGCGCACGGCACAGGAGACGATCCTCGCTCTTTCTTAGAACTAATTCTTAGAGTGAGGCCAAGCCACCTCCATAGATATATCCATACAGATAACACACAGCTGTCAACGCGCGTACTCGATCGCTTTCAAAATGATTCAAATGTCAGACGGATCCTCAGAACGAGGTAGCCGTGTGTTATCTGGGTGGATACATCACTACTTTGTTTACACGGTAAATGCTCTAGACCAATCAGGCAGTGTCATTACGGTTTACGAACGTCGTGTGGATACCAGTACGGCTAGCCGTTGTATAAAAACAACACCTTCTCGATTCTACATGCAGTAAACCCAAACAAAAATGTGTAACAAATAATCAATATGAGTCTGCCATGCGATCAGCATAATAAGTGTTGCAACTAAGGAAATAAATGTTGCAACTAAGAATTATAAAATAATATTTACCGGAATGTAAATGTGTCGCTACCTTTTGTGATATGTTTGTTTTCTTCAGGGTTTCTGCGAGATGTCACGGGGCAGTGGAACGAATCATTCTTTGTTGCGGGTTCCTTGGCATTGTTCGTTGCCACCATATACCTCGCTGAACCGTGGGCTTCTAGATACGGACACAAACGCACTGGCGACGCATAGAACCATATATATTATAATATTATAGTCCATACATATGTCCACGCATGTATTACATTCACAATGACGACGTTGCGGACGAGATGATTTGTTATATATGCTTTGTGATATACCTTATGCATATTTGTGTTTGCTCAAGCTGCATTCTAGATAATGATTATGCCAGCACATTTGCCGCTGGATATATATTACAGTTTGTATGTACCCCATATAGGTGTTTATAGATAGAAAGCGACTATATATGGCATAACAAACATACACTAGCTATATTATATACTGCTCAAATTTTGCTAAGGGTCACAACTTTCTAGCAACATGTTTATTATATGATATTATACTGTACAATAATATTGGTGCGAAGACACAGAAAACAAAACAATTCCTAGGTTGCAACATCAGCTACAGCCTTTTTGAAATTGTGACCCCCACCCCCGGGGACCCTGTGGGGACTGTTCCATATCCAACCCCCCATGTCCGTCAGAAGCGCCCTCTGGATCACCTTACAAAGTTTCGTCCGGATCGGCCCACAGATAGACAGACAGACAAATAGACATATAGACAGGCAGGCAGGCAGGCAGGCAGGCAGGCAGGCAGGCAGGCAGGCAGGCAGGCAGGCAGGCAGGCAGGCAGGCAGGCAGGCAGGCAGGCAGGCAGGCAGGCAGGCAGGCAGGCAGGCAGGCAGGCAGGCAGGCAGGCAGGCAGACCGACTGACCAGGTTGATAGATTTCCGAAAGTATGCTGTTTGTTATGCTATTTTGACAAATATCTGAGCAACCTTTTATTCACGGAACCGATATTCTAAATCATTAACAGATATTTCATCGATTGGGTGCAAAACAGATTGCCTAAACAACTTTTTGAATGAAATACACGTTTCGCAAAAATACGCTGTCGATGCCGATTGATCATCACCGATGACGATATGTTGCACTAGGGTTGCCAACTATACGAACAGCCTCTGCTTCGTCCCACATGATCCACGACTTTCCCGTCTTTGCCAACGACGCCGTATAACTAGGTAGGAGCAGTTCATAGCCAGAGACTGAGCTCTCCATTGCTGTGCTGACGCTCCAACCATTTTCGTGTAGTTCCACAAGATAACGCTGCGCAGTCTATGTAATTGTATTGCTAGCTTCGTAGCGGACAAAAGGCTGATGAAACGGCGGAACCTGTCGAGTCTGCGCGACCGTTACTCGAGTTTGCGCAACCGCTTGCTGAGTCTGCGCGACCACTGGTCGGGTCTGCAAGAACAATCGAGTCTGTGCGATTATTGATCTTGTTTGCGAGAGCGATCGAGTCTGCGAGAGCGATTGAGTCTGGTTACCATTGAAAACAGCGTTGTAGGATGTGCAACAAAATAATGCTGCAAAAGCATAATATAATATACTACCCTGATAAAAGTGGCTAAAATTTACCATGACACAGTCATTTATATTCATATAGTGTCATGAAACAAAGTCATTCTCACAAAAAAAACTTAAATAAAATAAATTATCTACAGATTTGTGTAAATGTTAGTGGCGTGAATGTGTTCAAAAACAAAATTATGGCGGTATGTCCTATTCAAATGTTTTTCCTTTAATGTTTTATTTAGTATTTAATTAATTATATTTAGCGTAACGTTCGATTTTTAACTTTCATTGTTGTCAATATGTGGTACTAATTGTACTATAAGGGTAGTGTAGTATCGACTAAACTGGTTACGACGTAAAACAACACAATAAGATGTACAGATGGTCAACTTTTTTTAGTTTTACTCTTTTCTCGTCGTCTTTGCTGTTTTTATATTGCTTCTCCTTTTAACTTTAGCATAACATAGTTATTTCATTTAATATACGTTTTCGTTTAAACAAAATGTTTGCCGACGAATGTCCCACATCAGAAAAACACGCCAGACCCGACAGTCTTTTGCTCACATACCATCAACATCCCTTTTACTCTTATGGCATACCTTCAACATCCATTTTGCTCTTATGGCATACCATCAACATCCATTTTGCTCTTATGGCATACCATCAACATCCATTTTGCTCTTATGGCATACCATCAACATCCCTTTTACTCTTATGGCATACCATCAACATCCATTTTACTCTGATGGCATACCAGCAACATCCCTTTTACTCTTATGGCATACCGTCAACATCCATTTTACTCTTATGGTATACCATCAACATCCCTTTTACTCTTATGGCATACCATCAACATCCCTTTTACTCTTATGGCATACCATCAACATCCATTTTATTCTTATGGCATACCATCAACATCCATTTTGCTCTTATGGCATACCATCAACATCCCTTTTACTCTTATGGCATACCATCAACATCCATTTTACTCTGATGGCATACCAGCAACATCCCTTTTACTCTTATGGCATACCATCAACATCCCTTTTACTCTTATGGCATACCATCAACATCCATTTTATTCTTATGGCATACCATCAACATCCCTTTTACTCTTATGGCATGCCATCAACATCCCTTTTACTCTTATGGCATACCATCAACATCCATTTTACTCTTATGGCATACCATCAACATCCCTTTTACTCTTATGGCATATCATCAACATCCCTTTTACTCTTATGGCATACAATCAACATCCCTTTTATTCTTATGGCATACCATCAACATCCATTTTGCTCTTATGCCATGCCATCAACATCCCTTTTCCAGGCTAGCCCAGAAGTGTTCATTGTTCTATGAAATTATTTCATTTATAATAATGTATTGATTTTAATTATGTTAGCAGGTTTTGAAAAATTACAGACAATTACAGAGTGAGATAACCAACTAGCCTATGATTCTTTGATTTTAAGACAGGCTAAACTGTGGTGTGTTTTACATGTGTCATAAAAGAGTACATAATTTTGTGTTGGTTTGAAGATATTTAGATTATATTTAACAATGTAATAACACATGCACTACGAGGTATTCTATTTTACTATATAACGTATAGCTATGTTTGTGCCTCCCCCCAGAAAAAGGGGCCAAGTAAACAAGAAGTGTTTACCTGTTTGTTTTGACGCCACGAATAAGAACATCCAAAAATCCAGTACGATATAAATTCGGCAGTCCTTCTATCTATAAATCGTTGTCGGCGTTCTGCATTCACATCGTGAACGATTCAATGAGTTCAAAAATGCCGGGGCTAAGGTACCAGGGATGACGTATAGTGGTGAAAATTTCCCCACCCGCACAAGGAATATTACATTGAACCTTCTAGCTGACATGCTAAAGGCAGACCCTCGATGATCTCTTTACAGGTAAGTCACACCTTTAAAAATACTGTGCATGACATTATCTTTTGTAAACAAATCTCTTCTCAACAAAGGTTTCACTGCTGCTTTTCCAACTGCTTCAGCCGTCAGGAAACCGCCAGCAACATCAGCTCGGGATTCTACGCCAGACGAAATACAAAACATTCCTTAATCGATCTCAACTTTAGAGGAATTGATCATATGTTGGTAAACTGTCATCACCGTCTGCAGATTACACAGTGTCATCTCTCTTTCTCGTCCTTCTCCGCTTGCTTCGTCGCCAGTTGCATTCTCTCCCACCCTGGACATGTTGGATGGAACTCTCCTACCTTGTCATAGCTGCACTTTTTGAAGCGGGACGTGGCACATGTAATCAGGACTGGTCTTGGGACCACAGCTTGTGTGGTATTTAATTATATCTTTGCTCCCAGCTGTGTGTTATTATCGTGTCCGCCTGCTGCTTTATTGTTTCCCGTGGCCAGCTTCCAGCCAGGTCCACGAAGATTAAAGACCAAACAGTACTGGAAATTTGGCTACAATGACACATATTGTGCGATTCCTGTATTGTGACATCGGGGAATCTGTTTAATACATTACAGGTCGCACATTCGTCTGCGTCGCTTCTTACAACCCCTATCGTGGGCTTGGCGTTTTTATATAGTTCCTTGCCGAGGCCACTCCTAGGCTCTTACAGAATGTGCGTGCCACATTATGTAAGAGGTGTGGTGTGTGACGCCACACTAGCGATCACGATAGTCATATTGGCGTCGCTGCTGTGACTGCTCTTCCACTTGGGGTCCTTTCTGTGTTTCTTCGGGACTTCCCTGGCAGTTGGCGGTTGGCACTCATTCTGATATCTGAAATACACGTTTAAGATATGTTTTCAATATAACACGAAAATAGTGAAACCGTTCGTCGCCCGAAACCGTACGTCGCACACCAGTCTAAACTGGTTAAAAAGTTATATATTCTGTACAAATAAAGTTTGCCAACGCATATGTCATACATTAGTGGCTTAGGCCACTAATATAATACATTTTTCATAAATTGTTTATTTTATTTATATGACATTTTATATGAAAACGGTAGTTATTTTATTCTAATGACACTCTATATATTTAGCATATCCATTATACAAATAAAACCATTATCACACGGCTCAAGTCGATTTATTTCGATAATGATGCAATCGTAAGTCGCCTGAAACCGTCCGTCACCTCCAGAGATGGAGCATGTCTGTTCTCGCGAAAAACACTGTAAGCCAAGCATTATTGCTCCTGACGACGAATCGCACTCGGCGAAAGTCACCAATTTACTCACTACTATACATTAATAACAATAATAAGAAATACATAGAAACTTGTAGAAATATATATATTCAAAGAAACACTTACCAAATGTGTTCTTTGGGTCTTTGACAAAACTTAACTCCTTTCTATTCGTTTGGCGTCGCTTTAATTCCCATGAAGATCACTAGGAAGTAGCTCCGGGTAAATTGCCACGTAGCAGTTCTTGCCGACGTACGGTTTCAGGTGGTGTCGTGCGACGTACGGTTACAAGGCCGTAAAAAGGGTCATAAAACGTAGGAAAATGTCTTTACACATTATACCATTGACACATATTTAGCTTGACATATGTTATTGATGACGTATTAATAGTTCTCACCAATTTATTGAACTCTTCTGACGACGTATCTGCAAATGTGCGACGTCCGGTTGCATAGAACACTTCCCCAAATCAGTTCTGGGACCTCCCATAAGTTATTATCCAGCGATTTTAATTTAAGACACTGCGTATCCAAAGTATCCAGCTGAAGCATCACGTTCTATGAGAAATCCAAGTTAGTTCGTGATATTGTGTACTGTATTTGCCTGTATGATGTAGTGCGACTACATCATACAGGCATGTTAATATTTTTGTTAGTAATTACCGAAATATATGCCATTATAACTAACTATTAACTGTATGTCTTGCATAAGCGATTCGAATAATAAAAGCTGTTTTAAAGACGTCATCGTGTAAATATTGTACAAAAAAGAAGCAGAAATTGCCCATTTATTGGAGATAGTACTCAGCGTTTTCATGGTACATACATAAAAGTAGAGTTCCCCCAAAAAGTCCTAATCAAGACCTGATCACAACCGTCTGTGACGTTGGTGATCAATGCGCGACAAGGACACTGCTGGGGTGGACACTGAACGGTCCTATGGATACAGACAGAGGGCGCCATTGGTCTGGAGAAAGATCGGCCACTTCGCATTTCCTTGCCACAGATGACAACTTACACCAACAGATGGAAAATGGATGGATCTTTGACCGTTAGTATATTTTCCATTGTATATGTTTGTTTGTTATTGCATTATTGTTTTGTTTTTACTATTCATTGATAGATTGTGTAGAACCTATACATACATGGGGGAAATAGGAACGGGTGGGTGCTGGCAGGACGACGTAAAACTCTGACTGTGGGTCTGCGGACCGGATGACAGCTCTGTTGGTCGCAGGTGGCCCGCGAGCTACAGTCTGCCGACCCCTGTAAATTACGACAGAACATACGACTTGGACGAAATAGTTAACACATATTCAACATTGCACAAACGTCGCTTGGAACTCGATTCAATCATTAAATTATATTAATTATAATCTCATTTTATGTGTTTTAAAGAATAAAAATAGGTCTAAATTAGCAAATGTTCTCGGGAGAAATCCACCGGATCCCCCAAGAGTTTCGCGTGTTCTGAAACCCCCCCCATATCACGAGTAGGGCGCATCACTATTCAAATGAAACAGCATACTCTCGCCAGTCTTCGCCGCCGCTCCACTATAGATTCGATTATCGAGGCTCCGCACTGTGGCGCCACCGTTTGTCGCACACATCTTCACCTAGATGCAGACTGACGTTCTCATTGTGACGGAAATTATGTATGTACCCAGATTCTGGGGCATAGATATGTTGCTAATTAAGATCTCACCCGGTCATATGGCTAATGCATACAATATTTGTATTTATTTTATTTATAATACATTTATTTCTAACATTACATATATGCAGTGGATATACATATATTGGTAATGCGGAACATTTCTCGACAATGCTCGTTTAACTCATGCAAAATTAAAAGATGAATAGCAACAATCGTAGTGTGCTATAATATTATGCTGGAAACGGAGAGAATTGAAGTCTAAACTTGTGTATACTCCCTTTTATCATTTTATACGATGCAATTCGAATTGACCTTAAACTTTGATTATATTGACACATCTTTCCGACTGAAAAGTGAAATCAGGCATCAAACAAATGTTTAGTGTACCATCTCGATAATGACGCCAATCGACTGGTGGCGCTTCACCGGACCGCCTATACAAAATGGAGTGGTGACAGTGGGTAACAACGAGACCACGTATCTGCATCTATATTATCATCACGACGAATTCACGAAGCAAAACGAGAGGGAGGGAGGGAGGGAGGGAGGGAGGGAGGGAGAGAGTGTGTGTGTGTGTGTGTGTGTGTGTGTGTGTGTGTGTGTGTGTGTGTGTGTGTGTGTTTGTGCGTGCGTGCGTGCGTGCGTGCGTGCGTGCGTGCGTGCGTGCGTGCGTGTCCATGTGTTTGTGTATGTGGGGGGAGACTTGTTATGTAGGACAAAACGCGTCCACAGTGCTTGAACTCACATTCGATATATATCTGCCATCGAATTCGCCTCCAGCCATCACACTTAAATGTGATGATTACATAAACGACTGGTTTCAACTTGATGTTACCCACAAAACTAAACCTCCATTTAAATGTAGCTAACTGGCGATTGCCCCAGCAAGCCGGATTCATTTAAGGACTAAATTATCAAAGAAAATCCGACCTTTTATATAAGAATGAACAAATGCATTTACATAAGTGTCAACATATGCTGATGTAAAAGGGGCAAGTGCTCACGAAGAAAACTTGGAACAGCGGCAAACGTCCTCCTCTAATTTCTCGTTTCTGGTGAATAGGCGCGCGAGGAAATATTAAATTACTCGATGACCCCGGATATATAACACTAAAAAAGCGAGACATTTTGTTCCAAAAGCGGTAGGTAAAGGTAAAGTCATCCCCCAGGCATTACGCCTTAGGAAGCCATGAAGGATTATATGGCCAGTGCTTAAACCTGGTTTCTATAGTGCGAAGCAACTTAGAGTGCAGTTATACTGACTCTCCTGGACGGGACACTAGTCCATCGCAGGTACCTTCCAAACAGTGTTTGTACTCATTTACAGCTGAGTAGACTGAGGCAAAGTAGGGTAAACGAAATTGCCTAAGCTTCGAAAACGAACCGTGACCAGTGTGGGTCTTGAACTCGCAACCCTTGAATTTAGAGTCCAACACCTTAACCACTAGGCCACGGCTGCCCCCCTATTCCAAAAGCGGACCAGGAGAAAAAGTTGTTTTTTCATGAAATCGGTAATGTTGACACAGGTGCACGTAGCCGGTTGCTTGAAATGTGGAGTTTGATCAATGGTCTTAGGCGTTCAGTGTTGCTGAACGCCACTGATGCATGCCGTCGACTTATAGTCAGTAGTCACACTGTGTCACAGTAGGCGGATATCTAGACAGGGTAAGACCATTGCAATATGCACGGGAATATCGATAACTTGAGTGGCGTTCCCAAAGACAAAGGCTGGGCATGGATGTGTCTACTCGGTAAGATAACTGTCTTGTTCACATTTACTGCATCAGTACATTATAGCACACGCTGTGAGTGTTGGAATAATAGGGCTTTAGCTATAATTTTGCAAGTTTCCCGACACGGCTCTTATTGACGTCTTACAAAATAGTTTCATTGGGATTGATGAATGGGTGTACACCCCATTTCGACCAGGGTGCATTAGTCAGACTGTGTCAGAGTCGTCAAGCATTTAAACAGGATTAGGACATTGCAACATGCACAAAACAATCGATCCGATGAGTGTTGTTGCCAAAGGCTGGGCCTGGATGTGTCTACTCTGTAAAATAACTTGTTCACATTTACTACACCGATATAACACACGCACTGAGTGTTGAAATAGTAGGATGTTAGCAGCTATGCAAGGATATCGACGCAACGTGTTAAATACAGGATAGCTTCCTTACTCATATGTATGGAGTGAGCCGTCGGTACAACGGATCTCGACCTCAGTCAGTATCGTGTGTACGGTTGTGGCTGAACAGACCGATCCGCGATGCACATTGTCGTCCGCAGACACGACACACAAAGGTGACAGTGTTTGATGAAGGCTGGGTAGCCTTCCGTCTTAGTCTCTTCTCTCTCAGGGCGTCGCACCGCTTTTTTTCGAATTCGTGTAGGCTGACGTGGCATGTGCGACGCCAGAGGGCACGGTCCATCGCTGTGGACTCCCAGGTGTTGTGAGGCATGATTTTAGTGTTGCCTTGAGCACGTCCTTGTATCTCTTTCGCTGCCCTCCCCGTGTTCGTTTGCCGGCGTCCAGTTCTCCATAGAACACTGCCTTGGGGATGCGGTCATCGGCCATTCTCACAAGGTGCCCGGACCAGCGGAGTTGTACACGCTTGATGTGGTGTTCGATACCATTTTGTGCACAGCGCTGTAAGACCTCGGTGTTGGAAATCATGTCTTGCCACTTGATGTTAGCGATGCGCCTTAGGCTGCGCATGTGGAACTGGTCGAGTCTCCGTATGTGTCGGCGGTATGGTGTCCACGCCTCGCAGCCATATAGCAGTGTCGGTAGCACCTCGGCACAGTATACACTGATTTCGGTGGCCAAAGGCGCTTGGTGAGTCTGCCGAATGACGCGCTCGCTTTCCCAATCCGTGTTGAGACGTCATCGTCTATCATGGCATTTTGTGATAGCGTGCTACCCAAGTAGGTGAACTTGTCAACGACGTTCAGTGGGTTGTTGTCGATGGTGATGATTGGAGCCGAGTAGTCTGCTCCAGGCTTCGGCTGATACATCACCTCGGTTTTCTTCAGACTGATAGTCAATCCGAAACGGCGGGCGGATCTGGCGAAAGCATTGGTAATCGCTTGTATGTCAACGATCGTATGTGCAAGAAGTGCACAGTCGTCAGCGAATAGTAGGTCTTTGATCAGTAACTTGGAAGTTCTTGTCCTGGATTTGAGTCGTCGAAGGTTGAATACGTTTCCATCAGTTCGGAACCGGATGAGTGGTCCCAAGTCGTTGTCATGGAACGCATCGTTGAGCATGGCTGAGAATACTAATGTGAATAACAGTGGTGCCATCACACAGCCTTGCTTGGTGACATTTGTTACCGGGAATGGCTCTGACGTTTGACCCTGATCTTGCACTCGGGCAACCATCCCTTCGTGGAATGAACGTATTACGTCGACAAACAAGTCAGGGCAACCAATCTTTCGTAGTATCTGCCATAAGCCATCTCTGCTGATTGTGTCGAAGGCTTTCGTCAAGTCAACAAACACCATGTATAGAGCTAGGTTTTGCTCTCTACATTTCTCCTGCACTTGGCGAGTTGCGAAGATCATATCGATTGTACTGCGCTGTGCTCGGAAGCCGCATTGACTCTCGGGCAGGATGTTATCAGCGAGATGTAGTGCAAGCCGATTTAGCAAGATGCGCGCGAGTATCTTCCCAGCTATACAGAGAAGAGAAATTCCACGGTGGTTGTCACATATGCTTTTGTCACCTTTCCTTTTGTAGATGTGGACGATGGACGCTTTCTTGAACTCTTGCGGAACAGCCCTGCTGTCCCAGATGTTGCTGAAGAGCTTTACAAGGCGCTTCGTAAGATTTGTGCCACTGTACTTGTAGATTTCGGCAGCAATCGCATCTGGTCCTGCTGCCTTTCCACTGGAAAGTTTCTGTAGTTTCTTCAAGTGTGGGTCGGTGTGCCAGTTCTTCCATGAGCGGGCGCTGTGCTATGTTGTCGATTGCGGCCTGCGAGATTGTTGATGGCCGGTTTAGCACATCGCTGAAGTGTTCTGCCCACCGTTCCAGTATGCGACTGGGTTCTGTGAGTCGTGTTTCGGCGTCTGCGCTCAGTAATGATGTAAATCCATTTGCTTGTGGACCGTATATCGCTTTGAGACCGTCATAGAAGGACTTTGAGTCTTTTCTATCCGCTGCCTCCTGCAACTCGTTCGCCCTGTCAGACCACCAATGTTCCTTCATGGCACGCAATCTGGCTTGAGCCGATTGCTTGTAGTGTCGATACGTGGTTGCTTTAGCTGCCGAATCTCGATCATTTATCCACTCTAGATGTGACTCATGCATTTTTCTGAGGACGGTGGCTGCTTCTGTATCATTTTCATCAAACCAGTCACGGTGTTTGCGTTTTGTGGTGCCTAGTACGTCGAGCGCGCCTTGGTAGATTATGTCACGCAGCTTAGTCCACGTCTCATCCACATCGTGAGTTGTTTCAGCCTGTTCCTCGATTACCTCGTCCAGCTTTTTCTCCAGTTGCCGCTGTAGTTCGACAGATTTTAGTCTTGATACGTCCAGCTTCTTCCTTGGTTTCGTTCCACACCTGTGCTTGCTGCCTTGGAAGGTTAGTCGCATGCGACTCCTCACCATCCTGTGATCAGACCAGCAGGTTGTGGCGCCTATGGTGCATGTCTTTTTGACGTCACGTGAGTCGCGTTGCCGGACTATGACGTAGTCGATCAGGTGCCAGTGTTTAGATCGAGGATGCATCCACGATGTCTTGTACTTATTTGCTTGTTGGAATAGCGTATTGGTGATTGTCAATTGGTATTCGGCACACATGTTCAGGAGTAGAGAGCCGTTGGTTTCGTTACCCATGCCATGATGTCCGATGACACGCTCCCATGTTTCATGGTCCCGTCCCACTCGAGCAATGAAGTCACCAAGCACAATCAACTTGTCGCTGCGTGGGACTCTGCCGATCGTCGTCTTCAGACTTTCGTAGAAATTTTCTTTCTCCTCGTCCGGGTAAGTCATTGTTGGTGCATATGCACTCACTATAGTGGCGTAGTTCTTTCCGGACAGCCTGATGCGCATGGTCATCAGTCTTTCACTTACTCCCTTTGGCAGCTTATCAATGTGGCATAGATATGAGGACTGTATCGCAAAGCCTACTCCTGCTTGTCGGTGTCATTGGCTGGTTTGCCGATCCAGAAAAAAGTGTAGCCAGCACCCTTTTCCTCAATTTGAGACTCGTCTGGTAGCCTCGTTTCACTCAAAGCTGCGATGGTAATGTTGTACCGTGCAAGCTCTCTGCCAATGATGGCTGTTCTATGTTCTAGCTGCTTGTCGTTATCTTGTAACGTTCTCACATTCCATGTGCATATATTCAATGTATCGTTTCGACCGCAGTGTTGGATGACCAGCCCGCCGCGTTTTGCGGGCAAGTCGGGTTTGTGTCGGCTTTTTTTAGGAAACGTTTTTTATTCCCTTCCCCGTTTGGAGAGAGCAGTGCTATCCCTAAACAGGGCTGCTCTGACGCCCTGGCAGGATACGAATGGCATCGTGACTCCACTGTCGATGACCAAGCGACCGTCACACCAGGGCCGCCAGCGTGCAGGGTCGTGACTAGCAGCTTCCAGCGACATCCTTCGCCTGCCACTGTTGCCACTTCCCCATCGCCGCTGGGCTTGTTTGACTGAGTACCTGCGCATGGAGGTTTAGGGTGGTATGTACTTGCGCAGATACATTCCACACACTCGATCCTACCTACCATGACCCGTGGCTCGGGTTAACCGAGACGACCGGTGAAAGGGTTGGACTGCCGGCAGTGACCAAATGGCTGTAATACGTCTAGCCAATTGCTCTGTGATGCTCTGCCACACATCTGCTTGACCGCCTTCTGGGCCGCAGTGAACAATGTGAGTCCCATAGCGCCTCATCTGCCGGAGAAGTCTTTAGACACAGTGGGTTAGACGTCCCCTACTCACCACCAAGGTATACCCTGGTGGCTACCCCGTACATAGTTCAGCCAGTCAGCCGAGACTGTTGCCCGGAGGGTGGCCGCTGCGGTGTCCGCGCAACTACTAGGAGCCATATGTACGAGTTGGATGGGGAGGGTAGACCGGAGTCCTGGGCCACCCACTGCATGCAGTGGATGCGGCTGCCGCTCAGACAGAGGTGCTACTACTCATCCCCATCCCAACCCCCCCCCCTTACTCAACACGTGCTAGGACCAACCAGGGAAGATAATGTATTAGACATAATTTTGTCTTCACAAAATGAATTAGGGGACAATGTCAAAATACATGAACCATTGTGTAACAGTGATCATGCCTTCCCTTTGTTTTTTCTTTTGTTTTTTGAGGTAATGCACACAAACGATTATGGTATTCCGGGAGACAGGCAAGTAGCGCCTATTTCTATCTAATTGCTTCACAAAAGTTACAAACCTTGTCCAGTTGTGTTCGTACCGACTGGCACTGCTCGTTGCAAAGGCACCACCCATGGTTTTCAGGGCACTGTGTGCCAGGGAAGCCAATGAGTGGGAACCGGTGTTCATTAGTCCTCCAGGCTGGGCTGAATCACGCGTGCGCGTTCGATCAGCAACCGCGAGATAAAATCTGCAATAATCTTGTTCTTACCCGGGATGTGCTAGGCACGAAAGTAGATATTATGTGATAGACAATTGGCGGACCAAAGCTGTGGATTCCTGTTGATCACCGAAACTATTGCTGTATTGTCTCAAAAAACAAGACTCTTTGGTTAGTCAATACTGTCCCCCAGCGCCTGACGGCCAGTACGATTGGTGGGAGTTCTTTTATGATGTGTATTTCTATCGTAAGTTTTGTAGATAAGACTATAAAAATTATGATTCCCCATTTTTTAATCATGAATCAAACACTTTTGTGAATTGAATTCATTACAAAGCCAATATAAAATTTGCTTTGCAAAACAAATGTAATTAATGATTATTAGTAATGGCATATTTTTTTTTTACTATATCAAGTAGTATATGCTTTGCTTTCAAAGTCAGGAACAATTCATAGCCGGTGATCGATTGGCGCAATGAAGCAAAGTGACTTCAAAAACACCTGCTCCAGCTTTCTTCCCGCAATTTTTTTTCCGCGCACACCACTGGCCAATAGGATGGTCTGCATACATCACATGACTAATTAACTTGTCCAGGCCAAACTAATTAAGCGCTGTAGCAATATGCCGGGGGAGCAGGTTCTGCTTCGGTGACTCAAAATCACTTTTCAGCCTCAAGGCCAAACATTTATTTTATGCATATGTTACGATTAAACAAAGCGTACGAAACGAGGTTGAACCACTAGAAGCCACTGCTGGAAATATAATATCACAACGTTTTTTAATGGTGGAAGACCTAAGTAGATACTTCAGTTCAGTGTTTACCAGAGAGACTATTAGTTCATTACCAGTTCCAGATGCTAAATTAATTGTAATTCATGAAATGGCAGCTAAAAAATAAATGCTACTAAGGATAATAAATCACCTGGAGTGGGTGGAATTAAGCACAAACTACTAACGGAAAGAGTAGAACAAATTAGAATATTACTTGCAATAGTGTTCAATATAGTTAAATATAACTTCATGCTAATATGACATGGATTGGTTTCCGTAAACCGGTTGTTTCAGTAATTACTACGGCTTTACTGTTATTTCCGTTGGTCCAAGAGTAACTTATATCCGCATAATGTGCTGAATAAGAACCTGCTTACGTTAGGATGGTCGTCGGAACCAATCATCTCGGGTATGAATAACAATAGCAAGCGTTGTCCTGGCTACGAAGAGTCATCGCCGAAAACTCTTCAGTAGAAATTGTCTGGCGTAGCAACACGTTTGGGTAGAAATAGCTTGGATGTCGGTAGTAAAACGCGATGTTGTCAACTCAGTTTCAACACCTACTAATATCCATGTTCCATTCCTCCACAGCGACTGCTTCGATCCACTTAGTTGTCGTCGGCGGATGTATCAATACATTTGGCCTTTTCTTCAAGCCGATTCAAGAGAGGTTCGATGCTTCAGCTACAGAAACTACGTGGATCGCGGCCACCATGCAGTCCGTGAGTCTTTTCATGGGTGAGTCTTCTCCTTCTATGTCTAATTTTCGGTACCCGGGTTATTGAAGTCTATGTGTATAACGCACTTTAAAATATACCTGATACCTGGTACCATGCATGTGTATATCCGCGGTTGGCTTTAAAATGCTTGAACACGATTTAAAGAGTGATTGTTTGCTTTGTAAAGTATAATCATAGCTTGTATGTAACTAAAATTTAATCACGAAGTTTAAGTATGTTTTAGCTATGGAAAAATACAGATGTACGATCAGTGGCGGGTTAAGACATTCGTGTGCCCTAGGCACCCGGCACTTTCGTGGGCCCCAAGTAAACCCACCACAAGATTTTCAAGTTAGCATTTCACTATTTATATTTACACTGCATAATGTACTCGAATGAATCATCAATAAAGCTAATACACGAACAGTTCTTCTTTTAAAAGTCAACCATTGCAAGTTACATATCGCAGATATTGTCGTGGTGTACGGTAGGCTGGTAGCGATTGTCGAAGCTTATTTTCATGAAGAAATGTTATCATCTCGGCACCTGTCTTGAAGTCTCCATATTTTGTGAAGAGACGGAATTCCTTCTCAAAATCAGGCTCAATATGATTATCGTAATATCGAGTGAGCTCTTCGCACTTCGAGGTGATATCGCTGTCGGCGAGAGATCGAATCTCGGTCAACACCCCGACACGTTCATAGACATTCGTGTAGGCGGCCTTCCGTTTCTTGATTTCGGAGGGTATTCTGTCAATGATGACTAGGTACGTGTTCACTCGGAAGTTCTCTCGACAGTCGCCCACTTTTACCTCTTCTGTTGTTTCGTCGTGGAATAACTTTCTCTTCTTTGCTCGCTTGTTTTCATCATCGTAATCAAGTCCTGGTGCAACGGACTTTGCTTCATTCTCGAATCGATCGAACCTTTCTGAGTCACGCAAAGAATGGACGTGCTACAGCAAGACACGGTAATGCATAACCACTGAACCAATCTCAATTTCTGGAGTTTGCAATGCCGTGTTAACTCGGTTCAATGTGTCTAGAAGTTCTAGCTATCGGGTCAGAAAAGTTTTGTATTACTTTGTAGTTTAATGCCAGCGCGTTCACGGCATCTGCTCGAGTAGACCATCGTGTTTCTGATAGGCTCTTTACCACGGGAGACTGTTTCGGTAGGTTCTCTAATAGTTTCGACCACCTGTGGCGAGGTTGACAAGAATGTGTAAAGTCGCTGACCGCATCAGCGCAGGATTCGGCCGCTGCGCTCCCAACTAAATTTAGGCTATGCGCTGTGCATGGTACCCATTCAGCAAGAGGGTTCACCTGGTGAAATCGTGCCTGGACTCCAGAATACGTTCCAGACGTATTGCTCGCATTGTCATATGTCCACGGCGATCCTCAAGCTTTGTGTCGCATTCGTCTAGGAAAGAATTGAGTGTTTCTAACAAGTATTTCCCCTCGTGTTTCTCAATGTCTGTGAAGGCCAGGAAGCGTTCCACTGGTTGTCCGTCAATCCGAACGTATCGTGTGACGATGCTCAGTTGATCGATGTGTGCTATATCAGGTGTGGAATCTATGATGATTGAGTAGTACTTCGTCGCCTTCTTTATTTCAGCAATTATTTTCGCTTCACAGATTGTTGAAGAGATATATTATTCTTCACCTCTTCCTTTATTCCCTTATCAGAGAAAATTTTCGGCCAGAAAAGGGTCGAACTGTGAGAGCAACTCTAACAAGCCTAAGTAGCTACCATTGTCCTTCTGCCCAAACAACTCGATGTGGCATCGGAACGGGTGTCCTCTCTCTGCCACGAAGGTAACAAAGGCAACTGTGCGCTTGAGGAGTTCGATCCAGTATTGCTGCTCATTCTCCAGCTGCTTTGCGATCACAGAATCAACATGGTGCGCTTTGGCATTTTCGAACCCCTTCTTTACAGCTGCTAAGTGACTATCCCTACGCTCATGTGTCGTGATTCTGTGCGCATTTTCCAGTTATTGAAATCATTCAGAGAAAAGCTATCACTTCCGCTCTTGAATAGTTTACATACATACCAATAAACATTTCCAGTTGATGGAGAATACACCAACCAGTCCCTCGTTACACTCTCCTCGTTAGCAAGCCATCGAACAAAGAATTTCCGTTGTACGTATCTTGTCTTGGACGTGTACGATCTTGCCGATTTGTGAAGATCCTTGTCCAAGGTATGTGATGGTTGGTTTCTTGTAAATGGTCTATCAATTCCTGGGTAATTTTCCAATCTGCCGGGTCTTCACTGTAAGTCTTCCGGAGGTATGTCAGCTGACAGCCTTCTAGTGGTTCCTCACGTCCGCAGACTGCAGTAGGAGGGTCATCATCTTCTGCAGAAGCTATGAAATCGTTATCAGAACTGCACGAAGGTGTCAACGATTATGTCACTTCAGCCACCGGATCTCGAATATCGTCACGAGCAGATACAGATACGTACCGTCTTCTTCATGTCCGGATGAACTCGGATGATCTTTGTCTCTCGGCTTCAAAAATCCCAGCAAGGATCCCTGGTTGCGTTTGGCTTCTTCGTTTTGTTTTTGATTTTTCTTACGTTTCGAATGACCACTTTGGTATTTACGGATATATGCGTCACCACCTGGCATCAGTAGGCCCTACTGCGAACCTAAAGAAAGAATTAGGCGTCTTAGACACTGATTTCACACGGGTGTATCCAGCAATTATGAAAGCACAAATACACATAATTTAATTGTGATTTACTCAGTCAATCCTATTTTGGGTTTGTTTATATTTTAACCACCTCATCATCCAAAGTATGCTAATTATTGTAATTATTTTGTAACTTCATCAGTTATATATTACTACAGTACATGTGTATAATCTTACTTTTCAAATGTTGCTAACCTACTTATTCTAACATATAAGTTGCATGCTTACTGGGTGAATAAAATAAAACTTAATTATTATAATCTGTAAAATGCCGCCGTATCACAGAGGACATTAATTCCGTACACACCTCGTCAGCGGCGAAAGTGTGAGCAACCGATATTACAAAAAGCCAAATCACACAGGCAAGAATACTTTGCTGGCCTCTTTCTTTGTTGCTGTAATAAAACATGCAACAACAAACGTATTGGTGTAAAACTGTTACATTATTACGCGGCCACAACTTGTTCGCATCACTGTTTCGTGTGCGTTCGCACTTCGCGTTGCCATTTCGGAAAGCACTGCTGAAAACAGGGAGCGGCCATAACTTCTTAGGAGGGGAACCAAGGAATGAAGGGAGGGCTCAGTTTTTAGTGCACAGGATTTAGGGGTGAGTTGGATGTCAAATCCAGTCAATACGCCCCCCTCACTCGCTCCACGATAAATAATGATCACTCCTTAATAACACCTCTATAATGTCTGTAAAAACATTAAAACATTTAAGGCCTACATCAAGATATGCCAAAACATAGCTGGTGTTCGGGAACATTCAGTCTACAAAAAATATGCTCGGCTATTTTCGTGGGCCCCTTGCCTTCGTGGGCCCTAGGCACGTGCCTATAGTGCCTATTCATTGATCCGCCACTGTGTATGCTCCAATGAATGTTGTATGTGTTACGTACTCAATGTTTGTTCCATTCAAAACTATATGCATATCTGTTCTAGGTTTATTATTGTTAAAAATTATAAAACTTGCTTTGTTCACATTGAGCGATATTTTTTTCGCTGTGAACCATAGTCCCTAGTTGTCTTAGTTCGTTGTTAACTACATTGGTTACATCACCAATGTTACTAGCCGAGTAGTTTATCTGCAAATAAAATAATATGAAGTAGCCCTAGTTTTAAAACATCACATATGTCATTTATGTACAAGATAAATAGTAATGAGCCAATGATTGATCCTTGCGAGGCTCCACACTTGATATCCATTAATTCTGAGTTACTGTTTTTGTAGCATACATATTGTCTACGGTTGGATACATAACTTGTTATCCATTCCAGAGCCAAACCCCTTACTCCATAGCATTGCAATTTACTTTGCAATATGTTGTGGTCAACGATGTCGAAAGTTTTTTTAGATCGATAAAGACACCAATCGTATTTTGAGATTTATCCACTGCCGATGGCGATGTAACCTTTTCGACATATTCAATTAGAACTAGTAAGGTCGAATTATTACTTCTGAAGCCATATTGCCCGTCTGACAGTTTGTGTTGTGTTCAATGAAATATGTTAGCTTTTGTTGAATATTTGTTCAGGTATCTTTGAAAATTGGGATAAAAGAGATATAGGTATATAATTAGAAAATTGAAAACGATCGCCTGATTTAAATACAGGGATGATTTTTGCCAATTTCATATCATTTGGAAATGATCTGCAGATCAATGATCTGTTAAAAATGTGGGTTAGCGGTTTTACAATTTGCTTTATTATATGCTTAACTGTTTTCATGCTGATCTCATCGTGTCCGTATGAACTTTTACTTCTATGAACCAAGTTGTTATTTTTGCAGTATTGTATACTAAATAATTAGGTTTCCCTATACACCATATCATTTAAATATGTATATACTATTTTTTATGCATCACTAGAACTGGCATGCTTTTGATTTAATTTGGCACTAAGTTGCCAGCCCCAAATGTTTATTTTAAACAGAGATTTGCAGAAGCCATGGTTAGCCTCAACTTATCACCCTACCAGAGGACGTTCTATTGTCTAGGCCTTCCGTTCATTTTACAGGTGCATGAATAACCAGCCGACCCTAGTTGGTACAGTGTTTATGTGCTTCGGAATGTTATCCCTTCCATTCACGCATGCCTGAACCTTATCTCTCTCAGGCTAGTGACTGCTGGTCTTCTGGAAACGTCTGGATAACAGGGCTCTGAACTATCCAGTAATATCAACTGTTAGATGATCATTTAATTGAAAGTTAATTGGGAATTTGTCAATTAAATTAAAATAAAATAACCCATTTTGGTAAAATAAATTAATTAATTAAATTAAATTAAATTATTTGAGTTAGTTCAATTAACAATTTAACAGTTAAGAATTGAAGTTAACCATTTGACATACGGGCGCCCACGCTATGCTACACGACCCTTCTGTGTCCATTATACTTCACAGTGATCTGCGCCGAGATGATCACACGTGTATCCAGTCTCTTTTTATACTCCTTGTTTCTGAGATAACACATGACACTAGTTCACCAATCACCGTCTCCTTGTCTAGTCCACTAAAAAACACCCCTTATCGGGTAATACTCCGGTCCTTGCCTACTTAATATGCACCATTATCTAAGATAAACAAGCCAATGCCGTAGCCATGGACAAGGGCATGCTTAAGCAATAAAATTACATAATATTGGTCGGCTCCAACAAAGGCCGATGCAATCATATATGCTTGAAAGGTTTAATTAATAAAAGTTTTTTTTTATTACTGATATGTTTCATTGTTATTGCTTTAAGCATGGAATTGACACATTTCACAAACTGACATCATTCATTGTCCAGTGATTCCGGCCAACCTTCTATGCAAAACAGTTGGTACAAGACCAGTTGTCGTCATGAGCGGACTGCTTCTCAACATTGGCTATGTACTGACCGCGTTTGTTCCGAAGCTTTGGATGATGTACTTGACTTACGGACTTCTAGTGGGTAAGTACATGCTACAATATGTAAGCGTATCGTATATAACCAATGCCTATTTGTATTGTACTATATATTATTTATGTTTGCACCATACCCGTCTTCCAGTAATATATAATATATAAACCTTTAATAATGTATCCAATTAATGTTGTTTATGGTAAGCACTGTGTTTATTTCAGGTGTTGGGGCTGGTCTTTGCTACGGACCGAGCATGGTAATTATCGGCATATATTTCGAAAAACGAAGAGCACTTGCCAACGGAATTACATTCGGCGCCTCCTCTTTTGGGTCTTTCTGCTTTCCGCCACTGATACAATACTGCCTGGACTCTTACGGATTACAGGGTACGCTTCTCATCATGGGTGGAGTAATGTTTCACATCAGCGCAGCCGGTATGCTCTTTCGTCCGCCAGAATTCTACCACTTTCAAAGAAAATTGTTAGTGAGGCAAATAATACATCGGTCTAGTGAAAGCATTATACACCAATCCAAAAAATCCAGACTGGAAGGTGTTGCATCGGATATTGAAACACCACACCGGTCTCTTGAACATTCTAGAGTAATGTCAACTTCTGACAGCAATCCTGTATCTGCGGAAGTATGTTATTGCGCAACATGTAGCAATAATGACACTAATTGTGCTTATGGTAATGCAAGCCCGGATGTGTCTAAAGTTGCGCAGGAATATGACGGCGCTGCAACTACACTATATTCAGACAACCTGGAAACTGGACGAAGCAGCATATCAATTTCTGACCCGACGACGTGTACAAATGCAGAAGTATGCGCTTTGTCTGTGTCTGGTTTGGACACTCGGAGCGACGCCAAGATCAGTCCCGATAGTACACGGGTAAAGAAAGCTCCGTCTCAATGGAACATACTAAAAAATCCACTTTTGTATATCTACGCATTAGCAGTACCTCTGACAGACAGCAGCTTCGTAAACTGCTCTGTGATGGTGTATCCGTATGCCACAGATATTGGTATGTCGAATTTCAAAAGCGCCTTCCTCGTATCCATCTTGGGCATTTCCCGTGGGATTTCCAGCTTCCTCATCGGATTTTTTTCCGATTTCAACTTCGTAGAGAAGAAACACATATATTTGGCAGCGATACTTTCCAACGGAATCGCTATATGTGTGTTGCCGCTGATGAAGCAGTACGTGTATCTGGCTATCACGTGTGGCTTATGGAGTTTCTTGTCTGCTGCGACCGTTGTGCTAGCTCCAGTCCTGGTTGCCGAGGCGTTTGGAACTGCCAACCTCCCAGTCGCGCTCGGCGTCATGTATGGGTTAGTCTTGATTCAATTTACGCTCTGACTAGATGCTAACATAAACATATGACCTTGTAAATGTATATAACCAGGGTGGAAAATAATTTATCGTGCACTTCGCCATGCATTAGTAACATGCTGCTTATATCTGGTGATTTTGATCGTTTTTGGCTTTGCCTACGTCGTCGAAATGACAACGTCGTATTCATTTGCAATATATGTCAATCTCAAGATAAGCTGAAACTTATATAACGATTTTATTAAGAGATAAACAGCTGTGCATTTTACATGTGTTATCTAAACGTTTTCTTGCTGGATTTATTTGCATTTAGAATATTGCTATATAATAATAACATGTGTAACTATTTGCCAGTGCAGAAGCTAATATACTACGCGTTACACATATATTATGTTTATGTATACAACGTCTACACATTTTGAAAAGCGCACACACCCAAGCACACATACACGCACCCCACCCCCTGTCCCAACACACACACACACACACACACACACACACACACACACACACACACACACACACACACACACACACACACACACACACACACACACACACACACACACACACACACACACACACACACACACACACACACACACACACTCTCTCTCTCTCTCTCTCTCTCTCTCCCTCCCTCCCTCCCTCCCTCCCTCTCTCTCTCTCTCTCTCTCTCTCTTTCTCTCTCTCTCTTCTTCGATATAATGTGTTTAAAGTATGTTCGTTGTATTTGCAGCACATCGGGATTCGCCTTTTTGGGTTCTGGTGTCCTCATGGGTGAGTTAATCCTAACATATATGTTCACAAAAAAACGTATTTACAATAACAGATTTAACAAGATTGCTATCCCAGGCAAAGGCTTATGTGGCAAGTGAATATGGAAGCCATAGGCTTCAGTTCGTTATACGTTAGATAAAACGTTTTAATTTTAGAATAGCAATTACATTTTACTATCAGTTTAAAAAAAATAATGGATGTTAAAATGCAAAACAAAAGTCATGGTTCTGGGGCTTTGCTCCTAAAAGACATAATAAAAACTAACCACGTGCAACTAAATATATATAAATCAAGCCAGTGGTTTACGCAAAATGTGTTCTAAAAGTTGTAGATTCCGGTAATTGTTCCGAATGACCGAGTTCTGACATGTTGACCAGCGCAACCAATAAGCGCATGCTCAGTTCTAGGAAATTGGGGTAACTATAAGTGATGTAGTAATGGAGGCCGGCACACACAGAACCAACGCAGTCTCAAACAAACGTTTTATTTTGCCAGAAAGAGGAATAGTTTAGTAAACAAAGACCAACATATGTTACAACAAGTTAAGTTTGAACGCAAATAGCATGACCATATCCTATTGGCAAGAATATAAACAGGTCTATAAAAATACTTTTCATTTGGCGAGCGAGTACTGCCAGAATATCACACTCGTGACGTAGGGTTATCTAACAGTATCACACTCGTGACATAGGGTTATCTAACAGTATCACACTCGTGACGTAGGGTTATCTAACAGTATCACACTCGTGACGTAGGGTTATCTAACAGTATTGCGCGGCCCAAGAAATTAAGATGTGTGCTCAACAACATTTTTCTAGTATTTTAGTGACTCTGTTAGGTGCATAGGAAGAAACTATGATTTCCGTTCGCTTTAAAATACTTGCATACAACATGTCCTTGCAAATTTCTTGGATTACATCAATCTTTTCTCCTATTTTCTTATTATTTTCTAATTTTCGTAATTACGTTTGGTGTTTTGTTTGAGGACCCTTGCCACATTTAACTCTTTACGAGACAGACCAAAGAACATATTTCGCCTCAACAATATAAGTAGATAACTACTGTAGTTGTCTCAGTTACACTATGTAGGCTTGACAAGTAATAAGTAATTTGGAAGTTGATGTGTTGCGCTTAGGTATGCTTAAATTGATGCATGATATAATTACTATTAGCCGTACGCTATATTGCGTTTCCATTTTCACCCCAAACTTAATTAGGGAATAGTACACTCTTTGCTGATGTCACGAGAATGTTACATGCCAAATAACATCACGATTGCCGGAGATTCGACTGATGTTATGTGGCTGGTAAAACTCGAGTTCCAGATACACAAGGCCAAATTAACATTTGAACATACTTTTTCACTACTTACATTTGTAAACATGCTACTGAGGCCGGTTTCAGGAAGTGTGCGTATGTTTGTATGTATGTATGTATGTATGTATGTATGTATGTATGTATGTATGTATGTATGTATGTATGTATGTATGTATGTATGTATGCATGCATGTATGTATGTATGTATGTATGCAGGCAGGCAGGCAGGCAGGCAGGCATGCATGAATATATGATATGCTACTCTACCTAGATGCCTTGCTTCTCGGGCACCAAATTTCCAGGGGTTCATCTACGACCCCACGTCAAATGAATTAGGTCGAAACCCATTTTACCCTCCCTCTTCGGCACCGTCTTCAGAGCACCGGTCAGGTGTTTTATGAATACCAAAGGATAACTTAATTAGGTCAAAGTTCAAATTAACTATGTCAAACGTCAGCTTAATTAGGTCAAATATCAAATTAATTACGTCAAATGTCACCTTAATTATGCCAATTGGCAAATTACTTAGGTCAGCAGTCAACTTAATTAGGTCATCGTAGGTCAGCTTAATTAGGTCAATTTTCATATTTTGTAGGTGATCGATTCAGCGGTCGTACACAGCAATGACTATTAGTCACAAAAGTGCACTTATAAATTTCCAACTGACCCAATTAACTTGACCTTTGACCTTATCGATTTAACAATTGACTTAATTAAGTAGACGCATGATCTCAGTAAATTGACATTTGACTGGTTAATTTGACCCAATTAATTTAACAGTTGACCTAATTGTTTTGACCTAATTAATTTAAACTTTGACCGAACTGATTTGACCTAATTAATTTTACCATTGATCTAATTAAGTTAGCCTTGATTTTCCTTTGATGTTCTTAAGACGCTTGATCGGTCCTCTAAAGACGGTGCCAAAGGGAGGGTAAAATAGGTTTTGACCTAATTAATTTGACCACCTTGAAGGATACCGAAGAACAAATTAAGTTACCCTTTGATGTTCCTTTGGTGTTCGCCGTAACACCACATCAGTTTTTCGGGTGGCGAATCGATCATCGACGAAGCGTAGCGTAGTAAGCGCGTACCAAATTGGTCTTACCACACCCCGTCAGACAGGCGACGATGCAGGTGAACGGATGCTTCCACAGCGTGTCGATCTCGCCGATTGCACATGCCCGCCGACGCACCGGTTTATAACACGATACTACCCAAAATACGAAATTTTACCTCATTAACTTGACCTATTTGATTTGTCCGTTGACCTTATTAATTTGATAATTTGATCTAATTAACTTGCATTTACCCTAATTAATTTTTTTTTGACGTTCGTAAGACGCTTGACCAATACTCTTAAGACAGGTTGGATCATGTTTGACCAATACTTTAAGACTAGACTTAATACGCTTAACAAATACTCTTAAGACGGTACCGCAGACGCAACTAAAATAATATTTATCGGAATATAAACATGTCGCGATGTATTGTTACGTTTGTTTTCTTCAGGGTTCCTGCGAGATCTGACGGGGCAGTGGAACGACTCATTCTTTGTTACGGGTGCCTTGGCATTGGTCGCAGCCACCATATACCTCGCTGAACCGTGGGCTTACAGATACGGACACAAACACACTGGCGACCCATAGATCCATATATATATATATATATATATATATAAACATTATATGAGAATAGAGCAGGAGAATGTGACTTCCGGAACACTAGTGATCTACAGTTCCAGATTAGGGGTATAGGGGTATACGTATACCTGCCCGTCCTCATGGTGGTTCCGGGGGGGGGGGGTTCGAGCGAACTTCCCTTTTTGAGAGAATTTTATGCAATTATAAACATTTTAAGAAATTCGAACCCCCTTTTCAAAACCACGAGGACGGGCTTGGTATATAATTTAGTGTATTATGTAATCTAAATAAAATGTATATTTATATACAAAAACGTATCATGTGATCATTAACCGTATATATAAAAAAAAAAAAATATATATATATATATATATATATATATATATATATATATAATATATATATCATCTAGCGTCATCTGGTTGGGCCTTCTAGTCAGTTTTGTTGGAAAACAGTAGTGTCCCTTTATCAAGATATGCGATTTGCTGGAGACTTTGTTACAAAGGGGAGTAACAAAGGGAAGTCAAACATTTTAAAAGACAACATGGCCACATGTCGACGGGTACAGGAGACGAGTAACAAAATAGGCAAACTTAATGTAAGGCCAACAAACCCACCATGATAATGGGTGTAAGACTCGGGTCGCTGCAGGCGCAGCAACGATGGAAAACATATATGGCGCCGAAAGGCTGGAGGAAGGATCACAGGAAGCGGCAGCGAAGAATTCTCTCAACTACAAACAAAACAAATCAAACTAAGCAGATCCTAGACTTTGCTGATTTGATTTCAGTAGCGCGTAGCTCGAGGTACTTGTAACGGCCACCGGGTCATCGCACAATGCTGCAATTCAAACTGACACGGCTTTTTCAACATGCTGTGTTAAGGGGAGATTTGTTTGTATCCCGGTTACGCACTGGATATTTGATGTACCGGTTGACCTATAGTTTACTTCAGCAGGTTTTATAGACTGCATCCGTCCAAATTACTGGCCTTTGTGTAAATTAATGACCACCGTCACCACGAGGAGCCATGACCCACAAGTGATTAGTTGGAACAGGACAAAACCTGATCTGATTCTCGGTCGTGTTTGCGTCACAGTCAGTGCAACGCGTGCTGATAGGCATCAGAGTTTACAACACCATAAAAACTGTATAATTCCTTTTCACACTATCACAATTGGCAATCGCGAGGCATCTGACGTTTATCTTACACCTGTACAGACAAACTCTAATAACTTGAAAAGTATTTAAATTAGGTGGATACATCCAAAGGAAAATGTGTGGACATAAGTATCATCTTAATGATGAGATAGAAAACAAAATAATTCCACGATTGCAACTTCCGCTACTGCTTTTTTGAAATAGTGACTCCCATACCCGGGGCACCGTGGGATTGGTTCCACGCCCGATCCCCTATGTCAGTCAGAAGGGCTCCCTGGTTCACCTTGCAAAATTTCGTCCGGATTAGCCCACAAATGGGGCCATTCACAAGACGCCAGATACATGCATAGAGACAGACTTACATATAGACATACATACAGGCAATCGGGCAGGCAGGCAGGCAGGCAGGCAGGCAGGCAGGCAGGCAGGCAGGCAGGCAGGCAGGCAGGCAGGCAGGCAGGCAAGCAGGCAGGCAGGCAGGCAGGCAGCAGGCAGGCAGGCAGGCAGGCAGCAGGCAGGCAGGCAGGCAGGCAGGCAGGCAGGAAAGCAGGCAGCTAGGCAGGCAGGCAGGCAGGCGGGCAGGCGGGAATGCGGGCAGGCGGGCGGGCAGGCAGGCAGACAGGCATGGAGGGAGGAAGGCAGGAAGGTATGCAAGCAGGTAGGCAGCAACCTGAGCAACCTTATTCGCATGGAACCGATATTCTAAATCACTAACAGCTATTTCATCATTTGGGTACAAAAGAGATTACTTTAAAAACTGTTGAGTGAAATACACGTTTCGCAAAAACACATCGACGATGCTGATTGATCATCACCGATGACGATATGTTGCACTAGGGTTGCCAACAGCCGCAGCTTCGTCCAGCATGATCGACGACTTTCCCGACTTTACCTACGACGCCTTATAACTACGTAGGAGCAGTTCATAGCCAGAGACTGAGCTCTTCATTGCTGTGAAGACGCTACCGCCATTTTCGCGTAGATCCACAAGATTCCCACAATAGTTACTAAAAGTATTTTAACAGTATTGGAACTACTCTACGAGTGCTCCAATTAAAAACGTCTAAATGGCTAAAAAATACATTGAAAATACATAAATACATAAAATAGGGTGTGATCCCCTTTCTGCAATGACCTTATGCTGTGCTATTATGTGGGGCGCGGTAGTGTGAGCGGTTAGGACGTCGGGTTCTCAGTCAAGACAACTCGGATTCCCATCGTCTTGCTGCCACTTCGAAGCTTTGACAATTTCGTTCTTCCCACGTTGCTACAGTTCACTCAGCTGTATAAATGTGTACCTGGCTACAGACAAATATGGATATCGGAACGAATAGTCTTCGCGCTGTAACTGCAGAGTGGTTGAATGCTTCCCAGACAAGTCGAAATGGCGTTGGAATGAACACGTTTATGAAGCCTAAGCGCTTTGAGCAGTCTCATTGACTGGATACCAGACTATATACGAATATACCCTTTTTTCTTGACGGTCACGCCTGATTGCACATATTGAAAAAACACTTAATAAGTGCAGATAACAAGCTAAACAAATCATTCGCACCAATAATATTGCACAGAATAATATCATATAATAAACACCGTTTGATTTCAGTGGCGCGTAGCTCGGGGTACTTGTACCGGCCACCGGGTCTTCGCACAATGCTGCAACACAGCGTGTAATTCAAACTGACATGGCTTTTTCAACATGGTGTTTTTAGGGGAGAGTTGTTTGTATCCCCGGTTACGCACTGGATGTTTGAAGTACCGGTTGACCTATAGTTTACTTCAGCAGGTTTTACAGACTGCATCCGTCCATATTACTGGCCTATGCGTAAATTAATGACCACCGTCACCACGAGGACGCCATAACCCATAAGTGATTAGTTGGAACAGGACAAAACCTGATCTGATTCTCGGTCGTGTTTGCGTCACAGTCAGTGCAACACGTGCTGATAGGCATCAGAGTTTACAGCACTATACAAACTGTACAATTCCCTTTCACACTATCACAATTGGCAATCGCGAGGCATCTGACGTTTATCTTACACCTGTACAGACAAACTCTAATAACTTTAAAATTATTTAAAATAGGTGGATACATCCAAAGGAAAATGTGTGGACATAAGTATCATCTTTATGGTGATATAGAAAACAGAATAATTCCACGATTGCAACTTCCGCTACTGCTTTTTTGAAATAGTGACTCCCATACCCGGGGGCCCCGTGGGATTGGTCGATCCCCTATGTCCGTCAGAAGGGCTCCCTGGTTCACCTTGCTAATTTTCGTCCGAGATACAGCCAACAAATGCGGCCATTCACAAGACGCCACATACGTGCACAGATACAGACTTACAGATAGACATACATACAGGCAGACAGGCAGTCGGACAGGCAGGCAGGCAGGCAGGCAGGCAGGCAGGCAGACAGGCAGGCAGGCAGACAGGCAGGCAGGCAGGCAGGCATGTAGACAGGCAGGCAGGCAGGCAGGCAGGCAGACAGGCAGGCAGACAGGCAGGCAGACAGGCAGGCAGGCAGGCAGGCAGGCATGTAGACAGGCAGGCAGGCAGGCAGGCAGGCAAGCAGGCAAGCAGGCAGGCAGGCAGGCAGGCAGGCAGGCAAGCAGGCAGGCAGGCAGGCAGGCATGTAGACAGGCAGGCAGGCAGGCAGGCAGACAGGCAGGCAGGCAGTCAGTCAGTCAGGTAGGCAGCAACCTGAGCAACCTTATTCGCATGGAACCGATATTCTAAATCACTAACAGCTATTTCATCAATTGGGTACAAAAGAGATTACTTTAAAAACTGTTGAGTGAAATACACGTTTCGCAAAAACACATCGACGATGCTGATTGATCATCACCGATGACGATATGTTGCAATAGGGTTGCCAACAGCCGCAGCTTCGTCCAGCATGATCGACGACTTTCCCGTCTTTACCTACGACGCCTTATAACTACGTAGGAGCAGTTCATAGCCAGAGAGTGAGCTCTTCATTGCTGTGAAGACGCTACCGCCATTTTCGCGTAGATCCACAAGATTCCCACAATAGTTACTAAAAGTATTTTAACAGTATTGGAACTACTCTATGAGTGCTCCAATTAAAAACGTCTAAATGGCTAAAAAATACATTGAAAATACATAAATACATAAAATAGGGTGTGATCCCCTTTCTGCAATGACCTTATGCTGTGCTATTATGTGGGGCGCGGTAGTGTGAGCGGTTAGGACGTCGGGTTCTCAGTCAAGACAACTCGGATTCCCATCGTCTTGCTGCCACTTCGAAGCTTTGACAATTTCGTTCTTCCCACGTTGCTACAGTTCACTCAGCTGTATAAATGTGTACCTGGCTACAGACAAATATGGATATCGGAACGAATAGTCTTCGCGCTGTAACTGCAGAGTGGTTGAATGCTTCCCAGACAAATCGAAATGGCGTTGGAATGAACACGTTTATGAAGCCTAAGCGCTTTGAGCAGTCTCATGGACTGGATACCAGACTATATACGAATATACCCTTTTTTCGTGACGGTCACGCCTGATTGCACATATTGAAAAAAACACTTAATAAGTGCAGATAACAAGCTAAACAAATCATTCGCACCAATAATATTGCACAGAATAATATCATATAATAAACACCGTTTGATTTCAGCGGCGCGTAGCTCGGGGTACTTGTATCGGCCACCGGGTCTTCGCACAATGCTGCAACACAGCGTGTAATTCAAACTGACATGGCTTTTTCAACATGGTGTTTTTAGGGGAGAGTTGTTTGTATCCCCGGTTACGCACTGGATGTTTGATGTACCGGTTGACCTATAGTTTACTTCAGCAGGTTTTACAGACTGCATCCGTCCATATTACTGGCCTATGCGTAAATTAATGACCACCGTCACCACGAGGACGCCATAACCCATAAGTGATTAGTTGGAACAGGACAAAACCTGATCTGATTCTCGGTCGTGTTTGCGTCACAGTCAGTGCAACACGTGCTGATAGGCATCAGAGTTTACAGCACTATACAAACTGTATAATTCCTTTTCACACTATCACAATTGGCAATCGCGAGGCATCTGACGTTTATCTTACACCTGTACAGACAAACTCTAATAACTTTAAAATTATTTAAAATAGGTGGATACATCCAAAGGAAAATGTGTGGACATAAGTATCATCTTTATGGTGATATAGAAAACAGAATAATTCCACGATTGCAACTTCCGCTACTGCTTTTTTGAAATAGTGACTCCCATACCCGGGGGCCCCGTGGGATTGGTTCCACGCCCGATCCCCTATGTCCGTCAGAAGGGCTCCCTGGTTCACCTTGCTAATTTTCGTCCGGATCAGCCAACAAATGCGGCCATTCACAAGACGCCACATACGTGCACAAATACAGACTTACAGATAGACATACATACAGGCAGACAGGCAGTCGGACAGGCAGGCAGGCAGGCAGGCAGGCAGGCAGGCAGGCAGGCAGGCAGGCAGGCAGGCAGGCAGGCAGGCAGGCAGGCAGGCAGGCAGGCAGGCAGGCAGGCAGGCAGGCAGGCATGTAGACAGGCAGGAAGGCAGGCAGGCAGTCAGTCAGGTAGGCAGCAACCTGAGCAACCTTTTTCGCATGGAACCGATATTCTAAATCACTAACAGCTATTTCATCAATTGGGTTCAAAAGAGATTACTTTAAAAACTGTTGAGTGAAATACACGTTTCGCAAAAAGACATCGACGATGCTGATTGATCATCACCGATGACGATATGTTGCACTAGGGTTGCCAACAGCCACAGCTTCGTCCAGCATGATCGACGACTTTCCCGACTTTACCTACGACGCCTTATTACTAGGTAGGAGCAGTTCATAGCCAGAGACTGAGCTCTTCATTGCTGTGAAGACGCTCCCGCCATTTTCGCGTAGATCCACAAGATTCCCACAATAGCTACTAAAAGTATTTTAACAGTATTGGAACTACTCTATGAGTGCTCCAATCAAAAACGTCAAAATAGCTAAAAAATACATTGAAAATACATAACATAGGGTGTGATCCCCTTTCTGCAATGACCCTATGCTGTGCTGTTATGTGGGGCGCGGTAGTGTGAGCGGTTAGAACGTCGGGTTCTCAGTCAAGACAACTCGGATTTCCATCGTCTTGCCGCCGTGTGATCCCTTTTCCATCGTCTTGCCGCCGTTTCGAAGCTTTGACAATTTCGTTCATCCCACGTTGCCACAGTTCACTCAGCTGTATAAATGTATACCTGGCTACATACAAATATGGATATCGGAACGAATAGTCTTCGCGCAGTAAATGCAGAGTGGTTGAATGCGTCCCAGACAAGTCGAAATGGCGTTGAAATGAACAAGTGTATGAAGTCTAAAGCGCTTTAAGCAGTCGCATGGACTGGATACCAGACTATATACGAATATACCCTTTTTTCGTGACGGTCACGCCTGATTGCACATATTGGAGAAAAGAGAGAGAGAGAGAGAGAGAGAGAGAGAGAGAGAGAGAGAGAGAGAGAGAGAGAGAGAGAGAGAGAGAGAGAGAGAGAGAGAGAGAGAGAGAGAGAGAGAGAGAGAGAGAGAGAGAGAGAGAGAGAGAGAGAGAGAGAGAGAGAGAGACAGAGACAGAGACAGAGACAGAGACAGAGACAGAGACAGAGACAGAGACAGAGACAGAGACAGAGACAGAGACAGAGACAGAGACAGAGACAGAGACAGAGAGAATCGACAAAACATTGAACAAGTTCAATGTTTTATTTTTTACTATTATCACCCGAAAAACACACAAATAATGTGGTGTTTATGCACAAATACTATAAACTATATCATAGTGTTATTAGTGTCAAATAGTGATTGCAAAACTGGAAGAAAACTTAAAACCTAGAACAAAAAATTTAAACTGAATAGTCTTATGTTGGTAAAATACTGTGCACAAAACACACATAAATGCACGAAATGACACTATTTATATTCAATCTATGTAAACTGTAAAGATCATTGTATGTGTTATTGACATTCAATAAAATGTAATTACCTCTAAGCCAAACTGTATCAATTATTGATATTTCCCTACGTGTAGAATAACCTTTCTTAAAGGCAAATTGGATTTAGACAACGCATGTCTTGCTTCGCAATATAATTCGTTGATCTAGTATACATTAATACTTTTAAAATATAATCTGTGACAATACTGGCAGCACAAAGATATATAGGTAAATGTCTCACGTGGGTCATTGTTAAATGCATACATTAATAGTACTTTGCATATTACAATTTCGCCAATGTCTGGTATTACAAATTTATCAAGACTTGTAGAACACGCTTTGATGATTTACCATCAGACTAACAACACAGGCCTGCATGACTACGTGGCAACTCGCAAGTCTAACTGAGACCAATTTAGTAATAGCGCCAATGTATTTTCAGAACAGGAGTGTTATATTTGCGAAGTAAACAAAGTACTCTAGGTTCAGTCTGTGTGGGCGGCGGAACTGCGTCACTGTGCTTTCTCTAACGTGGACGCTTTGTTGACAAAGCGTGACTTACGTAGGCATAAAATCGACTTGTTATGATCACGCTTTAGACTTTGGTAGAATACGCAATTCAGCAGCCAAGTACCTCCTCTTCAAAATCAGACGTTTGCACGTGCTAAGCCAATATAACGTGCTCGCAGACACGCGCGCACACGCACGCACGAACACGCACACGTTCTCATTCCAACGTTCGTAGCTGCAGCAACATTGTGCCGCACTGCAGGGCTACCTCACGTATTCACCAGCGTTTACACGTCACCGTTGCTTATGAAGCACCAATTAGTTACGACAACGCGTAAACAGAATACCAAATTTACTGAATCACCAGCCAAATGTGCAAGCTCCAGGTGGCAAGAAGAAGCGTATTCCTCTCGCTTACTAAACATTTCACATAACCGCTAGTGCAGTTGACCGGTTGACAAACGAGTGCCTCATTCCCGTGCGGTCGTGTTTCCAGTCCTGTTTTTGTTACACGCTATGTTATACTTGACTTGTTCTGTTGTGCGAAGGATGTCTATCGTAGAGACGTGTTATGTCAGAAGTGTTGCACAATGTCTGTATATTTCGATGTTCGTTAATGTGCGTCACATATCTTTATCAACTGCTCAAACAATATCAACAGCACTAATTAGTAGCCACCTTGACTGTTGCAATTCACTACTAAACAACATTGCTTAGAGAGACTTTGCTGAACTCCAATGCGTACAAAATTGTCTATCACGTGTTGTATTCAGAGCACCTCATTTTTCACCATGACTACCACTACTGGCTTTCTGTTACTTATCAAATCAAATTTAAACTGTCTACTCTTATATATTGTATATCCTGCTTTATCTACATAACAGCCACCTATTTATCTAGTCTTTCAAATATCCCTAGGCAGCTCAGATCATACATTTCACAACACCTTATTATTTCTAAAACTAAACTTAACTTGGACAAACGCGCTTTGTCTGTCACCGCGCCTAGAGTCTGGAATGAACTCCCCATCACTTTGAAAACATCTATAGCTACATTCCGAAAAAAAATCAAGACATATTTATTCAAAATTGCATTTCCACCATAAATATTCGGTTGTCTCTCGTTCTGATAATGACTTTTGCGCGTCCCTGTTCACGATTATTTTTAATGATTTTGTTTTGTTGCGCCTCTGAGCTCAGGTTCCTGAGGATATAGGCGCCATAGAAGTTAATTGTTATTATTATTATTATTATTGGGTGTTCAGATGTTAGCACAAATGTGCATTCATTACGTACAGTCTTGTGTGAATCCATTTGTGCATTTATGGGTATTGTACGGGTCAAGATCAACAACTGGTAAGACGGATTTTACTACATGTGGATCAACTTGAACCTGGTGAGAAACTAATTGACTCCCACGGAATCTCTATTTTACGTGCAATGATCGTTTAACATTCCCGTGTTATTCTAATTTCTCATATAATTAATACAACAAGCTTGTCAGTTCCATGGATTTTCACATATAGAGTAGTGTGGGGCATTATCATAATATAAACCAGAAACAACATTAGCCTAAGGCGCGATGTCTCGCTGATGGGTCTGGAAAATAGTTCTGAACTACAGCGAAATTGTGCATTCTGGTGCAATTGAAATGTCTGTAACATTCATAACACACAGAACAACAATTCTTCTTCCATTTCATCTTGACATTCGTGTAGCAGGTCATGGCAGTGTAATACGACCCTCGGATCCTTGAGTGTCACGCCACATTCGTGAGCGATGACATGTCTGTATCCGTTGAAATGTCAGTCTGACTCGATTTGACCCAACTCGTCAAGTAAGGGTTTTCTTGATTGCAATGTGAAGTGTTCGACCTGCTGAGTGTTGTCAGCTGGCCGATAAATACAGGTCGACGACTTCGTATTGTCAGGCACGTATCACACTTTCGCACAACTAGGCATGTGTAGGATTCAGGCACGGGACGATTAATCTACTATGTTATCTAGTTAATCTTGGATTATTTTCGATTAAGTTAAGCTAAATTAATTTGTATTTTGAAAGTTAGCTAGTTAAGTTAAGTTAATTTATAAAGTTAACTAGTTACGTTAATGATTAAGTTGACACAACACAGATGTATTACTAATTTCGTGTCAAATAAGGATGTGCAGCCGGTCAACTATTTTACAGGCGACAAGAGGGTAAAATAGTTGACCGGCTGTACATCCTATAAATTAAGTTATTGTTAACTTAACTTTTGCAAGATAAAAACAGGGCAGATCTTGTCAACGGGATCACGCAACTAACGCAAACCCGCGTGTCTTGCGATGGTTTGATATGTGCAAAATTTACTGTATATATATATATATATATATATATATATATATATATATATATATATATATATATATATATATATATATATATATATATATATATATATATATATATATATATATATATATATATATATATATATATAACTAAGATCGTGACTATGCTGCATGTAGGCACGAGATCGCCACCCCACGGCGTCTACTTGTAGCGGCAGCACGATTGGCTGTCAGAACTGGAGTATTGACTAATATTAGATCAGGATGTTAAAGTTACTATAAGAGCAGCATTTCTCAATCAAATGGTCATAGAGTCGATTTCCTGACATTTGGTGCAGCGACAAGACAACGAGCCATGTACGTAAGACGACTTATTTGTCTACTATAAAGTCGACTTTGAAAGGATTATTGCATGTTTTTTATCTAACAATAACAATGAAGTCGCAATAGTAGCTTTTTTTTCAGACGTATTCTGTTATGGAAGTTACTAAAACAGTCAATATTTTGTTCCACAGAAATGTAACAATGCATGTGATAACGTACAAATACCTCCAAATTACAGTATACAAACTGTGTCTTTTTTTAAGAAGGCTACAAGTAGATGTCCTAAATATATAACCTTGTCGAATATAATTCGTTCCATCAGCCTTGACCGACCGACTTTTGGAACATGATTGTTGTGTAATGTGTATGCGCGTACCCAATTCCTCCTAAATCCGGTTCAACCTTCATGGATGTATTTTGGGAGCTTTTGGATCAATTTGTATGGCGCTTTATTCTCAACAAACCTCGACCTTGTATGTTGTCTCGAAATGTTATCACCCACGATGTTCGTAGACGAACGAACGCAAGCAAATGCTAGTCCTCAAATAAATTACATTTGTGAACAACATCCGTGGTACAATTTTCATAAAGACGGATTTGACATGTTTTCTTTTCTACAGGATCAAATCTCTCGTCTTGGTAGTGGTGTTGGTAGCGAGCTTCGATGTTTATGCCACGCCGGGCTGGCTGAGTAAGTATTGATAATCATTTTTGCTGACGACGCCAACGATTATGCCTTCATTTACCATATATGTTAATAAACGAAAACGATTTAGAAGCAGCGAAAATTACCAGTAGTTTTCAGAGACTGGGTTAAAACAGTAACAACCAACTTGCACAAAAACCTGTCCAACTGCACCTGTTATTATCTGCTGTGTGAGTAATCTTGTGCTATTTGTTGTGCGAAAGGCAATCCAAGTTCAGGTTCTAAAAGTTGATACACCGGAAAAACAGGAATAATAATTGTTTTGTTTTTATTTATAACTCTAGCTCGAACTTGGCAGCCGTTTCGGGCCAATCTATGATGTTGAAGAACGTTTCGAGTAGGCCTGTGTTGTTGGTTCGCGCGTTCTGCTGTTTGGTGTAAGATCATGATCAATGAAATGCACAGGCATTATTTTACAACGCCAACACCCCTTCAACTATGCCGAACTTTGCTGCGCACGATGGAACAAATATGTTTTGAAACCGCTGAATTAGACAATCCGGTCTATCACGTAAATTAAAGGCTACTACAATTGACACAAGATTTCCCAGCCAGTTGCTACCTTCGAACAAGTAAAACATGCACCGTTTTGGAAGTGGTCACGTTTCGAATAAGATATGCTACCCATGTGCATCATTAGAGTACACACACACGCACGCACGCGCGCGCGCACGCACGCACGCACGCACGCACGCACGCACGCAAGCACGCACGCACGCACGCACGCGCGCGCGCGCACACACACACACACACACACACACACACACACACACACACACACACACACACACACACACACACACACACACACTGATATTTAGGCCCCTGCGAAAATTACATTTTATTTTATAATTGTCATAAGGATGTCGTATCATATTGACATTCGTACACAAATATTTACTAAATCGTATCTTTATTCGTTTCCAGAATGTGGTGGTGGATCGATTCCAGCATGGCTTTACCGATGCTGTGATGGCGTCCCGCGCCGTATTTCAAAGTTGCCTGCCGACGGAGCCTGCTGTGGAAAAGCCACCTACCGAATGTCGTCCGAACTATGCTGCAATGGCGCCGTGCACGTTATGAACAGTGGTAAATTCTGCTGCGGCAATCAAGTATATGCTATCAACGAACAACGCTGTTGTAAGGGTCTAATCGTAGCGAAACAATCCGGGGACGTTGCCAGCAACTGTTGAATGAATGTCCCCCATTAAGCTACGTTCGTGAATACGTATATTAAGATGAATTCCTTTGAACAAGAACATGTTTTTTTAGAAACTGGTACATTAGTGTTTGTAATTTTATTTGTAATAAACTGACACACGTAATACTCAGTGCGTTATCTAGTCCAGCAGCTGATTCCCGTAGGACCTCAAGTAAACAAATTCGTTCAGCCCGCACTATATATAAGGTTGAACTTGGCAGAATGGTAGAATGAACCTTGCAGAATATCCCAGATAGTTGGCAGTTTTAAATTGTGGCATCAGTTGTTTTATACAGGCCATTGTTGTATATGTTGTGGCGCAAGCGTCTCAACCTCAGTCCAACCTGGTATTGGGGACCAACCTCCAATCTCTCACACATGTTTAGAGTCATCCATACAGTACACCACGCTCAGGGGGTAAGCGCGAGGTTGGCTACACATAACCACGGTTGTCCTTTTATCGCCGAATATCGGTTCGATCAAACCGAAACTAATTCTATTGTTTATACGACGATTTCATTAAAACTCAGAAAAACATTTGTTCAAATTAGTTAGCATGTCGTAGTCGATGCTAGAGAGGTTCGATTTTTTGCAAAATGAGTTTGAAACGAGACGAGCGAACGATTTAATTAGGAAGCAACTTAAAAGTGTTAATCTGTCGGTAACTATCTTGTTCTGACCATCCCGTACCAATGTAGTTAACATGGCTGATCAGTATTCTGCAACAGTTGACACGATTACAACTTTAATGGCGTTTTAAAAGAAGGCCCACCAGAATGCTTCCTGTGATTGCAATAATGTCCGAAGCCAAGTTCGCATTACCAGACACAACACATATCACATTTGACACAATGATCTTGCTCATAACACTACAGCTACTGTTGCATAGTATGTACTAATGAGCCGTTCACAATTGTGGGTATTTACCTATTCGTACGAAGTGTACACAAGGGAGCGGGTTGAAGCTCGCGTATTAATTTTGTTTTAAATGTCGGTCGCTTGCGAAATGTGATCACCTTTGCGTCATGCAGCGCCGCGCTGTGAACTGTTACGGAACTACTATTGTTTTCATTAAATCGCGTAACCGGTCGCTATCATACAGTCCGGCATTTTGGAAATTCACAACTTTGTGGTAGACATTTATCAATGTGGCACCATAAAAATATCGTAGTTGTAAGAAAAGCACAACACTTTAACATACTTATTAGAGATAAATGTTTGTAAACGTATTCTGACGGTTATTATTGCATGTCCTACATGCATACAATGTATCATGACATTGTTACATCGATATATTTTTCAATCTACAAAATAATCGACATTTTAAAGTACTAATTCGGGCGGGGGGTATGAGAATTAGTACGATAATTGTGAACGGCCCTTAAGTAACAAAAGAAACTCGACTATTTTAGTATATGTATTGGCACCATACAAAGAACTCACCGAACTTTTATCGACGCCACATAACGCAGTTACGCGTGGTGTCTCGATTAAGTAGAAAACTACGCACGGGGCGCGCGTGCCACACGCGGCACAGCCCGGTTTTATTGGGGCCTACGTGGGCACGTGGGATGCACCTGAAGTGCGGCAGGTGAATGTTGTGGGGTGAACACTGTTCCTTCTATCAATACAATTTATTCGAAACCCCAGCACCAATGTTCCCAGTAGGCCTACTATCGTTTTTATAGCAGCCACTGGTGTCAACAACGATCGGCCACGAACTGGACGACCTTGGGTAATCACTGCAAGACAAGACCGTCATTTTCACCTCATCCATCTGATGGATGCGATGTATAAGCCGACTGTGAGACTGCCCGAAATATTATCGGGAACCAACAGAAGCATATAAGCGGTCAGACGGTGGGCTGCAGATTTGCTTCAAGAAACCTTCAAGACAGTCTACGTTAAACTATTCGCGTTTCTTTTCTTGTTGTTTTGTTCTTTGGCATAGTACCATAATTTCCAGAATGTTGCAACTAATGTAACCACGTAGGCGTGAACACGTTCAAACACCGTGTGCGTGAGCGTGTGCGCGTGCGCGAGCGCGAGAGTGTGCGTGTGTGTGGTTAATTTGTATCAGGTTAATTTGCCGTGTCTCCATTTTATATTAACTTCGCCAATGTAAATTAAATGCATATATAATAATTGTAGAAACGAGTGTACCGTTTCGAGCATGCATCCGCCGTCGGCAACGGCAGTAGCTGTTCATAATGATCAACGTCTCACTGTAGGAATAGGCCTACATATCGAGTCGAGGAGTTCAACATGTACACGACTAAAGGTTACAGCAACCTCCGAGCTCAGCTGGTACCTACTTATCACATGTCTCGTGATCTGGCAACAAGTTTCACACACACACCACATGACCCCTTTCTACTAAGAATTCGCGCAAACAGTCCTTAAACAATCGGTTGGTCAAAGTTCCTTTGATTTACCTCGGGTTACAACCGTAGAAATTAATATGATAAAGTGTCTATGCCCCAGTGTTGTGACTGCTACTACAACCAGGCTTTAGATATAGTACTTGATTAAGCTGGCTGATGCACATAATATAGCGCGGCTAAATCCAGACAAATTAATCTACCATCACTAGGCTTAAGAATATTATCATTTTCGCAGAAGATGAGAAATGGAACACATCACTTACCGACAGTTTAAATGCCAGTGGGGATATGTGTTTTTAAACTGAACAGACATAAACTTATATATATCTGACGGGAGAGCTAGATAGATATTAAACATGATATATAGCTTAAACAAGTAAAAAAAGTTACGTTCTTGTATAGCGCGGTATCCAGTCCGTAGGACCGCTCAAAGCGGTTTACACTTCACCCCCTGGCAGACCTGTTTATTCCAACTTCTCTGGGAAGCATTCAGCCACGTTGCAATTGCGCGAAGACTATTCGTTCACATTTCCACCACTGTCTGTATTGCCAGGTACTCATTTATACAGCTGAGTGAACATATGTTCAAAGTGGGGTGATCAAACTTGCCAAAGGTTCGAAGCGACCGCAGTGGGATTTGAAACCGGGTTCTCTCGATTGAGAGTCCGGCTTTCTAACCGGTATGCCATCGCGCCCCAGTAGGTGGCACATAAGAAGTGCAGCATACAATGACATACTAGAAAACGATACATTTAAATACAGAGTAAAATAGAGACTATATAAGTTCCCATGAGCAAACAGAAAGTTACATCCAAAAACTTCCCGACTGCCACCATTTAGTGCCACCATGTAGTGCTACCATGTAGTGCCATGATGTAGTGCCACCTTGTACTGTTATGTGGGTGCAACTATTACTGGGTAGAAGTAAATAACTAAATCACAGGTCATACAAAAACATGTTTAGTAAATTGCACGTAAACACTTCGTCACATTAAAAGGCGCGCCAAGTGTATGGGGAGCCACTGCACCAGAAGTGTCAAGATTAACATAGAACTAATACGCTAGATGGCGCTACTAATATAGTTCTGCCACAAACTCCACGTCCGTATTTTCGCACATTTTTTTCATCCTGTCCTCCCTACGTCACTTTGAGGCAGTGTCACATTCACGACTATAGCACAGAAGTTGAACAAAGGTCGGAACCCGATTCAAGGTCAGCGAAGAGAGATTACAAGCGGCTAATCAGATAGATTAGTGTGGATTTTGTAGGGCCCCTTTTTGTGGGGGCCTGGCACTGACTAATCCGGCATTGCCTTGCACTGACGTTTTGTGGCAGAGTTACATATGAATGACAAAACTAAGATCACCCACTAGAATCTCCCTTTCTTCTATTCTAGCGTTGTCACACACAAAAAGGTAAAGGTACGTTTTTATACAGCGCGGTATCCAATCCTTGGGACCGCTCAAAGCGCTGTACACTTCACCCCCGGGCCGACATGTTCATTCCAACGCCATCTCGTCTTCTCTAGGAAACATTTAGCCACATCGCAATTACTGGGCGAAGACTATTCGCTCACATATCCACCTATGCATGTAGCCAGGTACTCATTTATACAGCAGAGTGAATTGTGGCAACATGGGATGAGCGAAATTGCCAAAACTTCGAAACGACAGCAAGATGATTCGAACACGGGTTCTTTCGACTGAGAGTCCGGCGTTCCTATGCCCTCGTTCCTATGCCCTCGTTCCTATGCCCTCGCGCCCCACCTATTGGGAGTCAAAATACTATTACATACTCGCACGTGCCAGATGTAACGTAGAGTTCTTGTTTATGGTTGGCGACGTCTCAACATTCTAATAAAAACATGACTTTCGATGGTTTCGTACCGGTCTTACGAATAAACAAGCACGCCCGTCTCTTGAGAAGTGGAGTGGTTTCCGGTAGTATTACCTTAAGTTTCGATTGCATCTCCCACATTGTCTCTTCGTCTATAAGAGCAGCAGTGCTTACAGTGAGTGTCATATTGCGATTATTGTGTTTACTGAAATCAAGCGCCAATAGGCAGCAGCCAGCCATGTAAGTATGATGATTAGTTTGTATAGTTTCACTACAAACAAGAAAATGTATCAAACGTGGAGTGCCTGCACTAAAGTGTATGTTGTGGAAATAATACATTTAAACCAGGAGACGCTACTAAATTGTTTGTTAATTGTACTAATGCTTCGTTTACATCGAACAATTCGTGTTTAAACTTAGCATATTGAATCGATATTGCATCAACAGTAGTTGTACATCTAATGATTGATATCAGCAAACCTATGCCACCTGTCATCAAAATAACAACTACAAGTTCAAAATCATGTACTCTATTAATTTGCAACATATCTTGACACCTCGATCTCTGTTATACATCATCCTCGACATCAAACCGCCTTTGTCAATATGGTGCTTTTTCAAAATCGCAGCTTCACAGTATAATGTTTCTAGTAATGCATTTGTAATATACTCGTCAACCTTTTTAAACATATTACATTATACAACAGCTACATGAGAGACAAGGGGGAGAGAAATAGAGAGAGAGGAGAGAGAGAGAGAGAGAGAGAGAGAGAGAGAGAGAGAGAGAGAGAGAGAGAGAGAGAGAGAGAGAGAGAGAGAGAGAGAGAGAGAGAGAGAGAGAGAGAGAGAGAGAGAGAGAGAGAGAGAGAGAGAGAGAGAGAGAGAGAGAGAGAGAGAGCGGAGTTGTGCTAAACTAGGGCTTATAGAAATTGGCACAGGTGACGTAGGTTTATCGACCTCAATGGCGCAGCCGTGGATTACAAGAGGTAACAAGTTCAACAACGTTTTTCTGTTAAACTACTGGCGTGAAAATGTTGATTGTAGTTGAAAATTGGTAGTTTTTATTAACTCTGGTTCCATGTCGGATGAAATAAAACATGCTGCAACCATCCCGTGACGTGTATTTTGCAGGTACAAATCCTTCGTCTTGGTCCTGATGATGATGCTTTGTCTCTACCCGTGTGTCCAAGGCTTCCCGGGCTGGATAAGTAAGTTCCTCAGTTCGCAATCGACGATGTAGGCTGACGTACCGATAACTTATAGTTATATGGTCCTGCCATTCATTTGCACCATGTAGTGGGTAACATTCCATTGCGATCATTAGTACAGGGCGCATGTGTCCGTCGATTTGCACAATTCCTACGTGGCGTAACATAAATTCGCGTCCCAAATTCGGGCACATGTTTTGAAACCGGATCTAGTAGGTTCAATTAGGTCATGCAAACGTCGACTATGATTTTTAAGGTTGATATACATTATTGTATGAGTTTCTTTCGAAATAGTAAATGGTGCTGCGTGGTTATCCGTCAACGCAACAAATTTCGAAGTACGCATAAAGGCTGAATACAATTATTAGAAAGCTTAAATAATATATAATATTCATGCCTAAGATGACGACTTAGAACACGCTACGACCCTACGCGGCGCAAATAGATTTGTATCGTTGCGCGTCGGTCTGCGTCGAGTTGCAACGTGTGTATACTCTTACGACTGGGATGTATACAGGTCACAGTTTTCTAGCACTGCCAGATTACTTATGACGAGGCTCGACGCAAAAAACCAACAAGTGTCGGCGTCGCCAGAGCTTATACGTCGCCAGAGCTTATACGCATTACGATCCGACACGATTCATTACAACAATAAAAAATCGCGTCGGAGCGTGTATGCCAGGACATTTTACTTTATGTGGATAACTAAGATTATAATAAATCAAATAAGCCGTTGTAACTTGGAAGCTATGTAGTAAGGACTACGAAGAAATGGGGCTTTCGCTCTTTCAGAATGCGGCGGAGGAAAAATACCGGGGTCTTTGTATCGTTGCTGCGGTGGTATTGCGTACTCCAGCTCCTCCATGGCCGGCCGATCGTGTTGCGGCAAACATACGTACGTAAGAGAGATCGAGTTGTGCTGCAAGGATGTCATTTATCGGAAGACTGACGAGATGTTCTGTTGTGGTAAAACTATGTATAATCACGCGAAGCAACGCTGCTGTAGAGATCGTTTAGTTACAATAACAAAGGACAACCCGATGGGGAAATGTTTTAGCAAATTATTGGTCCAGTCACTAAAGATGGCAATGCGTGTATAAAGATTTGCATGTATATTCACCAAGGAGTAGACTGCATGTTTGTTCTGTTAACCGCCATGTTATATATTCGGTGGAACGTTACTGGACTCAAACGGACATGGCCCTTCGTGCGAATTATTCGTAGTCAATTTGAATGTTTGGAAACATGTTATATGGGTTTATACAGAATGTCAAATCAAGCATACGGATTTCAATCACAGAATGGCATGTCTGCTCATAAATAGGTTGTTTGTATATGTGTAAATGTGTCTTTAAAAGTATTTCGAAAGAGGCTGCGATAAAACATTGATGTATCTGGCTTCAATACAGTACAGTCATAACTGCATCACTAATGCTATTTTATTTAACCCCATGCCAAATTACTAACCTAATACAGCACATTTTGTACCAGTGACGATATGTATTTGAAAACGTGTAATCGATTCTTATTCTTAATTTGACTCACAAAATGAACTTCTCCTGTTTAAAAAACAAACCGTTACTGTGTGAAATGTCGAAGTGTCGTTTTGAATATTTATGTTTACTGAAAACAGTATCGTAAAAACCAAAAGGCAAAGAGTAACTACAGTTGATTCAGTATGTAGTTCTCATGTTTCGCATTTGTAAATAAATACTTTGTGATTGTTGTATTCCTTTATTATGTGTGTTTTGTTTGCTTTGATGGGCTAAAATATTATGTGAAGGGGTTAGTGGCATATTGAGGCGGGGGCATTGGGCCACGACCCCCACCCCTTTGACTTAATGTTTTAATTTTTTTCGTTTGTAACATGTTGCGCCACTACACGGTAGCACGGCAAACTAAAGCACCCCTCCATTTGGCCTCCCTTTGCGAGATCCTAGATATGCCACTGGAAAGAGTGCATCGATCGGTCGTGCGTGTGCGAGGCAGCAGGGCCTGTGTCGATTGGCTAATAATCTCAGTCATTTTGATAATCTCGATTTGATTACCATAGCCCCATCCCAATGCGCCAATCGGAACAGCAGCTCAGCAACAAACGTACCGGACCGATTCGAACATGGCAAATGTGTTACATTTTTTAATAATTCTCGAAGACAATACTTCTGTGCGTTTCATGCGCAAGTTCCACCGGGGAATTGTCTCAAGGGAAGTCAACATGGTAACATCACTTTAAAATCTAGGCACCACTTTCCTAGCTTTGTTGTTATTGTTGATTCTACTGTTGCTGCTGCTCCCCCTACTTCAATAAAAATCTATGTTTCAATTTAGCTATTTATCCTTGGCCAGTAAAACCATGATACCAGCGCCGGTTTAACCAGTGCCGGGTTAACCTGTGGCGGGTTAACCATGGCACAAGTTAAAAAAATCCGGGGATGAGCCACCAGGGATGACGAATTTTGCTGAAAATGTCCGCATCCTACGGTTGAGAGGATGAGGACCATTTGGGAGAGTGTTCGCGTTGACGCTTTCATGCGGGATGTGCTGTCTTCGGACATAGATGAGAGAGCCTTGACGGAGATAAAAGTCAAGGAACCAAAAGATGTGCGACAGGCCGTTGATAGTGTTGTGAAACATTACTTATCGGATCTGGATGACCTGATCCAGTTCGATGGACTAGTTGCAGAAACTCTCAAAGGTGGCATAGAGCATGAAGTATCACCAGAGGCGACGATATATTAGATGTTGGCAAAGATACATTTCAGGGATGCTTTCCCCAATATGGAGGTATTGTTTCGCGTATATCTTACTTCTTTAATATAACGTAGTTTGTGAGTCTGCTTGTATGTATGTATGTATGTATGTATGTATGTATGTATGTATGTATGTATGTATGTATGTATGTATGTACGTATGTACGTATGTGCGTACGTACGTATGTATGTTCCTTCGTATCTCAGTCAGTTTCGCATGTATGGGGCTTAAATTGTGTAGGCGTATATTCGAAATTCAAGTTCAAGTTTTATTCTCTAATACCATACAATGGTGCATGAGACAAATATACAATACCAAGAGTACTTGAAAGTACTCAAACATTTAAAAATAATAAGAACAGTCAATGTTAGTTAAACTTACCAATTATGATTTTGATTAACTTACAAATTCTTATTAGTTTATTTAAACAATGACTATTAAACAACACAGAGAACTTGAAAGAATTAGGGTGATTAATAAAATATCTTGTCAGAAATCTGTTTCTTTGGTCTCTTAAAGTGTCACATTGAAAAAATATATGAAATTCATCCCCAATCTCTTCTAAGTACAATACCTTTCATTTCTATCAATATTGAACCATCTGCCTGTTTCAATGGGCAGTTTTGTTTTTACCCAGCCTGAATTGAGTGAAAAGAATTCTTAATCTCTCCAGTAACAATGTCAAGTATGATTCAAACTCGAATACTTCTTTAAATATTATTTAGGTAATGCATTTATCATTGTGAAATACATTCATTTGATGACCATGTTTGAATATATTCTTCATGAATCTGATTTTTAGACAATTATTTTGCCATTTGTGATTGACGGCATTAGGAAAGTGGCAAACGTTAAAAAGACCACTTTCATATAAAATATTTTGAATAGTTTTTATCCAAGGTGATTCATACTCACTGTTATTATTTAAGTTGAGTAATAATCTGTATATTATCAATGATAACTTTGAATATTTTCCTTGCGTTAGCTTAATCCAGAAATTACCCATCCTTTGCTTAATTTGTATCACTAGTGGTGGTCTGCCTAGTTCGCCATACATCATACATTTAGAATTAGATTTGTTGATATGTAATACCATTCCAAGTGAAGTTTTTCAATGATATCACAATTCTCATACCCCCATACTTCATCACCATATAACAGAATAGGTACAACAGTATGATCAAATAGTTTTTAACAAGATTTAACAAGATTTGCCATCCAAGCCAAAGGCCCAGATGGCAAGTGGACAAGGAAGCCATTGGCTTATCGAGAGTCCAACAATGTTCATCTACTTATAGCCCGCCCTCCTGAGATATGTGTCAACCTTGTTTTTAAACATATTCACGCTGCTAGCAGTTACACAATCTGTAGACAATTTGTTCCATTCATTTATTGTCCTCTGTGAGAACGAGTGCTTCCTGATGTCCAATCTACATTGATCCTTTACTAATTTTACCTCATGTCCTCTAGTTCTGCTATCCTTCTTGAGTGAGAAAAACATATTTCTATCAATATTTTCATACCCATTCAATATCTTAAAAACTTCAATCTGATCTCCTCTTAACCTCCTTGTCTCTAGAGTTGTTAAACCACATTCTTTCAGGCGTTCTTCATAACTAAGGTCTCTCAGTTCTGGAATCATTTTAGTTGCTCTCCTTTGTATGCGTTCAAGCGTATCTATATCCTTCTTACGATATGGTCTCCATGCTTGTATACAGTATTCTAAATGAGGTCTAACCATTGCTTTATAAAGAGGTATAATTAACTTTTTCCCCTTGTATGTTATGTTTCTTCTAATCAATCCAAGAATTTGATTACCCTTTGAAGCTGCAATACCACACTGCTCTGAAACTTTCATATCAGCGCTTATTGTAACTCCTAAGTCCTTTTCTTTTACAGTAGTACCCAGAACAGTATCTCCCATTTTATAGTTTACATTCAAGTTCCTATGCCCTGTATGTACGCATTTACATTTCCCAAAATTGAACAACATCTGCCATTTCTCAGACCATTTCACTAATCTGTCTAGATCGTTTTGTAAATGTTGTTTATCACCATCAGTATTAACCTTTCTAAACAGTTTTGTGTCATCCGCAAATTTCAGTACGTTACTTGTTATACTGTCGTCCAAGTCATTGATATAAATTAAGAATAATATAGGTCCTAATACTGATCCTTGAGGTACCCCACTCAAAACCGATTTCCAATTTGAAACTTCTCCATCTACTACAACTCGTTGTCTTCTGTCAGTCAGCCATTGTTCTATCCAGTCAGTTATGCTATCCCCGATACCATGGGCTTTTAACTTAAGTAGTAATCTTTGATGTGGCACTTTGTCAAAAGCTTTCTGAAAATCTAAGTAGATAATATCTACTGGCGATCCCACGTCTATCCACTTAGTGATTTCTTCCAAAAAACATAACATATTTGTTAAGCATGACCTCGCTTTAAGGAATCCATGTTGAGATGAATTTAATAATTTATGCTTAACGAGGAATTCCACCATATGGTGTTTAATTAACCTTTCTAATAATTTACAAATCACTGACGTTAAACTCACTGGTCTGTAATTCTCTGACTTATTTCTCGAACCCTTTTTAAATAATGGTATGATGTTTGTTTCTTTCCATTCAAACGGAACAACTCCCTCTTTTAATGACAAGTTGAATACTCTTGCAAGTGGTATACTGATTTGTTCTACTGTTTCCATTAGTAATTTTGGAGGATTCCCATCCACTCCCGGTGATTTGTTATCCTTCATTGCCTTTATTTTCTTAGCTACCAATTCTGGAGTTACAACTAACGGACCTAAATAGTCAGATTTAGCCCCCTGAAATTTAGCATCAACAACTGGTAATGAACTAATATCTTCTTTGGGAAACACTGAACTGAAGTAACCATTTAGGTCTTCCGCCATTAAAAACCCATGTGATATTATATTTCCAGCACTGTCTTTTAGAGGTCCAACCTTGTCTTGTACGTTTTGTTTACTCCTGACATATGCATAAAAACTCTTGCTGTCATTTTTTATGTTACATGCTAGTTTTTGCTCATAGCTTCTTTTAGATTGTCTGATTTCAGTTGTAGCTGCATTAAGTGCCTCTTTGTATTTTGCATAGTCTTCGTCCTTTCTGGTACGCCTATAAACCCTCCACATAGTTTGTTTTAGCATTATTTTTCTAATAGCCTCTTTTGACAAGTGTTTCTTTCTACACCGTTTTCCTTGTTTTTGGAAGGGAACAAATTTATCGATGATACTCTCAATTTCATATTTTAGAATATTCCAACATTCAATTGCGGTCTTATTCATCAGCATGTTATTCCAATCTAGCTTTGCTATGTATTTTCTCATATCTTTGTAGTTACCTTTGTGGAAGTTTCTCTTGTACGTTTTCTTATTTTTACTTTCTGATTTTACATTGATGTCAAAATGTATTTGATTATGGTCACTATTACCCAATGGTTCAAATATTTTTACATTGTCCACTAATTCTTTTTGTGATGACAAAACTATATCTAATACATTTTCTCCCCTGGTTGGTTCTAGTACGTGCTGAGTAAGAAAGCTATCCTGGATTAAAACTAGAAATTGTTGGTCCTCAATCCCTGTGCTCTCTAGAGAATTCCATTGTATGTGTCCATGGTTAAAATCTCCCATTATGATACATTCCCCTTAACTAACTTCCTTTATAGCGTTTTTTATTTTTGTGTTGTCCTCTTCGTTTATGTTTGGACTTCGGTAAACTAATCCAATAGTTAATTTTGAATTTCCTGAAACAATTTTGCACCAAACAGCTTCATCGCAATCTGCTTCCCTTTCTAGTTTTATTTCATATTTCAAATAGATTCTTTAACATATAAAATAACTCCCCCGCCCCTTCTTCCTATTCGATCTTTACTAAACATTACATATCCTGTCAGTCCTAATTCAGCATCTGTTATATCTATGTTGGCCCATGATTCAGTTATACCAATTATGTGAGGGTCAATATCTTCTACCATAATGTTTAATTCGTTTTTCTTATTTACTATGCTCCTTGCATTTAAACATACGCATCTATAACCTTTTTCAGAGATGTTTTTCGGATGATTTGATATTGGTTTATCTGTGCTAGTGGCCTCTTGTTCTGCTTGATACACCTCTAGGTAACCCCCCTGCACTTCTAGTTTAAAGAATGTTTACTTCCAAAAATATTTGTCATTGTACCCAGGTCACTATCTACTGCTGCTGAATGTTTGTCCGCGAATACTGCCGCCCCCTTTCCACTTAAATGAAGCCCATCCTTCATGTACATATCAGCCCTCCCAACAAAACTTCCCCATAAATCCACAAATCCAACTTCCTCTTCCCTACATAACTTCTGGACTAACATGTTAATTGCCATCCCCCGACAATTTCGATATTTGTGACCCCTCCTGCCCATTACAGGTAAAATCCCTGACAGTATTACCTGCTCAACCCGCGTCTGTTTTAGTGTTCTGACCAACTGCCTATATTTCCTAACTATGGCAGTTGTACTCTCCCTCTCTACGTTATTTGTCCCTACGTGTACTAAAAGAGATCCACCCTTACCCGAACCTACGATGTTTTTTACCCTCTCAGTTATCGCCTCTATTTTGGCTCCAGGCAAGCAGACCACCACATCATCTCCCTTGTTTAAGACTCTGTCGGTCTTCCTAACTATCGAATCCCCCACAAACACCCTCGCTCTCTTCCTCACCCCCTCTATCACTGCTGCAGAATAACTCTTCCGTTCGATCCCCTCCATCACATTCTGTCCTGACCCCTTCCCTCCTGTCTCCCCACTTCCCACTCCTTTGCTCTTGTCTCTCCCACTTCCCTCTCCTTCACTCCGGTTGTTTTCCCTCCCGTCTCCCCCACTCCCTTCTCCTTCCCTCCTGTCTCCCCCACTCCCTTCTCCTTCCCTCCTGTCTCCCCTATTCCCCTCTCCTTCGCTCCGGTTGTCTTCCCTCCCGTTCCTTTCCTTCCCGTCTCCTTACGTCCTGTCTCCCTACGACCTGTCACCTTCCCTCCTCTCAGCTTCCTCCCAGGCTGCGGTGAGCTCTCCCTAGCATCTCTTGTGTCTTTCCCCACTTTATCATCTACTGTTCCCCCACCGGAACTACTGGCACAACCCCCCTGTTCCCTTCCCACCATTGCCACAACGAGCAGCCTCAGCTCTTCCAACTCCACCTCTAGTTCCTTCATCTTCGTACATCCCCTACACTCAAAACTAAAAGTATCTGCCTGGACCTCAGCCCAGGACTTCTCGCACCCAGACTTGACGAAGTCCACCCAGTTACTGCAACTGCCACAAATTAAGTGCCTTGTGGCCTTTAACTGCCGTTTGCACGGCGCCATCATACAATTTAGTTTTAATTAGTTTGCAACGTTAGCCTTGAATAAGGCTGTTTTTGTGATCAAAAGAACACTTTAGTCTAATATACTTGCTAACTGTGTCTTCTATTAACCTCGCATGAGAAAAAAAAAACCTGCCACCTAGCGAATACGGAGAACACTGTGTAACAAAACAACGAATTCAGTGTGTACTAATTTACGCTAAAATCCTGCTGTTAATTCCTTTTTACCGAAAACGTTTACTACCACTATGTCAGATATTACCTTATGTATGTAATTTAAGTAAATCGATCACTTTATCTTATATATATATTAGCCAATGTAAACTATTCACTATGCTCTCTCAATTTTCGAATAGTAAACAACCCTATTATCGCTCGTTGAATTCCCTGACAGAATCCGAAACTAACTTACTCTAAAATACTCCCTCTGACTAATAATTAACAAAACCTGTTTCCTAATATATGTCTACAATACGTTTGTGTATAATATATATTCAATAGTAATACTTATTCTATTTGATATACCGCGTTTTTCTGTAAATGATCTACACCAAATTCAAGTCGCTGCACCAAGTCCAAGTAGCCGGAAGTCTAGGTTGAAAAAGTTGAAATATTATATCAATTGGAAGAAGTAATTGTCGTGACTTTTTAATCAAACTATACATACCTTTCTGTGCTTGCACGTATTGCCTTTGCTTGACAAGAACAAACCTTCCATTATAATTCACGTTGACAACAAGATAAACATAGTCAAAACAAACATCGAAGTTTGTTCCATTGAAAGAAAATGTAAGAATTTGACGGGTTTTACTTTTAGAGAAGATTAAAACTTTAGTCTTAGTTGTATTAATTTTTAAAGACCATAATTTACAATAATGAGATACTGCATTTAAGCAATCCTGAAGTTCAGTGGCTGACTCCGCAATTATGGTAGTATCATTTTAATACAAGACTTAGCCTTAGTATGCATTTAACACTCTACCATTAATATTGTGGTTTATGAGTTTATTCCACAAAGCAGGTATATTTATAGAATCAAAAGCTTTACTGTAATCAAAAAAGTGCAGTACAGTTTTTACTTTTGATAAGTATATATCAATTAAGCTTTTAAAAACAAATATATGATATAAAATGGAATAACCTTTCCTAAATCCTGCTTGCTTTTCTCCTATCATATTCATGCTACCTAAATACTCATTCAACCTGTTATTTAGTACAGATGTAAATAGTTTGCCAAGACAAATGAGGATGGTTATTCCCCTGTAATTATTTGCATCTGCAACAGAACCTTTATTTTTATAAATTGGCTTAATAAATCCACATGTCCATGACTTAGGAATAAAACCTGTTTCTAAAACCAAATTGAATAATGTTGTAAGTACAGATAACATTTTAGGAGTGGAAGCTTTAAGAAATTAATTAATTATTAGATCAGAACTACATGCCTTGTTATTGTTTAAACTGCGTGTAGCTTTTAATACTTCTTCATCAGTAAATGGAGCATTTATAAAGTCATTATTAGCTTAATTAATTAGAGCATCAATGTCTACATAACCTTCATTATTAGTTACATCATTACAATTCAAATTTTAAAGTGGTCAATAAAAGATTGCAAATAAAAAATTTGAAGCTCATTTTTAACTTTAACTGAAGACACTTTAATTAAATTCCAATAAGCCTTGGTATCTAATTGCAAATTAAGTTCTCTCTAATATTCTTTACATGCATATTTAAGTTGTAGGTTACTTAAATCTGAGTGAACATTGGTATGGTTTCGCTTTGCAGCAAAGTACATATTGCGCTTATGCCTACAAGATTGATTAAACCAAGGCTTTTTATTATTTCTACTCTTGATGATTACGTTACTGCGATTCGTAGCACGAAAACAACCTATCTGTTTTGCAGAATCTATTAATAAATCACAAATACTGTCAATGATATAATCAATACCGCTATTATTAAAATGTTTAATGTTACTTGACATTTTCAAAGGAACCAATGTGGACGCTTGAGGTATATGACGTCACTCAGAACAACAGCTACGTGTTAGCAACACTACGCGTGTTTCTGCCATTGTTACGTAATCTACTTCAAACGTCCACCAAACGTTTCGTGAAACCGGCAGATTTTTTTTGCGCGAAGATATCATTGTAATTGCACCACCAAAACAAGACTGGGTAGTGCAAGGAGTCACATGCTCTTACCTTTTCTCTCGTGCATCGCCGGGCAACTCGGCTAGTTGACGTATATTATAACTGTAGCTGAGAGAGGTCTTTTTCCAAGTTGACACTGATCAAGGATGAGCACCGATCCACACTGAGTCAGAACAGACTGGATCATCTGACTATGCTCAGTACGGAATGGGACATCAAGTGTCGGATTAATCAGAAAGTTCTACAGATGTACAATCAGATATGGCTATTCTCATCTCTAGAACCGTTGGTAACTAATTTGGTGGAAAGCTTTTGTTTGCTCAGAAGAACTTGTAGGATCTACGGTCTCTGTTTTACCTGGCATTTTCTTGTATTATTTTCTGATATGTCATTGTATGCTGTAATTCTTGCCTGTCCTCGTACGCTGTATTTTCTTGTACGTGTGTTTGTATTCCATCGTCGACAACAATCTATGAGTGCTTATGCTCTAACATAGTTGAATAAACGTTAATGTACTGGGATGCGGTGGTCTATTGTTAGATCATCGTCCTGTCGATCGAGAGGACGGTGGTTCGATTCCACCTCCGCCGTTTCGAAGTTTTGGCAATTTCGTTCACCCCACTTTGCCTTTGTCTTTCGAAGAGACAGTAAAAGCTGTTGGTCTCTTCTACCTGGTGTCCATGCCAAGGGAAGTAAAAGATCCCACACATGGAAATGGAAAAAAACATGTGATGGACTCACTCACTCTAGAGAGCAGCAAAATCTCCAAGCAGATTCTGCTTAATGGATGGTAGCTGCCTAACATGAAGAAGAAGGGTTACTTCCATAGTCAATACCACGCGTCTCGATCTTCGTCTTCCACTCGGTAAGGGCCCATCGCAGCATGGAGACAACATATAGAAACAATGTCAGTGTTTCCTGTATGTCTGGCGTAGTACAGGTCAAATCAACGTGTAGGTCGATGACTGTGCATACTAGGACGTAAGCCGATCGTCAAATTCCCCGCCAGTGGCGCCACTCAACATTTCACCACTGCCACAACTTACATACGATGTGCAGATTCTGCACATCTTTATTTCATCTGATAAACTGTTAATTCTTGTCATGAAATCTCTCAATTTCAATTGCATACATAGTGTTTGCATTGAAAATGTGCCTAGAAACACAATACCGTACGTTTTGTACAGTGCAATGATGTAACAAATCGCAAAAAAACAATGACGTTGCCCAGTCAACCAATCCGATGTATCGACTCCGAGCGATCCGTTGTCGCCGAGGAGTGCAGCGAGCACACAGCTAAAGGTCATCTATTCTATCTATTCAGTACACAGCTAAAGGTCATCTATTCTATCTATTCAGTACACAGCTAAAGGTCATCTATTCTATCTATTCAGTACACAGCTAAAGGTCATCTATTCTATCTATTCAGTACACAGCTAAAGGTCATCTATTCTATTTATTCAGTACACAGCTAAAGGTCATCTATTCTATATATTCAGTACACAGCTAAAGGTCATCTATTCTATCTATTCAGTACACAGCTAAAGGTCATGTATTCTATATATTCAGTACACAGCTAAAGGTCATCTATTCTATCTATTCAGTACACAGCTAAAGGTAATCTATTCTATCTATTCAGTACACAACTAAAGGTCATCTATTCTATATATTCAGTACACAGCTAAAGGTCATCTATTCTATATATTCAGTACACAGCTAAAGGTCATCTATTCTATCTATTCAGTACACAGCTAAAGGTCATCTATTCTATCTATTCAGTACACAGCTAAAGGTCATCTATTCTATCTATTCAGTACACAGCTAAAGGTAATATATTCTATCTATTCAGTACACAGCTAAAGGTCATCTATTCTATCTATTCAGCACACAGCTAAAGGTCATCTATTCCGACCACAGATGGAGATCTACACAGCACATGTTTCGTGGCAACAAGTTTCAAAACACTTCATGACCTTTTTCTATTAACAGACCACGCATCACTCCATGGGCAACTAGTCGACCGCAGAATTAGCGATATTTTGTAAAGTTAATACCCGATTTCAGTATCCACAGCCTGACTTAGATATATATATTCCTGAACCAGTATCACAGGAAGTAAGAAAATACTCATTCTCAAGCAAGACGGGATGGGAATCTTCCTCGATTTTTTTTAAACATCGCAATATAAGTTTCATGCGTATGTGTGCTATTGCTATAATGATGGTGGTGGTGGTGGTGGTGGTGGTGGTGGTGGTGGTGGTGGTGGTGGTGGTGGTGGTGACGTCTCCTTGCAATCTCTCTAGCCACTTGAAGTCTACCATCTGTAATTCTTTTATCCACGCGTTATTTCTAGTCCAGACGTTACAGCAATTACATGCAAACCGAAACCGTACAATATTAAACCTGTCAAAAGCTAAAGAGCAGGATTCATGTAGGCCTACATAAGCCAAACCAGGCGGAACTAGGCAGTACCGCATGACAGCTCTAAGCCAGAGTATGATACAGCATAATGTAATCTTTCACAGACGAGTGACAAACGAATTAGGATGAACAAAACAACGTGAATCATGCACGATCGGTATGTCTCTTTTTCAATAATACAGTTTTACCAAACAAGTACCCATTATGAGTGCAAATACTGTCAGATATATATGTAAGGTAGAGTTGTTGTTCCTGGTTAGCAACGTTTGCCCATGGAAGCGTGGTTACCATTAAAAGTCTGCCACCCAATGAACGTGCAGAATCACAAAGATGCATCGCCGTCACAGAATCACGAGAACGCAGTTTTCTTCACACCATGAAGATGAAACGAAGCACAATCGTGACGACACCGACTGTGCCAACCATAAGGAGCACGTAGAAGAACATGCGGTCACATATCATGGCGAGCAAAGCCCACTGTAGACCGAGTGTCTGTGATTGCGCCTCGCCGGTACGGTACATCGCCAGCCGCTTCAGTTGTGTCAGGATGTTCTGCTGTGTGCGCAGGTACTCCGAGCCGGTTGTATCGTCCTCGACGGTTGTGCCGGCCGGACGCAGGCGCTCGGCGAGGTCGCCGGCCGTCGACACGCGCACGGCCGTCTGAATCACCACGACGCCCTTCAGCAACAGCGCTCGGTTGCGCTCGACCTGCGCATGACAGAAAGTAGAAATTAAATGGAATGTGCAAGGATTTTTATCGGTTAATGAAAATGTTTTGGGGGATATTGCGACATTGAATGTGTTTGTATTCATAAAATCCTAGTAACTTCAATTTTATCTTCTCTTAACCTCCTTGTCTCTAGGGTTGTTAAGCCACATTATATAGGCGTTTTCTTGTAACTAAGCACTCAGTTTGGGAATCGGGTTAGATGGTCTCCTCTGTATTCATTTTAGCGTAACTAGTGTCCTTTTACGATTCGGTCTCCAAACTTATATACAGTATTTTATTCTTGTTCCTTATATATTATATTTCTCCTAATCAACCCAATAATTTGATTACCATTTAAAGATGCAATACCTTACTGCTCTAAAACGTTCATATCAGCACTTATTATTACTCCGAAGTCCTTTTCGCTTACGGTAGTTCTTAGAACAGTATTTCCATTTTATATTTTACAACCAAGTCCCCGATCGATACTGTTGTGTGCTGTGAAACACTTGCCCGTAGTTCCCGCTTCTTGAACTTAGCGACTGTCCTCGACAGGTCAATACAATGAGCGACTCGCCGGAACATGAGTCGGCGCAGGCGCGGTGAGACCGGGAAGCCGAAGTTGCCCCGGAAGTGGATGTGCACTACCGATACATTGAGAAGCGTCGACAGTGTCAACAGCAGCTGCGCCATGATGTTGCATTGCACTGGCGACAAATGCAAAGTGTCACTACTCAGCGCTGGTGACATAATTATGCGCACGCCAAAGCTGCGAAACAAAAGTCATGGATTTGGGGAAATGTTCCTGAAAGATACAGCACTTGCGATGTATAAATAATGTCATTACGGTCTCCTGAAATAGAATGGTGTAATACATGTATACCAGTTCCTACAATAACATATTACTTATAATGTATTAACCATTAGTATACGCCTCTAAACATTATAATATATTATATTTATAATATTATATATATATATATATATAATATTATAAATATAATAAATTATAATGTGTGTGTGTGTATATATATATATATATATATATATATATATATATATATATATATATATATATATATATATATATATATATATATATATATATATATATATACATACGAAGCACATATATTAATCATCGTGAAAATGCTGTAATTATGGGTGAGTGCTTCGTACGAAACCGTAGTATTTTGAAACTACGTAGAGAACACTACAATCGTAGTGTTTTGATTTTAACGTACACTGAATACACAATCGTACTGTTTTGGAACGAGCTAGTGTTGTTAAAGTCCTACGCCACTTCATATCGGGATACCATCGTAGAGATGGATCGGGCGCGTAGACGCTCTCTCACCGATGATGGGCACGCCCTTGGACTGTGTGGGCAGCAGCTGTGTGACGGCGACGTTGTAGACCATGTAGGTGAGGAAGACACCGATGGCCAGGGTCGCCTTCTCCCCGCTCTCCACCGACAGGTAGAAGCTCGACGTCGACAGCACGACCATCGAGCAGACGGGCAGCAGTAGGTTGAGCAGATAACTGACGCCACGGCGCTACAAGGAAGGAAGTGGTAGGTTGAACAGATAGCTGACACCACTGCGCTACGAGGAAGGAAATGATATGTTCAGCAGATAGCTGACGCCACGGAGCTACAAGGAAGGAAGTGGTAGGTTGAACAGATGGCTGACGCCACGGAGCTACAAGGAAGGAAGTGGTAGGTTGAACAGATGGCTGACGCCACGGCGCTACAAGGAAGGCAATGGTATGTTGAGCAGATAGCTGACGCCACGGAGCTACAAGGAAGGAAGTGGTAGGTTGAACAGATGGCTGACGCCACGGAGCTACAAGGAAGGAAGTGGTAGGTTGAGCAGATAGCTGACGCCACGGCGCTACAAGGAAGGCAATGGTATGTTGAGCAGATAGCTGACGCCACGGAGCTACAAGGAAGGAAGTGGTAGGTTGAACAGATAGCTGACGCCACGGAGCTACAAGGAAGGAAGTGGTAGGTTGAACAGATAGCTGACGCCACGGAGCTACAAGGAAGGAAGTGGTAGGTTAAGCAGATAGCTGACACCACGGCGCTATAAGGAAGGCAACATTGGGTTGAGCAGGTAGCTGACGCCACGGCGCTATGAGGAAGGCAACGTTAGGTTAAGTGGTATGGTTAGCCATACAACACACACACACGCACGCACGCACGCACGCACGCACGCACGCACACACCACACACACGCACGTATTCGTGAGGTTCAGCACGCCAGACTGTACGTGTACAAGATATGGTCCAATTGCTACAAGTTAAGAGGTTTAACAACTTGATACATGTAGATCGCAATGAACTACGATCAAAATGGCATATTGATTGTAAACTTGTGGTTGGGTTGATCTGTAACTCGTCCGTTTCAAATAACGCGTGAAAACTTAGCCTTGTAAACAGAGACATGTTTGACCTCGCTGTGGAATTGGGAATTGTGCGTGCGTGAGTGCGTTTAATGATTAAAATGCATTCACGCCCACTAATTTGCCAAATAGAATTACTAACACGAAACTACGAACTGCCTTATTCGCTACACATTTCTTTCACGTTGACGCTTTCTGCCTGCAAAACGTGCGCGCCCCTCCTACCTGCAGCACGACCGTGAACGTGACGTCGCTGTACGTCTCGTTGCACCACTCGTACTTGACGAGGTTGGCCACGACGGGAATCTCGATTAGCTCCCACTCGCTGCTGCTCGCAAACTCGGCCGTGATGCCGGCGCTGCTGGCGTTAACGATCTCCAGTTGGTGGGCGTCGTAGGCCCACGAGCCGAACTTGAAGCGGCACCGCTGGCGGTCGAGCGGGAAGAAGATGACGTCGAGGTCGCAGTAGGTCGTGTAAGAGACGAGCGACTGCCACTTCACCTGACCGTCGTGCGAGATGCGCACGTCGAAGTCCTTCCACGGACGGACGTGCACCCGGATGCTGAGGGACAGAGGGCTTCTCTGAAGGTGTGTGGCAGGGGTCTCAACTTCCCAACTCCCACTTGTTTGGGGGACCAACATCCCAAATCCCACATGTTTGGGGGTCCACCTCCCATCTCCCACCTGTTTGGTAGCCAACCTCATATCTCCCTCCTGTTTGGGGGACCAACCTCTCCCAATGTCCATCCTGTTTGGGGGACAACCTCCCAACTCCCACTTGTTTGGGGCATCAACCTATAACCCACCTGTTTGGGGAGGGGCCAACCTCCCACCAAATTTGAGGGTCGACATACCACCACCCCACCACCACCGATTTTAGGACTAACATCCCACTTCCTCTCTTCTCTAGTAATGTGTCAATAAATCATATGTGCGACGTGCCCGTGTCGTGCTTACATTTTTCGCCGTCAAGTATTTTCCGCTTGGTGTGTGTGTGTGTGTGTGTGTGTGTGTGTGTGTGTGTGTGTGTGTGTGTGTGTGTGTGTGTGTGTGTGTGTGTGTGTGTGTGTGTGTGTGTGTGTGTGTGTGTGTGTGTGTGTGTGTGTGTGTGTGTGTGTGTGTGTGTGTGTGTGTGTGTGTGTGTGTGTGTGTGTGTGTGTGTGTGTGTGTGTGTGTGTGTGTGTGTGTGTGTGTGTGTGTGTGTGTGTGTGTGTGTGTGTGTGTGTGTGTGTGTGTGTGTGTGTGTGTGTGTGTGTGTGTGTGTGTGTGTGTGTGTGTGTGTGTGTGTGTGTGTGTGTGTGTGTGTGTGTGTGTGTGTGTGTGTGTGTGTGTGTGTGTGTGTGTGTGTGTGTGTGTGTGTGTGTGTGTGTGTGTGTGTGTGTGTGTGTGTGTGTGTGTGTGTGTGTGTGTGTGTGTGTGTGTGTGTGTGTGTGTGTGTGTGTGTGTGTGTGTGTGTGTGTGTGTGTGTGTGTGTGTGTGTGTGTGTGTGTGTGTGTGTGTGTGTGTGTGTGTGTGTGTGTGTGTGTGTGTGTGTGTGTGTGTGTGTGTGAGGAAGATTGGCGAGAAGCAGGATGAGATGGGCAGGCCACTCGGTAATAATGGATGTAAGCAAACTAGCAAAGAGAGCAGAGGTGGAAAAACATCAAGGACGCAGGAAAAGGGGAAGGCCACAGCTGAGATGGGAGGACTGCGTGAGGAGGGACATGAGAAGATCGGGGGAGGATGAAAGATGGAGAGAGGGAGCGGCCGATAGAAAACTATGGAAAGAAAGGACAGAAAGAGTGGCTGGACAATACTTTACCTGACCCTCACCCTTGTACAGCAGGGAACAAGGAGGAAGAGCGCACGCACGCACGCACGCACGCACGCACGCACGCACGCACGCACGCACGCACGCACGCACGCACGCACGCACGCACGCACGCACGCACGCACGCACGCACGCACGCACGCACGCACGCACGCACGCACGCACGCACGCACGCACGCACGCACGCACGCACGCACGCACGCACGCACGCACGCACGCACGCACGCACGCACGCACGCACGCACGCACGCACGCACGCACGCACGCACGCACGCACATAATATAATATTCATATACAATTAGTAATAATAATTAGCACCAACATGTGTGCATATGGAAAATAGTTTACGACAGAAAATGCCGCCTTTGCATGTGTACAGGGGAGGAACATATTTTACGACAGAAAGTGGAAATTAATCTATTATTTCCCGTGGTTGACATTCTCTCTTATAATTCATTGTTATTATATGAAGTAACTATTATTGTAGCTATACTATGTTCATATTATTAATACATTTATGTAAACAACTGGCTCGCGCATGCGCAGATACACCAAACGGAAAACATTTGACGGCGAAAAATTTAAGCACGACACCGGTAATCACTAAACGCCTAAAGCTAAATTGTATGCGCGTTCACACGATCAACGTGTCTTGAAACTGGAAGTGCCACCTATTAATTGGCGCCAATCACCACTTGAACTCTGATTAAAGGTCAAGACGGGTACACCTGCACTCGGTCGCGGCGGTAGCTGATTGGCCACTGATTCAAACTGTCGCCTGAATCGGATCCAGCTGCAATTCCAGCGACCCGACCTAGAGGACAACTAACTGCTCGTATGAACGGGCCTCTACTAGCGAGCCCAAAATATTATTCACAACAACCTACTCACTCGTCATATAGAGTGAGGTCCGGGCGCCACATGTCCCGACTAACGTGATAGCTTGTGACGTTGTTATACTCGGCTGGCTTCCACCCCAACCGCGTGTCCGTCCATTCCTGCCAACCGCAAGCGGAGACGGTGGCTCATCGTGGGCATTTGACGTACACAGTTCAACCCCAAGGAAACCTTGTTTCAACAATGTCTCGGTTAACAAATATGCAGCGTTCCACGTAAGACATATTTTAATCTAGTTATGAAATAAATGTGCATGTGTAATTGTTCGAAATTTGCGCGTAACTTCGTAGATTCACTCGTTAGTTTGTTAATATTGAAATATCGTTTCGAAAATTTCCTTCATTCCACGTTGCCTTGAGTTCACGCTGCATAAATGAGCACCTGGCTACAGACAGTAGTAGATTGTAATTGCAACGTGGCTGAATGCTTCACAGAGAAGTCGAGTTGGCGTTCAAATGAACAGGTCTTTTGTAGTCCAAAAGACTGGATACTACGCTAAATAAGGTGGCATTTGGAAAGATTACAGATAAGATAATAAATACAGTGCCACTAAAAAACATTAACAAAATACATAAAAAATCAGTAAACTACGGTTTGGACCTTTCTTTTATAGCTACAAAAGAGTGTCGTGTCGTCCCATTTCCTTGCCACTTAATTCGACCTGCTAATATCAGACGAATGGTCGAAACGTAAGATGACTTACCAGCCGAATCCAGACGATAGACCTCAATGACAGCAACGTCTCCTCCTGTAGAAAGACAAAACAACATTTATTTTGCGTCGGTTTGTATTACAAGATTACAACATCGAGTTCTGGCAGTGTGCTGTATTACATAATCCAGAGTTAGTGGTTGTCATAATTCTTATATCCTTATCGTCGTGCCATTCTCTCTCTCTCTCTCTCTCTCTCTCTCTCTCTCTCTCTCTCTCTCTCTCTCTCGCTCTCGCTCTCGCTCTCGCTCTCTCTCAGGGTTGGGGTCAAGTACCAGTACTTGTACTTGATTTACTCGAGTACTTGATGTGTGATAATACAAAGTACTTGTACTTGTACTTGAACTACAGTACTTGGTAAATAGCAAGTACTTTTCAAGTACTAAAGTGTAGAGCAGGAACGTTTTGTACATGATCTTTTCAAGGATTGTAGGGTCTCGGGTGTGAAAATATCATCAGCATCGGTAGAAAGGACTTTCAGCATTGCTGGGAAAGTGTTCCGCCCAGACAGTTGTCGGCTCACAGACAAAAACTTTGAGACTGTCATGATGATAAAGTGCAATGACAGGTCAAATATGAAATGAACAATGGAGTGGTTGGACTTGACCAAGTATTGCCAAGTATGATGATGTATAATGTATGATGTATAATGTAACAATTGTATACATGAAATATGGTTTGTGTCTCCTACACTTACCAGGTCTACGATTCTGTACAGGGCGAAATCAACTTTGATTTTCGCCGGCGCATGCCCATTGTTAGACGGTTGAAAATGACGACTGCTATTCTTGACGGTGTTTGCGTAGAGACGATCATACATGCCTTCAGAGCCAGCGCCGGAGCCTGCTCCTGCAACGAACCAGGTGTCCTATAAACGCACGCACGCACGCACGCACGCACGCACGCACGCACGCACGCACGCACGCACGCACGCACGCACGCACGCACGCACGCACGCACGCACGCACGCACGCACGCACGCACGCACGCACGCACGCACGCACGCACGCACGCACGCACGCACGCACGCACGCACGCACGCACGCACGCACGCACGCACGCACGCACGCACACACACACACACACACACACACACACACACACACACACATTACTTCTACCACTACCACTATCGCTACCACTCCCACTACCATTACTACTACCACTAACGCTACCACTATCGCTGGCACTACTACTACTACTACTACTAGTACTACTACTACTACTACTACTACTACTACTACTACTACTACTACTACTACTACTACTACTACTACTACTACTACTACTACTACTACTACTTCTACCGCTACCACTATCGCTGCCACTCCCACTACCACTATCACTACCAATACCACTATCGCTGCCACTCCCGCTACCATTACCATTAACACTATCACTATCACTACCATTATCGCTGTCACTCCGACTTCTGCTACGATTGAAACGTATTTATTGGATACAATAATATGGTCGATCAAACAATCAACCAATCAACCAACCAGTTCCCAGACAAAATGTTGATTCAAATAATTAAATTGGAAAGAACAGAAACATCACGGGTGTCAACGGCGTTTCCCAGGCCGGTATAAGTACGTAAATCAGAACGCAATATTTATGACGATAACTATTACTATACGATATACTGACACTGTTGTTGTTACCTTCCACGAGGACAACCGATAACATGCACATGCAATAACACAACCAACAGTAGTTCTGTGCAAAACGCATGTCAACTTTGTAATACATTTTCGCACTATGAAATAATTCCCATAATGCTCCTATTCATACAAGTTCCGGTATCACTGCGCCTACTCGCATGTAGCGGAAGTGCTGTCTAAAGCCACGGTACTTTTTAAATGATAACGTACAAAACATTCCAGAGCCATCGTAGTTTAGTTTTCTCTACATGGTAGATATTCAGGTACGATATCGCTTTTTAATTGTTGTTGTTGAAAGTTTAAGTTTTGCATAATGCAAGATGAACGAGGCGCGCACACGAAATAAAGGTTCCAACTGGAGAAATATCTTTCAACGAGTTGCACATTTGTGACTTATTATAATTCAATACGTCGCACATTTAAACACTTCCTGCATCAAAGCAACATTGACAAATCAACGGTGTCATGTCGATTTTTTCATTGGAACAATTTCCAAAACAAGCATTTGCAATTGTCAAACGGCCTTAATTGTAGACGAAATAACATTGTCACTCTCCAGATTACAACCATTTTTCAAGGGCGCTCCATTTTGCGATATATAGAGTAAGTGAGCACACAATTATTAAAAATACTCAGTTGCACAATTAAATACAATATGTATATTGTTCAATGCTTTAGATAAGATGAAGGTGGATCCTGGATTTAGCCATGGATGCCTAGGTAATGATTTCTTACTTTTTGGTGGGGACGCGTGACACTCTTTGGTGTGACCAACAGTTTGCAGCGCAGAAGAAATTCTCAAAATGTAGACTAAAAGTGGCGCATGCCTTTGAATTACGAACCTACTATATTTCAAGCACGCAGAACAAAAACGTACGTTCAATTCGGGAGACACTGACCTTGCACACCTTGGATCAGACCCGAGGACATGACTTTGTCGGTTTCACAAATTCTTAAAATCTGTACATCTGGGAATGTAGAACTAGTTTCATTGTTAATTGAACGACATTTATCGGACATTGTGACACCGACTTTTTGTTTTATAACATCTCGGTTACTATCGTGATCTTTCGTGTCTTAGTAATGTTAAGCACGCACGCACGCACGCACGCACGCACGCACGCACGCACGCACGCACGCACGCACGCACGCACGCACGCACGCACGCACGCACGCACGCACGCACGACACGGCACGGCACGGCATAATAACATCGACAATTCAAATTGTTGTTTTATTATACAAAACATACTAATCAATCCCAAACGAACGTTATATGGAACGAACACCAAGTTCTTTTATTCAGCGTAATGAAACAAACTTTGCTCAAGTAAAAAAATTATCGCGCATTCTCTATGCGCGATAGGACGAACTTTGTTCAAGTCATATCATTCTCTTAACGTTATGTCTTATGGGACGTTTGCTCAAGTTAATCAGCCTGACCAAACTTTGTTCATGTGACACATCATTGTCTTAGCGCTATGGGACGTTTGTTCAAGTTAATCAGCCTGACCAAACTTTGTTCATGTGACACAATTATTTTAGTGAGCATAACGAGGCAAACCGTGTTCAAATTACATAATTATCTTAGGGGGTGGATACACTGTTTAAATGTTATAATTATTTGAACCCATGGTCCATTTACCACAGTGGTCCATATTCAGTCGTTGTAAATGGACCCCGAGCGTGGAAAAACGTACACCCATCTGTTCAGTTTTATTATTGGTACATAAAGCAATGATACGTAGGGGCATTGTTTTATTTTAATTTCTGTTTTAGCACTAAATAGCTTTTGATGGACTGCTTGGATTTGGGGAGGTGGTCTGTTCTCAATGACCGTGGAATGTACCCACCTCCTACGACATATCTCCAAAGTTCTGGTTTTGAAATAAATGAATATTATTTAAGTGATAGTATTACTAGTGTTAGTATGAACCGTAATTGACTGAATGGTTATAAATAAATAAACTGCCAAATATGGATGCTATATCTTACAGTTAAAACTCATGTTTTGAATGAACACGGAGAGTTACGTAGAGCACTACAGATGACTTTTGATGGACTGCTTTTAAAAAAATGAGTTCTTGTGAGGACATTTCAAGGGTGTGACCATAGAAAACAATTGAAAGTGTTGTTCACACGTGGTGGCTAACGCAGTTTTTAACCCCGTTCCAAGTTGGGCGAGTAGATTAACTTCACATCAAACGGTCAAGAGCAGTTAAATGTCCAGTCTTGGAACTGAATCCCGGGCGTGGAAATGTAATTGTGAAAAAATAGGTGGGGACCGTTCTCAATGGCCGTGGGAAATGTACCCCCCTCCATGTGCCTACTACCTATAAACAAATTGTGTTATTGACTGGTTATTATTTATTGCTACTTATTGACCCACTTGTTATAACATATGCAACTTCAATGGCCCCGTGCTGCTGTTGTGTTGTTTATATGGGGAGGGGGTCCGTTCTCAATGGCCGTGGGAAATGTACCCCCCCCGTTCCGTGTACCTCCTTCCCTTTCTATATCCATTTTCCACAGCGTAAAATGGACCGGGTCCATTTTCAACGGTGGTCTTACGTGGTATATGGACCCGGTCCATTTTTCACGGTGGAGGTCCATATTTCACAGTGGAAAATGGACCGGGGGGGTTCCATTTATCACGAGGGTCCATTTACAATGTGACACCGGCACAGAAGCGGCCTCACCGGCACACTTGACGCCGACCTGGAGCAGATCGGCATGCGGCTAAAGACAAGGGCCGACCTGGAGCATATCGGCATGCGGCTAAAGAAAAGGGCCGACCTGGAGCAGATCGGCATGTGGCTAAAGACAAGGGCCGATCTGGAGCAGATCGGCATGTGGCTAAAGACAAGGGCCGACCTGGAGCAGATCGGCATGTGGCTAAAGACAAGGACTGACCTGGAGCAGATCGGCATGTGGCTAAAGACAAGGGCCGACCTGGAGCAGATCGGCATGTGGCTAAAGACAAGGGCCGACCTGCAGCAGATCGGCATGTGGCTAAAGACAAGGGCCGACCTGGAGCAGATCGGCATGCGGCTAAAGACAAGGGCCGACCTGGAGCAGATCAGCATGTGGCTAAAGACAAGGGCCGACCTGCAGCAGATCGGCATGCGGCTAAAGACAAGGGCCGACCTGGAGCAGATCGGCATGCGACTGAACACCCGGGCCGACCTGCAGCAGATCGGCATGCGCTAAAGACAAGGGCCGACCTGCAGCAGATCGGCATGCGACTACAGACAAGGGCCGACCTGGATCAGCTGCGTCGGATCGCGCAAAACCGAACAGAATGGCAGAAATTACATCTAACAATCGAAGAAACAGTGTAATCGGGCGGAGGTGTCAGCTGCTGTCACGAATGCGAGAATCAAGACTGAATCAGACATTTTTAATAAATATCAATAATCTATGTTAGTGTCACCATCAGACGGTGGAATTATTCAGTTTAGTATATTCGTGCATCTTGCCAAATTCTGTGCGTTCATAAAGGTGCCGCCTGCAGTCATTGTCTCTGGCCGCCAGCCATTTTCTATAACCGGTTCAGTTGTTCTCCGATGGCTTTGGGGTAGGATGTATAGGTGGCGTAATATTGCCCCTAACAGTACGCACTATGTGCTGCCGATTGACAACCTGAACGGCCTTTGCTGTGGCGCCCTGTACGAGGATGGACGCCGAGATCTCGAGGGCGACTGAGTGGTATCCAATCGTCCGACAGCGATCGACGATGCGGGTCCACTCGTTCTCCGTTGTCTCCGTGTCGGCGAACACCGCATGGTGCAGAGTGTTCCAGTCACCTGCAATAGAGACGGACGGTCGTGACGGCAGTTACTGTGATATCCCGGGTCGTCTAACTAGTAAAACACATTGATAGTCCCATAATAATGCAGTAACAGGGTAGCATCGGCATAAAGGAAACGATGCTGCTATGGGGAGAAACGTACGTGTATGTTTGTGTTTCTTAGAGATTAAGATGTTCTTCAAGACAGAACTTCACACAGTGACACACACTCACGACCTCGCACACTCATGACCTCGCACACACTCACGACCTCCCACACTCATGACCTCGTACACACTCACGACCTCGCACAGTCATGACCTCGCACCTCGCACGCCTGCGTAGTTCACAACAGAGAAGTCTGCGCCACGCATGCGACGGAACACACTGTTCCATACATATAATATGTTCTTTAATTTAACAATAAGATTTTATATTCCATACCGAGAACCACCACTTCAGACACAAAAGACCGGTTTGGGCGCTTTTGTCGTACGCCAAGATATAGCATCGTTAGGCAAGCATACAAATAAGATTTCAAAGAACAGCAGAAGAGATGGAGTGACCAGATCAGAAGTGATACTGGGCTCCCCTGTCGACAGAATAGAGACCGGTGGAGGGATGCAACTTCCCGGAGGACAGCGAGGGGTTAATATGGGCTATGTATGTAAGTCAAGTCAAGAACCACCAGGTTGTGTAGTGTTCTTACCTTGTCCGTCACTGTATTTATGTTTGCTGATTCTATGTAGCAGGTTCATCCCCATGTCAAACAACTCTGTGTCTTCAAAGTAGAGGACAATCACTCCAATAGGGATAAGTGCCAGTTCGTACATACCCTGTGTCGTATAAAAATGCATTAACACTTAAAGATCCTGACTACCCTAGTGACAGCAAGCTGTATTATTAGTTTCCGTGGTGGCAACATACGATACTTAATTAGTTCTACTGCGCTGTCTCCTTGCTCATGGCGCACTACAGAACAAAACTGGCGAAAATACACGTGACACGGCTTGCAGATTTAAAGGAAATGTACAACGGTTTTATTGGTTAACTGAAAGATGTTTTACAACACGGAGCAATCCAAAACATCACCTCCAAATAACCCCATCCAGAACTGATTTAACAAGACTCATACAAGGCAAACAATCCAGATGGCAAGTGGACAAGGACTTGGCTTATTGAGAGTCCAACAATTCTTCATCTATGTGTAACCTGCCCTTCTGAGAAATTTTTTCAGTTTAATTTTTAAGCATGTTCTCGCTTACACAATCTGTAGATAATTTGCAACATTAATTTATTGTCCTCTGTAAGAACGGGTAATTTCTTACATCTACACTGTCCCTTTACTTATGTTACTTCAAGTCATCTCGTTCATCTGTCTTTCTTAAGTGAGAAAAAAATTCTCACCCACTCTATATCTTAAAAATTCCAATTTGATTTACTCTTAATCTCCTTGCCTCTAGGGTTGTTAAACCACATTCTTTTAGGCGTTCTTTATAACTATGGTCTCTCAGTGATGCTCAAATCATGCAAAGTTGTCTGCATGCATACAAACCTCAAGCACAGATGCACACGGATACAGCCCAAGAAGTTCCAGACAGTCATCTTGTGGCAGGTGCACCTGGACCGCGTATTCCAGTCCCTGCCTCACGCGCCGCTGCTCCAGCATGCACTTGACGGCCGGTAGGTGGAGATGCAGGTCAGTGTAGATCTTCTGCACTAGGGTGAGACACTGTTGGCTGCCAGCAGGCTTCATCTGGGCATACTCCTGTAGCATGCTACCGAGTTCTTCTGACAGAGTCAACCTGGAGCAAAACTGAGCTGAATCATGAAATTTCAAACAGCATGACACCAGATGACACCAGATGTATAATTGTCATGAAAATGGTGGTTTTTCTGTGACAACACCATGCCTGCAGAATGATTTACCCTACTGTCTCCGCATCATACTCATACTAATTTCTGCTTAAGGCGAAGTACAAGTCATGGTTTTTGGTCTATGCATCTGTAAGAGTTACTGAAACATAACCACTTGTAACTACAATTAAGAATATTGCGCCAGTAGTTTAATAGGAAAACCTTGTTGAACATACATCTTAATTTTATGGGCCGTGCCATACCGTTAGATAACCCTGTTACAAGTGCGATATTCTGGCAATATTTGCTCGCCAAATAAAAATATATTTGCATACACCTATTCCTATACTTGCCAATAGGATATGGCCATGCTATTTGCATCCAAACTTAACTTATGTAACATATTTTGGTTTTTGTTTACTCAACTAGTACTCATTCTGGCAAAATAAAACATTTGTTTGAAACTTTGCATTGGTTCTGTGTATGCCGGCTTAATATGTCACTTGTAGTCTAGGTTACCCGATTTCATAAAACTGTGCATGTGCTTACCGGTCACCCTGGTTAAACATGTCAACCCTCGGTCATTCAGATAAATTATTGGAATCTCCCAATTTTAGAGCACATACTGAGTAAACTATTGGCGTGATATTCTTGATTTTAGTTGCACATGGTTAGTTTTTATTATCTCTTAGGTGCATAGCCCCAAACCATGACTTTTTTCGCTTTAAGGCTGCATTCGCGAATTACTTGAGGAATTACATATAAAAATTTGTCATAGTCCTTTAGCTAATATTGCCACCTTAAGCTTTGCACGTGATCATCAATAGAAACACACCTATCTTGTGCCATCCAATGAGAGACAAAATCAAGTTTGTTTTCTTTTAGTGCTGCCTTGACACATTCTTGTGATATGTATTCATCAGGCTTAACCCCGTAAGCATCCACCGTAGACATCAGAGCGTCTGCAAAAGCCAACACTGCATTCCGGCCCCTGTCAGTCTTTGTATTCAAACCTAAAAACAAAACAAATTTTTACTCATCAGTCTAATCTATGTCATCAATATCACATCAACATTTGCAAACATCATGCCATTTCAAATTGTGATTAAGTTAACAATTATAAGAAAACCTATTCCTGTAAAAATGCATATTTTTTTTTTATTTCCACAAAATCCCTATGTGGATTTATATGGTGTACCTTTTTAAAGCCAAGATGCCAATGTGAGCTTAAATTTGTTGAAAATGGACCATGCATGCATACACACATACATATGTACATATGTATGTATGCACATACTCACATCATAAAAAATCACCTACCTTTAAATCTGTGAAGTATCTCTTGCGTGCGAAGAATTCCTTTTGGGCTGTTGGCTGCATGAAGGGCAGCCTCTTCGATGTACTGATCTTCAATGAGTTCAGTGAATTTTTCAATGTATTCCAACATTGTTTCTGCCTCATTTTCCTTGTTTGGATCATCATCATCATTCGATGTCTGATGTGACATACTGTCTTCAGTCGTGCCTGCATACAAAATTTAAAGTATATTCATATAGCAACACAATAACATGTCAGAGAGATACATGTGAAAGCGAACACTAATTGTAATAATCATGCCTATCTCTACCACCACCAATATGATGATGTCATCAGTTATTGTTGTCCTGTCACATGATCCACATGTTCTTTCCAGTATGTTTGATTATATGCACACATGCATGCAAGCACACATAGAGCAACGAGCAATCATAGAGTTCACCTACAGAGCAACACAAAAGGTTTATCATACAACGAGTACCGATAAATATCATTACAACGAGTACCGATAAATATACATGATAAATAAGTCACTATACTGTGTTGCCATACGAAATCGTATTTACAGCAATAGTTTGGTTTTAATGTAATTTAGACATTACTAATGTTTCAAATCATGTAATGAAATATTTTTGGAAATAATACTACACTAAACAATTTGTTATACAATTATTCGGAATTCCAGAAAAATCTGGCAAATACAAATGTACTTCTGCATATACAAAGACTGTTTATTTATGCAACAATCTCAGATGCCTACACTTTTCCAATCATTATAGTTATCTTGTCACAACATGATTTTTCTGATAATTCTTTGTTTATCTATACATCAATATACCATGTTCTGTTTTGTCCAGTTCCCTTCTGGCCCAGGCCGTCAGTGCAGCAACAACAGCATCTCCAATCGTCTGGTGCAGTGGCTGGATGTCCATGTATGACTCTGCCGCTTCCAGTGCGACTACAAGAAATAGTAGACACTTAGATGACAGTACTATTAACATAGCCATTTTAGTTTTCTTGGCTTTAATGTAAATTTCAAAAATAACAAAACCTCTTTTTTCTCTATAGTTACAGAGATACTAATATTTGAAACTGCAAGAGATAACCAGGTTGAGTAGGAAAATCACAAACTGAGATTTTCCATAATTTCAGTTTAGTTTGTTTCCTACCAAACTATAATTTCAAATGGATGTAAAATGAAAACTGTTTCAGTCAATTAATTTTTTTTTTATGTTATTAAGAAATTAATACTCTTTCAGAAAAGCTGAAATCTCAATTTGTGATTTTTCCGGCTTAACCTGGGTCATACAGATTTTTTTTATTTAAGGAAAGCATTGAAACTACAGAGTGCGTGGCTAAAACAGTTGCCATCAGTGGTTTGATGCGTTTTATGGCAATCGTGTTAAACTTCACAAATGATTTGCTATCTTTTTCATAATGGAAGACTGGTCTTGTAATTTATTTCAAAATACTTTTCATCCATCTATTCAATGTGTGTTTTTTCATCCAGAGAACAACTGAAACAAGATACCGATGGCATTTCAGCCACAAGTACTCTTAATAAAATAGATTCAAATGCCTGTCCTTCAGATGGAATAACTTGGTAGATCATAAGTGACTGTCATGATAACAATATTAGTACAGAGAAATCTATCTATGCCTTGGTACTTAGTGCTGCCAGTCAATATCTCTCAAAATTGCGACATAGTGCTGACAGTTGTAGTTACATCGATGACGATGCCTTGCCCTTGTATTACGTAACTTTGGATAATCGAAGAAAAGAAACATGACGTTGTCAACAATTGTTTGTAATTGTTTGCGTAGCATTGCAGACAGTTGTAGGTAATAACTGCAAAGGGTAATTCTGAAACAACTCGACCGTGTTGTCGTAGATGAACTCCTGAAAGTTTGGTACCTGAGATGCAAAGCTTCTAGGAGTAGCATAACATACATAACACAACATAACATACATAACACAACATAACATACATAACACAACATAACATACATAACACACATAACATAACGTAACATAACATACATAACCATAACGTAATATATTTAACATAATGTAACACACATAACATGAATAACATAACACACATAACATAACACACACAACAAACATAACATACATAACATAACATAACATACATAACATACATAACATAGCATACATAACATAACATACATAACATAACATACAAAACATAACATACAAAACATAACGTACATAAAATAACATACATAGCATAACACTGCATAACATAACATACATAACATAACATACCTGGTACATTACATAACATACATGTAAACAATATAGTAAGATTATTCTTCACGACACCTTTGAGCTTTTTTCGCTTCATTTTCAGTATGTCCGTCTGTTCAAGCAACTCGTCCCTCAAGGTCACCTTGGCCGCGAGCTGGTCCTTCAGCTGGTCAGTGATGTTCTTTGGTAGATAACGAGTGCGGTGTGTCAAGCTCAACTCTCGCAGTTGCTTCTCCAACTTTTCTAGTTCTCTCTTCAGTGTGCGCAGGTCAGTCGACTGCTCCAGGGTCAGGCCTGGAGAGGTCACACGCAGAGGTCACATCCCGGGCTCAATTTATTTGACGATTTGAAATATTAAAGTAATTTAAAAAATAAGTGCTAGGGCCAAGGAGACTCCCGTTAACATATATAATGTAGGTAGCAGGCTCTTCACCAGTGACATAGCTAGGATCTCACAATGGAGAGGCCAAAGGGGGGCCAAGCTCAGTGACCCATTACTTTATACCATGTTACCATGTAGTGGTTACAAATTTTTTTTTATTTTAGCTAAAGGGAGGGTCATGGCCAACTGGTCCCACCTAAATATGCCACTTCAAGCCCATAAGATTGAACGGGCCAACAAGGTAGTGAGGTAGTGAGGTAGTGGAATGACACCTCAAATCAACTCAGGGAATTCCTACCAGTACCAAAAAAAAAATAATTATCCATGATCTAAGCCGCCACCCACTGGTGAGCCACAACTGAATAAGAACTGAGTACAATCGGTTCAATCGCAACAAGAACCAAATGGGGCTGGCGCCATCAGCATCGTGTGAGTGCGGCACTGAAAGGCACACCACACCGCGTCACCACTGAGTGAACCTACCAGAAACTGAAATGTTATGCCCGATCAAACTACAGCCACACCATTACTCTGGAGAACTTGCAAAATAGAAGTTCAACATGGTGTGGTTTCACAATTAGCCTATACATATACAGAAGCTGTAACTTCCCATCATGCACTAATCCATGCTGTCAAAACAAATATTATTATTTCATGATGAATATGACCGGAGGCTAAATGTTTAATGTTTATTCATTTATATAGCACCAAATTTATACAATGATATTCTTTGGTGCTGTACTTAATAAATAAAAAAAATAAAAAATGGTGGGTGTAGATGCACTGATGACCTAGCCTCGATTATCCAGGCTCCATGCTGTGGCATCACTGTTTGTCGCACACATTATCGCCTGGAAACAGTGTGTGATATTATGCATCCAGATTCTAGGTGCATACATAATTAGCTAATTACGATGTCGTCCGGGCATTTGGCTAATTCACAAAATAAGAGTTAACTTTTATCAGTTTATATGATGCAATTTGAATTAACTTTAAACTTTGATTATATTAACACAACTATCACACTGAAAAGTTAAATCAGGCAAAACGTCTACACAAAATGGAGTGTTGACAGTGGGTAATGAGACTGCCCCTCAGCGGCCACACTCTCTTCTCAGCGAATTCAGGAAGGTGAGCGAGAGTCGGACAAGTGAGACTACGGCTGACCTGGCACACGTCTTCGGTCGGTACGAACAACTTTCTTTGGTGCGTCTTGCACTGAGTTGGTCTTCATTTGTCGACTCTCTCGGGCAGCCCGTAGTTCACTCAGCTGCTTCTTCAATCTTTCATTATCAGTTTGGATTATGGACATTCTACAAAGAAATCAAAATCATCAAAAACGAAAAAATCCATTAAAAATAAAGTTAAATGGGTCATTCTCCAATAGCGTAGGCATCACAGTCAGAAAATGTCCTGTTGTGGCTAAGATGAATTATCACTTGTCAGATGAAGACATGCTCAGTGGGCAGAGCTGAATCTGGCAGATTCGTGTAATTTCAGGGTTCTGTTAGTGATGACGTCATCTCAGTTTTCTCACTGGTGTTATGGACAAACTATACCAGCTTGTGTGTATCCAGATGATGTGTATAACAAACTAAGCTAAAATTAATTTTCACAGGAAAATCTTAATGTTCACAGGCCATCGGATGCTAGAAAGCACATGGTAACCAGTATTAATACCATGCAACTGCTTGTAGAGGGCTAAGACTGTAGTTTTTACCTCTGATTGTTGCGCTCATGTCTGTTTATCAATAAATGACATTAAGAAGCTATGTCCAGCGACTTTCATTGGCTCTGGCCATCAAAACAAGTGGTACACACATGACAGGTGAAATAACACCAGTGACAATTTGCAATGAATCGCCAAACTTTATTGCAAGGAATAAATATCTCCAAATAAGTGGCTAACACTGTAACAGGAAATGGAACTATTAAAAATAGCAAACAACACATTTTGATAATAATTCCCTCAACAAGTCGCTGAACTATAAAACAAGACCCATCAAGGGTTATGTTGATAAATTCACTGTGTTTAATTAAGCATTACTCATTTTTCCCATCTTGTAGATTGGTAAAATTGGTAAGTATTCATGCTATAATGCAAAATGGCGGGGAAAACAAGGAGATAAACATGTTTTGGTGAGAATTTTGCACCACTGCTGTTACGGATGTCATATATATATATATATATATATATATATATATATATATATATATATATATATATATATATATATATATATATATATATATATATGACAAAATATCTACTCAGTAATTCAAAATATTAAAATATCAAATATCAAAAAAATATCAAAAAAAGACACTGATTCCCAATAAAATATCTACTCAGTAATTCAAAATATCTTTTCGAATCCTGGATAATCACAGAATTTACTATGTTCCCATCGTAGGAAGCACTCGCTTTATTTTCTGTTGCATACCAAAGTATTTGCTTTTTGGGTGTTAGATGACAACTCGACCCGTAGAAACATAGCACCAGTGACATTTTGATGGTTCCAAAACGTTTGTGTTTGTACATCGTAAAAAAGTGTCAGTTTGTATGAAACAGACCTAATATGAGGTATCGCACCAGAAAAAATGCATATAGATACATGATCTGATAAAAAAACAGAGAAGACATAAAAAGTACTATTTTGACACTGACCCAAATACAAAATTGTCAAAATAAATCTACCCACTGATTACTGCATTCTGATGTTGACACTTAGTACTACAGGCTTTGATGTTGCAGACAAGCCGTCATATTTTTTAATGATTCTGGTTCAGTAAAACACATTTGGGTAACCAATTTGTTAGAACAGATATAGTTCATACTATACAACACGATTTTATTATAACATGATGTTACGATCAGACTCTGTACCTTTAACAAATGTCTTACACGACACAAATGAGAAACTAGCATACCGTATTCGACCTAACAAGCGTGCATTATGCTTGAAAAAAAATTGGGCCATGGAAAAATGTCAAAGAAACTGTTCTTATAAGTGTATACCAAAATGTGTTTCTCTAGACAATAAGGCAACTGTTGTTAAACTAGTGGTGTCATTTGTTGACTATTGTAGAACAACTGATAAATGGTGCTGATCAACACCAGATGGTGACACTTCAATTGTTCCACACTAGCCAAATTACAATAACTATTGATCCTGCTGATTAAAAAGGGGGGTTGTTCTGTTTTCTTCGTAGACTAAATAGCGTTGCTCTGCTCATTTACATCTAGAAAATACACACACTCAAAACACGGCGGACATTTGCAATCTTTTTGTTGTTTCCCTGACTATCAGATAGGCGGCGCCACTGCGCACTTAGAATGCTGATTGCTGATCGATTTATGATTGTAACAACGTTTACAAATAAAGTCAAACACCACAGGGGTGTACCCTAATTATGGCATGTACGCTTAATAGGTTGAATACAATATATCACAATACATACTTCTGTTCCAGTTCATCAGCTCGTCTTCTGTAGTTCCTCAGTGTGCATGGCTCAGTTGACATTGCCTTCAGCTTCCCAGACAGATAGAAAGCATCCCTTTCGCCTTGTTGGATCGATTCCACAATATCTTCATATTCTGCCTTTATCATTGTAAGCAGTGGCTTGTATGATGTCACATAGTTTATCACCTGAAAGAACACAACCATATGTCTACTGTCTGAATTTATATTTTGTTTCTGACTCAGTAGTGACATACAAAGGAGGAACTGATCTATGAAGATGTCAAAAGCAAGATTGGAAAGCCAGGCATTCATCACTTTAAAGACAGTGTAGAATTCGCCACCCATCTCAACAAAAAGCAAAATCCAAATCTTCAACATCAATGTGAAAAGCGTGTTGCACTATAATGGCTCTGAGACATGAAGAGTAACCAAGACAACAAGAGAGCAAGAGAGTAACCAAGAAAACAAGAGAGTAACCAAGTCAACAACAACAAAACATGGAGAGTAACCTAGACAACAACAAGAAAATTCCAAACATTCATAAACAAATGTCTCAGACACATTTTCAAAATTAAATGGCAAAACAAAGAGCTCATGAGGAGGACAGATCAAGATTGCATGAGGCAAGAAACTGAACAAAGAAATTGGACCTGGATAGGGCACACACTCCAAAAATCAACCACACACATCACGAGACAGGTCCTTGACTGGAACCCCCAAGGAAAAAGAAAACCAGGCACACAAAAATAGTTGGAGGAGATCAGTACCTGATGAGACAAAGTAGCATAGGCTAACCACCTGGAAAGAAGTGAAGAAAGCTGCAAACAATAGAACGCATTGGAGAAGTATTGTTTCGGCCCTATGCTCTACCTTGAGTGAAGAGGATTTAGTAAGTAAGTAGGTAAGCAGTAAATTGGAATTGTCTCAAGAACAATTCATTTATTAATGTTTATTGGGTTGCTAAGTTATAATGTATTGTCTTAAACAAGTGAATCCACTGGTAACCAGAAAATGAGTTTATATATATATATATATATATATATATATATATATATATATATATATATATATATATGTATACCATCAGTGTAAAGACCAAACACCTAATCATCTGTATCATCCTGACCAGAACTGTAACCAGGATATCAACTTTTTAAAAGATATCTGTGCTCATTTTGTTAATCCTACAAAGTTTCTTAAATGTCAAACAACTGCAACTTGGACAATCACGTTATTTTGTTGCTTCAAAGATTTGCATGTCACTGTCAGGGTAAAAGTTTTGCTCAGTGGTTCTTTTGCGAAGACAACAAGATCAGCCTTTCACATAGTCATTAGACACATAGTCAACAATATAAAAAGTTAGGATTTGCACTGTTTATTTTCTAATTTACTTTGAAGCTAATTCAGGGTTAATCTAAAAATGGTGGCTTGCATTTAGCAGGCCAGATTTCACCAGCACAGTATTACATAACATTTAGGACTTTGGTGCTCACCTCATAAACAGTAGGTTCTGGGTTCTAACTCCATGCCTACACACCACCCATTTGCATCATAAATAAAGGTGTTTTTTTATCAAGTCTTTAATTTAATTTTATCCAACATAATCGATATGTACATGTGCAATGTTCAAATAAATGTTAAGCAATAAACATAGTTGTAAACTAACTTAACTACCACTCAAAGTGGAACAATGAATATATATATGTAATAAAAAAAATTACATTCAGTGTTGAAGGGAAATGTTGAAGGGAAATGCAAGAAGTTATAAAACTTATAGATTGCATGAATTCCCCAAAAATATACAATTGCACTGATTCCATATGAATAAAATAAATAACTTAACTAAGTTTACTTTTAAATACAGGAAAGGTATGGTAGTTGATACATAAAAAGTATTAAAAATAATATAAATAAAACACACAATATTAGTTATTGTTTGCTGATTTGTCTGGCACCTGGCATATAACTGACTAGTGAAAAGTATAGTTCCATTCTGCCAGGTGTAAATGCCATGGGAAAAATTGAGTAAATGTGTAAACTGCCATGGCCCAGGGCTTACATAGTGGTCTCTGTAAATCCACTATTAGCACTATGTAACATAAAGACTCCTGGCCCTGGGTTAGTTGTTGTAGACGCAGGACTGTTTCAGATACCTCATGACATTAACCATAACACAAGTGTTACCATCTGCGCTATATCTCATAGTGAGACTTTGTAAAGTAACTAAAGAAGAACAACAACTTGGCCTAAAGGCAAAGCTTGTAATTGTCAACAGTCTGTATGTACGTGTTAGGAGTACCGGAAATTAACTTTTGACATCACATTTTGTTTACATCATACCATGTCAAACGCTCCCTTGTACACTACAAACACTTGTTCGCCATTGTGTGGGTCAATACGGTCCAACTCGTCGTTGATGTGTGATGTTACAGTGGCAAGAAACTGCCTGTCCTTCTCATTAGTGATAATCGGTGGCAGAACTTGGTGGTTGGAAGACGCAGATGACGGGCGGCCCGCGGATGATGGCCTAGATGATGATGGTCTAGCGGATGTTGGCCTAGGGCTAGACATGTTTAACTGAAATTACACGTGTTCGTGATTATGTTAACCGTGGCTGTCTCTTATGAATCTGTACAAGTTAACGAAAACTGGCAAGGTAATTGACGCCGTTCAGTTCGACCAGCCAGTCTGTGTTAAGCCGCCATATTGATACATTGCGGTTGCGACGCACCACTGCGATAATTAGTTCTTTATCTGAGTGTTCGTTTCTAGCTTATGTGACTTTCAGCGGTTCTAAACCATTCGCAAAATAATCATGGCCCTAAACAAACCTGGTGGTTTGTAGTGAACTAGGGAGGTAAGAGGTAGGATTAGTGCATGGGATTGTATGATGGAAGGATGACTCTAAAATGGTGGGAGATCGGTTGGTTCCCAAATCGGTACAACCGAATTATGGGCCAACTAAGACATATCAGATGCTGAATTAGGACTGACAGGATACGTATACGTAATGAAGCTATTTGGGGCAATATAGTTACAGGAAATCCAACATTAACTATTAGACTAATTTACCGAAGTCCACACATAAATGAAGAGGATAACACAAAAATACAAAACGCTATAAATATATATATATATATATATATATATATATTTATAGCGTTTTGTATTTTTGTGTTATCCTTATATATATATATATGTTTTGGTGTTATATATATATATATATATATATATATATATATATATATATATATATATATATATATATATATATATATATATATATATTATATATATTATAAATATTATATATATTATATATATTATATTAATCTTATAATATTTATTGATTTTTATAAAACCTCTGATAATGATTCTATATTATTTTTATAATGATCTTATACTATTTACTGATTTTATTATATATATGATACTAATTTTATAATCTTTATGACACTGATCTTAAATTGATATTTTGAATAATGGTTAAATTATACCAAGCGCCATGAGTGCCTTATTTGGCAGATACCAGAACTATACAAGACTTCATTATTATTATTATTATTATAAAGGAAGTGAGTTAAAGGGGAATATATCATAATGGGAGATTTTAACCGAGGTTACATACAATGAAAATCTCTAGAGAGTACTTAGAAGAGCTAGATGGCAATTGAGTGTTGGAACATTCTAAAATATGAAAGTATCAATGATCAATTTGTTCCCTTAAAAAAACAAGGAAAACAGCATAAAAAGAAACACTTGTCAAAAGAAGCTTTAAAAAAAATAATATACAAGCAAACTATATGGGGGGTTCATCGGTGTAACAGAAAGGATGTACACTACACAAATTTCAAAGAGGCACTTAATGCAGCTACAACTGAACTTAAACAACATAAAAGAAGCTATGAACAAAAACTAGCATGTAGCATAAAAAATTACATCAAGAGTTTGTATACATATGTCAGGAGTAAGCAAATAAAATTAGTACGAGACAAGGTTAGAACACTAGAAGACAGTGCTGGAAATATAATATCACAAGGTTTTTTAATGGCAAAAGACCTAAATGTTTACTTCAGTGTTTACCATATAAGATATTAGTTCATTACCAGTTCCATAATATTATGCTAAATTTCAGGAGGCTAAATCGGACTATTTAGGGCAGTTAATTGTAACTCTAGAAATTGTAGCTAAGAAAATAAAGGCAATGAAGGATAATAAATCACCTGGAGTGGATGGAATTAATCCAAAACTATCAATGGAAAGAGTAAAACAAGTTAGTATACCACTTGCAAGAGTGTTCAACTTGTCATTAAAAGAGGGAGTGATTCCCTTTGAATGGAAAGAAGCAAACATCATACCAATATTTAAAAAGGTTCGAGAAATAAATCAGATAATTACAGACTGGTAAGTTTAACATCAGTGATTTGTTAATTGTTAGAAAGTTAATTAAAGACCATAAGGCTGACTTCCTTGTTAGCCATAAATTATTAAAACCATTTCAACATGGATTCCTAAAAGCAAGGTCATGCTTAACAAATATGTTATGTTTTTTTGGAAGAAATCACTAAATGGATAGATGTGGGATCACAACTAGATATGTGGGGTACCACAAGGATCAGTATTAGGACCTTTATTATTCTTAATATATGTCACTGACTTGGACGATAATATAACAAGCAACGTACTGAAATTTTCAGATGACACAAAAGTGTTTAGAAAGGCTAACAATGATGGTGATAAACAACATTTACAAAACAATCTAGATAAATTAGTTAAATGGTCTGAAAAATGGCAGATGTTATTAAATTTTGGGAAATATAAATGCTACATACAGGACACAGGACCTTGAATGCAAACCATAAAATGGGAGCTACTGTTCAAGGTACTACTGTAAAAGAAAAGGACTTAGGAGTAAAAATAAGCGCTGATATGAAATTTCAGAGCAGTGTGGTATTGCAGTTTCAAAGGGTAATAACATTTTTGGGTTGATTAGGAGAAATATAACATACAAGGAAAAAGCTAATTATACCTCTGTATAAAGCAATAGTTAGGCCTCATTTAGAGTACTGTATACAAGCATAGAGACCATATCGTAAGAAGGATATCAATATGCTTGAATGAATACAGAGGAGAGCAACTAAGATGATTCCAGAACTGACAGACCTTAGTTTTGAAGAATGCCTAAATGAATGAGGTTTAGAGGAGATTAAATTGTTTTTGAGATATTAAATGGATATGAAAATATTCATAGAAATATTTTTTTCTCACTCAAGAAAGATAGTAGAACTAGAGGACATGAAGTAACATTAGTGAAGGATCAGTGTAGATTGGATATCAGGAAGTAGTCATTCTCACAGAGGACAATAAATGAATGGAACAAATTATCTATAGATTATGTAACTGCTAGCAGTGTGCATATGTTTAAAAACAAGGTTGATGCATATCTCAGGATGGCAGGTTACACATAGATAAAAAATGTTGGACTCTTAATAAGCCAATGGCTTCCTTGTCCATTTGCCATCTGGGCCTTTGCGTAGGATGGTAATCTTGTTCAATCTTGTTAAAGTTTGGCTCCCAAAACCGATGGGAGATGTGAAGTTGAGAACCCTGCCACAATTTCTCCACAATATATACTACATGTATATAATACTATATATACTGGTTTATGTATAACTCTATGCACAGCAAGGTTGTGCATGATATACATGTTTATTTACTGTGTACATAGTGAAGAGCCATAGAATACTTGTTAGAACATTGGGCTCTCAAATGAGGGTGTCTGTTCCCAATCCTCCTAATAGCCCTGCTGTTTCGAAGTTTGGGCAATTTTGCCTACTCTACAATGTCTCAGTTCACTCAGTGTATGAGTGGGTACCCATCTATGTAGATTACCTACCTATTTATCTATTTATCATTTATCTAAAAAGTAATAGTATTTTATATGTAATTTACTATAGTCAATGACACTAGATAGTACTGATGTATCGTGTTGCTAAGTTATGTTCTGAGGGGGGTAGAGAATTTTGGATGGAAGGATAAGGAGGACAGTTGAGGGTGGAATTGGAGAAGAACAATTAACAAGGTTTCAGAAGAGGCTGAAGCAACTGGTGGAAAAGAGATTGTTGGGACAGGAGAATATGGCTCCGGGCTTTGAATAGATCTGGAGATGCACATGTAACACAGTTCCAGGCTACACCATATTGTATACACTATGATGCAAAAGACGGCATTACTGATATGAAAGTCATGTATGCATGTGTTCTGTCTGATCATCATCCAGTGCCATGTGTTCTGTTTGATCATCATCCAGTGCCATGTGTTGTGTTTGATCATCATCCAGTGCCACGTGTTCTGTTTGATCATCATCCAATACCATGTGTTCTGTCTGATCATCATCCAGTGCCATGTGTCCTGTCTGAACATCATCCAGTGACATGTGTTCTGTCTGATCATCATCCAGAGCCATGTGTTCTGTCTGATCATCATCCAGTGCCATGTGTTCCGTCTGATAATTTTACTCCCCGATGGAGTTAAATGTTCTAACGCCAACTGTCAAAATTTCAACCATATTGCCGACATTGATTAATTTTATGATGAGGTCATTGATGTATTATCCAAATCAGATAAAAGAAATGATAAACAAGTACCTGGGAAAAGGAATTTGTTCACACCTGGTTGGCATGATAATGTAAAAAATTTGCACATGGCAGCTAGAGATGCATATCTCTTATGGAAGGACATTGTCAAACCCAGACTGGGTGTTGTCTATGATGTGCGACAGCTAGGCTATGTCTAACTTCAAACATGTGCTTAGAGTATGCAAGAACAACAAAAATTCCATTATTGTGGTTAAAATTGCTGGTAAGATGAGTACAAAAATTAAAGGGATTTCTGGATGGAATTAAAAAACTCCTCAAACAGTAATATTAAATTGCCTAACATTGTGGATAATGTACATGGCAGTCAAAGCATAAGTGGAATGTGGCAAGAACACTATAGCCAGATATTTAATGTGGTGAGAGAGAGTTGCAGCAAGGAATTTCATGCTGATCTGTGTAAGGAACATTAAGTTTTTGATCAATGTATGAGGATGGATGTTAGTGAAATTTGTGAAATTATCGAAGATTTATCTTATAATACGTCCCCTGGTTTGGATGGCATAACTAATAAGCACATGATGGTGGCTGATCGACAGCTGCCAGTATTCTTGGCTGTATTAATGTCTGCCATATTAATACATGGTTATATACCGAAAACTATGCTAAAATATGTCTTGTTCCTAATATCAAGGATAAAAATAAGTGTGTCAATGACAGGGTTAACTATAGACTGATATGTCTGTCTAAGAAATACTGGAAAAAAATACTGATGCAAAGTCATTTACAAATTACATATAACCAATTTGGGTTCAAACCTAAACATGGAAAAGAAATGTCTGCATTTGTGTTGAAGGAGCTCATTTGATATTATGCTAAACATTTATTTTATGAAGTTATTTTCAAAATTACTTAAACTTGGAGTACCCAAATATTTAATTAAAATGATATGTCAGTGGTATTGTAATCAGACTATGTATGTTAAATGGGGTTTGGTAGGCTACTCTCCAACTTCTTCTCTGTGAATAATGGGGTTAGATGGGGTGTGTGCTATCCAATGATTGTGGGCATAATGCATATTGCATGTACGTTTTGCCTGAAATAAAAGAATGGTAGATTGATTGGTTCGTTGGTTGGCTGGCTGGCTGGCTGGCTGGCTGGCTGGCTGGCTGGCTGGCTGGCTGGCTGGCTGGCTGGCTGGCTGGCTGGCTGGCTGGCTGGCTGGCTGGCTGGCTGGCTGGCTGGCTGGCTGGCATTGTATGATTAAAAAAATTCAGCAACCATTTCCATGGAACATAACCAAATTATTTAACGTCATGTACTGTGTATTTTTATATGACAACAGTGCACGTAGTGGCTGTGATAAATAATTGTATTCATTGGTTACGTATAATATTGTCACTCTTTGTTTGAAACTATACCGATGGAATTTTAGTATAGAAATAAATACATGGCTTGTTCATTTATTATCGGCGTCGTGTACTACAAGTTGGTCATGGAAGAAATTGGCATTACTATAGCGGTAAGAACACAGGTTTCAGTCTGTAGGTGTTGAAAAAAAACATTACGGTTACAATATTTATTCTATGTAGTAGCTCAGTTTTTAATGTATCGCATATCTATTAAAATATACTGTAAACAACATAGTGTTTGCCTACGCAAGAAAGAGCGTCGTCATAGTGAGCGATAAAATGGAAGTCTCCGCATGCCTAGTGGCAAATATTTGACATTGACACAAAGCAGCAAAATATCCAATTATTTGTGTCAGATGGCATCCAGTAATCGAGCAGATATGTTATGGTGTTTATTTTGGTTAACACGTACATTATCTATTGAAAGTATGTTGTTAATAATTCGTTTTGACCATGCTAGAAAGCGCACCGTCACGAATTGATTCGCACAAATCAAGATATGTGGAGCTACTGCTGGAGGGCACTCTAAATTATACACATTAGGGTAGGGATAGCCAATGCTGCTGACACCTAGGGTGTGGTTTAAGGTTCAACTCATTGCGGAATGTCACATGGAAAACTTATTTTATTACAACCAGTTTACTTTAAAACTAATAATTTTATTAGTATTACATAAATCTCACATTGGCCTAAAAAACACTTTTCTAGGATCTGGCCCACCTCAATTTTGCCGTTTTTAACATGCAATATGTACAGTAGCCATGTACAATGCATGCACAATGCATACGGAACTATGGAACATGTAAATTATTAAACATGTGCCTAAAAACATATTTAATCACCTTTTTCAAAGCTTGGATTCACATATTTAACCTGCATTGAGCACCATATTGCCCCTTTTATTTGCAAGATGGCGACACTTAAATCAAGGTAAATATACAAATTCGAGCATTGAAAAGGGTTATTAAATGTGTTTTTATGCGCCACATGGTTAATAATTTCCCATAGTTCAGTATGCATTGTGCATACATTGTGCAAGGTTACTATGCATTTTGTATGTTATAACGGCAGCATTGAGGTGGGCCCAGATTCTAGAAAAGTGCCAAACAATGCTGAGATGAGATAACGAATGGGGACAAATTGTCTTACCTGGCAAACATGTTTTTCATCCTTTCAAACCAATGTTAAATTTTTTTGACACAATGTCAGAATGCTGCTGTTGAATGCCTTACAACGGCTGTCTATGAAAACACAAATTTCCAACTATGGCATTTTATTAAAAGTTACACACATTTTACACAGATCAGGGGTAGAATTGAGCCTAAAATTAGTGCCAGTCAGTATTTGCCATTTTAAATTATATCCCTGATCGAATAACTAATAAAATTAAAAGCTGTTTTGGTTAATCTCGTGGACATCGGCCAACCAGGGATGAGAATGGATTTTTTTCCAGGTGAAACTTACTGTGAAGTTCTGAAGTCCTTGCTTTTTGAGAATGTTAAGGTTTTAAAATGTTATTTATCCTCAACTGTATGCTAATGACAGTATTACAAGTGAAATCTATAACTAATAATTATGAAAGCCTAGGATAATTAACAACACATGAATGCAACTGAGAAAAACACAGATGCAGTTACTATTCTGTTTCGTTTATTAATCATTTACATTGTCATAGGTTACAAACATTAAAGAATAAAGTTGGAAGAATGTCAGTCCACAAACATTGTTGGACTCTGGCAAAGGACTGATTAGCTGTGTAAATTCGAAATGCTGATCCCAAGCCAAAGTATAAGGTACATTTCCTATTTTGTAGTTTGTTCAACCAATACTAAACAACCATCCGTAAATATATTGTTATCTCAGCAGTGTTTTTCCTGGCTGTCTGGCATATTGTTTTTTAACCATGTTTTCCCCCAAAATCAATAGCACATTCAGAATATCAACATATGCTCAGTTAGCCGTTAAAAATATATTGCAACCACTGATTGGTTGTTCGGTCGTATGTCTGCCAATCAAAATGCGTTTTGCATCATGTACATGTTTGTTATTGTCAAGCAGCATTGGACAACCGATTTAACTGTCGACTAATCACATTTAAGGGAATAACAACAAGGCACTAGCTAAAATGCTTTTTCAGTGTGTACACAAAGTTAAATATTGTATGTACTATATGCCAACATAAAAAATTTAACAGGAAAGTTCATTTATGGGGCGAATTATGTTTGATTCGTCTAACTCGCAAAGTGAGCATGCAATTTGAAGTTAATGAGATGGGCGATCACATGGTTTTGTGACATTGAGGCAGGTTGGTATGATGATATTATTTGGAATTATTAATTAATTGAATTCTAATGAAATTGTTGGTGTTGCGGAAATGGATGTATACTGCAAGATGTAATATAATATAATCTCAAGCAATCATTGTTTTTACCCCGTTTAAACTTCCTCAGCTCTTGTGTAAGTTTTAATGGCAGTTTCTTTTCTTTATGGCAGACATGGGGCCGAGTACATTTTCATGAGTAAAGTACGAGTATATTAGTGATGGCTGAGTATGAGTACAAATACGTTGCTCAAAGCTGAACACGAGTACATTTCCACGAGTACGAGTACATCTTGTATGATATAGTAATTCTGTATAGTAATAATAATGTATTTTTAAAATATACATTGTGAATGACTTTATATAATTCAGGAAGAGTTATATAACGGTAGTTGATCAGTTTTTTTATGAAGAAAACTAAAAATCCTATTTATGTTTGGGACGAAACTGGGGGTTGCATTCCATTCAAATGTGTGATTCGCATTCAAATGCAAATGTTTAGGGTGTGCATTCAAATATGGGTTAAAATGTATTTAAATTGAAAATACTTTTCAGAATGCATTGTATAGCACAGCACAGCACAACAAGAGAACATAAATAAAGAAGTATAAGCATTAAATATATGTAATGAAACAACGAACACTGTTAGGCATGTTGTGGCTGGCAGTGACCACCACAAGTCCACAACTAATGTTTGCTGAGAGGGTGGATTAGCACCAGCCAATGTCCAAGGCTCAATATCCCCTTTGTACTTTAACCACACACTACAAATTGACACCAGACAATACTGGTGCAGGCTGTCTGACTTGAGTCACCAAACTTCTTCAGAAACAGTACTTAGCACTGTTACTTGTGAGAGCAACAAATGCATTTTATGGCTAACTAATGAATGACCCTTTCATTATGGGCTTACTGGACTTCCTGGCTTAATTAAACAAACACAAGGATTGTAGCCTGGACTGGTAACTAGTACAACTATGGATATGAAATAGGGGTTTCAGGCTGGGAAAAGAATCAAAAGATGCTGCCTCTTGAAACAAAGCCTTTGTGGCTTCAGTGCATTCAATGTACAGAAAAGTAATCCACGGTGTGAATTTGTAAAAACTCATCAATACCAAATAAAAATTAATAAACCACATCTACTAAATGTAACAATAATAATTATTTCAAATCAGGGGCTATTACATTGCAATTAATACCAAGGGTACTGCAATAGAATTGATGTAATAAAAGTGTTTTTAATGATCCTGCATTAGAAAACATATAACTCAGCTGAGATGCATGCAAGAACATAAAATATTTTGTTAATTTGATTCATATGCAGGTAATACAATTTGCTACCATACTTTTTGAAGCTGTTGTTGTAGTTGTTATTGATTTGATAAAATAAGAAATACATAATTTTCACAATATCATATTGAAAAAGTGCTCGGATATACTCGTAAAATCTGAGCACATTGAGTATGAGTACGAGTACTTGACCATAATTTCTACAAGTACGAATATTTCAAAAATGTACATGAGTACCGAGTACTTCAGCCCCAGGTCTGCTTTACGGAGTACAGCAAACTTTTGACTTTCCTAAAAAGACTTCACCTGTTAGTAGGCTTTTACTGGGATTTATAAAATCGAGTAATGCACATGTGTTGTGCCTTCAGGGGCTAGCTTTAGGGGCCAATCAGGTTTAAGGGCCACCCAGACCCCCAGGTTTAGAACTATTGGAGGTCCAGCAGTGAACCTAGGGGCCCACGGACTCCTGCTAAATTCGAACCCTGCAGATGACATGTTGTTTGGATGTTCTGCTATTTTAGGAGCCTGAGACGTTTACGTATGATTCACGCCCCCCATCCACTGTGCCCCCGACACAGTATGATCCACTTGCCCTCGATGTGGAGGATCTGTTTGTCAAGTACAAGGTATGTCTGATGGCAATCACTGTTTGGAGTATCACTTTTTAGGTTCTATTGATGTCATAAATGCCATTCATCTCATGTGGTTTGTAGTTGTGCATCACCTATGGTGACAGTGGTTAGTGAATCGTCACATATCTCTTATATTGCAACCAATTGTAACATCTCTCATTCAGTCGGGAAAAGAATTTATGGAGTGCATGAAACAAAGTTTCCAGGCTGGGGTAACTGTTCTGACCAACCGAGAAAACACTTAGGATCAATTACATTGGAAACGTCAGTTCCGGAATTGGTGTTTTGTGTTTAAAAGTAATTGGAATTGGTGAAAATATAATTGATATTTTCAATTGCTTTTTCAATTACATGTAACTTTTTAACTCAAATTGCTACAAATAGTATAATATGTTTCGTATATCATATATGTTTACCATTATGTACCATAATGTGCAGAAATTAAATAAAGCTGCCTTAAAATAGATATTATTTTTGATGTTGAGTATGTCTCTGGTGCTGTTCACACACTTTTATTTCTGATTGGAATTGGTATTTTATAATTAGAAGCAGTGTTTTTGAGGTGGAATTTGTATTAAATGTAATTGGAATTGATATACAATTGACCCCAAGCCTGACTGAACATTGTAGGTCCATCGAAATTGGCTGCCCTAATTTGTTGAAATACTACTTTTGCCAATTCACATAACAACTGTGGGCTGTGATTGACTGTACAGAAGCTGCAGCGACAGCTGGAGTTCCTCGAGGTGCAGGAGGAGTACATTAAGGATGAACAGAAGAACCTAAAGAAGGAGTACCTCCACGCCCAGGAGGAGGTGAAGCGCATCCAGAGTGTGCCGCTTGTCATTGGTCAGTTCCTCGAGGCCATTGACCAACATACAGGAATAGTTGGCTCGACAACAGGTGAGAAAAATAAAAGTTTTGGGTGCTAGATTGCACTCGGGCGTCATCACATTGTGACTTGGAGGCCACCTGTTCCTGATTATGGGTAATATTTATTTTATGTCATTTAATTAGAATAGATGTTTTCACAATAAACCGTATAAAATATGCATGTAGTCTTCCTAACTGTTGTGAGCAGACTTGGGATCAATTACATTGGAATTGTGTTATGTTTTTTAAAATTCCATCCTTAACTGATTTAGCCTATCACAAATTCAGTTCAATGATGTCCAGATATGTGGTTTGTTAATAGTTTATGCAACATCAGCAGTCGATTTATTTTTAAAATGGCATATTTTTGTTCAAATCATAAAAAAAATTTGACTAGTCATTAGATCTAGTAAGGCCCAAAATAGTGGATATCCAAAATTGTAAACACTGCAGGTCAATGCCGATCATTGGCGTGACTTCCATCCTCCCGCCGATCACATGACAAAGTTACGAAATTTTACCCTTAGTGAAATTCGTGAGTTTTCACCATTTTCGTTTTCATTTCACTTAATGTTTTATCAAACGTTAAGTAATTTAATAGTTTGTTTGATGATTTCACACAAAATACATACTAGAGTTGCACAAACAAGCTTTCATGTTGCAGTGGATACTAGGTAGGTTTGATTTTTTCGCAAAATGACTTAAATGAGACTAGCAAACAAATCAAATTGAGGAGGAACCTTTAAAACTGCATGGAATTGGTGGAATTACTTTTTTATCATGTAACTTTTTAGTTCAACTTATTTGCTGCAAAGTATCAATAAAATATAACATGTTGTGTATGTCATGTTTGTTTGCCATTCATTATGTACCGTAATATGCAGAAATTAAATAAAGCTGCTATAAAAATATGTTATATTTGGCATTGAGTATGTGACTGTATGCATATTGGTTGCTCTTTTTATCTGTTATTTAGAATTGGCATTTGTGAGACGTAATTGATGTGGAAGTGGTATAATATAATTGACCCCTAGTCTGGTTGTGAGTTAAAAAAATTCTCTTTGTAATAGCAGTGAATTAAATTAAGTTGCACGTGTTTTTGTAGCTTGTTTGCATAATCTGCTGTGTGGTAAAATTGACAATGTTTGCATTGTTAACTTCCCTACTGTGTGTTGTTAATAAGGTGGCTGTCTGTCATGGGAGATCCTGCAAGGTGTATTGTTGTGTTTGTCTGACAGGTTCCAACTATTATGTGCGCATCCTCTCAACAATTGACCGTGAGCTGCTGAAGCCGAGTGCCAGCGTTGCCCTGCACAAACACAGCAATGCCCTGGTGGACGTGCTGCCCCCAGAGGCTGACAGTAGCATCACCATGCTACAGGCCGGTACGTTCTTGTTTTTTGTTTCTCTTCACTCGTTTTAATTTGGCAGAAGGTGAGCCAAGTTTAGGGGCACCAGGAGGGTTAAGAATGGAGAGAAGAGTCTAAATTGAGTTGTGCGTGGTCTGCAAATGGTCTTTTCGAAGTTAAGTCATGCGTTATCATTTTGTTCTGTCTTGATTGACAAATGTGTAGTGTATAACAAGATGTTGCTGTGTTTATTTTCCTCTCTGATATATATATTTAAGACAACACATTGTGACAGATGGCTATCTTTTAATGACCAGCAATGTTGTGATCAGTATACTTGTAGGTGGAATTCTGAATTTCAATAAAAAAAAATTCTTTTTAAAAGTGTTGATAAAATTTTATCAGAAAAAGGCGTGTATGTTAAACATTTAGGTGGTTGCATTGGGTCAATGGAACACAATAGTAATTTATATCATAAAGGGTGAAGATTAATTCACATAGCTAAGCATAGGGTTTGCCTCCTTGACAGATGAGAAGCCGGACATGACCTATGCTGACATTGGAGGCATGGACATCCAGAAGCAGGAGGTGAGGGAGGCCGTGGAGTTGCCTCTCACCCACTTTGAACTGTACAAGCAGATCGGCATTGACCCGCCCCGCGGGGTGCTCATGTACGGCCCGCCCGGCTGTGGCAAGACCATGCTGGCCAAAGCAGTCGCCCACCACACTACTGGTACGCACAGTTTGCACATAGCAACTGCGATACTAGTTATGTTTCTATGTGACGTTTCAGTTGTGCAGTCCAAGCCGTTTATGAGGCACAGCATTTTAAAACAACACGGATATGTCTTGCCAATTATTTACAACACTAAACATTCATCTTTATTCATTTGAATAGTTGAGGTGCAATTTTTTTATGCACCTCTTACAAAGCCATATTGCTACAAAAGATGCTACAAATATAACTTTTTGCACAGCGTGATTTTGGAAATTGTGAAGTATGTAGAAATATATTTTACTAACAGTTATAATAATTTATGTTCCTTTTTGTTTTACTGAGGAGCATGGTTGAATTCAAATATAGTTGTAATTGTAAGCACCTTTAATCAGGTAAATTTTTTTATTTTAATCCATAATGGTGTTTCATATTCGCCGCATTCAACTCGTACAATTAAAAAGTTACTCCTTTAAGCAGCTGTTCCTTACACAGGGACTGTAAATTATCAGTGTATATAATATTATGTCTAAACAGGTCAAATAAACTGGTTCTGGGAGTCCATATCGCGAGAGGCCCCTATGTACTGTGTGAAAAGCAAGGCACTGTTGTTGCTCTATAGATCCCTGTTAACCTATGTTTCACTGCGTTGTTTCAGCTGCTTTCATCCGTGTTGTTGGCTCGGAGTTTGTCCAGAAGTACTTGGGTGAGGGCCCGCGCATGGTGCGTGATGTCTTCAGACTGGCCAAGGAGAACGCACCGGCCATCATCTTCATTGATGAGATCGATGCCATCGCTACCAAGAGATTCGATGCCCAGACTGGAGGTGAGTAGCTCTTGCATCGATTCAGGCTCATTTCACTTACTGTGGTTTTATGGCTAATTTAGCCTACTCTTAGATCGCTTGGTCTACTGGCTCCATGGACATGGTTTGACTTCAACAGGATTAATTGGGCGTGGCTTCTTTTAGCAATTCAGTACAAACAGTGACTGCAGAAATCACAGTTTTATTGAGTTAAATCTGCGTTCTTTTTGGATTTAAGAAAAACTGTAGTTTATATTTACCTTTTATACAAGTATTACTATTAAATTTAAATGGTGATTTTGGTTGGAGAGGAGCTATCCTAATGCAGAGTGAACAATACCAGTATAGGCGAACTGGCAGGGTGAATCACTGAGAATAGGCAGAGTAGGCGAAATGAGAATAAAGTCAGTAAGTGAAGTGTGGATACCCCCTAGCATCATATGCTGGTTAAAGGGAATTCTATGATTTTCTATGGATTAAACCGGGAATGTTATTTTTCTGCAGCGGATACTAACGGCCATCGATTAGAACATAGCCAAAGATGCATACTTGCAATGAACACACAACACAAACTCCTAGGCTCACATAAGGGGTAGCGTGTAGCATTACGTATGGCAGGCTGGTGGCTTGGTTGTTACCATGTTTTGCAGGACAAACGAATGCGTTTTGATTGTCAATAAGCGTGTTATTGAGGAGTGGTGGTCTAAGCCAATACTAAACAATATATGTATTTGTTGGGACTTAGAGAAATTTTGTGACGACACCTAACGCTACAAACTCATAAGATATACACCTTATGAAAGGGCCAGAGTAATTATTGACGTAAAATGGGTGGCTTCTGTGATGGCAACTATTTTGTTTTCATAGGAGTCACTTACCTCTTCTGTGTTAATTATAATGTGTTTACTTTTAACTGTAGTTTATAAAATACAAAATATAGTTGTGTGTGTGTGTGTGTGTGTATGTATATGCTCTATAACCATGTGCATCTATGCATGAGAAAACCCAGCTTAAGTCGAAAAAATCGCAGATTGAAAATGTATTAATTTCTGTATAACATACAAAAACCATAAATGAATTAACTGAAATGGTTTTGATTTTGCATCCATTTGAAATTCCACTTTGGTAGGAAATAAACCAAACGGAAGGTATAAAAAATGCTGATATACAGTTTGTGATTGCCTTGTGCAGTGTTACATGTGTATTTATATACCTGTGTGAGGCTGTGTATGTACAAGTTTCAGTTCATGTAAAAAGTATATAAATAGACTTTCTGTTCTATTCTAATGTGTGTAACAGCGGTAGTGTTTCCACTGTGTACTTGTTCCAAGCAGCAACACAGTCAGTGGTATGTGCTCATGTATGTTGAAAGCTGATCGTGAGGTGCAGAGAATCCTGCTCGAACTGCTCAATCAGATGGATGGCTTCGACCAGACGGTCAACGTGAAGGTAACTCATTTGCACTGAATTAGATGTATCCTTTGTTACCTCATATGTCAGGCAATGATTTAATGATTTGCTAGCTTACACGCGATGTTTTCTGGTAAACAAGCCACGGTGATACTCCCTGTATAGTCACTCACCACTTGATTCGGCCAGTGTTTCTATCTTTCTCTGACATGTAGAAAAGCATATCAGATGAGCAGCAAACACATCAGTAAATAACTCTAAATAACTATTTTTGTGGTTTTTAAAACACATCGCCAATCAGATGCCAATGGTCAAAAGAGGCGAGTTGACCTCGGCGCTAAGGAGGAGATACTGCCAGGCTGTACCAAAAATTAGTGTATTAATATATAGATTAATTTCTTATTATTGTCTTATTTTTGTTAGTCTACAAGACTTTATCCAGTCTTGGCCCACCTACACATCTGCTCACTGTGTATTGCTATGACTGTAAACTACATCTTTATTTGTTAGCTTATAAGGCTAGATAAGCATACCACATTGAAAAACAATATTGAATTTATTATATTATAGGTTATACAAAACCATCAGTTAAGCAATTTTCTCAGGTATATGTATGCATGTGCATTCGTGCAAGTACTGGGGTGTTTTGATGGCTGACCGTGTCCACTCCAGGTGATCATGGCAACGAACCGTGCCGACACTCTGGACCCTGCCCTGCTGCGTCCTGGCAGACTTGACCGTAAGATCGAGTTCCCGATGCCGGACCGTCGCCAGAAACGCCTCATCTTCTCCACCATCACTGCCAAGATGAACTTGAGTGAGGACGTCGACCTCGAGGATTACATTGCACGGCCTGACAAGATCAGTGGCGCAGACATCAATGCCATCTGTCAGGAGGTACTGCATTCCATCAAATAAACTCGTATCGTATCAAATCGACATTTCTTCGTCATCTGAAGATGCTTAGCCTCCTCCCTAACATTTTCCTCCATCTGTTGACGACTTTAGCAAACCTAATCCTTGTGTTTTTATGCACCTCCCAGTCTGGGTTTCCGGTGATTTTGACAGTTTTTTTTAAGCTCAGGTCATTAGGAGACGGTGTCAGTACCATGGAAACTAGTTTGTTATAGGTTTTTGTGGACTTGATTGTTATAGTAAGTGTTTGTAAGACTTAAAAAACAACACTAATTTTGCGTGTTTAAAGTGACAAGCAGTATAGTGTTACCTCTCCCAAATTGCTTGTATTGGTGTGGTCACTTTTGTAATGGCTGTACAAAAACTAAGATGCTTATCCTGTTCATTGTTGGAATATAACAACATCCGTCAAATAGATAAATGGCAGCTCATGCGTATTTGTCTATGCTGACTTTGCCCCAATATCTATGCCCTTTGTCCTCCAGTCACTTCTCTGTTGTCACTAACATTGCAAAAAAAAATCACGGCATCATCAATCATAATATGTCGTGCATTCTTATATTACATAAGGGTATATTATATAACACCTCGATAGAATGAGGGGGTGTGGCAGGCGCCTCAACCTCTCATCTCCCACCTGTTTGTGGGGCTAATCTCCCACAAATTTTTTAGACCAACCTCCCACCACTTTTTATGACCAACCTCCCACCAATTTTTTAGACCAACCTCCCACCACTTTTTATGACCAACCTCCCACCACTTTTTATGACCAACCTACCACCAATTTTTTAAGACCAACCTCCCACCACTTTTTATGACCAACCTACCACCAATTTTTAAGACCAACCTCCCACCACTTTTTATGACCAACCTACCACCAATTTTTTAGACCAACCTCCCACCACTTTTTATGACCAACCTCCCACCAATTTTTTAGACCAACCTCCCACCACTTTTTATGACCAACCTCCCACCACTTTTTATGACCAACCTACCACCAATTTTTAAGACCAACCTCCCACCACTTTTTATGACCAACCTACCACCAATTTTTTAAGACCAACCTCCCACCAGTTTTTACGACCAACCTACCACCAATTTTTACGACCAACCTACCAATTTTTAAGACCAACCTCCCACCACTTTTTATGACCAACCTCCCACCAGTTTTTACAACCAACCTCCCACCAGTTTTTACAACAAACTTCCCACTTCCTGCCATCCCCCCACACACACCCTCTAATGTAATATCAGCTCTTATTCAGCCATACACTTGAGCGTTTCACCTAATTTTATTATGTAGCCTTTTTGAGATCGTATTTATTTGCATGGTTGTGCATATCTGTGTATGTTTGTGATGGTGCTTGTTTGTTTGATTACTGTGTATGTGTGAATGTATTAATTTTGCGCTGCTTCATGTTTTCAGGCTGGCATGCAAGCCGTTCGGGAGAACCGATATGTTGTGCTTCCGAAGGATTTCGACAAGGGCTACAAAAACAACATCAAGAAAGACGAAACGGAGCACGAGTTCTACAAATAAACCAACAAATGCCACGCGTGTTCACTTGAATAATCATGATCTGCAACATGATCATGTTTTTTGTAAATCTAAGCTTTGTTGAATATGTGCTGTAGAGTAGATATATTCAAAATTGGCGTTAGTTGCTTTGCACAATGTATTTCATAGTTTTGTATCTTCTGTGAAAAATGCAAATGATGAGTCATTACTCATTATGAGTTGGTTCGTGTTGAGTTAGCCAGTAGAGTTGATCTTTTTGTTCAAAAATAATTATCAGATGACATCTGAATGCTTTGTTTTCATTTGATGTTGCAATAAAATGTCTATAATGGCATTTGTATGTCTCTTTCTGTAGCAAATAGATTATGTGAATATGAACTGGTATTCATGTGTGTCATATGTTATTATTACAAGCGGTTGTCCAGTAAATTATAATTAATATGATTGTTGAGTCACTTGGCAAACCAGTAATTGCTAGTTGTTTGTCGCGTCAACTAATAAGGTAATTTTATTGTGCTTTGGTGTCAAAATACTGTACTTTTAAAATGTTTAAGATGGTTTTAGTAGTTAAACAAAATTAATGGATGTTGCTATGATGTAATTGTGATTACCATATTCTGCCTAATAAGCGCACAGTACACTTGAACAAAAATTGGGCCATAGAAACATGTAAAGGACTGTTCTTACCAGTGTACACTAAAATTTGTTTCTGTAGACAATAAGGTAATTATTTAACACTAGTGTTATTTGGTGACTAGTGTAGAACAATTAAAAAGTGGTGCCATCTGTTTAACACCAGGTGGTGATACTTCAGTTCTTCACACTAGTCCAATTACAATAATTATGGATTCTGCTAATTAAAAAAGGGGGTGTATCCTAATTAGGTTGAATACGGTAATTGTATTCACTCCTTGTCCCAGGTCTCTTGTGTGTCATTCTAAGCTAATTCATTCACAGCATTTGCTTACACATAGCTGGCAATTCATGTGTGCCGACTAGCAAAGCCAAGTATGTACTTCTCTTCCTGGGTGTTTTAAACGTTTTGAAAGACCTTGATCAATTTATTTTCCGTTCTGGTGAAAAAGTTGTCTAATTTAGAACTTTCAATTTCTCACGGTGCCCCGTTCAATGCACACTGATATCTTTAGCACACAAATAAATGTTCCATGATTTCCAATATGTATGGTTTAATATTAATTTACCTAAAATTCTAGGTACTATTTCAACTAGTAATATTTATTTGAATCTACGTACCGTATATATTGCATCAACCTTTTAGGAAAGGTACCAATTTATTCACATCAAGTAATTGGATAATAGTCGGGGTGCACGGTGCGCGGTTGTTTTGTCTCTCGGTGCAGCATTCCTACATTTTTTTCAAACAATAAATAAATCGCCCAATGGTACTAATTATCACAATAGTGTAACGTCTTCACTGTCTGCAGTCGGCGCTGTGTACATAGCCACTAGATGGCACCACTAGTGCGTAAATCATGCTAGAAATTGCACTTGGAGAGAATAATCAAATAGGACATAACCAGAGTTGTAGGAGTATGTATGAAGTAACTAGTCTGTATGAAGTAACTAGTCTGCCAGTGTAAGGCTAAATTCATAATGCAGACATTCTACGAAATTACAACTTTGTGCATTGGACATGTCTGAGTGTACATAACATATCCACATAATGTATGAGGGTATACTTCTGAAGTGGGTATCCTTATGAAAATATACAATGGAATTACCTGGTATACCATGGCATTTCGTTATATTACATGGTATTACATTGTAAACCATTGTATACTATTCCACATTACATGGTAAACTGTGGTAGATCATGCTTTTTCATATATTATGTATAGTATACCATGGTTTACCTGTTTCAAAACACCATGGTATGTTACTATGGTTTCCCTGTTTCAAAACACCATGGATTACCATGGTTTCCATGGTATATCATGGTATTTTACCATGGTTTACCTGTTTCAAAACACCATTCTAACCATGAAATATGATGGTATATTTTCATACGGGTAAAGTCAGATATTATATTAAATAAAACATTTGGAACCTAGTTTCAGTAGCTGAGATTGTACTGATTATATTGTATTATTTAGGCTTTTCGGATGAAAATTGTTTTTGAAAAGGCAGGCAAATGGGTTACTCGACCATCATAAATTGATTTCAAGGAGACGCTTTACATAATTAAGCAAACTGTACCGTTGTTCAACTTTACTTTAGTATATTCATTCCGACGAAAACCGTGCAACATACCCAGTCTCCAGAGGACGTGACACGCCATCTAGTATGTATGCACCGATGCGCATCCAATGTCATTATTACACTCTGGCGCCTCTAACTCGTCGCGGTAGGCTGGGCAGCGCCACGAATTCGGAGTTTGCCACATGAAATAAAGATGTGCACAATCTGCACATCAAATGTAAGTTGGTGAAATTGGTGAGTGGCGCCCCTGGTGGGCTCAAGTTCAACGTTCTCCGTGAATGACATCTTATATAGCAGTATACTACTAGTATTATATTTGAAGGTGGAAGCAAACTTTTTCCTATATATTACTTTTCTCGTTTCGTGTGGCGGATTGGCAAGACACGTGATTGGTTATCATAAATGTTGTGGACTACATGTGCCGTTCTGTTACCGCGCGAAGTCCAGTGGCTTTACTAAGTCTGAAATGAATGTGTCAACAGTGTGGTTGTCTGATTCAAGAGACAACTTAGCAAGCTGTACGTTTGGTGTTGTTCAGTACATGTCCTGATATTCCGCAGCACATATCTGGTTCTGTTACCGATCTAGGCCCTCCAGCTAGCAGTACGTGATTGGGCCAATTATGGCTACTGAAGATCCACTTCGTTGGCCCGTTGAGTTTTGCTAGTTGGGGGCCGTAGCCGAAGCCTCTTGTGGCGGCCCGTGGAGGTAAACATCGACGTTAAATCTGGGCAATGCCCCTCGATATATGTACGAAAAGATAACTTTTCCAGTATTTGTAGCGTTGCCAAGATGTCTTTTGCATGAACAGGTTTGCTTGAACGTCGGCAAAGTATAACGTGCCAAGGGCAGCGATTGTTGGGGGGGGGGGGAGAGAAATGGGAGGTTGGCCCCGCATACAGGTGGGAGTAGAGAGGTTAGCCCCAAAACAGGTGAGAGATGGGAGGTTGAGACCCCTTCCAACCCCCCCCCCCCACACCATCGTTGAGGGAACACTCTACACATAAAAATGATGTTTTGTTAACATCGGCTTCTTATTGAATTTCGTGTGGTATATAAATGCGTTAATTGGGGCATTCTGGTGTAGGTACTAGAAGGCGACAGGACACCATCGCGGACGGCAATCAGATTCTAGTTTAGTTACCTCTCGTAGGCCTACAGCAGCGTCATCGTCCAGGTCACGTTACGCTAACTGTTGGCCACGCATGGCTAGACCATAAATTAGTGGTTTTGTCTCAATACAATCTAATAAAGGCGTCTAGTTCTGGCGAGATTAACCTTTGGCCGAGGTGTCGGATAATTTGTATGTGTGCTTTATTATATCGTATAATTATTAACATTATCATTCATATACGTGCACTGCGTTGTTGGGTGTCGAGCGGAGACGTGCTACCGGTGACCTCCGTGAATGCCACAGCTGGAAACATTAGTTCCAAGAACAAGGGCGACAAAAAGATTTATTTTCCGAATTTCTTTATTTGTTTCCCACAGTAGAGAAAAGTGCTGTAGACAGTTGTTATTCTGAATTTCTCCACATGATGGACATACATACAGAATGTGAATAAAACATCATCAATTTATGGTGGTCAATTCTGCTTAGCTCATGGTGTTACTATAGGGCCGCACTGCGCGCAGACCGCAGCTATTGTTTTCACGCCTTGTAAGATATACGCTCAAGACGAGTGCCCGTCGCGATTAAGGCTGAGGCGTGCGTCTCGTCCGGTGTTTTTGAGTCAGTCAGCTAAGTACCATTTGTATGGCGGCGCCATTACGACCCCTTGTGCACATGTTCGTTCAATTAACCGTCCTCTAAAGGCCCATTGAACTCGCCGTGTCTGGCGAGCGCCATTGTTCGAACAACAACCGATAACGGTGACCGCTATAAAAGGATTACACGTTTGTAGTTGTTGATGCCGTTTATTAGAACGTCAGTTGGGACTACAGTCCACATGCAGTTACTTCGTTCGTACATACACTGGTACATAATCACGTCACTAATACACATGCCCAGTCTAATGCCGAATGCTAACCTCAGTACAAATGCCATATATAATACATATGCGTTATTTTCAGTGTGATATCGTGAATCCCTTTATAATGTGTATTGGCTCCTTTGGTGTACCTCACCTTTATATTTCAAGAAAAGAGCTAATCTATTTATCTGGGATAAATGTGGATTTTGGTGATCGGCAGTACGATGCCTGGAGTCCTGTGTGCATTTTAACACGCAATGAATTCCTCCCACCTACGTCTAACGCTGAAGACATTACCTACCCTAGCTGCCCCGACCACAGCCAGCAGGCAATATTTAAGGTGGCCGATTACGATGAAATAAAAGCAATGGAAAAAATTGTAAAGGCTGCTTGAAATCTATTAGACCCCAAAAGGCCAAACAAGTTGGAGGGTTCCCCCGGGGGGTCCCGTACATATTTGAAATATCTCGCATGGTAACAGTTACGTCACCAGCAAAATTAGCAAAATACTGTACTCTGATCATAATCAGTAATAACATGATATTGATCTACTATTAAAATATAAACCTTGTAGGAATATTGCAATTTTAAATGTTCGTATATAACATAAGGCATAATATGTTAAACTCGCTTAAAAAAAATCATTCGTGATTTGATGTAATTTATTAAGTCACGGAAAACCACATTTTAGCTCAATTTCGACAATATTCAATGACCCACAATGAGTTATGTCCGTAAAACTTGTGTGGGCAGAAATGATCATGTATTATTTATCTCTATAAAAAGACAAAACACGTTGAGGAGCAACAACTTCGAAATGCTCGTTATGGCCTGCACTATTCTATGATAAATGGCATCTGGATGCTCACACGGCACATAGATTAATTTGCCTAAGCCACGACATATTCCATATAGCGAGATTTGGCTGTAGTGTATTCAAGGGAATCCCGCTAATATATGATCCCGACAAAAAGATGTTACATTTGTCATATTTCGGATTAAAATGCCACGGCGATTCAGTCCTACAAAGGCGTGCAAATATAAGGCACACTATAATAATGAGCTGGAGCCGAAAAATAAACACGCACAATGACATTATTATTCTAAACTGACTAGTTGTTCTGAACGATAGACATGTCATGAACGTAGTCTAGATTGATTTCACAAAGCCGTGGAACCGCACGCGCGGTCGTGTACAAACGTTAACAAGTAGTAATAATAAATCTCGCCATTATGGCGAGTAAGCCCATTCGCTGCTTGTTCCACGACTGCGCGTTTAAGTAACTAAGCGTGAAACGATAGGATCAGCTATGGCAATTATACCGAGTACGGAGTGGCCACATTTCACAATGCCGGTAGGTGGAGACATAACAATGTAACGCTGCCCATACAACGCCACTGTTAATCGCGTCTCCTTTCCGTTACCTAATGTGACGACAGTAGCAATTAACTATGTGATTCACGCAAACACATACACGGGTAATATTTAGTAATACTGACTTGTTTTGGGGGGTCAACACACGACCAATCTGCAAAGGAACTTGCAGTAGTGGCGAAGATACCGTCGAAAGTCTCTTAGGTTCGCCAAATGGTTACACGAGGCGCTGCAGTTGGCTACACATACCACGTTAACGTTAACTAAACAGTTAACACACCTATATACAGTTGTCCAATCCTCCCAGCACGTTATGCGAATGCCGAGGAGAACAGGGCACACGATATATGACAGGAGAACCGTGCACACTCGGACACCATGAGCTTTGGCTGTAGTTCTCAACACGATCAGAGAAATAGATTCGTAGGCATCGCAACTACCCTTGACATTACAGTATGTAACTGACGTCACTTTTGCCACATTCAGCATGACGGTGGTCCAGGTAATCAGAATTAGGGGTTGGACTAAAGTTGTCAATGTGAATTGCATTCATGTATTCAGAAAACGTTTCCTGTTCAAAATTCCCAGTGTAGTTACCACGCTGCTTCGTGTAATTGATTACAAAATACATTTTCTGCAATACACATGACCTATATGATACAACGAATTGACCAAGACAGTTGTAGTTTGCGTATTGTTGGCCATATCCAAATATGCCGAGCTGGGTTGACTCATTGGATGAAACACTGCTAACTATTACTCGGTCGACTGCGGAAATCACTTAGACAAACATTCTGTACATGATCGTTATGCAATCGGACGGTTGCGTCCATGCATGAGGTTCACATATAATCAACCTTTCGTGTTTCTATAGGAAATCCAATTAAGTCGATGATGATTTAACGTACACGTCTAAAGAACTGGTAGCTTGGAAGGCCGTGCAGTCGATACACCTGTTTACCAACATCAGGCGCTGGCTTAACACATTGCAACTATACTCGTGTGTTTTTTAATGGGCGTCATTGTAGTTAGTGACTCACGTATTCTGCCAAAATATCTACAACGAGCTACATCGAATAACCGTTAAAACAGAATTATGTGCTCTGCTGTATAATTATAACGTTGAAACCATTATGTATACTAATTGGTCAACATAAAAGCGTCTGAGTCTGAAGAGGACCTTTCTAGCAAGACTATTTTACATACATGTACCCCAGTAAATGTCCGTCTCGTGAACACCAGTAGAACAACGACACAAGCAGGTCATAGGTAACATGATGAAAACAGAACGAACGTTTTTGTTTCAAGAGCAACTCAGGATAAATGAGTATGGTAGATGTCAGTGTCTGCCTTATGTTCCATAACCTGGTCAGATAAGGCACACATTTCAACTGACATTGAGAACTCTTTTGGGAATGTCAGGTCATTGACTACTTTCGGCATTGAACCTTATTAAGGGTGCGCATTGGTTCTCACATAGCGCGGTGTCCAATCCCTGGGACTGCTCAAACCAAGAAAGGACTCTCAAAGGCACAAAGTTAGACTGATTGCCCAAATGTGTTTTAACGAACCGCAGTTGCTTCGTATAATTTGATTGTCATCTGTATAACTGGAATGTTTCGGCTTGACTATCATATTTACATTGAATGCTGAACGGCAAAGGGTTAGCGGATAACTTTCAAATTATATTAAAAATTGTGGTTAATGAACGCACCTTTGAGTGGTCATGATGTTGGAATAGATTATATAGTTTTACTACACAACATTATTTTGCGATAAAAACGATCTTATACAGCTGTGAACCGTTATTCCATGAATAAATGAATAAACGTGCTTTGTCCAGAAATAAAATAAATAATACTACTCACCCAACAAATCTGACGACAAGCAAACAATAAACAATGTCCGCCGACGTCGTCAAGTCGGCTGGCCTAGTGCACACATTCGCCACAGGGTGGCGCTTGTGCCAATGTCTAAACGATATTTACACTTCGTAATACTGTATGCATAAAACAAAATTAGGTCAGACAATTCAACAAAACGGCCCATGTACACCGATATGTCACACAAGCCGTCCGATATATACACGACATTTGTGGATTGTTGGCCTTTTGCGGCGTCGTTTCACCTTCCGGTCGTGTCAACGGAAGTCGCAGCGACTGGTACGGCCGTGTCCTTTCTCGGAGTCTCTATCCTGCAGGAGACGCCAATCACTCCCACAGAAGCGTCGTAATGCCGTCCCTTGTCGGGGTTGACGTCCTTCCTGCGATGCGGGTGCGTGTTGCCTGACAATCTCGTCGTCTTCTCCGCGTGCCGGGGCACGTGGTCGATGCCGTTCTCCGTGGCGGCGGCGGCGGCGGCGACGGCATCAAGGTCGACGCCGTTGGTCTGCGCCACGACGTCCCCGGGCCACGCGTCCTCCTCCGGCTCTTCGTCATCAGCCTCCACCTCGACGGGGATGCGGATCACTTCGGCGGCGCGGGCTCGCTCTGCCGCTAGCAGCGAGATCGCGTCCGACACTATGGTCTCGGTGTCACCGGTGTCGTGATGATTCATCGCTCTTCTCTGTCGCGAGTAGCTCAGCGGTCTGTCTATGTTCACCCGCGGCAGACCGAGCGCCGTCATCCGCGAGTACTTGTCCCGAGACTTACTGCCCTCCAGCGACGTCTTCGGGCCGTACTGGTTGGCAGCGACAGTCGGGGTAGTCGGCTTCCTGTCGTCCGCTAGCGCCTGTAACGTCGGCAGGCCGGATCGTTCCGTCGACATCGTCAACCACGACGGATTGGCGCCGATATTCGCCGGCGTGCGCGAATAAGCACGAGCGCTATTAACGGCGTTGCGCACGTTCTCATAGCGCGGCGCGCTGCCGAGAGCCTTGCGTTGCAGCTCGACGCTAATTCGCGGGAAGCTGAGCACCTGCGTGCGTAGTTTCCGGTGCAGCAGCTGGCGGGCCGTGTTAGACACACTCGGGTCGACGGTCGGCCGCGGCGGGGCGCCACCGTCGCGAGACGAACCGATGTGGTACGACGGGGCGCCGAAGCCATCTTCGCTCGGCAACGCCCCGTTTGAAGTATGCAGGTAGGGTGAGAGATGGGGCACGGCGCCCCCGACGATGTCCGATCCCACTCTGCTGCCGTCGACACTCTCCCCGCCGACGCCACCACCGCATCGGCCTTTGTCCCGGCGTTCGACCGTTGACTTGGCCCGGTCGTCAACGTCGCTGTTGAACGTGACGGTCTTACGAACCTCCGTCTGGTCGTCTGGCGGGTAGGTATCCATCGCTTCTGTAGTGACACCACCGTTGCTGTTGTAGTTGTTGATGGGCACCACACCCCGGCGGAAGTCAATGGCGGCCTCGGACTTGGCGCCGTAGTGGCTGACGACATCGTCGCCGCGGACTCCGTGGTGTTCCGACTTGGCCGTGTTGACACGCCGTCGCAGCAGCTGATCGACGCGGCCGCGCGGCGACCGGTTGGAGACGTAGCGCGTGCGGCGCAGACACGGTGCGTGGCGGCTCCAGGCGTCCTGGCTCGCGCCGCCCATGTACAGTTGCTCCGAGAGCCACAGGCTAGTCGGCCAGCGCGAGTCCGTATTGACGACGGAGTCCAGGCGCGAGCCGTCGAACAGCGCTACGCCGACACGGGGGGCTTGTCTCTCCTCGCTCATGGTTGGTTTCTCTAACAGGCAACTGGTATCATAGCGTGTGTAACAGTGCCTGTTTACCCACACGTTTACGTTGTGGGCCCCGGTCTGTGTATTGACTGCTGACTTATATTGATAAACACGGACGAACAGATGTGACGAAGGTATTCAAGTGTGCATGAGACGCACCAATCGTAAGATTCACCGGTGCTTCGTCTGCTGTCGCAGCTGTAATGTTCACGCAATCAGACCTCTACAAGTCCGAACACCCGGGCAGATCGCACCGAACGTTGCCGGCATAAGACCCGGGCATAGCGAGTGCTACCCGCAGACTCACGGCGAAGACGACGACAGTACCTGAAGCAGTGCCTCGATACGGCCTGCAGCAAGCGTCCAGCGTTACCTCACGGTCCGTCGACGCTCCGAAGTTGCTCGACGTCTACGGTTGGTGCACCGCCGTTCTGCACCTTCCCTGAAACGACAATTGCGGCCAACGTCAATCGCAGCACGCTCGGCTGAGTTCGTATTTCAGGCCTCGCCGGGCACTTTATAACTCGCTAGCGTTAATATCGTCTTTACGCGCGACTAGACTTTCAGCAAAATAGTAATGCGCAGTGACGTCTGTGTAAGTCTGTTGTCTGCACGAGTCTGTGTATATCATGTTACAATCACCGTCTGTCTCGGGTGTCTGCAGACAGATCGTCCTTTTAACAATTGTTGAACCTTCAAAAGCGCTAGATTTCCGAGAAACACAATACTACTGAGCAATATAACTTCGACACGATATTAGCACGCCGCCTTGGCTCCTAATAATGCTTGTCTGCAGTGAAGACGCTCTCCGGTTTATGTTACGATAATTGAATTTTTTGCAGTCTATGTCATATAATCTGAACGGTTGTGTAATTGTTTTACGTTTTGCTCATGTCGGTAAAATTTTTCCAAGTAAAGTGAAAGAGAAGTCTATTGCCTTCAGCCTGCATATTTATAAATGTTATGTGATTTGGATATTTACTCTGTATAGGCATGGTTTAAGATTAACCATTAGTCATACCTTAAGATGTCATTTCATTGCCAAGTTGGTTGACAGTAGCACCAACGGAGGAGTATCGTCAATGATACTTTACGTTGTGATGTAAATGAATTAACACCTTTACGTCTGTGAAATCATCTACCCTCTTGTTCTGTATGTCAACTACGCATAAAGAAAATAATACGTCAAATGTTTCTTAGTCATACAACCCGCATTAAAATAAAATAGAGGAAAATAATCATACAAGAAACAGCAGTCCACTTAATCCCATACCAGGGATTGTTAGGGAGCTATAACTTTAGGCCACCAGCAGTTAATACCATGAACAAGAAGCATGTTATATATGTATATATATATATATATATATATATATATATATATATATATATATATATATATATATATATATATATATATATATATATATATATATATATATATATATATATATATTCGAATGTTCAACTTCTGGAGTGCTTTAGACTGGTCATGTCGTGTGGTAAACTGCCAATAAGTTGTAACTTTGACTAGGGATAATTGTTGTAATACATATTTTATTTAACATTTATTACATTTCTGACTACCTACATTCGTGTCGGCTGCATCACCTGTGGCAGCGTTGTGGCTGTCCTCTAGGCTCCACAAAAATAGATTGTTCACGTTGCCAAGTGAAAACCCTTCCACCGCTTCTCGTACAGCTTGAAATTCTTTCAAAACAGGTACAGCCCCCATCTTGACCCAACCTAGCTTCCAGTGACCCGTGGGGTCAGTACTGCGTCCAGAGACCATCCAAGTGTTCGATGTGTTTGTTCTGCCCCGGGGGGCAGGGTTGTTTGATTTAAATTATCTGATTTAAATCATTGATTTATATCATGATTTAAATCGCTCCAAAAAAATGATTGATTTATGATTTTTTTTTGACTTCCGGTTGTTTTATTCGCTGATTTATATGAATTTAACACAAATAATTGTTTACAAGCATCGAGATCAACAAAGTTTTGTGTGTTTTTTAATACAAAAGCACAAAGTGCGCACACTTGTGTAGCTGTATTGACACCAGATAGCCTGATAGTAAAATATTTTATGACATTGTGTATACCAGATTTCAAAAAAATCAAATAAATTAAAAAAAATCCGATTTAAATTTAAAAAATCCGATTTTTTTTTAAATATCATGATTTTTTTCAACCCTGCCCCTGAGATTCCACTTTATACGGGTTTGTTTTCTGTGTCCAACGCCCCTTAACACAACGCATTTAGGGTATCAAATCACAAATCACCATTATTAGGTAAATAAGGGTATATATTTTGACATATCTCAAACAGTTTTGACGATAAATGGTAGACGTGTTAGTGAATTGATCCTTATGGTGGAAGAATATATAGTTTGTACAGTGCTGTACGCTTATATTTCAATCCACCCAACTTTAATGGAGTGTCTTTTTGACAGAAGTCTAAAAGGGGTTTGGGGGTCAGTTAGAGAAATTGTCAAAGATGGTATACTGGCAATGTATTGAGTGGCCCCCACCCCCTGGGCTTCATGCTCCCAGCGTGGGTGGAGGGTTTCGTTCATCGGTGTGGAGAATAGTGTCCATAACTCTTTCGCTGCTTCAGTGGAGACAAGTTTCATTGACCCACCAAACATTTCGATGTTTTCGTTTGAAGGTTCTTCACCAGTATATCTAATGTTGTCCGCGTCTGATTGTGGCCTTGCTGCTGTGAGTATCTAATATCGTCTTTGATAGAAACCGTCGCGTGGTACCTTCTGTAGTTCTCGTATACGGCTCAAAAGAGACGAATTTAGCACACGCCTGTTCTCAATAGTGGCACATTAAGAGTGTAGTTACATGCATGAACGCTTGTGCCGCAACCATCTTGTCTGTAGAGTTTGGTCTATTTTCTTAGCTGCATATTTACATTGTGAACGCTATAATGTTTTGAACAAAATCACCCCTGCGCTGTGCAAACAAGTAGGTAGCGATTTATTCATTCAGGTCAGATACGCTGATCCCTTTTCTGGTCTCTTCCCTCCTAACTGAATCCTCCCGGATGTTGAATACTTCATCCACTGTCTCCGTATTGGTAGCCGAGATACCTCACAGCAGCGCAACCTTCTCGGCGAATACCTAATTCAACTATATATTTGCTAACAGCTGTAATTGCATTTCAAGTTTATTCCACAGGAAGGTAGTAGTGATTTCCGGTGGTGATATGACAACCACTACACTAACCAATCCAGTTTACTGCTACATCTTGACTCGCAAGAGGCTTGCACATTAATAGCTATGTTAACTATGTTTAGAAACTAAAATTGACAGTGTATAGTGTAATAACAATTACGTGTCTGCTTTCTTTGGGAATGGCGACGTTTACGAAATGAAAATACTTGCGGCTATTGTAAATCCAAAATGACCACGATAAAGAATAACTATTTTTAATGCCACCAGAAAGTAATTTCTTATAACGCGATATTTACACTAACCGATGACGCCCAGGAACCACGTGAACTATCTGATTTGCAGAAATGTAGAACATTCAAAAGGCCGCCAAAAGTGGGTGTAAGAATATATATATATATATGATAATGCTCTGGTGTTTAAACTAAATGACGAAGTCCAAGAACTTGGAATATCATTTAGGTAAAAGAAAACATTTAAATTAATTGCATAATATCTTCTTCAAGCATACATGGTCGCTGCGTGGAATCTTTGGCAGTCATCTTGAATGTCCTGATGGTAGTTATACTGAATATAATTATTTTGAGCGTGAAGTAGAACACACCACAAATTACTTGGTTTCATATTTACGGAAGGGCAAGGTTGTTAAAAAGTTTATTATTTAGAAATCTAAAATGGCCGTTATTATAATATTATAAAGAGTTACCATAATAATTCATAAATTAAGATATCTACATAAAACGATATAGACCACCCTCTGGTATAGATATCCATAGGCACATGCGCAATGTGGAATCGTCCAATACGATTATCTTGCCGTGTTTGTTTTGTGTATATCAATTGGTATTCAGAAGCTCAGCAGTTACCTGTCTTCGCCAACGTGATGTACATTTTAAGCATGGTTACTGTTCTACGATGTGTCAATAAAGCCTTCACCTCCAACTTTTAATGCTCACAATGCTCAGAATGAAACGTTCGCGTTACCAACAGAAAACATTCAGTTGTTTGTCTGCCATTTGTCGCCGTGGTGGTCATTTGTCGCCGTGGTGGTCATTTGTCGCCGTGGTGGTCGTTCAACTGCAGTTTCTAATCAAGTGAAAGGAACAGTATAAAATCGGTCAGTGGCAAAAGCGCAACGTTCCAAAGGATTAGCAAATCCCAATTATGCTGGCGAAAATCCAATTAACCAGCGAACAGTTCAAGTACTTTCTTGCGAGAACGACTGGCGATTTTTTCAATAGACATATCGTAGCTTAAATGTAATTATGATATTCCTACCGTAACTTTTCTCAGCGCTGTCCACCGTCCAATGCAGCCCGACGTTAGTAGGCCCGCAGTCTATCCGTTCCTGGTCACAAAACGACGGTAACTATCGTATAACTCGGCGGTTTCGTCCATGACATTCGACGACGTGGGACCGGATCTACGGCTTCCTGTGCACAGAAGTGCTCGGTTGGATGGCGTTAACGTGAGCCGTCAGTACGCCTCGCTGCTTGCTCGCTGCTTAGCGCGTCGACTGCCAGCAGCGTTCCGCTTGGCGGGCGTTGCCACTGACTGAGCGCGCGTCGCGCGTGTTTCGCCCACGAACAATCGGCGTCGAAGGACGCACAGTTCCGTTCGCCTTGTGACGTCCAGTTGAGGTGGCGGCATCTTGTGATCAGTGTTGAATATGTTTGTATCTGAAAGGTCATAAAGCGTCAGCACTGTGTCAGCGAACAATACAAATGTCAGCATAACTAACACGGTTGCACAGTGATCGGACTGTTAATCGAGAGGACCGTGTTCGAATCCACCTGCTGACATTTCGAAGTTTAGGCAGTGTTCTTCACCCCATTTTGCCTGTGTCTTTCGGGTGAGACACCAACATCAGTAGATCTGTTACCTGATGTCTGTTTCAGGGGAAGTAAACGATTTATTTTCTGAATTCTAAACAGCTGTGTCCGCAAAAACCCAATATAATATTCTATAAAATGATATTGATTGTTTCACTAAGGGTGGTCTGTCTGGGTTTGCTCTTCGTCGCGTCTGTAGCAGTGCTCGGTACTTCACCTCAACCATTTTCCATTATCGTGTAACTAATGATGAGTTTACACGATGCGATTTATCGTCGCCGCAACGAGGCGATGCCGATGCCGTTTACTTTGTCAATGTAAAGACCGCGAAGTAGGTCCGGCCTAGATCCACATTTCCGTATGTTCGTGCATAACATAGTTCGCCATATTTTCCCCGCCATATTTAGTTCAGTTGAAGAGGCGGACAAGTTGGTCCTAACACACCTTTTCACAGGCATCAACATCTGCTCATGGAAAAGCGGGAAAGTGTCCACGAAAAAGCGGGACACGTTCGGGAAAAGCAGGAAACCTCCTCCTCCACGCAACTTTCCTCGATTTTTATCAGATTTAAAATGTTGCTTTTGCGGGTTTCTCTTTCGCACTGAACGCATACTCGAGAATACGGAAATCACTTGATACAATAAAACTAAGATGCGCCTCGAACGGCCTTGTGTGCAACAAATAGATCGATTTTAACGTAAGAAATGAGCAATTATGAAAAATAAACATTTCGTCAAATAAGCGAGAAAGCGGGAGGGAGGTTAAAATAGCGATATTTGTCGCCCGAAAGCGGGAATGTTGGCACCATTGCGTTTAAAATCCACATTTTGTTGTTAATGAGCACACACACACGCACGCACGCACGCACGCACGCACGCACGCACGCACGCACACGCACACACACACACACGCGCGCGCGCACACACACACACACACACACACACACACACACACACACACACATACACGTATGTATATATATATATATATATATATATATATATATATATATATATATATATATATATATATATATATATATATATATATATATATATATACTATATAACCACAACGTATGAATGCTTTATATAACTTATGAAGCCAAGTGTACTTGTTTATAACCAGTACTGTAAATGTTGGCAGCGTCAAAAAAATTACAAATATCTCAGCAGGGCGGGTTACACATAAATGAAAATTGTTTGCTCTCTCAATAAGATATATATATATATATATATATATATATATATATATATATATATATATATATATATATATATATATATATATATATATATATATATATATATATAAATAGATATGGTAGAGAGCAGGATGGAGGAGTGTAACCTCCCGGATGACAACGAGGGGTCAATCAAGTATAGGAAGAAAGTATAGGAAAGGCACAGCGAGTTTGCAAGCTCATGAAAATGCATGTCCAACCAACTGTCTGCAATAGTCACATTGGTGTTACACAATAATACACACGGACCACAGATTGTCCGACCAACTGTCTGCTATGGTCCTATCACATTGGTGTTACACAACAATATACACATGTTCATTGGCTGAAAGAAAGGCAGTTTAGAATCGTTCGTATGTAGTTTGTATAGGTGGCACAATAGTTACATTGTCCCAAAGTGGTTCGGCACTGATGGGTTTCAATGTCAATGTTCAGGGTTTCGATATCATAATTGTAAGTCCTTGTTTTGTCAGTACGGCAGTCTTACACAATTACACACACATATATTGGTCTCATCAGCTATCTAGTCTCTTTTCATATGCAGCCATTAATTCCATGAACACGACACCAGTAACCAGTCCATTCTCTAATCCATCTTCCATGTGATGAGTGATGTTCAGGTTTTGACTGGTACAACATTTTCCTGGCCGGTAACCAGCTTCTTCTTGTACAAAATGTTGCGGAAAGGCGACATAGAATCATTCGCTCGTATAGTTTGTACATGTGGCGATAATAGCCTAAAGTTCTTCGGTACTGATGGGTCTTTTCCTGTTTGTGCCACAACACGCCATATCCTCGGGAACTCATACGAGGTTGAGCACGCGTTAATCATCTGTAGGAACCATTCTCATGTCGAAGGCCCACAGTGCTTGATCTGTTCAGTTTGAATATCATCGGGACCAGTTGCTTTGTTATTCTTGAGCGAGTTTATCCTAACGCTCAGTTCGGAGTGTATTCCAAACTCAGTTGTAGAGTTTATTCCAAACTGGTTCGCTTCTGCGTGTTCCTCTTTCTTTAGAAGCTTGTGTCGCTGCTGATTCAGTGGCTTGTCGTGGCGGTGGTCTGGCAGTGTGGTTCTGGTTGTTGAAGAAGCTGGGCAACTTTGCATCGTGTATTAGACTCAGGCGTTGAGCATCTGCCCAGGCTTCAACTTGTTCTCTGTTTTCGTCAGTTCAAGTGTAGCTCCACGCAGTGCTGCGGCTGTCTTGGTCGACGTTCGTTGGCACAGTGAAATCAAATGGTTCACGTGGTGGTTTGTGGGCATGTCCAGGTGACGTACGGCTGCCCCATCGCCAACTGGGCTGACCTCCCGTGTTCGTCTTCGCGGGGCTCATCAGTTGTCTGTGACTGTATGGTGTTGCGCACGGTCCACAGGTAAGCAATGTTGTAAAACTGGTTATTTTTATACACAACCATATACTGAACATGTTGTAACCATGAATGTTATTGACATAAAATCTGGCAACCCTTTAAACGTGAGTGACGCAAAAATATGTAACGTGAGTAACAAATATGTTTATCAACTAGTAAAACTTGGCTAATGCATGAATAATTAATATTTTCAAAGGCGCTATATGCAATCCTTGGAATTTGATGGGGGCACCACATCAAAACAACTGATTTCAAAGCAACTTGCCCTTCATCATGTCAAGGGACAGTATTGAGTTGAGTACCCCCAAGTCAATCCCAAATTTGCAAGATTCTGAATTCATGGTGGGTAACAGGTATGTTGTTGAATACAAAGATTAATTGTTCCCTGAAGTTTTAGGCATATATATGCTCACATCAGTGATGACCAGACTTTGAACTTCACTGGAAATTGCCAAATATTACAAGAGATAAATGGTTCTAAAAAAATACCCTAGATAAAATCTGGTGTAGCTAACATCCTTGGACTTTTCAAGTTTTCTACTGCTGTTTAGAATATATATATATATATATATATATATATATATATATATATATATATATATATATATATATATATATATATATCAGCTCAAAAGAAAATATCTATGCATAAAATGTAACACGACTAACTGTGGAATGGCCCATTTGCATTTTGTTCAACAGTCTCTATACTTTGAAATGTCTAAATCCTGCCAGGAAGTGTAAACCTACATTCTACTAAAGTATTGGTAGTGCCCGTGGTGTATTTACGGGGGAGGCATTGGGCCATGGCCCCCTTTTGCCTTAATTTTTCCCCGTATTTTTCTGTTGCGCAACTACATGAGAGCAAGCCCCAACCCAGTTTTCGTGGTCGCAAAAAGAAACACGACAACCTGGTTCACCGAAATATAATGAATGAATTAAATGAATGAATGAATGAATTAATTAATTAATGACATTTAAAACACTCGTTCATCATGTTTATTGCAAGACACATTTTATAACTAAAAGCCCTGTAAGTTTGAAACCAGTTGTCAGAATATCTATAACAGTTAGCTGATAACTGCGTTAGTATAAACACGATTAATATAATTTTATAATCTCTCATGCACGAGCTGTAACCACACTACGCACCGCACGTTTAACTGATACGAGACGACGAAGACGAATGGTCGATTTACGGCCGACTGTATTTACTACACATCATTGTCATGTAGTGGTAGCGTGGCCAAACGGTCTTAGGCTGTCGTAAGTTTTAATACACATCGACAGCAATATATTATATATAGCGCTAATAAGAGTGGATAGCGAGGTTACGTTGCCCCGCGTATGCGCACAATCTACAAGGCACAACCTCTATCCGGTTACCTCGTGTCGGCAATATAGCCGATGTGTTTTCTTTTTCCGATGGGGGGTACCAATTTTGCCGTTGCAGATGCTGCATTTACACAGACACACACACACACACACACACACACACACACACACACACACACACACACACACACACACACACACACACACACACACACACACACACACACACACACACACACACACACACACACACACACACACACACACTCACTCACACACACACACACACACACACACACACACACACACACACACACACACACACACACACACACACACACACACACACACACACACACAAAGGTCTAAGACTAAGTTTCCATGCTATTCCCTAATCAGGTAAAAATCGAGAAACCGAAAAGTGGAGGAGACAACTGATTCACGCTTTGAATCGAGCTGACGAAGGCATCGTACCGGACAAGTCACAAGGCGTTCGTCTGCTCCCATCACTTCGATGAACTCTCCATCTGGATACGTACTCGACAAAGTCCTACAAGGACTGGTCATGTGCTGTGTCTAATGTACAGTGAATATGTGCTTTATCTACTTATATTTATTAATTTATTTGTCTCGATATATTGTCTTATACTGTGGTCCTCACTGCCCTGTCGGCTGGAGTCAGCGGCAGAACGCCTCCACCGACTCAGCGAGGAAGGGTGGGGGTGTTCCACCTTTCGGTCGTCCACCTTTGGGTGCATCTTGGGAAATCTTGAGGTGAACACGGAGTTGAATTTGGTGGATTGGATATTTGTCTAAAGCGTGGAATATTGATCGGTTAAGTATTATTATTACGTGTATATTAAACATAAACTTACAAGAGTTCTTGTTTAGGCAATAGTTGCTGTTCAAATTTAGTTATAGGAGTAATTTAGGGTAGTTTATATCGTAGATCGCCGAAGACGCGGTAGCGCGAGCGATAATTAAGGTTTGTTGTGGTCAGTTCATCGGGTACATAATACGAGACACAATATTATTGTAAATAATTTAGTACAAATTAAAGATTGAGAACCTGACTATTTTGTTTTAGCAACATTTACTGTTAAAAGTTAACCGTAGGTAGTAATTCAATGTAATTTAAAGGTCGCTGAAATTTCGTTAGCGCGAGCGATATTACGTTTTGTTATAGTCCGCTGTTACATAGAAAGTAAGTTGCAAGGCAGTAGTTGTAAATTTAATTACGACATAAGTAAAATAGCATAAAGAGTGTATTACAACATAAAAACAGTCTTTGTGAAGACTACCTAGTATAAATTTATTATAAACGGATTATAAACAAATATAAATTGAATTTCTAACATGGCGCCGTGCAAACGCCAAGTAAATGAGAAACGTAATTTGACATGTTCTAGCTGCGACAGCTGGGTAGACTTTGCAAAGTCCGGGTGTGCAAATTCGTGGGCAGAAGTGCAGGCAGATGATTATAATTTCGTGTGTGGGGGTGTATGACAGTGAAATATCTGCAGGAGCAGGTAAATGAGTTTAGGCATATGATTTTGATGATGACAGGGCAGGGTGAGAAAGAAGAGAGCCGAGGTGGTGAGACTGAGGAGAGCAGAGGCGGTGAGAACGAGGAGAGCAGAGGTGGTGAGAACAAGGAGAGCAGTGGTAATGTGAGGGAGAAAGCTGGTAAGAAGAAAAAAGATGGAAAAAGGAAGAATGTGCAACAGAAGGAAGATAAACGAGTGAGTGAAGAGGGATTGTCAGGTGGCAGGATGGTCGATGATAACAAGAGCAGAGAAAAGGCGAAGACTGTGGATCAGAAGAAGACAGATGAGAGGAGGCAGAGTATGCAACAAAAGAGAGGTAAGCGGGTGAGTGGAGAGGGATTGCCAGGTGTTAAGACAGTAAAGGTTGATGATAGAAGAGAAAGGGGGCATAGTGTGCGACAGGAGAGGAGCTTTGCTGGTGTAGTATCACAGGGGAAGGCGAGGAAAGCCCGGGTATTTATGGGGGATTCCATCATTAGGAAAGTGGATAAAATTTTAAACAGAGGAGATGACATAACAGTATGTCCACCAGGGGCAAAAATAGAGGATATAGCAGAGAAGGCAGGACAAGTCATGGGTGGTGAGACGGGAGGTGCTGTTCTCGTGCATGTGGGAACGAACAATGCCGAGAAGGAGGGAACGTCAGCCATCGTTGGGAAGTACAGGAAGTTGATCAAGATATTTAAAGAGGCACGAGATGGACAGATTGTATTGTCGGGGATATTAATAATATCAATAATGGGAGGCAGGTGTGAGGAATATAGGAACTGTAGGAGGATGTCGATCAACACACAAGTACAGAAGGTATGTATGGAGGAGGGAGTAGGCTTCGTAGACATGTGGTTAAACTTTGTGGGAAGAGATGACTTTTTCATGAGAGATGGACTTCATCTGACAGGGAAGGGTGCTGCAGTTCTTGCGTATGAGTTTGCCAGAGTTGTCGACGAGGGCACAGGTACCTTAAATTCTTTAAACTAGATGCGCAGGGGGAACTGACAGAGAAAACTCAAAGGAGTACTACTACAAATAGACATCCAAATAAATGTTCACCAATAATTTCAGACTATGAACTTAAATGTGTATGCTTAAATGCCAGGAGCATAGTAAATAAAAAAGTGAGTTATGGTAGCAGATTTTGATCATCATGTAATAGGCATCACATAATCATGGGCAAATAAAGATATAGTAGATGCTGAGTTAGCACTGACAGGCTATGTAATGTTTAGGAAGGATAGATGAGAAAAGAGGGGAGGTGGAGTAATTTTATGCATTAAAGAATTTATCCAAGCATATGAAATAACACTGAAAAGTGAAGCAGATTGTGAGGAAGCAATTTGGTGTAACATAGTTACCAGGAACTCAACATTAACAATAGGAGTAGTTTATCATAGTCCTAACATAGGACAAGAGGAAGATGTAAAATTACAAAAGGCGATAAAGGAGGTGAGCAAAGGGGAATGTGTTATAATGGGTGATTTTAAAAAGAAAACAAGGGAAAAGGTCCAGGAAGAAACACCTGTCAAAAGAGGCTATTAGAACATTTTTGTCACAAACAGATGCTATGGAGGATATATAAACATACTGGAAATGTAGAAGACTACATAAACTACAAAGAGGCACTTAACCTAGCTACAACTGAAATTAGAAAATGTAAAAGAACCTTTGAAAAAAAAATTGGCAGGTAATAAAAAAAATTACAGCAAGAATTTCTATGCTTATGTAAGGAGTAAACAGAAAGTTCGAGATAAGGTCGGACCATTGGAAAAGAACAGTGAAAACATAATTTCAGACGGGTTTCAGATGGCAGATGTCCTGAATGAGTATTTCAGCTAAGTTTTTACCACAGAAGATATTAACTCACTACCAGTTCCATTTACTAAATTTTAGGGAAATAAACCAGAACAGTTGGGGCAGTTATTTGTAACTCCCCCTGAAATTATAGCAAAGAAAATTAAGAAGATGAAAGATAATAAATAACCTGGAGTTGATGGGATACCACCAAAAATGCTTAAGGAAATTGTTGAGCAAATTAGTACACCACTAGCAAAAGTGTTTAACTTGTCACTAAAAGAAGGAATAGTTCCTTCAGAATGGAAAGAGGCAAATATTACCCCGCTATTTAAGCAAGGATTGAGGAACAAACCAGAAAATTACAGACCAGTGAGTTTAACATCAGTTGTATGTAAATTACTCGAAATATTAATTAGAGACCACATGGTGGGATTCCTTGTAAAACATATCTCAACATGGGTTCCTAAAAGCAAGGTCATGTCTAACCAATCTCTTATGTTTTTTGGAAGAAATTACAAAGTGGGTAGATGACGGGTCAACAGTGGATGTGTCTATTTAGATTTTCAGAAAGCTTTCGATAAAGTGCCACATCAAAGATTGTTACTTAAACTAAAAGCCCATGGTATAGGCAATGATGTAATCACCTGGATAGAAAAGAAAAGAGAGTAATAGTAGATGGTGAGATTTCAAACTGGAAATCTGTTCTGAGTGGGGTACCACAGGGATCAGTATTAGGCCCTATACTGTTTTTAATATATATATATATATATATATATATATATAAATGATTTGGAAGATGACATATCTAGCAAAGTACTCAAATTTGCAGATGACACAAAAGTATTCAGAAAGGTTACTAATAATACAGATAAACAAAGTTTACAGGATGATCTAGATAAATTAGTTAAATGATCAGAAAAATGGCAAATGTAATTAAATTTTGGGAAGTGTAAATGCATACACATAGGACATGGAAACATGGACTAAGAATTTAAAATGGGGGATGCTGTACTAGGTAGAACCACACAAGAAAAGGACTTAGGAGTAACATTTAGTGCTGACATGAAAGTTTCAGAGCAATGTGGGATTGCTGCTTCAAAAGGAAATCAAATTCTAGGGCTAATTAGGAGAACTATCATGTATAAGGAGAAACAGCTAATTGTACCCCTGTACAAAGCAATAGTTAGACCACATTTGGAATATTGTATACAAGCATGGAGGCCGTATCGTAAGAAGGACATAGACAAGCTAGAAAGAATACAACGAAGAGCAACTAAAATGATTCCAGAATTGAGAGACCTTAGTTACGAAAATCGCTTATTACAATGTGGTTTGACAACACTTGAGACAAGGAGACTAAGAGGAGATCAAATAGAAGTGTTTAAAATAGTGAACGGTTATGAGGATGTTGATAGGAATATGTTCTTCAAACTTAAAGAAGGCAGTAGAATCAGAGGACACAAAGCAGCTTTAGTTAAGGAGCAGTGTAGGTTGGTCATGAGAAAGTACTCTTTCTCACAGAGGGTGATAAATGAATGGAAGAAACTGCCAAATGATTGTGTTAATGCTAGCAGTGTGAATATATTTAAAAACAGAATTGACAGATATATGATAAGGGCGGGCTACACAGATTACAAAATTGTTGGACTCTCGATAAGCGAATGGCTTCCTTGTCCACTTGCCATCTGGAACTTGTTGTTTGGGATGGCAATCTTGTTCAATCTTGTTAAATCTTTGGTGAATTGCTGAGGTTGGCGTTGTGCTCAGGGTGTGGCACAGGGTGACACGAAGTGAGGACTTCTACAAGCCCTTCAACTCTTTTTTGTATAGCATATAGTATGCCAAGCTTGGCACGAACCCTTCTGGTCTGGGGGAACTCCCACTTCAAATCATGTCGTTTATTGAGTTATGCATGGACATCCCCACGACGATGTGGTTTGTTCAGTGCAAATCATGATGCTTTTGTGTACCATTTTTATACGGTTGATGTATTTCTGCTGGTATCGTTCCCAGATAGAAGCGCTGTATTCCACTTTGAGTCGTGTCAGCGTCTTGTAGGCCCGTCCCTTAGCACTTGGGGACACTGGCGGATGGTGCGCCACAGGGCACTTGTGGTCCTGTTTGCAGAACTGATGACATTTTTGATGTGGTGGTCCCAATTCAGGGTCGAGCTGATGTTTACCCCGAGGTATGTGCTGCAGTCAGTGCGTTCCAGTGAGGTCCCCCAAGTCGCAAGTGTGGGTTATCTTCTTCGTCTTCTTCTTCTTGGTGATCATCATTATGTTACATTCGGTTATCCATCAGCCAGGTCTTGCTCCACTGGTGTAATTTGGTGTTATTAAAACAACAGTTGTTATTAAAACAAAATTAGCAAGTGGTCGGAAACTCAAGTGTGAAAGCCAAGCAAGTAAAAATTGTAAGTATTCGAAAAGAGCCTGCAAAAATAAAAGGAATTAATGTCACAATATTTTTTTTTAATAATTATATTTCTTTTTATTCATTCGTTCATTCGTTCATTCATTCATTCATTCAAATTTGCTTGCCCGTGATTGGATATTCACTCTGTATAGGCATGGTTTAAGATTAACCATTAGTCATACCTTAAGATGTCATTTCATTGCCAAGTTTGTTGACAGTAGCACCAACGGAGGAGTATCGTCAATGATACTTTACGTTGTGATGTAAATGAATGAACACCTTTACGTCTGTGAAATCATCTACCCTCTTGTTCTGTATGTCAACTACGCATAAAGAAAATAATACGTCAAATGTGTCTTAGTCATACAATCCGCATTAAGATAAAATAGAGGAAAATAATCATACAAGAAACATGTTAGCAGTCCACTTAATCCCATACCAGGGATTGTTAGGGAGCTATAACTTTAGGCCACCAGCAATTAATACCATGAACAAGAAGCATGTTATATATACACATATATATTTAAGTGTGAGACAGTGATTTTTATAGCTTTTGTCAGGTCAAGTTTGTGATATGAAAATATATACTGTTATTAATTACAACGTAAAAACAATCGATTATAATTACAGAAACAACATTTTACTGGCAATTAGTATATTATTTATAAGTGCCAATTCTGGTGACAATGTTCTCTCAATCTCATGACATCGTATGTCCAGATATTTATAGCGAATAAATATCCAATGTTTTTACTGTGCATAATACGTAATCTAACTTAACTGTTAATATTCCACGGAAGAAAGAAGAAACATCGAGGATATTAGTTAATTACCAGATACAGATGCTAAATTTTAGGAGGCTAAATCTGACTATTTAGGACCATTAATTATAACTCCAGAAATGGTAGCTAAGAAAATAAAGGCAATGAAGGATAATCAATCACCGGGAGTGGACGGAATTCCTCCAAAACTACTAAAGGAAACAGTAGAACAAATCAGTATACCACTTGCAAGAGTGCTCAACTTGTCATTAAATGAGGGAGTTGTTCCTTTTGAATGAAAAGAAGCAAACATCATACCATTATTTAAAAAGGTTTTTTTAGTTATTGGAAAGGGTCATTAAATACCATATGGTGGACTTCCTTGTAAGGCATAGATTATTAAATCCATCTCAACATGGATTTCTAAAAGCGATGTCAAGCTTAACAAATATATTATGTTTTTTGGAAGAAATCACTAAGTGGATAGACGGGGATCGCCAGTAGATATTATCTACTTAGATTTTCAGAAAGCTTTTGACAAAGTGCCATATCAAAGATTACTACTTAAGTTAAAAGCCCGTGGTATCGGGGACGGCATAATTGACTGGATAAAACAATGGCTGACTGACGGAAGACAGCGTGTTGTAGTAGATGGAGAAGTTTCAAACTGGAAATAAGTTTTGAGTGGGGTACCACAAGGATTAGTATTAGGACCTTTATTATTCTTAATATATGTCATTGACTTGGACGATAATATAACAAGCAACGTACTGAAATTTTCAGATGACACAAAAGTGTTTAGAAAGGCTAACAATGATGGTGATAAACAACATTTACAAAACAATCCTGACAATTAGTTAAATGGTCTGAAAAATGGCAGATGTTATTCAATTTTGGGAAATATAAATGCTACATACAGGACATGGGACCTTGAATGCAAACCATAAAATGGGAGCTACTGTTCTAGGTACATATACTACTGTAAAAGAAAAAGGCGTAGGAGTACAAATAAGTGCTGATATGAAAGTTTCATAGCAGTGTGGTATTGCAGCTTCAAAGGGTAATACAATTTTTGGGTTGATTAGGAGAAATATAACATACAAGGAAAAAGTTAATTATACCACTGTATAAAGCAATAGTTAGGCCTCATTTAGAATACTGTATACAAGCATAGAGACCATATCGTAAGAAGGAAATCGATATGCTTGAACGAACACAGAGGAGAGTTGATTGACACGCCCTCGGTATGCCTAGGCCCACGCTATATGCCTATGAAACCCAGAGTGTGCTATAATATACAGGAATGGACCAAGCTAAGTGTACCGACCCTACTACGCGCAGCAGAAGACACAGCTAGCGAGGACGGTGTGCGGAAGGCACCCGTACGACCGTCCAGGCGAAAGGGTGAAGGTGAAGATTTGCGTCCTTTCGTCCACAATGTTTCGTGAAAACGAGAAAACATGTTCCAGATAGCCCGATTACCAGGCATTACGCAACATCGTTTTAATAACGTTGGAAAATACGAGCATACAATCTGTGTGAATAATTGATAGCGCTAAATCAATATTACGACATTAAAGTACCTAATCCGGTCTAACGTCTAGTTCTTAGTTCTGTAGGCCTTCAAGAGGAATTAAAACACTGTATGCCAACAGTGGCGTATCTAGGATCTCGCAAAGTGGGCGGCCAAGGTGGCAAGCCTAATCAAACATGCTACCATGTAGCGGCGCAACGGAAATATACGTTAAAAAAATTAAGCCAAGGGGGCGTGGCCCACTGCCCCCCCCCCCCGCAATACGCCACTGCTGTAGGCCTAACAGAAGGTTTCAATAACACTGTTAGTTTGTTTACTCAACAAGGTGACGTCAGTCTAACCGCGGTCGTCGCTTTCTTTTAAAATTATGTATGCATTCACATTCTGGGTGCATACATTATTAGCCAATTACGATGTCATCCGGGCATGTTGATAATTCATAAAATAAGAGTGAACTTTTATCAGCTTTTACGATGCAATTCGAATTGACTTTAAACTTTGATTACAGTGACAGTGGGTAAGAAAGAGAGCACGCCTCTGAGGCCAGACTCTCTTCTCGTCGAGTTCACGAAGGCGAGCGAGAGTCGGATAAGCAAGACTAGTGTCGTCTGCTAAAACGGATCGATCGTTTGCGCATGATCGGGCTGGTCTTGTCAAAAAGTTGTTTGCCAATTTTACGTATTTATTTCATATTGTATTTCTAAAAACGGTCAAGTCTTATACACTTCGTGATAATTGGCCATATTACTCTAGGTTGTGCACAGAAAACAACTACAGCGGACGTGCACACTTAGTGACAGTGTGTAATACCTTGGCTTTGTTAGTTTATATCATCCAGGCACGACTAGAAGAATTACGCGCCCTTCGCGGTTTCGCCTTCGGATTGCAAGGTTGGTATGAAGTTTGAACACGCATGCAGTCTACGTCACCATAGTGTGATTGTGTGAAACAGCGTTAAAATCTACAATGCAGTAAGCCAGATATATTTTAAGATCTAAAATATGTAAATCAAGGAAACGTATGTAATAGATATTATTATTAACTAGTCACGTCATACATTTCAAGGCTTTACTGCAATAAAACGTCATCTATGCATGTTAGAGCCAAAGCACAGAGGGATAGTGCCATGAATATTAATAGCGAAAAAAGAAACGATCAAGGAACGCTTCGCAAAGTCAAAGGATAACATTGCATGGTGCATCACATGCTGCCATCTTGTGACTGATCTGCTTATTAAAATAACGACACATGCTGCCACCTAGTGATGATATGCTTATTAAAATAACTTCAAGCTGCCACCAGGTAACTTCACCAGTTACTGCCACAATTTGTGCTAGTAGTTCCAAGAAGTACATGTTGGACTGGGTTTGTTAGTTTTTTACTTAGTCAGGTACTGACACCAACCAAGAGCATAACTTAACGGGTAAATAAGAGCTCAGAGTAAAAAAAGATAAACATAAAAAATTCATTATGACTGTAATATGCAAGGAAATAGTTTGTAGTGTTCACAACTTTATTGTAAAACTAAAACTGCCACGTTACTGTTTTTATTTACCCCAATGCATCAGCAATTTTGCTGACAAAATCTGTTCGACTTTGTTTTGATGCCCCAGTGATTTCATTTTTACATTTGCCATTCTTAGAGATACCTTTGCACCAGGAGATAACGCTAAATGAGTGTATTGATGTTCATTTGTAAACTAGCCAAGTTACCCGGAATTGCATGGGGCAAAAAGGCTACCACTAAGACTCAGTAAGAGCTTATGACTACTTGCACTACTCAGTCACATTTGATAGGGCAATGGCAAGCTCCAAAAATCATGCTGGATTCACGAAGCGTTTGGTGGACGTTTGACGTAAATTACATCACAATCGTAGAAACACGCATAGCGTTGCTAACAGTTGTATGTGCCATTGTTCTGTGTTACGTAATCTTCATCAAGTGCCACATAGGTACTTCGCAATATCCCAACCCCCAGGGAAATTTCAAATATGTTTTGACATAAAAACTATCACCATGGCCCCCGGGCATGCCTACAAATTTTCATTCCCATGCATGTGAAACTGGCGGAGATATGAGGTAACGGACGGACGGACGAACGGACGGATTCACAAACTACTTTATATAACAGATTGTGATTATTAAAAATGGTCACCCAGTCCCTTGGTTTATATAATAAATGAATTACTTTGCTGTACATTATTTTTTTCTGGAAGCTTGTGGTTCAGTAATATGTTAGTTGTATGTAATCAAATCAAATAAATTTTTGCATATTGTGAATAGGAGTGATGTTAATAACTTCTTAATTGGTGGTTGTGTATTGATCAGTGTGTATTTTCATTGTATTTGCCATGTGTAATTTGACTGTTGCATCTTATTATGCTGTTGGCATAAAATTATGTGGATCAAGATTTCACAGCACAGGTGCCATACAGTAGTACTTGACATTTGTCTTTTGTGATTGGAAACAAAAGGCATGGTTTTCGGCCTATGCACCTATATGAGCTCCTAAAACATAACTATTTGTAACTATAAGTAAGAATATCATGCCAGTGGTTTACTAGGAAAGCCTTGTTGAACACACAACATCTTGATTTCATTGGCAGTGCCATACTGTTATTAATACTATGTCACGAGTGCAGTATTCTGACAATATTTGCTCGCCAAATGAAAATATGTGACCAGCTCCATTGAAATAAGGAATAAGTCGGAATCGCCGAGCCTGGCTATTCCACTTCAAAGTGCGCGATGGGGTGAATTTGGCTGTGATTGCAGATTTTCAGGTTTTGATGTTTTTAATTAAAATAAAAAATATTTATTTCCAACATCATATGACAACTGCAGTAAAGTAGTATAGCATCATAATGTATATTAAATTTAGATAAAAATGTCACATAGACACACACGTACATTTATATACAGTATTAATGATGAGTTGGAAATGGGGATAGTTGAAGTTTAAACTTATGCTAACTCCCCCCTGGTGCATTCCATTGCTAAATATTACAATATGTACTTTTAAGTTAAAGATACATTGTTGCTGGTGGTTTGTTAATTAACTTAACTATCCTAGATTGCTGTCATGGTATTACTTTGGGATACCTTAGGATGAATCTGATCGTAGGATCCACTTGGCTCCTCAATGATCAGATCTTCTTCAGAATGTAATATTAAGAGTTCATAGTTTCCTGTTCCAGTGGTCAGTGTTAATGGAGCTTCATATTCTTGAGTGCCAAATAAATGTATAGGCCGAATAAAAGTATAGGGTGGCAAATCGGTCAAATTTAATAATAGTATAGTGCCGAATAACAGTATGGGGGGCAAATTGTTCAAAACAAATAATAGTACAGTGCAAAAAAGTCACTAGTATATTTGTCTTTTTTAGCGCCCAAGCAATTTTTTTTACTCGACATGAAGCCAAGGTGTCCCTAGAAAACTACGCAGATCGCCAATGTATTTTGTTTTGTTTTTCTGCCGAATATGTATAAACTTTGTGCGTATTCACATCACCGCAGATGTAGTAACAACATTTTATATCTGCGGAAAACCGGGGAATTTTCCATTTTTAAATGTACATTAAAGTTTTATTGAATTGAATACGCAAGCCCATTTCAGGAGAAACCGCCCCAGCCGGTTCCGACCAGTTTGAGGCGCTGTGCATGGTGGCCATTTACGGTCAGTTTACGTGGTAATCATGATGTTTTAACTAATAATATACCATGTCGAGCTCAAGACAATTAAGAATTCTGACCGATTCATCTAATTATGAGTAATCATGGAAATTTAATGGTTTGATGCTTCGGGATCAAACTCTAGGATCGTCAGAAGCACGGGATCCCGCAAAATTAATGACTCGTTCGAAAGGATGATAACTTAGCCATCAGAGGGAGCCACATGCAGCTCCAGTTGGGAGCACGTGATTCCATCGCGAGCGGTAAACCGCTCCATGGATGATTGATTAGCGCTAGCAATAGGGAGTGAGAACAATTGCTCTCCTAAAATTATACCCTGCATAATTTGCCACGATTATCGGAGAATATAGGCTGGCACAAATGTAAAAATTTAATAATAGTATAGTGCCAAATAAGGTGTGTATAGGGTGGCATTTTTCATCAAATAAATACGCGTATAGGGACGTTTATTTGGCACTCAAGAGTAGTCATAATATCGCCTGGGTAGACCAGACAGCGTGGCAGCAACGTCACTGAGATTGCCATATCTTGCAAACTTTCACAGCTATCAAAGTAGAATTGTACCAAAATATCTGTGTTGATGTGTACTACAACAATGCAAAATGTCAACTTCATATGATGTGCCATTGTTATTAAAATTTATGAATATACTTTAGTAAACTTCAAAGCTGTTTGTCTCAGAATTGTTTTTTTGTCAAATGACTCGGGGGGCACCTTCTCTTTATCAAATGATAACTAAGCAATTAATAGGGCTAGGTAGTAGTCTTTGGCATCATTGGAAAGCCTGTAAAATTGTCTTTCATGTGGTACCTTTACCTCAAAATGTAACTTTCTGACGTATTCTTGGTTTCGATGGAGGGGGTCACCTATTCCTATTCTTGCCAATAGGATATAGCCATGCTATTTGCATCCAAACTCAACTTATGTCACATATTTTGGCCTTTATTTACTAAACTAGCCATCTTTCTTGCACAATAACATGTTTGTTTGATACTCTGGAGAAACAACCAACTTTTAGAACATATTCAGAATAAACCAGTGGCGTGATATTCTTGATTTTATTTGCACGTGATTAGTTTTTATTATTTCTTTTAGGTGCATAGCCCAAAAACCATGACTTTTGTTTCTCTTTAATAATACATTTATACTTTCCAGGAAGCTTGGTGTAATTTTTTTTATTTTACAGCAGTTGTACCAATGTTTTATATATGAGCATATATGTGTGAGCATATGTAGGCATCCACGGGCATCCACACAAGGTCATAAACGCTTGAAAAATACATATAATTTAATACCATGTCAAATCAACCAATTTTTAGGAAATTTCAAAAGTTTATGTCTCAGAATTTGCTTAAATTTTAACTAATGAATAAGTAGCTATATCTGAGCACTTCTGCAAAAGAACTAAGCATTTATGTGCAAATTGTGTCTGTAACACCCTATGATGTGAAGTTTACAAGCTACATATCTTAAATTATATATAGACGTATTGGTGCAGATTATCTTTGCAAAATTCAAGAATGCTTGGACAAAGGACAATGAGTGCACTGGGTGCACGAAAATGGAAAATAACATTGTTTAATTTACATTGCAGCTAAAAGTTATCGTTCTGCCCAATGGTGTTTTTCCCATAAATTTCTCCCAAATCGGCCAAAAAATATCCAAAATAAAAGTGGCAGAACATCGTAATGAAATTTTAATATGTTTACCTAATAAAGAACTATACACAGTTGAAAAATGGTGGTCAGGAATTGTTCCACATTCTCATTTTGGGTGCTGAAATTCGTAAAATATAGAAAAACTTTGAGTGTAAGGCTGAATTAATCTGAAAGTATGTCAGCTAGGATCCTACTGAACTAGTAGGTCATTGACAGCATCCATGACAATAGATAGTAGCAATTTGGACATTGTACTGTAACACAACAATGAAATACAGGCTGCTGAAATCCTTCTCGGAAATAACACAAAAACTTTATTTTCCATTTTTGTGCATCCGGTATATACACATTGTCCTTTGCTCTATCATTTTTGAATTTTGCATGGATAATCTGTACCAATATATCTACACATTCAGCAAACTTCTCAAGTTAAAAGCACCTGAAAACAGAAAAACTATAATGGGTGCATTTTTGGGTGCTTACCCCCTCCCCTGTTCACGATATAGGGCATTACAGACACAATTTGCATGCAAATCCTTGGTTTTTTGCAGAAGTGCAAACATTCAACAAGGATTGTGCCAAAATGCATTCTCACAATGGTACCATGTAAAATTTATTCTGTCATACGAGCACCCACCCAACCATCCATTCAGATGTGCATGCACATGCGAATGCACACACATCTTTGCATGCACACACACCTATGACCTATTCATCCCTGGAAATGGAATGCAAGAATACGTGCATGCATGCATGCACGCAAACACGCACGCGCACACACACACTATGCAGCACACAGTTCAGTAGAACTGACGTTGCAATCACTTCACTGTGCCACAGATATAAGATACAATTACAAGGTTCCCAATTGACATTGTGTTCCACTGTTGCATGCATCACCAATAAAACCTAACACCTATAAAACATCTTGCAGCGCCAGGGCTATATGTGGCCTAGCTACAGCACAACTGTCAGTGTCGCAGCTAGCACCAGTGGAAAAGCAGCAATTGATTGTCATACGAAATCCTGTGCACAGACTTAGAGATGGTCGTTGACACACTGAGCTGGATGTACAGTTGCTGAATCCGTGATTTATCCACCCAAGACACTGGAGGCTGATTTATCTGCCCGAGTACCCGATGATGTGTCATTGTGGCACACAAATACCATCAATGTTTTGTCATTGCTAAGGTGACGTGTAACTGGCTACTTGTGGCTATCTCTTGGATGTGGTTTGTCTCTATTTCATGTGGTGCTTTATGGGACGATATTGTCTGCTTATCGTTGCAATGCCATCAACAGTGACTTTGTTGCACGTTTCTGCTATTGAGGGAACATGGAATGCAGCAAGCTAGGTAGGTACAGATGTATTCTATTTGGCAAACCCAGAGGGTAAATTATTATTATTACTAAAATTGATAAAGTGCCATATATCTGGGACCAGCGCATTCGTAGGCATGTACATACATGCAATCATAAAATAATAAATATATAATATGGTTAAAAATGTATATAAAAATAGAGTATTCGATTCAGATTATATAATAAATAATTATTGTAAAACAATTATATTTAATAAATAAGTAATTATAATAAATAAATAAAATACATTTTTATAAAAAGTGTCCTCATTCACAATTATTCCTCAGTGGAATCGTGCACACCTAAATAGACAGGTTTTAAGTATGTTCTTAAATTTAAACAGTGAATCTGCTTCTATATTCTGGCCAGGTGCATCCCAGTTTAATTCAGTCAAGTAGTTGCACCTTAATGCACTTGTCAGTCTATCCCCAGGGAGACATTATTGGTTTGGTAGCTGGAATTACATCTTCTGGTTTCCTGGAACCACATGTATTTTTGATTGGCCAGATTAATATGATTATAATGATGTGTTCTAGATGTACGTGTAATCAGTACGGTTTACACAGTTCTATATTGCAAAATAATTTGAGGCATTGATGTTGATTCTATAGATTCCATCGAGCGGTTCATGTTTCATATTATTCCTGGAAAATATTCTATGGCAACACTTATGCAATTAGTTTTTTCACAGATTTATGATGCTCTTCTTGGTAGCTCTATTAGGACATTAAATATTTACAACAAGAGTACATATGCTAAAAAATAGTGAAACATTGATGATGAAAGCAGTTTAAATGAATGTATAAAAAGGGCTGGAGTGGTTACATTATGCTAGAAATAGTGAAACATTGATGATGAAAGCAGTTTAACAGAATATATGAAAAGGGCTGGAGTGATTCTATTAAGCAAGACTTCATTGTACTATGATGCCAAATGGTTGTACAATCACAAAATTGTTTCTTAGAAAACATGCAAACATCAATGACTCCATGCAGATAACTGTGTATTTGATGCAACTTTGATTTATGGCATAAACAATAGTTATTATTAGCAACAACAACAGCGCAGTGTACAGCCAGTTGCTAACAGCGAAGCCACAATGCAGTTATACTTAATGCGAATTCTGTGATGCAGTATGCTGTGAATACAAGGATTCATGATGTAGCAGCAGCAGCAGTAGTACTGTATGAGAGGGGTTGTTGGCACTTGTCCTCTCCTCCAGTCACCTGTATATGTGTGAGTGGGCATATGTTAAACTCCACAGCCTCTCTGTGAGAGTTCCACAAGGCCAGATCTGATTCCCACTGCCGCTCCTTCCATCTGATATGTATATACCATAGCTGGGCAGCAGCGTTATAATTGCCACTACCGGGGGTCAGACCGCATGCACTGTGGCGCACAGGTGTACACTGTTAGCTAGCTAGCTGGTGTCCAGTGGCTTACAGACATGTTATCATGCTGTGCTACCTCTTGGAATGTCTCCAAGTGAAGTCGACAGTCTTCATGTGGCTGCATTAGACATTTTATGCGGACACAGCTTAGTAACAGTGGAAGGGTCTTGTAGAGGTAAGCGGTAACTACTTATCTTGCACTGACTTCTCATTTCATTGTGCTTGTTGCTTTGGTCATGTGGTGGTCATGCAGTGATGGGCACCATGGTCCTAGGCACTTTGTAACTGTATCAGCAACAACTGCAGGAATAGCTTTGTTATGTTTCTGTTTTAATTACATTTAATGCATAATATGTTATATAACATTGTTCGTTATAAACCTGTGCCATATATAAATGCCAAACATACCTGACAACAGGAAACTTAATTTGCTGCTGTCACTGTGCTAATATGACAGCAAAACATTCAGTTTAACTCTCAATCGGGAGGACATGGATTTGAATCCACTTACCATGTGGAAGCTTGAGCAATGTCGTCCACTCCCTGTTGCCCCAGTTCACTCAGATGTATAAATGAGAACCTGGCTATAGACAGCAGTGGATATGTGAACACATTTGTGCAGTAATTGCAGCGTGGCTGAATAGTTCCTACATATGTAGAGTTGGTGTTAGAATGAACAGGTTTGCTGGGAGTGAAGTGTATTTTAGAGTATTCTGAGCAGTCACAAGGGCTAAATGGCAGTGGATGCAGCGCTATACAAGAACTTACCTTTAACTTGCCTTTTCTAATGTACTGTATTCGACCTATTAAGTGTACATGACCTAATTAACGTACACCCCCTTTTTAATCAGCAGGATCCATAATTACTGTAATTTGACTAGTATGGAACAACTGAAAAGTATTGCCGTCTGGTGTTAAACAGTTGGCGCAACTTTTCAGTTGCTCTACATTTATCACCAAATGACACCACTAGTGTTAAACAGTTACCATATTGTCTAGAAAAGCACATTTTGGTGTATGCTTATAAAAACAGATTCCTTGGCGTTTTTTGTGGCCCAATTTTTTTAAGGGTTCTATACTCTTGTTAGGTCAAATACAGTACATATATTAGGGCTTGCATTTAGCCTGAAATTGGTAGAAACCAGTGGAGCTTCAAATTTCCAATTAGTCAAACTCTAGGTACCTGGCCGCCACCAAACTTGGGGGTCCACAAATGCACACATGAAAAAAAAAACAATTATTCTTTTATTTCGGTTTTACTTTGAAGTTACTTTACAAAAATATTGAATTTGCCAAATCTTGCGCAATAGAAATGTTTTATATATTATTATATTGCACAAAGCTAATGTAATTTAACCTCATACTCCACTACACTTTACATGAAAAATTAATTACATTCACAATACAGACATCTTACTATAATCCATGCTATGCTGCTCCTCTTAAATCTTTGCATGCCAAATTTTCAAGGGTTCATCTACGACCACTTGGTCGGATTGTCAGTTTTATTTTTTCGAAATTCATCCCGCAATTACCCTTTTTATGAACAATCGAATGTTATTATATACAACACAATTTACAGTTGTGTACGAACTACCAAGTTATTTGTTGTTGAGTTGACCTTTCTTGCATCGTTTCCTGGCAAGTAAATTACTGTGCAGTGGTATTTATTAATAATTAATATACAGTCTGCAACACTCCTATATGTGCCACAGTAGCAATGAGCCAAGCTGTGTTACATATGACTGGATGTGGCAACAAATCAATATTACTTTCATTAAATTATATTGTTACTGACAAATAATAAACAATGTTTCGTCCACTGGTGTTGTGGACACGTGTCCGTTTTGTTTGTTTTGTGTAGAGATGTGCAGATAATAGTGTTGGAAATCGGTTGGAATTTCATACTCGATCATCGGTTTTAATCGGAAAGCACCTACCAATCAACATTCGGTTATATAATCAGTTGGGCCTAGTTATTAAAGACTACATATCATTTAACGTTACAATTTATGTGACGTATATGTATATGGCGTATATATATGTATATGTATATATATATATATTAATATATATATAAATATATATATATATATAAATATATATATATATATATAATATATTAATTTACATATATATATATATATATAATATATTTATATATATATATATGTGTGTGTGTACTGGAACTCCTTTGGAACTGGAACTTCTTTATTCGACAGAGAACATTGGAACTTGTATATGACAAATGTCATTTGAAAACTGCAAAAAGGAATACGTAAACAAAGGTTCATAACCATGTGCGGTCCTTGTGGTTTTCCCATTGCGTCTTCTCTTCCTACCAGTAATGTTCCATGTTCTTGTGCAGGAATATTAAGCATTCAAGCATTTGTTTCTCATTTTCCCTGATAATTGATTACGGATTTCATAATCGATCATCACATCACTAAAGCCCAACCAATCGATTTTCGATTGTAATCGATCATTGGAACAACACTAGCAGATACTACATCTCTTTATACAGTCGAGCTTCATTATAACGCGGTGGTCTGGGTCCATGGTTTCAGACCGTGCTGTATGCGAGGCGCGTTAGGCGTTCCCATATCTGTCACCAGGAAGCTACTAAACAACAGCGATCACCGCCCACAGCACCAGTCCAAGAATGCTGTCAAAGCTACTGTATGCTTGCAGCCCTGTCTTATACGGTAATATGCTGTTTATTGAGCTGATTAAAAAAGTACTAGCATCAATGTGTATTATGTTTAAATGTCACACCCTGTTGAATGTTGAACTGAATAAAATACATGTACGTAAACCGTTTTGGAATAGATCTGCTGCGATGAATCGAAAATAATAACTTGGATCTGAGCAGCCGAAAACATATATGATTTGACATACGTAGTATGTAAGCTGACAAAATACAGAAAACGAAATAGGCAGAATTAATAATTATTTCATTTCGTCTTTCAATCGATCTTGACCGGAGCATAAATTTAAACATCGATTCATGGTTTCATATGCGGATGACGAATTTGTATTTTCGTGCAACCTTGGGTTTCGCGTCGCGAAAATGATTAGATTTACGATGAAATTGAAGCACGCCATTTCACCCCACCCAGTTTTATATTGGTATTGCATACTAAATACGTTTAAATTGTTTATCTGATCCTTACACGAGGCGTATTTGTGAATCTCGATTGCAATTTACAAACCGTCGAATCGAAGCCAGCGACAGCGATTGATGTCAACGGCAGCGCAAAAGAAACAACGCAACGCCTTATATCCAAATCCGCGTAATAATGGGGCGTGTAATAACGAGGCGCGACTGTGCACAGCATATGTGTAAGACGTGCCAAAACATTTGCTGTAACTCGTTTTGTGCAAGTCTGTTTATCATTATTGAAACAATGATATTCAGACATGGACATAAGTTTCTGTGTTAGTGAGTTTCATTATAAAAATAAATTATAATTGTAAGCAAATAATTAATTAATTAATCATTAGGCTTCGCTGCTGGGATGTTGACCTTTTTTCTTACTTGCACAGCCATGCCTGGCTTCTTAGCATTAGTAAGAAGTAATTAGTTATAAAGATCTTTTAGTCTCATGCACCTATACACGAAACAGCGATCCTGATAAATATATACAAATACAAGCACGCATCAACACATATGCATACTCTTTCTATCCTAGAGTCATAAGGGCCTGGAATCTACTCCCCATTGAAATAATAAGACTCCCTCCCATTCACCCCTTCAAACTAGCTCTGAGCACTCTATCTTGCCCCTCCAGCTCACCTCATTCGTCTATAAGGAGGATATCTGATTTTAATCCACTTTCTAATTGAACTATGTTTGTTCAAAATTTATTATTTCCCACATTTAGAGACACCTTTTTCATGAGCACCGAGAACCACACTCCTACGTTAGCCCCAGAAGGGGCTGTTTAGAGTAAGAAAACTAAAGACTAAAGAGTGGGTCTGTGTTATGCAACATTCACCACCACAATATAGCATGGTTGTAGATTTAATGACCTGATGAGGGTAATCGGACAGATCACATGACGACACATTCAAATGACTTGCTCTATCAACTGGGGCACTGTAGCGCATTGGTTAGAACATCTCAATCAAGACTCTCAGTCAAGAAGACCACAGTAACACAGTGGTTAGAACATCAGACTCTCAATCAAGAAGACCACAGTAGCTCAATGGTTAGAACATCAGACTCTCAATCGAGAAGACCACAATAGCACAGTGGTTAGAACATCAGATTCTCAATCAAGTAGACCACAGTAGCACAGTAGTTAGAACATCAGGCTCTCAAACAAGAAGACCACAGTAACACAGTGGTTAGTACCCCAGACTGTCAATCAAGAAGACCACAGCAGCACAGTGGTTAGAACATCAGACTCTCAATCGAGAAGACCACAGCAGCACAGTGGTTAGAACATCAGACTCTCAATCGAGAAGACCACAATAGCACAGTGGTTAGAACATCAGATTCTCAATCAAGAAAACCACCGTAGCACAGTGGTTAGAACATCAGGCTCTCAAACAAGAAGACCACAGTAACACAGTGGTTAGAACCCCAGACTGTCAATCAAGAAGACCACAGCAGCACAGTGGTTAGAACATCAGACTCTCAATCGAGAAGACCACAATAGCACAGTGGTTAGAACATCAGATTCTCAATCAAGAAGTCCACTGTAGCACAGTGGTTAGAACATCAGGCTCTCAAACAAGAAGACCACAGTAACACAGTGGTTAGAACCCCAGACTGTCAATCAAGAAGACCACAGCAGCACAGTGGTTAGAACCCCAGACTGTCAATCAAGAAGACCACAATAGCACAGTGGTTAGAACATCAGACTCTCAATCGAGAAGACCACAATAGCACAGTGGTTAGAACATCAGATTCTCAATCAAGAAGACCACAGCAGCACAGTGGTTAGAACATCAGTCTCTCAATCGAGAAGACCACAATAGCACAGTGGTTAGAACATCAGATTCTCAATCAAGAAGACCACAATAGCACAGTGGTTAGAACCCCAGACTCTCAATCGAGAAGACCACAGCAGCACAGTGGTTAGAACATCAGACTCAATCAAGAAGACCACAGCAGCACAGTGGTTAGAACATCAGACTCTCAATCGAGAAGACCACAATAGCACAGTGGTTAGAACATCAGATTCTCAATCAAGAAGACCACCGTAGCACAGTAGTTAGAACATCAGACTCTCAATCAAGAAGACCACAGCAGCACAGTGGTTAGAACATCAGTCTCTCAATCGAGAAGACCACAATAGCACAATGGTTAGAACATCAGATTCTCAATCAAGAAGACCACAATAGCACAGTGGTTAGAACATCAGACTCAATCGAGAAGACCACAATAGCACAGTGGTTAGAACATCAGACTCTCAATCAAGAAGACCACAATAGCACAGTGGTTAGAACATCAAACTCAATCAAGAAGACTACAATAGCACAGTGGTTAGAACATCAGACTCAATAAAGAATACCACACTAGCACAGTGGTTAGAACATCAGACTCTCAATCAAGAATACCACAGTAGCACAGTGGTTAGAACATCAGACTCAATAAAGAATACCACACTAGCACAGTGGTTAGAACATCAGACTCTCAATCAAGAATACCACAGTAGCACAGTGGTTAGAACATCAGACTCAATCAAGAAGACCACACTAGCACAGTGGTTAGAACATCAGACTCTCAATCAAGAATACCACAGTAGCACAGTGGTTAGAACATCAGACTCAATCAAGAATACCACACTAGCACAGTGGTTAGAACATCAGACTCTCAATCAAGAATACCACACTAGCACAGTGGTTAGAACATCAGACTCTCAATCAAGAAGACCACAATAGCACAGTGGTTAGAACATCAAACTCAATCAAGAATACCACACTAGCACAGTGGTTAGAACATCAGACTCTCAATCAAGAATACCACAATAGCACAGTGGTTAGAACATCAAACTCAATCAAGAATACCACACTAGCACAGTGGTTAGAACATCAGACTCTCAATCAAGAATACCACACTAGCACAGTGGTTAGAACATCAGACTCTCAATCAAGAATACCACAATAGCACAGTGGTTAGAACATCAAACTCAATCAAGAATACCACAGTAGCACAGTGGTTAGAACATCAGACTCTCAATCAAGAATACCACACTAGCACAGTGGTTAGAACATCAGACTCTCAATCAAGAATACCACAGTAGCACAGTGGTTAGAACATCAAACTCAATCAAGAATACCACACTAGCACAGTGGTTAGAACATCAGACTCTCAATCAAGAATACCACACTAGTACAGTGGTTAGAACATCAGACTCTCAATCAAGAATACCACAATAGCACAGTGGTTAGAACATCAAACTCAATCAAGAATACCACACTAGCACAGTGGTTAGAACATCAGACTCTCAATCAAGAATACCACAGTAGCACAGTGGTTAGAACATCAGACTCAATCAAGAATACCACACTAGCACAGTGGTTAGAACATCAGACTCTCAATCAAGAAGACCACAATAGCACAGTGATGAGATCATCAGGCTCTCAGTCACGAAGAGCACAGTGGTTAGAACATCAGGCTCTCAATCAAGAAGACCACAATAGTACAGTAGTTAGAACATCAGACTCAATCAAGAAAACCACAGTAGCACAGTGGTTAGAACATCAGGCTCTCAATCAAGAAGACCACAATAGCACAGTGGTTAGAACATCAGACTCTCAATCAAGAAGACCACAATAGCACAGTGGTTAGAACATCAGACTCAATCAAGAAGACCACAGTAGCACAGTGATTAGAACATCAGGCTCTCAATCAAGAAGACCACAATAGCACAGTGGTTAGAACATCAGACTCTCAATCAAGAAGACCACAATAGCACAGTGGTTAGAACATCAAACTCAATCAAGAAGACCACAATAGCACAGTGGTTAGAACATCAGACTCTCAATCAAGAAGACCACAATAGCACAGTGGTTAGAACATCAAACTCCATCAAGAAGACCACAATAGCACAGTGGTTAGAACATCAGACTCTCAGTCAAGAAGACCACAATAGCACAGTGATGAGAACATCAGACTCAATCAAGAAGACCACAGTAGTACAGTGGTTAGAACATCAGGCTCTCAATCAAGAAGACCACAATAGCACAGTGGTTAGAACATCAGACTCAATCAAGAAGACCACAGCAGCACAGTGGTTAGAAAATCAGGCTCTCAATCAAGAAGACCATAATAGCACAGTGGTTAGAACATCAGATTCAAGAAGACCACAGTAGCACAGTGGTTAGAACATCAGACTCTCAGTCACGAAGAGCACAGTGGTTAGAACATCAGACTCTCAGTCAAGAAGACCACAGTAGCACAGTGGTTAGAATATCAGGCTCTCAATCAAGAAGACCACAATAGCACAGTGGTTAGAACACCAGACTCTCAATCAAGAAGACCACAGTAGCACAGTGGTTAGAACACCAGACTCGATCAAGAAGACCACAGTAGCACAGTGGTTAGAACACCAGACTCTCAGTCAAGAAGACCACAGTAGCACAGTGGTTAGAACATCAGACTCTCAATCAAGGAGAGCACATTGGTTAGAACACCAGACTCTCAATCAAGAAGACCACAGTTCAAATCCAATTGCTGTAATTTTGTTCATTCCACATTGCTCCAGTTCAACCAGCTGTATAAATGAGTACCTGGCTATAGACAGTGGTGGATAATTTTGTGTGTGAATAGTCTTTGTGCAGTAATAGCTACTTGGCTGAATGCTTCCTAGAGGATTCAAGTTGGTGTTACAATGAACAGGGGTGAAGTTTAAAGCACTTTCAGTTCTTTTTGCATTGTTGCAGAAAGAACTTGCCTTTATCATGGCCACTGAATTCCAGGTTGACAGAGAACTATAGTAGAATGTCAGGAAGGCAAACGTACCACTGTGGCCTATGGCGAGGTTGGCTGTCACACTGCCAGTGCTAATGCTTTTGACGATGGCCTCGTGTCGTGTCTTTTCATATGCAGTCTGCTGGATATAGACTGCTGGATATAGACTAACGCAATTATTGTACTTTGTCTGTTGTCCAGGATTTCGTTTTAAAGAGGGTTCTAAATGGACATTTAGTTGTTAGTCCATGGCAGAGATTGGGTGATTACACTACAAATGTAATTGATTACAATTACTTTTTAAATGTGTAAGTATGATTACAAGTATGATTCTTGGAAAATAAATGTAATTGATTATGACTACTTTTGCTAGGCATCACAAATCTGATTACAATCGTTAATAGTATAATTGACATAATGAAATAAATAAAAACCCTTATTGTGTTATTCAAGACAAAATCAAACAAGATATTAAAATACATTCACTGCGCATGCTCCAGATACAAAACCAAGAGCAACAGAAATCTGCACAAGAACATTGTAATTGTGATTGTAATCATGATTGTGATTACCTTGGCAATGTAATTGAGTGCAGTTATGATTACTTGGTGTTTTTGCCTTTATCTTAGAACACATAATTATTACTACTTTCCTTGAAAGGAAATGCCTTCCAGTTTCTTGGTCAAGAATTGTCCACAATATTTGGAAAGAATACAACAGTTTCTTGAGAGGTAATTACCATGTCAAATGACATAAATTTATATATTTTCCATTTTGATTGTAATGAAATATTATTATGACCGTTATAATAAATATACTCAACTAGCTACATGGGGATAATTTGAAAAGGTAGCAGCATACCTAGGAGATGTGAAAGAGGGATTAATCTGCAAAAATAAGAATCCAGTATTGTACTATTGAGCTATATGTTAGACATCCAGGAATGTATATATATTTCCAGGAATTTGTCCCTATGTAAATGTCAGTTACCAAACAAGGTTATCGTGTTCTTGATGATAAAATATACATCACCCATTTGTGGAGTGGACAAGGCTTGGGGGCAAAGATATGTTCTCAGGGTCATGAAAAAGACCCGGTGTTTGATGGCAAGGGTTAGGATAAGTAGGCATATATTCTAAAATTGGAGTGTTAATGACAGATGTTTGGTTCTGTAACAGCAGAAAGGTTAACCAAATAATGTGACGTTTGACCCATAAGTTGCTGCCAAGCCATGCCAGTGCCTTTAAAAAGAGAAAGCATCAATTCACCTGTTGGTGTTGCTACTTGTCAACGATTACATTCCAGACAGCCATTAAGGTGTGCCAGCTCACGAACACCTGTGCTCTTGACAGGTTTTGTTGAGTAATAGGACACTCACCTGGGGGAGATTTGGTCGATTTGCATCAAGGAAATACATAGGTTTACATGCATCCACTGTCTTTTTTTGTGTTTTGACATTAACTAGACAGAAGAATAATGAAGAAGAATGATTGTATTTGATCTCATCGGATAATATGTACATCCATGGTAACTTATAATTGTACACAATGTGAGTGTATGATGCATAAAAACATGGTACATAGCAAGTTAAGGTACATAGCAAAACAGCATCAGGAGATTCCGCTAATACTTTCGTAGTTATTCTCGAGGACCCACTACGTTAACTACGTTAACTAAAATGTCAACCAAAAAATTATGATCATATTTTATTTGTTATGTCTCGACAAACGATGATAATTTATAAAATGTAAAAATTGCTACCATTGATAAATATATAAAAACATAATTTTATTGCCGATCAATAGATGCATGGAAACAGTGATAAATGGACTTGGGACTGTGCCAGTTGTTCATGGCTTTAAAGCCTGATGGGACCAGATTTTTGAAAAACACCCACAGAAATCTGATTATACAATTGAACATTAAGGATGAGATCGGACTCGTATATTTAGAACTGATGGAAGAAGAGGATCAACAGAAATTTGAGAAAATAAACAGAGTAATAATATATATATATATGTATATATATATATATATGATATGGAATGGAATGTAGCATAGATTACAAGTTCAATCAATGCGTGGCCGCCATGCTGGCGCCAGAAATACTGCGGTGAAGACTAAGGTCTCAATCTTATTCCGTGTCCCATTAGTGTGGTAAAAAATATTCGCTTGTCAGTTTATCCTGAGCTGTCCTTGGGTCAAGTACAATAATTATGTTTTCATCTCTTGTGCTACTTATTACCAGCTCCTTGCGTTGTCCTTCTAGTGAGGGTGTTTGCTAGCTATGAGCCATATACGTCTGTGAGCCTTTGTTGTGTTAAATGGTGAGTATATCCCATTTATATATATATATATATATATATATATATATATATATATATATATATATATATTATTTATTATTATTTTAAACTTATATTTTTTATGTATTTGTGTTCTTAGCTGATTTATTAATTGTTTAACTTATTTATAGTTTTAACATAATTATATTTTTTATGCAGATTTGTATGTGTATGGGTTTTTACCTGAAATAAAAGTATTTGCATATATATATACAGGGTATTCATATTAGTTTTCTACACAAAGCTCTGAAAGTGAAATTTTAATCTGTCTGTATGTTGATGTACTGAAATGGCTGGAGCTATGCCGTTCACCAAGCATATGCCAATAAGAAATCAGCCATGCAGCCAGCTGATATTTTATTAAACAGAGTAATGGAATTGCAGCACGTATAGAAACAGGCCAATGTCAGCGCAAAGACAGCTGGCATTCGGTGTAAAAAGTGTCAAACAGAATGTCCAGGCCTGTCTGCGCTGATCAATAAAGGTTTGTATTGTGTGCTGGCGACATATTGCCACAGTCCGCACATACATCTCCGTGTCCGTCATTATCTCCAACAGTCGCTGCACATTGCCAGCAGATTTGTGATGCCTAGGGAAGTGGGGAGTCAGGGGGCCGTGAGGGGCTTGCTAATCTCTTCCGAGGCACCGGTTGTGGTTCCAATAGACGCTGTCATTGATAAAGTACTGTGTGTGTGTCTACAAGTCCTACCTGTTGCAGGCCCGATGCATTTGGCTGCACCAACGTTTCCATGGCATTAGAAGGATTATAGTGATTATGTCATTATATATAAAAAGTGGTGTTAATCTGTGTACGTGTGTGTGTGTGTGTGTGTGTGTGCGTGCGTGCGTGCGTGCGTGCATGCATGCGTGCGTGTGTGTGTTTGAACGTGCATGCATGAGTGTACGTGCAAGAAAATTAAGTGATTGTGTTGGTGGATTATAGTTATAATTATGCATATGGCCCTTCACTGCTAATATATAGCTATGCTAGCTAGTGCCTCAAAGCTGGTTTTTACCGGGGTACACATAGCACTAGAAATATCTAAATTATTGTTTTTTTACAGGGAATTACAAAATCTAGTCAATGTAAAATATATTCTTAATTGCCAAACTAGCCACGGTGGCAATATGTCTATAAAATGTACGTTAGCTAAATACAAGATCTAATGATTATAACAAATTGTTACCGAATTTCTCTTATGTTTATCATGAGGTGTCCATTTAATCAGTTATTTGCTTTTAGTATGTAGATGATGAGCCTAAACCACTGGAAGGAATCCATCATGTCACCACATTAAGTGGACGACATAAATAGTAATAGAAAAATAGAATGTAAATTGTCATATCATGTACTGTTTTGAATTATTCAGTTATTTACCTCTTGGCCATGCTAAAGATGTCCCACTGTCACCGGATGTGGTTTGTGTGGATCAGTGACAGAATGGCTTCATTCTGTATGCTGCGAGAGAACAAAGCTGACAGGCTAACACAATTATCACCATCGTGACGTCCAAGGAATTGAAACATTGGCTGTCTTCTTGCGGGGACATCAGCAGTGTCGGGTGTATCAACAGTGTCGGGTGCTCTCCACAATTCCAGTTGGCTCGTCATTTTGGTTTGCACACGTGTGCTTCCTGTGGAACATTCTAGATCTTACGACACAAATGGTTCATGGAGAAGCAGGTGGCAGTTTGGAATGGCTCCTGTCGAGACAGTGGGACGGACATGATTGGAATCTGTGATGCGACAAGATCAACATTGTCTGAGCGCGAATTGTCCAGGATGTGAAGTCCCACTGCGTGATTGCCAACTGTCCATTGTGAATGATTGAAGACACTCCGTCCACGCTGGTTCACAGATTTTACTAGCTGAAAGCAAGCAGATGTGAACCTGACATTGGCACTGCTAGGGAAAATGTGTTACCAAAGAGTTTAATCAGAAATAAAACCAGGCTTCCATGTCCCTCGCCCACCTGTGTGAAATATGGAATGTGTGATTTGACATGGTTCCAATTTTACTTCAGTGTAATGATGTAGGCATGGTATTATCTCAACTTCTCATCTCCCACCTGTTTAGGGGCCAACCTCCCAGCTCCTATAATTTTTTAGGACCAACCTCCCACTTATGGGGAGGAGTGTGGCAAGGATCTCAACCTCCCATCTCACCATAGTTTTGGGTTTTGTGGATGCCCACTGCAGTGGAGACAAAGGCTGTGGAAACATTTAGTGGTTTTATATCTTAATTGTATCTTACTCCTACGCCAACATTCTTCCACCATCCCTGATTATGATGTCAGCCAGGACAACGTCTTCAGATTGGCATAGCTCAAAGAATATGCAACATGTGACGTATAAAACGAATCGCTCTTACACAGCTAAGACATTGTTGACGTCATAGTTTGTCAGGATACATAAACCTGGAATTAATCAGCTGTGCCCACATGCTATTAGTAGCCCCATCTTCACTTCACAACCCTCGATATTGCACAACTCATCAGTGGACAGACATGTCTGTTTTTCTGTCGATATTAATCCTTTTCTGATCCATTGCTTGATGTGCACTTATGGCTTCAGGGCTGTTCTCCTATTGCTGATTAGATTATTGAGGTTCTGGGGGCATGCATAGGCTATTAGGCACCAGGACCTGTATTCTCGAATAACTTACAAATTTGTAATTAAAATTTTCCATAAATATGCCAGAAAAACTCTCACAGGGGCTTCACTCAAGGAATGTCTAGGTAACTATTATCTGATGTATTAAATACTGAACAGACCTCCTGAAGTATTACGTAGTCCAAGTTGAATCTAAGCCAAGACAAGCAGTTATAATCTTACATTCGCCATGTTGTTTTGGTATTAGATATTCTGTGAGTGACCGCCCCTGAGGTAGGTTTGCTGCCATATTTGTGGAAAACATGAGTTACGAATTTGTATGTCTTTGAGAATACGGGCCCAGTGCCACATATTTGTGGCTCTGTACATTTCTTTGAGGGTTAGTATTGCCACCTTTTCTTTGAGGGTTAGTATTGCCACCTGTTACAGTGGTTTTGTTTTTTGATTCATCACATGCTATTGCTGGTTAGTTTATTGCAAGTCATAAGGAGTCTTCTGCCTCATAACACTGCAGAATAGTGGCGGTTATCTTATCAAGAAGAAAGCGGTACTTATTATCGATCTCTGATGAATTATGAGGTTATAGGAGGGTGACCTGACGATGTGGCATTATCTTTCTGGAGATATATTGTTCTGGCTTGGTAGCTCGGGTTGTGCATGTGCAAGCTGCAAAATGGTTGAGATCCTATCTCAAGTCTCAAGTAGGTATACTCCAAACAGCCCAATCGTGAGTTAACGCAGGAGTTTGGACCAACGGCTTTTAATGTCTCTTCCGAAAGACACGGGCAAAGTGGGGTGAACGAAATTGCCCAAGCTTCGAAACGGCGGAGGTGGAATCGAACCACCGTCCTCTCGATCGACGGGCGGGTGCTCTAACCATTAGACCACTGCTCCCCACAGTCTATTGTCCCGGATGAGAAGTTTCAGAGATCAGACGAATCTGTTTTTATAAGAGCAATCCCATGAATTTGCACCATGTGTGTTGTAGTGGACTATGGGCCAATAAACATACAGGTGCATTTTGGTCAACTGAATTGGTCCAAAGCATATTTAATTGGCTTCAACCTTCAGTACTTTGTGGTACCCTGGTAGTACATATTTTTCTGCTTAAAATTCCATCCTCAGCTGATTTAACCTATCGCGAATCCAGTTCGATGATGTTCTATTACGTAAGTAAGTAATATCCACAGTCAGTTTGATAAAAAAGTGAATATTTTTTTTCAAATCATTGAAAGAATTGACTTTAGTTGTTAGATCTAGTAAGGCTCAAAATAGTGGATATCCAAAACGGTAAACACTTTATGGGAAATTTGTGAGTTTTCAGCGGTTCCATTTTTACTTCAATAAGTGCTGCATTAAGCATTAAATAAATGAATAGTTTGTCTGATGATTTCACCAAAAAAACTACATACAAAGGTTGCACAAACGAGCTAGCAAGTTGTAGTGGATACTAGGTAGGTTTAAATGTTCACAAAATTAATTTGAAATGAAACAAGTAAAAACATTGAATTGAGGAGGAACATTTAAGGGCCTGAAGCTATGTGTAATCCAATGATTTGTTTACATAATCTGTGACCATGGATGAAAAACACATCCTGAATCACAAATCATCCAAATCTGTGGGGTTTGCTCCAGTGGATAATTGTGCTGTGGATTTGTGTAATGCAATTGATTAGTGCAATAATTTGCGTCTTGCAATTAATTAAGTGGCTCAGTGTTGGTTGATCATGGTGCAGTGTTTTGTGTTCTATGTGTTTACCATTGCATTGCCTCTGAATTAGTTATAACTAGCCAAGTTGCACGGGACAAAAAAGCAACCATTGCAAGAGCTTGACTCCTTGCACTACCCAGTCAAATTTTGGTAGGACAATTTCATGCCACCAAAATCATTTACAACTGCCGGTTTCACAAAGCGTTTGTATGTGAACGTTTGACATAGATCATGTAACTTGGAATAACAAAACCCATGGGCCCCTGTGACCACCTATGAAATTTCTCAGCCACATGGACAGAAATATGAGGGAACATACAGAGTCACAAACTACTTTATATGAAAGATGCCGTTGTTTGCCAGTAAATATTATGGATGTAATGATTCATTGATGCATTGATTAATCGCGATACATTTCTCATCATGGTGTGCACGACATATTTTATGATACAAATATGACATATGTATGCAAACATATTTAAACAAGTTTTATTGTGCTTAAACTGCAAGATAAGTAAGACTTGTGAACCATTTCGAGTCTACCCATTTGCAATGTATTCAATGCTAATGGAGTCAATTTCACTTGCTACCTGCCAAAAGTTGCTTGATCTCACATTAGAGACGTCACTAGTTTTAGTTATTACAATGTTTTCTAGAACATTGTATTTTCAATAGACACTCATATACATATTTCAATGCCAGAAATCAACCATCCAAATATAAACAGGTTTTCACTTATTTATTCCTAATATGGCATGTACTAATTATGGATGAATGTTAACCTTTTGCTAACTACAACCCTATTAGATTACATCCGTATCAATTACGAAGTCCTATTAACGAAACGTATGCCTGATGTAGGTTACAACCATATTAACTACAACAACCATATTAACTACAAAGTCCAATTAACTACGTACATGACTGAGGAATCGTACAAGTGGTCTACTGTTTAGCGTCACATCATATAACACAAAGGTACAAAACACAATCCAACTTTTACGCAATATATATTGTGGTTACACCAAATACCAACACTAGCATCTTGCCATTTTTGCTACCGATTCCTACAAGTTGTGTCACCATTGTGCTGGCCACCGGATCTAACTATAACACAAAAGAAAGATGTACTAAATACGACGTAGAAACACATTCCTGCCGGTATGCATGCATGGCCCCATTCTTAATGGCACCTTCGTAATTGCAACACGTACGCTATTACAGCTTTGCAACAACAAAAGCTCTACAATGACAAGTTATTGTGACAGATTTTGCTATTAATAGTATCGCCCACAACGTGGCAGCTGCAGGCTTTTCCATTCACAACAGAAATCAGGCGATTATCTTCATTTATATGATTCTACAATATTTACCTTACAATTAGGCACCAAGAACTAAACACATTCTCTTTCCATACAGCAACGATTATCATAAATCTATTTAATGTCGGTGATACAATTCGTTTGCGATCACAGGGAAGTGTCCCGCCTATCTTGTCAGACAGCCACAGTGTCATTGGGAAGCATCAGAGGGCATCACAATCGAGGGCACATGGCGTGAATCATGACCTCGTCATTCCGCGTCATCACACAGTTACCACAGGAATGATAAGTCCTGCAGATAACTGTCAATTACACTTCTTCACAACTCTGTTCCCGGCCACATATGAAATTGCCCTTTTAGTGCCACAGCTGCAGTTGTTTATATGGAGCCTCGCCATTTGTACAGGGCATTTGTGCACTAGGACACTGCCATACTTACAGCGTCCCGTAGCAAATAAAAGTATGCATTGTCACATACAGACGAATAATTGTGGTCTCTATTTTAAAACCAATGGCTTCTTTCTCCACATTCCACAGTTACCAAGGAAACATGATTAATCTGCACTATATACAGGTCAGGGTGAATACACTTGGGCATGGGATCAATATTCGAAATAAGTACCAGTTATTTCATCTATGGAGTGTGAAGAAGTTGTTAGAAAAGTTGTTTTCAGTTAATGACTTCCTGATATCAAACTACGGAAATTTGGCTCTCAAAACGAAGCTAGCGCTGGAATTTGCCTTAAAAGAAAGATATTCTTCGAAAAAGCCTCACTGCATGGTAACATGCAATGCATTAAATATATAAAAATTACAAGGCAGTTTGATTACTTTCCTGTAATGATTATTGCGAACAATTGCAGACATTTTTGTCCGATAAAGTGAAATATGGCGTATTTACAAAATGCACCGATGTATCGTACCAGTAAGGCCACCTGGTGATTAATGTCGAACTAGATATACAAAAATATTTCTAAAAAAATATATTTATGCGTAATTTTTCTTCGAAAAAGTTTACTTTGTCAGACGTGTATAATCACAGTAACCGATGCATGATTTTATACCGGATAAATGACATATCTAATGTGAGATCCAGTGAAATCACAAAGAGACAAAAATTGGCATGAGGTGAAAACTACACTGGTGACTATAGAGCAGTTGTACTACACACTGGGTTTTTTATCATCACATGGTCCCAAGGTATTGCTCTACTAAAATAGTTATATCATGCAATGAAAATAAATGTCAAGTACATTTCATATCCCGAATCAGCCTAGTGGTGAAATGGGTTGATGGGTTAGGATGGGAGAACATGTCATTAACAAAATATTTAGCTAATATTCTTAGCATTAGTCACTCATAGATCTTGTACAGAGGGAGACCTTTTCATCTGTATTTAATTGTATGTTTTTATTGAACACGTGATGTTCTTGCATTAAATGATCTACGAGTTCACCCAAACCATGTCTTGTTTTGTACTTATAATTATATGCTCTCCTGCCGTCATGGAGTATATGTACCTATATGAATATTAATTATTATGTACTATAAATGTTATGCATGTGCATATGTAAGAGTGTGCTGATAACTTCCTCTCTCCGTGTATGTCTCTGTACACAAGCCGTTTTATGCATATCAGCTGGTAGTGCATAATACAGTGTTATCTTGGTTTATATCAGTAAACACTATATTTGTCTGTCATAATAACTGAATGTACTTGAATAGTACACCGGACATAAAGCTGAAAAGAAACATTGGTCACTTCTGTCTTTTAACATGTTGCTGCAATGAAGTGGTTATGAAAAATGTTTGCCCATAATGCCTATAACTGCATTTGCATACCCGGTCAAACTGTGAGACTCACGGTTTTGTATTAAATGTCACGGTCTCACAACCTGAAATCTCACGCATTATCTTTAGCAATGAAAATTATGTAACAAAATTTTCTTCTTTGTGAAAATGAGACACAAAATCTATACACGTGTGTGTCACAAAGGGGGTTCTCAGTTAATTTGTTTGATTGAAATTCATTTAAGCCCATGGGCTGGGGACTTCACAGCCTGCGGCATATGGACCCTGGATGTGAACATTTCTCACTCATAAGAACCCCCCAGGGGTTGACAGTTATGCATTATTTTTCGAAAGAAGGATTGAGCTGCCAAATTAAGTATTTAGTATTTACAAGGCTACATGTTAGAAATCCAGAAGTGTACACATTTCCAGGAATTTGTCCCTGTGTAAATGTCAGTTACCAGACAAGGCTATCTTGTTCCTGAAGATAAAATATACATCACTCATTTGTGGAGTGGACAAGGCTTGGGGCAAAGATATGTTCTCAGGATCATGAAAAAGTCAGGGAATTTGATGTCAAGGGTTAGGATGTTTGTAATTAGTCAATGGTATGTCTCATTGTAAATGTGTAATGTTAATGACTATGGCAGTGGCAGTTTGTATTTCATTCAGCAAATAAGGTGCTTTTGAAAAAAAACATCAAGTGTTGGTATTGACACAGGTAATTAAAACTAAAAGGATAAAGTACTTGGAGCTGCCATTCAATATCTTGATGGGTTCTTGGAATCCAACTCTCAAAATTGTGATGTAAAACTGGCAGTTATAGTAGTGTCTAGCGATGCTTTATGTTACTTTGAACAATTCTAGAAAAGACACATGATATTCCAAACAATTGTGTGTAATTGTTCACATAGCGTTGCAAACAGTTGTAAACTACATAGAGTAATTTGAGTGTTCATAGAAAGGATTATAGAGGGTGAAAGTTTGGTGCCCGAGATGTAAAGTGTCTAGGAGTAGCATAACATACATACACACATACATATTCTAGCTGGATTATAGTAAATTATTCAATGGCCACCTAATGGTCAGCTGTTTGTGTAGAGACCACAAGTCGGTCTTTATCAATAAAATTAACATGTCGTAGGTGCTGAAACAAGGGCTGTTGTTTTAAAATAAAAGAATAAATTAATTATTGCAGAGAATACTTCAGCCGTAATGCAGTTTTAGGGTCTTCAGTTGTTGGACGGACCATACTGCCCTTCATCTTATACACAAGTGTACAGCATTCTGAGAACTTAACCTCTTGTGATAAAGATTATCCTGCCAGTGCACAAAGGCTGTTATACTTGGGTGTATCAGTGGCAGTTGAGATAACCACATAGGTTATAGCCGGGACGGCCATGGACACTAGGCCATCTTGACATGACTAGATAGTCTGGTACATGCATGTCAGAATGAAGTGCAACAATCGGGGTGAGACCTCTGTATGTGAGGTCAAGGCCACCACGAACTAAGTGCCACAAGCCTCTCTTCATTCCCTAGTTGGTGCCACTTTGTAATGCTTTCTTGACAAGATCTCTAGAGCTCTGTGTTCTCCGCCATCCTCCGAGAACTCCATCCCAGTTGATCCCTCTTGGCTTCAACGGTCCTTCTCTGTGTTAATGTTAGCTTTCCTCTTTTCCTCTTTGTTGTTGTTCCCATTTCTCATAAGTGTTTCGTCAACCCATCTCCATCATCTGATTCTGATGACTTAAATCTGATGTTGGTGGCATACAAGTGCATTTGTATAGCTCTTCTTTTGATACTCTCATTGTCCAGTATATCTGTTGTAATTGTCTAAGGCATGCCATGCCGTTCAGTATATTCACATCTGTTCCCACAATTAGTATTACCAAGACTTGGGCAGATATATAATTTTATAAGAAATTCCTCCAGTAGTTTTTTCTTCTTTTATTTTTAGCAACCCAAAACTGCTGGATTGGGCATCTTAAAACTAGGCACTGGTGTGATATTTAGGGGACATAGTTATAAATATTGGGCACACATGGACTCGGCAAAATTAACAAGAATGGTGAGATATGTGCAGACCTTCATTCAACAGATTGGTCATGAGAGGCAATGTATTCCCAGACAGAAGAACCCACAAGGTAACTTGAATAGCACCAGACCATAGAACTAAGTACCAGAACGACCATATCTGTATAGGACAATGTTCAGACGCAGCCTCTAGCCACCATCTAGTGCTGGTGAGACTGAAGTTGAAACTGAAGAAGAGACAGGTAAAACATGATTTTAATAATACAAAATCATTTATCACACCTGAGAATAGGTTACTTGGTTTTAAACACACAAACTGCCATAAAATAGAAAATAACTTGAATGTCACTGTGACAAGAAAATTTCCATAAAACTTAAGTATAAGTATTTCGAATGAATAATTAAAGAAACATTTCTTTGACTGTTGGCAACTGGGAGTTTAAATGGTGGAATTGTGATAACGGGTGTGATACCATTGACCTAACTACCATAGCAGTCCTGGTGTACCCCCAGTAACAGGTTAGGTAAATGTCTTGTTAATCTTACACTTATCAGACTCTTCTCCTGTGGTGATAGTTACTCATTCCCAGTTAGTGTGATAACCAGCAAAATTGGGGTCAGAATTGTTGGAATCATTCTGCCCACCTTGGTCAGTAGATTAGGGTCATCACCACTCAAGATTAGACCCAATTAGCTGCTGCTGGGTGGCTATGTCACTTTGGGGGCCGGGTCAAAAACAATGTAACAATGTAGGTCAGAAACTCCATGTCAAATAACCTTAGGTCAAAACATTTTCTATATAAAAAAGAGGGGTTTTGACCTAGGATTTGTTTCACCTGGAGGTTTTTTAAGGGTTTTCGCTGTATCCCATCACTTCTGTGCACTGGTGCATTTCTGAACTTTGGGTCTAGAGACATTTCTCTGGCTAGTGTAGGCCTACTGTGTACTGTGTCCCCTACAATACAGATAACTGTACGTACTAGGGCTGCACTGATTCATTGATGTATCGCGGAATTTTTTTAATTATACGATACTCAATATATTTTACAAAAATCACGATACGTGTACAATACATGAACATTTTTCATTCAAAGTATAACCGTATGATGTAATCCTGTAGTAGTTTGTTGTAGCCAGAGACTCAACATGAAAATGGTAAAATATAGCGAAGTGTTTTTCAATAAAAATGTTTCATCATATTTGGCCAAGTGAAAGGTCTTGACATTTTAGTTATTGTAATTAGTTCATGAAAAGTGTGTTTTCAGTAGACAAGCTGAACTGTAAAATGTGCACCCAATAAATGTGTTTTGTTAAACTTACGTATTGTTATGTGTCACAATACGTATGGTATTAGTGTATCATTGCAGCCATAGTACGTACTGTAGTTGATGTTGATTGACATAGCACTAGATATAATTCAATGTTCACACCCATTGGGCATTTCTTCCACTCCCACTGATTTCTTTTGAAAGCATTGCTGTTAGACATCAACCAGAGAAGCTACTGCTTCTGGCTGATTGGTATATATGTACCATGGTTTGGCGCTGATTGTGCTAGTTATGGTTTAGTATTGCTTGCTATGGATTAACGTTGTTGCACAGTGTAATATACACCACACTTGTGGGCTATCATGCAACACAGTCAGGGTTTTTGTTAAGACCCGGGACCCGGGTAATTTACCCGGCTGTGGCAGTCCAAGTTCCCGGCTGTCGTAGAGGAAGGCCGATTTTTATTTTCCATCATGTTGGCTAATGACCAACCCGCATTGCAGCATTGATATCCCACAGACAGGTCAGCGATCGTTGATGATCACGACATGTGGCAACAAAACAGCGCCGGTTAACGATTGTCATTTTGCGTTAATAAAAGGCAGTTTTAAATCATTCGCAGACATTTTACGCATCGCCAAAGCATGTTTATTTCCCACAATTCATAGTGTTACGTGTGGTTCGTAGTTAGACAGTCCGCCAAATAAGATGTCTAAGAGACAGTCGTCCATAGTTCCATCAATAAAATTGAACATAATCTTTAGGTGGCATTATATTATTTATTTTTACTTAGCAAATATTGAACACACGATTGTGTCAACCAGACCTATAATACAGTGGAACCCTTAAAAGAGATAATTAAAAAACATTAATCATTACATATCAATGGTTTAATCAGTTGTCACATGTTTTAATTACAATAATTTGTTTGCGTAACTTGATGCTACCCGGGGTACATCTTAAATGCAGGTACAGTTATATTATATATAAGTTCTCGGTGTATCCACAGTGGTCTGTGATATGTAGTGACTCGGCCACAGGCTGAGCATGATAAGTGGTCCCTGCTTTGGAGTTATGGTCCCTGCTGTAGCCACACTTAACAAAAACCCTGACAGTGTTGGCCCTTGGTAAAACAGTTTCAAAATGTCACAATCTAGTTTTGAACATAAACTATTTTAAGAATTTAATCTAGACTTACGCATTGAATTTTTCCATTATTGCCATCAGTTATATTTTGTGGGAATTTGCCTGCCATCAGCGGAAGTCACAAGATTGATGCATGGATGGAGCTCTTTCAGGCTGGTTTTGATTATTGCGAGACGCAAGAACTATATCCAGAGTCAGGGACTGTGATGTGGGACTGAGAGTTAGATACAGATGTGATCAGGTCTCCTTACACAGGCAACACATAGCAGAAGTTGGGTCTGGCTGCCAGGTAATAATAATACACTCTAGTAATATATGGTTCTTTTATAGCGCAGACTCCTGTACTATGCAGATCAATGTATCTTACAATGACAATAATACACAACTAAAAATGCACAAAATTATGCCTACATATATATATATATATATGTATATGTATATGTATATGTATATGTATATGTATATATATATATATATATATATATATATATTAAAAATACTCAAATCTAGTTTTGAAACATTTTAAGTACTTGTATGCTTGATGATATATATTAAAATAATTTAATTTAACATCATTAAAATTAAGAGTAATAAGTAATATAATGACAATAGTATCAAACTGTCTGGTGGTTAATTGAGTTTGCTTTAATTCCTACCAGATGAGGATATTCCTACATTGTTGAATGTTGTAGATGGATAATTGTGATACTGTGTGTAATGTCAAATTAATTCAAGTTAAAGTTAATAGTACAAGTTAATTCAGTGATGTCATTGTGCCCACTAGTTCATGTTCATTCAGTGATGTCATTGTGCCCACAAGTACAATTTCATTCAGTGATGTCATTGTGTCTACTAGTACAAGTTCATTCAGTGATGTCGTTGTGCCCACTAGTACAAGTTAATTAAGTGATGTCATTGTGCCCACAAATACAAGTTAATTAAGTGATGTCATTATGCCCACAAGTACAAGGAAATTAAGTTATGTCATTGTGCCCACAAGTACAATTCCATTCAGTGATGTCATTGTGCCCACAAGTACAGTTTCATTCAGTGATGTCGTGCCCACAAGTACAAGTTCATTCAGTGATGTCATTGTGCCCACTAGTACAAGTTCATTCAGTGATGTCATCGTGTCCACTAATACAAGTTCATTCAGTGATGTCATCGTGTCCACTAATACAAGTTCATTCAGTGATGTCATTGTGTCTACTAGTACAAGTTCATTCAGTGATGTCGTTGTGCCCACTAGTACAAGTTAATTAAGTGATGTCATTGTGCCCACAAATACAAGTTAATTAAGTGATGTCATTATGCCCACAAGTACAAGTTAATTAAGTGATGTCATTGTGCCCACAAGTACAAGTTAATTAAGTGATGTTATTGTGCCCACAAGTACAAGTTAATTAAGTGATGTCATTGTGCCCACAAGTACAAGTTCGTTCAGTGATGTCATAGTGCCCACTAGTACAAGTTCATTCAGTGATGTCATAGTGCCCACTAGTACAAGTTCATTCAGTGATGTCATAGTGCCCACTAGTTCAAGTTCATTCAGTGATGTCATAGTGCCCACTAGTACAAGTTCATTCAGTGATGTCATAGTGCCAACAAGTACAAGTTCATTCAGTGATGTCATTGTGCCCACTAGTACAAGTTCATTCAGTGATGTCATAGTGCCCACTAGTACAAGTTCATTCAGTGATGTCATAGTGCCAACAAGTACAAGTTCATTCAGTGATGTCATTGTGCCCACTAGTACAAGTTCATTCAGTGATGTCATTGTGCCCACTAGTACAAGTTCATTCAGTGATGTCATAGTGCCCACTAGTTCAAGTTCATTCAGTGATGTCATAGTGCCCACTAGTACAAGTTCATTCAGTGATGTCATAGTGCCAACAAGTACAAGTTCATTCAGTGATGTCATTGTGCCCACTAGTACAAGTTCATTCAGTGATGTCATTGTGCCTACTAGTACAAGTTCATTCAGTGATGTCATAGTGCCCACTAGTTCAAGTTCATTCAGTGATGTCATAGTGCCCACTAGTTCAAGTTCATTCAGTGATGTCATAGTGCCAACAAGTACAAGTTCGTTCAGTGATGTCATTGTGCCCACTAGTACAAGTTCATTCAGTGATGTCATAGTGCCCACTAGTTCAAGTTCATTCAGTGATGTCATAGTGCCCACTAGTACAAGTTCATTCAGTGATGTCATAGTGCCCACTAGTACAAGTTCATTCAGTGATGTCATTGTGCCCACTAGTACAAGTTCATTCAGTGATGTCATTGTGCCAACAAGTACTAGTACATTCAGTGATGTCATTGTGTCCACTAGTACAAGTCCATCCAGTGATGTCATTGTGCTCACTAGTACAAGTTAATTAAGTGATGTCATTGTGCCCACAAATACAAGTTAATTAACCCATTAGGCCCCAGGATTTTATTAAAACATGCCACCATGTTCCCAGGATTTCTGGCAAATTTCGAGCGATTTTACCTCCTTGTGTTCAAAAATCTGTAGAAAAAACTATTCAATATTGACAATTACAAGTTGTGTTTATTTTGAAGAGTAGTAATTTCTCCACATGCATGTATACATAGAAATAGGTTATATTAATAAAATGTTGACATTTGATAACAATTTGCAAAGACAAAATAGTACATTTGTTAAAACTTTGAAAGTTGCGACTGACATTTGACAATGATCCCATGCTATAACTCTATGCAACTCAGAGAGGAAAATGTAGCTATATGTGTTAGCTTTGCACCAATGAAAACATTAACAAATTCTGATGGTTATTTTTTAGGTTACACCATATTTTATCATGACAAATATAGAAATAAAAAATTTTCGAGATAGCGTGAACAAAACTTATGAAAATCAATATTTCCGAAAGGGCAACACATGCACGTAACGAGCTGTTGTTGTTGCAAAATATATCTGCTAGGGTGTGGCAAAATTTGATAGCGTTTAGTTCAGTAGTTATTCGCCAGGATTTTTTTAATAGAGGTTCCTGTATGCACAGAGCTGCCGGCCGCGGCCGTTGTGGGGTCTAATCAGTTAAGCGATGTCATTATGCCCACAAGTACAAGTTCATTCAGTGATGTCATTGTGTCCACTAGTACAAGTTCATCCAGTGATGTCATTGTGCCCACTAGTACAAGTTAATTAAGTAATGTCATTGTGCCCACAAATACAAGTTAATTAAGTGATGTCATTATGCCAACAAGTACAAGTTAATTAAGTGATGTCATTGTGCCCACATGTACAAGTTAAACAACTATATGAAAGCTCATTGAAGTCAGTCATGAATGCAAAATAACCAAGCTTTTGGCTCATTAGTAAATGACTATATTTTGTCAACTGTTACACTGGATGACCTTTTCTCAGTGTCTTCACGGACATATTATGCAGTGGCATTTTGTACCCGAATCCAGGACTGTAAGAGTAAGTTTCTTTTTACTGAGTCTCTGACAGTGTTCAGAGTTAGGCTTCGGTCATTGTTTAATGTTTTTTCGGTAACAATACAAGCAATATGAGAAAAAAATTGAAAATTAATGCTTACCTTTATAAAAGATATTGTCTATGCCAAATAGGTAGTAGGTTTATAGGTATTGACAAAGACAATTAGCAGCATATCTTGGATCTCGCAAAGGGGAGGCCAATGAGAGGGCAAGCTTAGTCACCCGTTAGTTTACCATGCTACCATGTGATACCAGTGGCACAACAGGTTTTATACAAAAAATCAGTTGTAACCATAAACTGACCTCAAACCACGAAGTCTGAATGCTGCTGTTGTAAAACGTAATCAGCTAATCAGTATACATTAAAATTAGATAATGTTGAGGAAAAAATATTTTTCAATAAATGTAATGTGTGTTAACCCATTAGACCCCACAACGGCCTCGGCCGGCTGCTATGTGCAGTCCTGGAACGGCCGCCACCGGCCGCATACAGGACCCTCTATTTAAAAAAATCCTGGCGGATAACTACTGAACTAAACGCTACTAAATTTTGCCACACCCTAGTGGATACATTTTGCAACAACAACAGCTCGTTACGTGCATGTGTTGTTGCCCTTTCAGAAATCTTGATTTTCATCAGTTTTGTTTACGCTATCTAGAAAATTTTTATTTCTATATTTGTCATGATAAAATATGGTGTAACCTGAAAAATAACCGTCAGAATTTGATAATGTTTTCAGTGGTGCAAAGCTAACACATATAGCTACATTTTCTTCTCTGAGTTGCATAGGGTTATAGCATGGGATCATTGTCAAATGTCAGTTGCAACTTTCAAAGTTTTAACAAATGTACTATTTTGTCTTTGCAAATTGTGATCAAATGTCAACATTTTATTAATATATCCTATATTTCTATGTACAGATTTTTGAACACAAGGATGTAAAATCGCTCGAAATTTGCCAGAAATCCTGGGAACATGGTGGCATGTTTTAATAAAATCCTGGGGCCTAATGGGTTAAGGTTAATTTAGCAATTGACAAAAACGGTAATTATGTCTGCAAGTTTTGCTTTGACCCTATGACTTTGCTAAAAGTTTGTTTACATTCATAGCCCTGTAAGCTTCTTAAAAAAACACTGATCTGTGCAAAAAAATCACACCTTCATAGGCATAATACACGTGTACCTGGGTTTGTTTGTGTGTGCGAAATAGAATAAATCAGAATACATGGTGAAAATAAGCGTAAACATCAGAAACTGCATGGGCCAACAACTACTTATGAACCTAGCAGCAATTCACTGGAGGTGTTCTGCTTACGTTAAGGCATCACTGATAGGAAACACACTTCACAAGTCATGCTGAGTAGAAATGACAGATGTATATGTGGATCACTCTATGAGTGGAGGCCTCACGCGTAACCATATGGCTCCAGTAACTGATCTGCTGATTTGATGGGTGCCAGATATTCTGCTTTCAAGATATACGCACAACTGTATGCATTATTTACATACAATTATACATACGTATGTGAATGGTATGCAAGATCTACGTTTATCCAATTAACAAGTCTGATATGTCATTGACAGAGTTATCTACAAAGGGGCCATGTACAATTAATACAGTAGTATTTTGTTGGTCAATTCTGGAAATGTACTGGCTGTCTTCCAAGTTCAGTGGATTTTATTCGGCATAAAGTGAGTTTAGCTGGTAAGGTTAGTATATTTGTTTGTTATTTTGTTTGTTTGCAAGGATCTGGTCAGGATAATTGTTTTGGAGTACTCGTTACTCCTCCCACTTTGTAAGATCCTAGATTCACATGCCACTGGGTATGACTCCAAGTCCAGGGATTGAATCTGTACACTCTCCTGGGATGTACCCATACAGCTATATTGCAATACAATTTAATCAGTTTACTTATATTTCTTATATGTTCAAGTTTCTTGGGCCTTTTTATATCATCTTGTTAACGTTATTAGTGTGATAATGTCAATGTATGTGTAATTGAGTCTGAATTAAAGAATTGAATAGTGTGCCAACAAAATTTTTATAGAATATTCTATTGGATTTTTGCAGATACAACTGTATAATTCAGGAAATATCCTATAGAATATTCTGTTAAAAAAAAATTTATAATATATAAAAAAATTTTGGACATAGCTATATAGACTTTATAGTTTCTATAATTTTCTATACATATTTTGCTGTGCTCTAGAATTCAATAAAATTCTATACAAATATATAGAAAATTGAAGTAGACTGAAACTATTTCAATAGAATCTGTAGTATTCTATAGTTTTCTATAAATATTATACCACACTCCGTAGAATTATATAAATTTCTTTATATAACCCTCAGGAACCCGAGTTCAGAGGCATATCTAAACCAAAAGGTTAGATAATCTCACATCTGTATTATGTTCAGTGATGATGATAGTCCCATGGGTCCACTGCACAGAGCAGGCTGGAGTCCAGTGACAGAAGCTACACAGAAACACTGTAGCAACTGACTCCATGGGGGCTGGCTGGGGTCTACAACTGTACATCACTGCTAAGTGGTGCCTCAGTTTCTGTGGCCTGTGCAGCCCACTCTCAGACCAGGATGGTGGTTATACAGCCATGTTGGCTGGGCAGGGATGATGGGATTTGGGAGGAGGAATGGGATAAGATGAGCCTGTGACCTAACACACTATCCAAGGAGAAAGGTACCTGTGCACTGAGAGAGTGCAACAGTATGGCAACTGCAGCGGGCAACAGCTAGACCATGTGCAGGGATTATCGGCTTATTCACAGGCCTAGTGGGCGTGGTAGCCTACTGTTGCTGGTGCCACTAGAAACCTCCAAAGAGTGATTAAGTAACTACTTGTATAGATTAATATCAGATTTACAGATTAAATTGAGGTTGTCTGAGGGTACGTGTGAGCAAAAGTGTGTGTCACACATATACTAATAAAATATATGTCAGCTATTGTAGATGCGTATCTAACATATCTATTTATATAACAGCACTTGCTGCATGGTAATTTCAGCCAATGTGTAATGTAATATGGTAACATTTTGGCTTGAATGCAGTAAATACTGTGCATCAAAGTAGAACTCGTCTATGTAAAAGTGATATCATTAGAAGCTTGTATCTTGTTTGAACTGGGCATGTCATATCCATTCATACTGTCACAGGGGTAGAAATATAACACAAAGTGTTATGGCCTTAATTGTCCATGCACATTCTATATGCATGTGGCACCTCAAATGGCCTTGAATTACACAAATTAACCATTACCATATATGTTTATAATATTATGCATTGAAGGGTGAAGCATTCATCTTCAAAAACAAATATAAATGTATTTAAAATTGTATTACTAGTTTGCACATCCAGTCTGTCAATCGTTTTGAGAAGTAGATTTGGAAAGTGACAGTTTTTCTCTAAATAATCAAATTCAAATAAAATTTATTTTGACACCCCATATCTCAAAAAATAAAATCGGGTGTTTACCATAAAAAATAATGAATAAATTCAAATACATTACATTAGTCAATATAATTATTACAATACAGGCATTACATAAGATAATACAATAAAAGTAAGCATTAGGATTATGTATGTATATGTTACAGTCAGTCTGCGTAATCAGTCATTTTGCATAATGACTGACATGTTTAGGCATTACTGATAATTTCAGTCATTACATGAAATGACTGGAAAAGAGGTGCAGTCATTTCGCATAATGACTGAAAACAGTGTTTCCCCTGGTTAATGACAAGTGATATGAGCAAACTTGCTGTTTTTTTTAATCTACCTAGCCAGATATTTTCAGAAATTGCAACCTAGCAGCTATATTTTTTATATTGTGATGAAATTATGATTTAAGATTATTGTTCGGGTTCACTTTGGATCGTGTAGATCACCAGGAATTGAAGTTACTGCACATGGTCGAAACCACTTATCATCAAATTAATGTTCTTATTCCTAGGTGCGCTTTGTACCATTATACCGAGAGCAAACACTGCGAAGTATCAATTACGATTTGTCTTCTATTGTGTATCTCAAATTGAATGATGGAAATGTAGAATGTCCTATTGTTTTTGTGGAGTCAGGACATTGTGTCCTATTGATTTCAGAGGTTCAGGACATTTTATCCTATCACTTCTGTTTTCAGTGTGCATTACTGTGTATTTCGTTTCTTTATCAACTTCTCGATGTCACTGCATTGACAAATTTGATACCTGCGAAACATAACAGCAAATTTAAACTATTATCCAATTTTTATTATAAACTACCTAAGCCAAAATGGTAAGAATAAATTTTTTAAATATAAATTGTTATATATTGTAATTGTAATATACTCATAATCATGATCAACGTGTCTTTTATAGTAAACTTAGTAATTGGTTTAACTTCCCTTTTAAATTAATTTGTTTGCACGGCTTAATGTGACAAATCATGAAAGGACTTCTCGACTTTTGTGAGACAGTATTTACGGCTTTCATTTGTGCTCACTCATGCAATTTATGACTAACTGAAGAAAGACCCTTTCATTGTGGACTTCCTGGCTTACATAAAGAGAGGAAGAATTTAACAGAGAAAGAATTAAAGCTTGAATTGGTATCCAATACAACTGTGGTGGATATTAACTTGAGGCTTCTTACTGAGAAAACCTTTAAAGGGAATTACCTATGTGGCTTCAATGTGCAGATCAATGAATGAAGGTGTGACATTTCACCATTACCAAATCAAAATGAAACCACATAATGTTATGCAAGCCACCAACATTGCATATGTGGGGCTGTGGAGTCATTTATATGACAAAATTCTGGTATGATGTCATTACAGCATAATTACATGTTAGCTATGGCACATTTGGAAGATTATTTAACTTTATCTTTCCACCATTACCTCATTTATTATAGGTTGGAATATTTGCTTTGATTAAATGGACTACTATCTACCGCTCAAATTGTGAAATGTCTGGTAAATTTATCACACCTAAAATCAAGATAAATTTATCACATTTAAAACCAAGAAACAATGTTCAGCATAAGAAACTACAAATAAAAATTGTTTCTTGCTGAGTATGTAGTATCTATGGCGTGACTTCGAAGATTCATCATTTGCTGCAAGCTTCTATAGTATTGAAATATTCCACTTTGGGAATTATATGCTTTTGACATATTTGAAACCTTTTGTAAAGTTCTTCCTTAAATTGTACTTCGTAATTATCCTGTGCCACTGTGATAGCTATGCCAAGAGACAAGTGATTAACACCTACTGATTGTGTTTTTTTTATAGGGAGAGGCAATGCACAATAGCCAATTGAGACAGTCACCATTGTTAGGCAGTTAGCATTCCCAGTTGGAGAATGGTTGGGTCATCCATTTCCTGTCCATCATATCAGAAAACACTAGTGAGATAGCTGTCAATCAAAGTGTAAGGTGGAGGGTTAGAATCTTGTACCCAGAGAGGAATAAATTATTAGCAAAATGTCGCTATTTGCAAATATATAGCAAATATTTTTCACTTTATTTATCTACTTGAGTAATGTGAATGTCTGAAGAATTATGAAAGCTGACATTAATACACAATTAACATTGGAACAATATATAATGATAAAAGTAAAAAAAAAAATTATTACACAGTATGACTGAAATGGTCACCAGTCAAACTGTGTAATAACAGTACCTTATTTCCAGTCATTTCATGTAATGACTGGAATTTTTAGTCATTTCGCAAAATGCCTGAGTGAAACAGTAATTTCATATACATGTTATATACCTATATAATATATATATTTCATATACATATATATATATATATATATATATATATATATATATATACATTTATATATATATATATATATATATATATATATATATATATATATATATATAACATTTATATATATATATATATATATATATATATATATATATATATATATATATATACATTTATATGATATATATATATATATATATACATTTATAAAAAAAATTATGAAAAAACTTGATTAAAGAGAAAGGTTTTCAGGTCCCTCTTTAGACATCTAGAATCATGTTGTGTTCTTAGCCCTATTGGAAGAGATAATGTGGGACAGGGAGGGAAGCCTATATGCTAATTGGCATGGAATATGATCCAATACATTTTAAAAGTTTCTTAGTCTTTTTGAATTGTTTTTCTAGAATGTTCACAAGTCTCCACCTGTAGTCAAAGAAATGCAAGCTTGAAAGCACTGATGTTAGTTAGTGTTTCCTGTTTCCTTGGAAATATATCAAACATAATCTTAAGAAAGAATTCCCCAGATGCACAGCAGTAAGCAAGATATAGTTTTGAATTACCTGTCCACTTAGCTTTCCCAAAATAGACCCATATTCCAGTAACTTGCCACCACATCTATTATTGGTTTGATGGCCACAGGACAAAAAGGAGAAGAGGCGTTTGGCAGGGGTTAATGTCGGCTTATGCTTGGTGACAGCCACCATCTTAATTGTTCCATTTACAGGAACATGTTCTACCTGTGAAATTAGTTCTGGCAACATGTGACAAGTGACATTCAGGTTGAGTGATTCAAGTAGGCAGGTAAATGTTGTGCACTACATGGCAGGTGCTACTTCCTGTTGTCAGTGTCAAGAAGGTGTGGACATGTGGGCTGTAGCAATGAACAATATATAGTTCATATATGTCAGCATTTTACATGTACATGACACAAGAACTCAGGAAATACCAATTTCCTCTCCTATTTCTACTCTCTCTCTCTCTCTCTCTCTCTCTCTCTCTCTCTCTCTCTCTCTCTCTCTCTCTCTCTCTCTCTCTCTCTCTCTCTCTCTCTCTCTCTCTCTCTCTCTCTCTCTCTCTCTCTCTCTCTCTCTCTCTCTCTCTCTCTCTCTCTCTCTCTCTCTCTCTCTCTCTCTCTCTCTCTCTCTCTCTCTCTCTCTCTCTCTCCCCCTCCCCTACATCACTCTCCCCTCCCTCTCTCCCACCTATTCTCTCTCTCCCCCTACATCTCTCCCTCCCTATCCCTTCCCTACCTCTCCCTACCTCTCTCCCCCTCCTCTCCCTCCCTCCCTCTCCCACACACTCTCCATTACCTCGCTCTCCACTCCCTCTCCCACCCATTCTCCCCTCCTACCTCCTCCCTCTATCTGCCCTCCCTCTCCCACTCCCTCTCCCCTACCCTCTCCCCTCCATGTCTCTGTCCCTTCTCTCTCTCCCCTACCTTTATCTCTCTCTCCCGTCTCCCACCCATTCTCTCCCACTCACTCTCCCCTATCTCTCCCCCCTTCTTCCAACCATTCTCTCTCCCTCTCTTTCCCTCCCCTTTCTCCCTCCTCTCTCTCCCCTCAATGCATTCCCCTATTTCCTCTCCATCTTCACATCTCTCTTCCTCTCTCCCTCTCTTCCTTTCTCCCTCCCTGTCCCTCTTTTTATCTACCCCCCCCCCTCTATCTTTCTCCCCCTGTCTTTATCTCCCCTATCACTCTACTCTCTCTTCCTCTTTCTTCCTCTCTCTCTCCCTCTTCCCCAAACTCTTCTCTCCCCCATCCATACCATGATCCAACCCTCCCTCCCTCCCTCTCTCCCGCCCTCCACTTTTTTTTCATAGCATGACCTAAACTTTCAGTGTGTAATATGTTTTAACTTACAGACTGTATGTTGTTAAGATTACTTTACCTACAACAGATCTGTTTGGAATGACAGAACTGACAACATGACTTACTAAAACACAATAGAATCATAGAATAAAAAGTCGTTGCCATTTTTGGCCTGTGAATTGATTTCCTATTGAAAGCTGTGACTCTATTTCCAGGAAATTTGTTTTAAGTGTGACTTGATTTCCGGGCACCATCTCCACAGGGGCACACTTGACATTTCCAGTGACACACGTCACTTGTGACTTTAGAAACACAACTGACATCAGTTTGTAGAGTGCAGCGATCTTGTGATTGGTCAGTCCTTTGCCTTACTGGGTTGCGATTGGCCAGTGTCTGACTTTCCACGGACTTTACATTACTTGTTGCTTGCGGAAGCTGTATTTAAGCAATCCACAGTTAGGATATTAAGACAAGACCCACCGAGGTGAGAGTTGGACTTGTACAAGTCGTCAGTGATGCGTTTGGATGGAAGGAAGGAAGTTTGATCAAATGTGAGTGTGTGAGAGAGATAGAACATAGGGAGGAAGGGAAAGGGAGAGAGGTATAGAGGGAAGAAGGAAGGAAGGAAGCAAGGGGGAGACAGATGAAATAATATTCATTACTCAGAATGTTATGTTTTTGATTGCTAGGCGTCCGTGTATGAAGGCAATGCAATGTGGAATTGATTATTGACAGAAATACAACTTGTACTTCAAAGTCAGAGTCAGAAAGTCAGAAAGAATTAGTTTCAGCAAAGAATACAGCATACCAACAATAACACTTACTGATATTAAACAGTAGCCTGAACTCTAGCATCGGAACGCAAAAGTCGTCTGATTAGACGTTTGAATAACTTTGAACACTATTGACCATGACCATTGTTTCATTGCACAACAAAAGATTCGGGCAAATTACGTGTTGTACTTCCGTCGAAAATTTCAGTCAATTTCACCTATATGCTATATGTTAGTGTTGTATTATGCACCAGAGGTGCCACGGGTTATTCCGGGTAGCCTCTGTTACCAGGGTTAGAAAAATTGCAGCGTAGACCGCCTGCAGTGGCTTTGTTTAACCAGTTAAATGGAGTTATTATTGTCTTGGAAATGTTAATTAACATTAATCAACCATTCTTAAAATAACATAAGTGACGATTACATAATTGAATATTTTTTTCCAAACCTCAAACTTTTAGCTAATTTACATTTTGTATATCTTGCGGGCGGTTGGCAGGTGTGCTTCCGGTCACTGGTTCAGAGAAAGGTTTGCAGTTCCCTTCAGTGTTGTAGCAAGTTTTTGTGCCCATCTTTGAGTGTCCTGACACGGTGTCATAGTGGTTGGAACATTGGACCCTCAATCAAGAATCCAGGTTCGAATCCTCTTGCTGCTGTTCCGAAGTTTGCACAGTTTTGTTCACTCCACGTTGCCTCAGTTCAATCAGCTGTAGAAATGAGTTCCTGGCTATAGACAGTTCAATCAGCTGTAGAAATGAGTTCCTGGCAATAGACAGTGGTGGATATGTGAACAAATAGTCTTCGCACAATAATTGCAGCATCGTTGAATGCTTCCCAGAGAAGTCGACATGGCATTAGAATAAACAGGTCTGCCAGGGGGTGAAGTGTAAAGTGCTTTGAACAGTCCAAAGGACAGGATACAGAGCTATATAAGAATGTGCCTTTACTTGCAGAGGTTGTTCTTGGTATGTCAGTAACTAACAAGTCTTAATTCTCCTTGTAGAGCATGTAAGTGGAGCGGCACCACGAAGCTATGACATGATAGGCCTACCCATTGTGACGTGACTGGGACAAGTCATAGGGCTTCAGTGTCATGGCTGGTGAGCAAACATCGTCAAAGGAATGCTGTGTCGCTGGTCTGAAAGAACACGACAAACAGAACTTGCATGCTGCCGCAGCTGTTGCCACGGAGACTCAGCCGGGATTGGCTTCTGATGATGAGCTTGAGGCATCTATGCTGTGAGTTTTTCTGTTTCTCTTTGTTTTCATCATCTGCATGTTAAACATTTTATATAGCAAATATATGTTACCATAATTATTGTGCATACCAGAATACTAGTCTGAGAACACCACTTTACAACTAAGAATACTATGAATCTAAGAATACACTGAATTTTAGAATACCACTTTACAACTAAGAATGCTACAAATCTAAGAATACACTGCATTTTAGAATACCACTTTACAACTAAGAATATTACGAATCTAAGAATACACTGAATTTTAGAATACCACTTTACAACTAAGAATACTACGAATCTAAGAATACACTGAATTTTAGAATACCACTTTACAACTAAGAATACTACAAATCTAAGAGTACACTGAATCTAAGAATACCACTTTACAACTAAGAATACTACGAATCTAAGAATACACTGAATTTTAGAATACCACTTTACAACTAAGAATGCTACAAATCTAAGAATACACTGAATCTAAGAATACCACTTTAAATACGATGTGCTTTTCCATGTGTGCACAGTTTGAATAAGTACATAAACATTATTACAAATTCATAAAAACAATTGTGTATAGTCATGCCATTTTCAAGAGAGCTCCATCTTTTAACAAGATTTAACAAGATTTAACAAGATTTAACAAGATTTGCCATCCAAGCCAAAGGCCCAGATGGCAAGTGGACAAGGAAGCCATTGGCTTATCGAGAGTCCAACAATGTTCATCTACTTATAACCCGCCCTCCTGAGATATGTGTCAACCTTGTTTTTAAACATATTCATGCTGCTAGCAGTTACACAATCTGTAGACAATTTGTTCCATTCATTTATTGTTCTCTGTGAGAACGAGTGCTTCCTGATGTCAAATCTAAATTGATCCTTTACTAATTTTACCTCGTCCTCTAGTTCTGCTATCCTTCTTGAGTGAGAAAAACATATTTCTATCAATATTTTCATACCCATTCAATATCTTAAAAACTTCAATCTGATCTCCTCTTAACCTCCTTGTCTCTAGAGTTGTTAAACCACATTCTTTCAGGCGTTCTTCATAACTAAGGTCTCTCAGTTCTGGAATCATTTTAGTTGCTCTCCTTTGTATGCGTTCAAGCGTATCTATATCCTTCTTACGATATGGTCTCCATGCTTGTATACAGTATTCTAAATGAGGTCTAACTATTGCTTTATAAAGAGGTATAATTAACTTTTTTCCCTTGTATGTTATGTTTCTTCTAATCAATCCAAGAATTTGATTACCCTTTGAAGCTGCAATACCACACTGCTCTGAAACTTTCATATCAGCGCTTATTGTAACTAATAAGTCCTTTTCTTTTACAGTAGTACCCAGAACAGTATCTCCCATTTTATAGTTTACATTCAAGTTCCCATGTCCTGTATGTAGGCATTTACATTTCCCAAAATTGAACAACATCTGCCATTTCTCAGACCATTTCACTAATCTGTCTAGCTCGTTTTGTAAATGTTGTTTATCACCATCAGTATTAACCTTTCTAAACAGTTTTGTGTCATCCGCAAATTTCAGTATGTTACTTGTTATACTGTCGTCCAAGTCATTGATATATATTAAGAATAATATAGGTCCTAATACTGATCCTTGAGGTACCCCACTCAAAACCGATTTCCAATTTGAAACTTCTCCATCTACTACAACTCGTTGTCTTCTGTCAGTCAGCCATTGTTCTATCCAGTCAGTTATGCTATCCCCGATACCATGGGCTTTTAATTTAAGTAGTAACCTTTGATGTGGCACTTTGTCAAAAGCTTTCTGAAAATCTAAGTAGATAATATCTACTGGCGATCCCACGTCTATCCACTTAGTGATTTCTTCCAAAAAACATAACATATTTGTTAAGCATGACCTCGCTTTAAGGAATCCACGTTGAGATGAATTTAATAATTTATGCTTAACGAGGAAGTCCACCATATGGTCTTTAATTAACCTTTCTAATAATTTACAAATCACTGGTCTGTAATTTTCTGACTTATTTCTCGAACCCTTTTTAAATAATGGTATGATGTTTGCTTCTTTCCATTCAAACGGAACAACTCCCTCTTTTAATGACAAGTTGAATACTCTTGCAAGTGGTATACTGATTTGTTCTACTGTTTTCATTAGTAATTTTGGAGGAATCCCATCCACTCCCGGTGATTTATTATCCTTCATTGCCTTTATTTTCTTAGCTACCATTTCTGGAGTTACAACTAACGGTCCTAAATATTCAGATTTAGCATCCTGAAATTTAGCATCAGCAACTGGTAATGAACTAACATCTTCTTTGGTAAGCACTGAACTGAAGTAACCATTTAGGTCTTCTGCCATTGTTGGTCCTCAATCCCTGTGCTCTCTAGAGAATTCCATTGTATGTGTCCATGGTTAAAATCTCCCATTATGATACATTCCCCTTTACTAACTTCCTTTATAGCGTTTTTTTATTTTTGTGTTGTCCTCTTCGTTTATGATTGGACTTCGGTAAACTAATCCAATAGTTAAATTTGAGTTTCCTGAAACAATTTTGCACCAAACAGCTTCATCGCAATCTGCTTTCCTTTCTAGTTTTATTTCATAAGCCTGAATAGATTCTTTAACATATAAAATAACTCCCCCGCCCCTTCTTCCTATTCGATCTTTCCTAAACACTATGTATCCTGTCAGTCCTAATTCAGCATCTGTTATATCTGTGTTGGCCCATGATTCAGTTATACCAATTATGTGAGGGTCAATATCTTCTACCATAATGTTTAATTCGTTTTTCTTATTTACTCTGCTCCTGACCTTAAACATACGCATCTATAACCTTTTTCAGAGATGTTTTTCGGACGATTTGATATTGGTTTGTCTGTGCTAGTGGCCTCTTGTTCTGCTTGAGACACCTCTAGGTAACCCCCCTGCACTTCTAGTTTAAACAATGTTTACTTCCAAAAATATTTGTTATTGTACCCATGTCACTATCTACTGCTGCTGAAAGTTCATCCGCGAACACTGCTGCCCCCTTTCCACTTAGATGAAGCCCATCCTTCATGTACATATCAGCCCTCCCAACAAAACTTCCCCATAAATCCACAAATCCAACTTTATTTGGCTTTATTTGAATCCTGAGGATATTTTTTCCTGCAGTTCGAAGCTACACTGATTGAAAGGTAGACCCACTAAAAAGCATTGACGCATTAACACAACATAGATGTGATAGATTTAGTGTTTGCATGATGGCGTTTTTAGCCAATATTACATACATACTGTTTTTTAAATGTTGTCACATGCAATGGATTTAATTTTAAGACAGCATCTAGGCTCAAGTAAGCAACTGTTTACCCTATATTTATAAAGAATCCAACATGTAATGCAAATATGGTATATAATTTGTGTCTGACGAAAAGTTTGAAACATCGTTAATGAACTGTAAAAGAGTTATCGCTGCTTTGACTACACAGAGTACCACAATTTCTGGTCAGGGGTTGAAAGCATCTTAGGAACCCATTTCTATTGTAGAGACCCAGTTTTTTTAAATCCATGGGTCATCTATAAAAGCCCTTTTTAAACTATGGTGTTGACAATGAGATTGCAAATAATGTACTGTTGGCATTCACCTAAACACAACTGAGATTTTGTTAAAGAGCCTGTAGCCCTATATGTCTCTGGTGCCATATCAATATATTTAGAGGTTGATATTTTAGTATGGAATTATTCCAACATTGATGTTAGTAATGTCAAAATGCAGTCAAATATAAAAAAGATAACTTTCATAGAACAGATACATTTCCATTTCGTTTCCTCTATTAACAATGCATGAGTTCCGAATGCACTGTGGATGTCATATTAAAAAATAACACGACTCTCACGGTGCAAATCAGTAGCATTTATCCTATGTAGCATTTATCTTACGTGATTGCAGTCATCAGTCAGAAATTGCTCAGTGGTATGTGTGCAGCAGGATGTCGCCTTCTGCTTGACACAGCAAGCACCAGTGATTGCCTCGTGCCTAACCAGCTGTGAAGTTATTAATAGAGATATGTCAGTGACGTCCACAAACTAACTGAATTCTGAGAGGTTCATGGAGAGGGCATTTCCTGCGTGCAAGCCTGCTTTTCAGTTGATGTCCAAGCATTGCTTTTATTATATTACGTGGTGTTTTTTCCTTGTGGTCAAGTTAGTCTAGACAACTTGTGAGAAGTACACGTACAAAAAACTGTGTGAAGAAATATTGTATTCCCATGATTGTTGTACAAAGCAGGTAAATTGATAGGTGGGTGTATATACTACAGTGTTTTTAAGAAAGGCACAGTATAACATTGTACCAGAGTATGTGCAGTTAGAATTATTATTAAATACTTTGTGGGGAAATTCCAAGCACTAATGTGAATTTCTAAAGCAGTGCCAAAGTAATAATGTTCTTTAAAAATCCCTTACTTATGGGACTGGAATCGGATTTAGCTCGCTAGAGAACAGAGATGGAGTGGGCTTACGTTGAGTGATGTAACTAGCCATGTACTTCCATACTGAATGCTGTTATTCATCAACTGGAAAAAGAACTAGTTGTGCCATAAGAAAATGCTACAAACCGACACACGTTCCCGGCTTCCTTGGCTGTCAGGTTCTCAGCCAATATTTGTGGAACTCAACATTTCCTGGTGCTAATACTGTAGCACTGAAGGATGAAGCAAGGTTCACACATTATGTATGCAGTCAGCTGTTGGGTGATAGATTTATTAGGCATTTTTATTTGCCTCTCAGAATAAAATCTTGCAGCTCGAATACCCATTCACCGAGGAATAACTCAACAGACCATTGGTTGCCTCCAGTGGATGAGTTAACTAGTGTTTTATTGTAACATTTTTTATAATAATATTAATGAACTTAAATGATCAGGGTTGAAAAAAATTCATGATTTTTTTAATAAAAAAATCTGATTTTTAAAATTTAAATAATTTTTTTTTATATATTTGATTTTTGTGAAATCTGGTATATAGATATTTATATATAGATGTTTATATTTATAAACTTTTTTCAAACATGTTCTATTCAAATCGATTTGGGTACTTGTCTTAACAAAGGGTACTTGATTTTTGCTTATATAAAGACATTAGGCAATGTCCACAAGGCCTCACCCCCTGTAGTTGCATAATCTGTCTTGGAAAGGAAAGCATGCTGTGTGTCTGTGGCTGTAGCAGTGCTAATTATTGTTTGCTGAGAGGGTGGATTAGCACCTGTCCAGGGCTCTGTGTACTCTATGGGTATGCAACCAGACTGCAAACTGATACAGTATTAAACAGTTGTCACAAAAACTGTCTCACTTGAGTCAACATACTGAATTGGTAACAACTAGCACAAGCTCTAAGTGGACTTTAACTCAGGGCTTCTGTCTTGAAAAGATACTTCTTCTTGAAGACAAGTTTGTGTGGTTTTACTGCATTTCGAAAAGGAATAGCTCAAACATACACAATGTCATAAAATATTTGACTATCAGGCTATCTAGTGACAATACAACTACACAAGTGTGCGTACACTGTGCTTTTGTATTAAAAAACATACAAAACTTTGTTGATCTCGATGCTTGTAAACAATTATTTGTGTTAAATTGATATAAATCAGCGATTAAAAAAATCCGAAATAAAAAAATCATAAATCAATGATTTTTTTTTAGTGATTTAAATCATAATTTAAATCAATGATTTAAATCAAATGCTTTAAATCAACTTTTTTTTTAGAATTACAGGTGTTTTCTATCCACTCTATTGCCCCGTTCTACAGCCCCACTCTATTGCCCTGTTCTACAGCCCCACTCTGTTGCCCCATTATACAGCCCCACTCTATTGCACTACTCTACTGCACCATCGTATTGCCCCATTCTACTGCACCACTCTTGCCCCACCATTCTACAGCCCCACCCTAGTGCACCACTCTACTTCCCAATATTTTAGTGCCTCACTCGACTGCCCCACTCTACTGTGCCACTCTATTTCCCCATTCTACTGCCCTACTCTACTGCACCACTCTGTTACCCCATTCTACTGCCCTACTCTACTGCACCACTCTGTTACCCCATTCTACTGCCCTACTCTACTGCACCACTCTGTTACTCCATTCTACTGCCCCACTCTACTGCGCCACTCTATTGCCCCATTCTACTGCCCTACTCTATTGCACCACTCTGTTACCGCATAGAATCAATATCTTGTTCCAAAATGGAAGATGTTGATAGTGTTTGTGCTATTACAACAACAACATTGTAAGCATTTAATGATCTCCAGCAGGAGAAACACATCAGTCAAAGCACCACAACTGCACATTATGCCAGACATTATGGCACATTACTCCGGACGGACGGACATTGTAGTTATCTTTGTTTTGTGGTTGCCTGACAGCGTCATTAGTAAGACATTTTCATGATTGTCTGTAGCAGATGAAATGCTGGAATAAGTATGAAATGGCAAATGATGGTGTTCACCTAAGTGCTTGTGTTTCTGGAACGTACACAGCTGGGCGTGTTCTTTTACCAGTTGTTGCAGGGGATGTCAATGTTGCGTAGTGTTGACAGCATACTGGCCAAAAAGTAGGCAAAATAAGCTGTTAAAACAGATTATTACCAGTATTGATGACTTGAAATTCAACCATAACAATATTTTTTAAAGAATCTATATCTGCTATTTTTGGACATTGATATTTTAGTATTTGTGATTTTCCTATAGAGGCATTATGACATAAAAATGCAATTAAATATCATAATTAAACATAACAAAACTGATGATTATGAAGGAATTCCAACAAATAGATTTTCCACATAGATGTATGTTTAGATGTCACAGAATATGCATTTGTACATTTTTTATTGTTAATAAATAACTACAATGACACATTATTTTTGGGTGTGGAATATGGATTGAAAATTATTCAGTGTTTTCAGAATTTCAACCCTCTGTAGAAAGGATTTCATGCTGTCTGTTACTTTGGCATTACTGGGGAAAGGACAGTATTTTACTTTCACATTCATCATATTTTAATTGTGAAAGATACAATTTGGTTAAAATTAATGTTATTTTTGAACAGGGAAATATGGATTATTACGACTAGTGCTGTATACCGTATACCAGTGTACTGGTATTTTTATGTGGTTTTGAAACCGGTATTGTTATTCAGTTGAACCGGTATTCCATACAATATTTTACATCTTCAGTTGGCAATACGTGATACAGAACTCACCGAATTTGAACGAAAAGACAAGGCATTCAACACATCATGGTGCACAGTAGAAAATTTGAAAACAAATGGAAATTAATTAAAAGTAATTGGGGAGCGGGCTCCCACTCCCACTCTCCCAAAATTTGGGAGTCCGCACTTTTTCAACAAATCAAGTAATAACTTAAACAAATTCAGTCCAAATAATGCTTTATTTTATTGAATCATCTCATTCATCTGTGATGTAGACTACATATTACGCACACCGCTCCAATCTGCCGCACGCATACGACTCCAGTGCAGGCCTGGGCTAGCGATTTAATTTAATTCCAATATTTTGACCAATCACAAGCAAACACCTCCGGGTAGCCTGTAACCCAAGATGGCTGCGCCCATGTCGGATCCGAAAGCAGTGTGGTGCGCTGTGCCCACGAATATTTGACAGAAGCGCGTATATCCACTCGATACAGACCAAAGCCGATTCAATATGGCAGCATACATGCGCATTGATGGATCATTGAAATCAGCCACTTTAACACTGGATTTATCGTCTTTTAAAACCAGGGAGTCACACAGACTCCTATGAAGGGACATATAAGGAGTCCATAGGTGAAACAAGGGGTTTCAGACTAACTGACTCCTGTGAAAATCAAAGCCTTCTTAGGTAACGTTTCCCACAATGAATGCATCAAATTATCAATTGGTCTAGTCTATCTATTACGATAATATTGTCTGCTAGCATCGCCATTTACGAAAAGTAAAGTAAATATTAATACAAGGAAAGTCTTAGCATAGTCTTTCAATAGTATGTTTTTAGATGCACCAGGAAAACCTGTATACCACATAAAACATACGGTATGTACCGTATACTGTATAGAGCCACACAGTACACTACAGTAATTATGACTGAGAAATACTATGAATAATGGGAATATTCCTGTGATTAAACATGGACTATTTTATGACAGTATTCTACACAGATTTTCTAAAAATAACGTCCCATGATGTAACAGCCGTCCTATTCATCATCAAGAGATGACACATATGAATGGTGTTCACTGTGTTGAATTGTAGTATGCTTTTGACATTGCAGCTGAACAATTCAATCAGCTTCTAGTACTGTACTTTGTAGGCCAATATACAGTTGTAGGCCAATATTCAGTTTCATAGGCACAAGTGCCAATAAATGAGCACTCGCACGCACGCACGCACGCACGCACGCACGCACGCACGCACGCACGCACGCACATACTAAAGGTATACAATCTGATCACTTTTATTCTAACATCATGTTATAAAGTAAACTAGGTTTATTTTAACATCATGTTATATAGTAAACTACATCTATTTGTTTTTCATCATATTATAGTTAACAACATCATGTTATATAGTAAACTATGTCTAGTCTAACATCATGTTATAGGAAGAAGGAGGTTAAGAGGAGATCAGAGAGGAGATCAAAGTTTTTAAGATATTGAATGGGTATCAAAATATTGATAGGAATATTTTTCTCACTTAAGAAAGATTGTAGCACTAGAAGACACAAAGTAACATTAGTAAAGAAAGATTGTAGCACTAGAGGACACAAAGTAACATTAGTAAAGACAGATTGTAGCATTAGAGGACACAAAGTAACATTAGCAAAGAAAGATTGTAGCATTAGAGGACACAAAGTAACATTAGTAAAGACAGATTGTAGCATTGGAGGACACAAAGTAACATTAATAAAGAAAGATTGTAGCATTAGAGGACACAAAGTAACATTAGTAAAGACAGATTGTAGCACTAGAGGACACAAAGTAACATTAGTAAAGACAGATTGTAGCATTGGAGGACACAAAGTAACATTAATAAAGAAAGATTGTAGCATTAGAGGACACAAAGTAACATTAGTAAAGACAGATTGTAGCACTAGAGGACACAAAGTAACATTAGTAAAGACAGATTGTAGCACTAGAGGACACAAAGTAACATTAGTAAAGAAAGGTTGTAGCACTAGAGGACACAAAGTAACACTAGTAAAGAAAGATTGTAGCATTAGAGGACACAAAGTAACACTAGTAAAGAAAGATTGTAGCATTAGAGGACACAAAGTAACATTAGTAAAGAAAGATTGTAGCATTAGAGGACACAAAGTAACATTAGTAAAGACAGATTGTAGCATTAGAGGACACAAAGTAACATTAGTAAAGACAGATTGTAGCACTAGAGGACACAAAGTAACATTAGTAAAGACAGATTGTAGCATTAGAGGACACAAAGTAACATTAGTAAAGAAAGATTGTAGCATTGGAGGACACAAAGTAACATTAGTAAAGAAAGATTGTAGCATTAGAGGACACAAAGTAACATTAGTAAAGACAGGTTGTAGCATTAGAGGACACAAAGTAACACTAGTAAAGACAGATTGTAGCACTAGAGGACACAAAGTAACATTAGTAAAGAAAGATTGTAGCATTAGAGGACACAAAGTAACATTAGTAAAGAAAGATTGTAGCATTGGAGGACACAAAGTAATATTAGTAAAGAAAGATTGTAGCACTAGAGGACACAAAGTAACATTAATAAAGACAGATTGTAGCACTAGCAGACACAAAGTAACATTAGTAAAGAAAGATTGTAGCACTAGAGGACACAAAGTAACATTAGTAAAGACAGATTGTAGCACTAGAGGACACAAAGTAACATTAGTAAAGAAAGGTTGTAGCACTAGAGGACACAAAGTAACACTAGTAAAGAAAGATTGTAGCATTAGAGGACACAAAGTAACACTAGTAAAGAAAGATTGTAGCATTAGAGGACACAAAGTAACATTAGTAAAGAAAGATTGTAGCATTAGAGGACACAAAGTAACATTACTAAAGACAGATTGTAGCACTAGAGGACACAAAGTAACATTAGTAAAGAAGGATTGTAGCACTAGAGGACACAAAGTAACATTAGTAAAGCTGTTCGCAAATTTATATTTTGAAAACGTCTTCATGCACAAGGGACCTACAGTCACTGACACAGGCGCATGTTGACAGCTAGCCACTAGACATTTTAATATGCGCGCAGCATAAGTATTGTAGTCCTCGAATATGGACATAAAAAAAATTGCCCATTTCCAAAATAATTTTCCAGGCCACAAAAAATGGGTGCTATCCCAAAGTAACCAACATGACCCCAGAAGTAAATTTGTGATCTGTCACAACCATTGGTATGGCATAGACATGGCTGGATATTTGTACTTTGAGTTTGCCCTCGTTGCATCAATCTCCATTGACAAAGCACTGCTAGACTCCCTATGGGTCTGTGTGGTGATGGCATGCTCCAGTAAAAGGCATTGCAAATTGATCATGTGTCAATGACCATGTGAATTGCTGCTTGCATATGTTGTCACCATTAACAAAATGTCTTGGTGATCTAGGTAATATATGTGCAGCAACATACTACACACTTTAGCTCCCTCCCGCTCTCCCTGTTTTCTTCTCTCCCTCCGTCTACCTCACTCCCTGTCTCCCTCCCCCTTTCTCCCTCCCTCTCCATCCCTCGATCTCCCTCCCTCCCTCTACCTCGTTCTCCCTCCATCTCTCTTCCTCCCTCTACCTCCCTCTCCTGATCTGAAAAAATTAAAATCCAGGAAATTTTTGAAAGTCGTGTCTTGAATCGCCATCAGGCATACTCCCTGTCTGCCATGTATAAAAAGAAACTCTGATCAAGTTTGTCGCATGGACAAAAAACAGGTCATGAAGAAAGCTTTGATCAGTCAATATTGTGCTCCACGTAGTCATAATGTGTAGCTGTATGACGGACAGACCTGATTGATGGGAATGCACTGTTCCAATAAACAAGAACCTTTAATTATTGTTAATGAAGAGGGCGTCAAGGCAATAGACATAAGCCAGGCTGAATGCTGCATGTTGCGGCTTTATGTAATTAAATGTTTGGATTAATCATATTTCAGCAATAATATGTAATTAAATGTTTGGATTAATCATATTATGTAATTAAATGTTTGGATTAATCATATTTTTATATATGTTTGGGTGAAAGTAGATCATCATTTAATGTGCAAATATAAGCAAAAGGGGCCCGCAAGGTGGGCAGCCAAAGCCTACATAAAAATGACAATCCCACATGCATTGTGGGTACAAGCAATGACAATCTCACATGCATTGTGGGTACAAGCAATGACAATCCCACATGCATTGTGGGTACAAGCAATGACAATCCCACATGCATTGTGGGTATAAGCAATGACAATCCCACATGCATTGTGGGTACAAGCAATGACAATCCCACATGCATTGTTTGTACAAGCAATGACAATCCCACATGCATTGTGGGTACAAACAATGACAATCCCACATGCATTGTGGGTACAAGCAATGACAATCCCACATGCATTGTTTGTACAAGCAATGACAATCCCACATGCATTGTGGGTACAAGCAATGACAATCCCACATGCATTGTGGGTACAAGCAATGACAATCCCACAATGCATTGTGGGTACAAGCAATGACAATCCCACATGCATTGTTTGTACAAGCAATGACAATCCCACATGCATTGTGGGTACAAGCAATGACAATCCCACATGCATTGTGGGTACAAGCAATGACAATCCCACATGCATTGTGGGTACAAGCAATGACGATCTACAAACTATGCACAACTAAAACTAAGTAACACTAACTAAACCCACATAAAACATTGTAGGGTGGGTGGGTAATCAAACTTTCGAGTCCACATTGACAAAAATTAAAACATGCCTTGTTGCCGCGCGAGAGAATTCAAACTGAATAAATTTTGTTGATGTCACGTGACAGGCCTAAAATCTTTACCACAAGATGCCACAAAACAGCACGCCAAGTGAATGAAACATGCAGAGCATATGCCTACAAGAATAATTAAATATTAAAATAAATATTTATAAATGCATTAATCATATGCCAGAAAGGTGCGGATAGTATACACATTATATATGTATGCACAACATTGCACATACAAAGGCAACAGTAACAAGACATACACAGATTTGGGTGACAGTAGATCAACATTTAATGCGCGAATATAAGCCAAAGGGGCGCACAAGGTGAGCAGTTAAAACCTACATAAAAATGACAATCCCAAACACATCCAAACCTGTGTACATGAAGTAGTAAAAAATATGAATTATAAACATAAGACTAGACACCGCCAGTCCTCGACCAATAATCATGACACATGCCATATGATAGTCCCTTACATACCACTAATGCATTTCCCCAGTCTGTCAGTTAGGGTCTCAAACGTAAGGAAGGATTGATGTACTGCTCATAACAATTACTCACCCAATCCCCCTGCGCCTTAATTAGTTCAGTTGGTAGGCCACACTCTAAAGCAAATGATGCGCCTTCCCTTCTGAAGCTGTGTCCTGACTAGAGGGAGAGGTTCAAGTTTAGCCAGGATAAAAACCCACTGAGTTTCTCATCAAAAAGATGGGTAGTTAGTGGCAACCAGCCATGCTCTCCGCGGAAGGTTAAGAGAGGACCGTCTGGTGGCATGTTGGTAAGATGCAGAGACAACATAAGTCATCTTCGTGGTTAGTGAGAACACTTATCCTCGTAGGCACCGAACCTTTTTATCCAGGGAGTCCAGGAAACCATGTCGCAGCTGGTCCTGACCTGCAAACGATACGCATGGAACTATTAGATGACATGTGCCATTCCAACGGGGAAGCTGTCAGAAGGCTGTCTTAGGAATATCTGTGAGAAGACACGTGCAAACGCGATATCTTATCTGCCACCATGTTTTCAACTCCTGGAATATGGTTGGCAGTAAGGCAGAAGTTGTGTGCGGCCGACAACCAAAACATATATCGCAAACACTCCATGGTGTATGGGTTCCTAGATGTGCAACGATTAATGGACGCTACTGGTGTCATGTTATCGGACCAAATAATGACGCAGTAAAACCAATCTCCTTCATAGAACCCTCCTGTCCCGATATTACACGCATCAGTAAACGCTGATGTGACCGGGACTGCTGCTAGTATAAGTGAGATTCCATTAAAGGAAGCCATGAATTTATCCCACCATTCTATATCTTGTCATACTGCGGTAACGCTTTTGTGTTCCGCCGCCTTTAAAGAAGTTATGGCATCAATGATACGGCAGAGAAATACTTATCCTCCGTACACCAACCTTCCCGCAAAATAAAATTTTCCCGCCAGGGATTGCAATTGTCTTTTAGTCGCACTGAGGAAACATGTTCAGCTCAGCCCTTAATACTAGCACTTTATTATCAGACAGGTAGAGGGAGGGAGAGAGATGGAGGGAGGGAGAGAGAGAGGGAGAGAGGGATGGAGAGCGAGGTAGATAGAGGGAGGGAGATCAAGGGATGGAGAGGGAGGGAGAGAGGGAGTGAGGTAGACGGAGGGAGAGAAGAAAACAGGGAGAGCGGGAGGGACATTTATACATAAGCTGTGTGTCAATCTCAATACCCAAAAAGGTAATACACTGCGTAGGATCCACTGTTTTAGACCAGTTTATCAGGAACCCTAACGAATGCAACAGCTTAGCCAAAGTTGTCATAGCAGATGCGCATTCGCTAATGATAGGGCAACAGACAGACAGAGAAATCATCAAGATAAACAACCATAGCAGTGAACCCTCTCTTTGCCATCATACACTTGACAGCTTGTGTCAAGCGATGGAATATCCCCGGGGCTAACCTTGAGCCAAAGGGCAGTTTAGTGTCATGCGTATACACAGTATGCCCATCAATAGGAAACTGTAAACCATTGAACCGCTGACTCTCGCTATTTATTCTGATAGAATGGTAAGCAGATTTCAAATAAATTTTATCCATGTAATAACCAGGCTGCACAAGTTCGGTAGGGTTGTCTATGGTCTGGAAACTATGCGAGTCACCCAACGAAGCATAGTCATTAACCGCACAACCAGAAGGCTGGCTACAGTCATATATAAGTCTTACCCCTCCGTTAGACTTGGGAATGGCACCCAATGGGCTAATTAATTCTGGCTTAACATCTGAAACAACATAGTTACCTTCTGTTATCTCAGTGACAATATGACACTTCACCGCATCATACTGAACACTACCCGGTGGTGGTTCTTCGCTTCTGCTGGCAAAATATGTCAAAACCAAGCTTTATCCCATTCAGTAGAAATTGCCTTTCAGGATTGCCCTCCAATTCAAACTGCCACACACTTAGATTCAGCCTGAGGATAGGGTCGACTGGCCACATCCCTTGTTTGAGCACGCATGCAGAAACTTGCAGTCTGCGAAGCTACAACCACGATGGGTATTGAACAGCTTACAAATGGGTTTGCCATCTACCATAACTGGGCCTGGCAATTGGTTTCCTGGTCATGTACCTGAGGTGTCTTGGGCCTTGGGCCTCTTGTCATTGCGTGACACACGGGGGGTCAGGTAGACTGTGTGTAAATGGGGAACGTCAGTGTCCCAATGGAGCCTGTGACCCGCCTGCAGCTTCCTGTATTCCCGGTCATACAAATAGACAGAAGCAAAATGCTGCAACAGCTAGTATACCTTGGTTGTATAGGACAGGTGATCCATGACTGCTTGGCCCGGTAACTTGCCCTCCCCCACTAGCATGTACAGGATAGCCAGGTTAGCGATTGACCACTGGGACAGGGATATCGAATCTAATTTTGGTTTAGCCCCAGATTTAACGACTATCTGCGTACCTTCCCACGCTCCGGATATAACCTCTTCCTCCACCTTCTCTCTTGATATAAAATCGGCAATGTCGTGATAACTGATCGAGGACTTACCCGATGCTGCCACAGAGATGTGAATCTGGGGGTCGTGCCAGCTATTCAGTTCTTCACGGTGTGCTCCGAACTGGTCAACGCCGACATCACCCATAGCCATGCAGCTGACGTAGGGAATAAACCGCCGAATGTTGAGCTGCTAGCTTGAAACGAAGTCGAGCCCGAGGCAGGAAGATCAGTCGTAAGAGTGGTCATAGCCAGCGCCTGTGTAGTCATGATATAACCAGTCGATTGCATTGTGTATAGGGTTACTGTCTGTAGCAATCGCATGTGGTCAGTCACCATTCGCACGTACATGTCTTGAAGTTGATGCGACCCGTCGTTGCACCTGGGTGCCATGTTCTCATTATCATGCAAGATGGCTGTGGCCTCGAGCCTGTGGTGATCACCTTCATGGTCTTGCACTTGGCCATTCGACGTACCTGCCAAACCTGGTGTAGGCTGAACAGTTGGGTTAATGGTTTGAAGAGGCAACAGGGCTTTAAGCAGCAGCTTTTGCTGCCCGTGCAGCATCTTGGACTGTATCAAATCATCTTTGTCCAGAAGCAGAGGGCATCCATTGATGAAAACCCTTCTTTTACAAGAATGTCGACCGTCTTTCTGGTCAATCGCCCATCTACGGAGCTCAGCCTCAGACTGAAAAATAAAAAAAAAATTTAAAAAAATTAAAACATGCCTTTCCGCTGTGCAAGAGAATTCAAACTGAATAAAGTTCATTGGTGTCACGTGGGAGTAATCTTGCACATGACAGGCCTGAAGTCTTTATCACTAGGTGCCACAAAACAGCACAACAGGTGAATGAAACATGCAAAGCATATGCCTACAAGATTAATAACATATTAAAATAAATATTAATAAATACTTTACATAAGGAGCTGACATTACACTTTCATCCATCTCCATGTTATTATCAAAGCTGTGATTAATGAAGTTGCTAATGCTAGGTTTTGATCTAGATTTAACAAGATTGCAATTTTGTTTTTAAACATATTCAAACTGCTACTAATATTTACAAGTAAATAATTTGTTCTGTTCATTTATTATTATCATGTGAGAGTGAATACTTTCTGATGTCCAATCTACACTGTCCTTTACTAGTGCTAGTGCCCGCTGGTAATTCTACTTTTAGTGTGACAAAAATACTTCAGTTAATATTTTCATGACTATTCAATATCTTATTATAAATTATTTCTTCTCCTCTAAGTCGCCTGGTCTCTAGGGCTGTTGAACCACATCTTTCAAGGTCTCTCAGTTGTGGAATCAGCTTAGTTGCTCTCCTTTGTTCTATGGAATGTTAACAACATAAATGAGAACATATTAAATGTAAACAAAATGGCCATGTCAAATTGAACATATTTGTATTGTTCTTATTACAGATCATTATTGATGGGAACTACTGTTCAAACAGTTATTTTCCAATAATGTATCTCATTTACTGACCAGGAGTGAGACTTGCCGAGTGCAAACTACATGCAAGGAGTGGGCCATTAATTTCATTCTCAGCAATGCACTATCTTGTAAACATTTCACACTTAATCGTCACTAATGATGCTGTTGAATGTTCTTGAGGATAAGAATGATTAAATCATGATCTGTACAGTCTGTCCCAAGGTACAGGTAAGTTCTTTTATATAGCACTGTTTCCAGTCCTTAGGCTCACTCAAAGTGCTTCACCCCCTGGCAGACCAGTTCATTCCACCAACTGGAATTACCTGGGAAGCATTCAGCCATGCTGCAATTATTGTGCAGACTCTATGTTCACATTCCGGCATCTACCACTGTCTAACCAGGTACTCATTTCTACAACTGTTCAACAATGCAAGAAAATTATTTATGCCTCATATACCAGAAATGCATCATACTGATCATGCTAATTACAAAATGTTTCAGTTCAGTTCCTTTATATTTTATAAAACAGAACTTCTAGAAATTATGAGACTACAGCTGGTACCTGACATTTTTTTAATAATAATAATTTAGTTCTTTTTCAATCAAAACATTGAATACAAATTGATGGTTTTATACACTGGATTAAGATTAGATAGTGTTTCTCATTCCATTTATACAATCGTCTTTTTTATTAAAATTATGCAATTTTCGTTACAAGTATGCCTCATCCTAACAAAATTTTAAAAGGAAAATGTCACGCTTTTTTCCATAAATGTTGAATTGAAAAGATCCCATGAATGCTCATTGCATTAGTTTGGAGCCAGGCAGACATGTGTTCTAGTGTAGCTCTGTGAAGCCCTTTATATCCCACAGTGGGTCGTATATGTTGCAGCTTCCTAATAACCTAATAACCTAATTGTAACATAGCAATCTTAGTAATGCAGGACACTTGCACTTCACACTGGCCACTAATTGCTGCTGATTAATTATTCTTGTGGATAGACACCTGGCATTTTCTTGCTTCGCATGCACTCATGCGTCAGACCTTTAGAATTGCACCTCTGTACACAAGTTATTTCAGCGCCATCATAACAAAACAGTTCATCAACAGCGCAAGGACCCTTGATGGAAGTTTGATGCATATGAGTACACGGCAGAAGGTAGATGGGCTTGCATTGCTAGCATGGATGTATGACACATCGAGTAAGATGTGAGACTACCACTAAGGTACTGTCATTCCACACGAGTGTGAAAAGAGCATTTCTTTCTCAGACTAGTTATATTAAACAGTAGGCCTGTTTTTTGTGGCAGATATATCGCAGCAGTCCCTGGCTATTAGGGTCACATCTGGGTATAATCTAATTTGTCTCCCTGTGGTAGCAGGTGGTCCCTGGAAAGAGTTTTTATTTAATAAACATAAAAAAATTATTCGTTTATACATGCCTTCTTTTTGTCTAGGCACCATCATTGTAATCTCTAATATCTAATATGTAATACTAATTAATTATATTGTTTTAGCAGTAGATATAGATATGTGATGCCGAATTCGACAGAGATCACGTATATGATAGAAACTGGGTTTGCATACTTGAGAAATATGCTGGCGAAAGTTGAAGTCACTTTCAAAGACAACACCTAGATTACGAACAGTATCTGATGGGAATGTATCACTGCCAAGCAGTTTAACTGGAAAATGGCTGATGACCCTATTTTGTTGTTGTTTAGTGCCAATAATAATAAGGTCTATTTTATCTGGATTAAGCTTTGGCTTACTTGATTCTATCCAAAACAAGATGTCAGTGAGACAATCACTTCAAGTCGAAACAGATTCTTGTGCATTTGATTGTTAAAGTGATATGTAAACCTGTGTGTCATCAGCATACGGGTGATGACTGAGATTATGATTAGTAATGACTTGGCTGAGAGACGTAGTATATAAGCTAAACAGAGCAAGGCCAAGGACGTATCCGTGCAGCACTCCGAATGGAAGGTGTTAACGGAAGATAGTGTGCCAGATATTTTAATGCTTTGGTGTCTGTCTGAAAAATATGATTTGAACCACCGAAGAGTTGTGCCAGAAAGGCCAAAATGTCAATGAAGGCATTAGATAAAAGGATTAAATGATCAATCATATCGAAAGCAACTGAGAGATCTAGTAAAGTGAGTGATAGCTGTGACTGCCATTGTCCGTGTTGTCAACCATATCATTGTGTATCTTGAGAAGAGCCGTTTCGGTAGAGTGGAATCGTTTATATGCAGACTGTAGATCATTTGATAAGTGATGTTTATAAATATGTTCTTGAAGGCGATTAGCAACTACTTTTTCCAATACTTTTGACAGAAAACTAAAACTGGAAATAGGACGATAATTCTTTAGGTAATTTTTACACAAAGTTTATTTTTTAATAAGAAGATTTACAAATGCTTGTTTGAAATGATAGTAGTAATGGGAAAGATGAGTTGATTGATACAGCTTTTTAGTATAAGTTTTGCTATTGGGTCAAGATCACACGATTTGTTAGGGAATTTTTTTATGATAATGAGAACGTCACTAGTAGTTGCAGGTGTGAAACACTGTAGTGTATTTTCAGGAAGTGATGATTCAGGGAAATCAAAGTCATTATCATTAATGACAAAATTTTATGGAATGCGAGCAATCTAATCTGTGAAGTATTTTTAAAAAGAACTACACAATGTATCCAATGAAGAATGTTCAGGCAGTGCTTTTAATTTCTGCCGATGTAGAATTGTGTTTTCAGGGTTTTCAGGATTTGTTGAGGTAAAGTTTGTATAGTAATCAGACTTTACTTTTGACATCATGTGATTGCATATATGTAGCTGTTCAGTATAATGGGATCAATCAAGTGGAAAACGAGTTCATCGCCAAATTCTTTCAAGATATCGACGACGACATTTTGCTATAACTATTTCTAGAGATATCCATGGTGATGGAGGGCGAACTTGTACACTTTTGGTTTGTTTAGGGGCATGTTTATCCAGGAGTTTACTTAATGTTTCATGATACTGAATCACTACTGTTTAACAAGCTCGCATAACGTAGATTTAGGTTGGATCAAAAGATCAGAATTTGCAAGATCATCATGAAGGGTATTTATGTAAATTTTATTTATTGGTCGAAATGTGATAATGTTTTCAAGGTCTTGACCCGACTTGTAGCCATACATCAATAATAACACAATGGTGATCTAATAAACAATCAGTACAAAATATTGCCTTGATGTTAATGCAAGTAGATCTAGTAATAAACAAGTCGAGCCGATGACCATGAATGTGAGTAGGAAATTAAATATGTTGGTGTAATGTTGATGTAATGTAGATGTAATGCAATAATTTTTATTGTTGTTTCAGTCTTGAACCTGTCATACATATGAGAATATCAAATTAACACCTATACATGCCCGTGAGCATTGCAAAAAGCAATCTAGCAAAGTCAGTTTCCTATACACAGCACAGACAGTTGGTTGAGATTGCTGATGACTAGATAAGTGCAACAAATGTAGGACCAAGAAAACGATACTCAGAAATTTCTGTCAGTGTCGCTGTGGATGACGACACTTGTTCAGTTCATCACTAAACCAGTTGGCAAGGTTAGAAAATGTATTGCTGTCCAAGTGTGCATCTTTATACAGACAAAATCAAATCTAACTTAGAAATTATCATGGTTAAAATATTTTTATGATCGATCGTTTGAATAATACCAACATGATTTACCTGATAACTTTAACCAAGAAAGGTTCTGATCTTTAAGTTGCAGTGACATAATTTTATGTTCTCATATGTATGACAGATTCAAGGCTGAAATAACAGGTAACATTTAAAAATTATTGTCATTTATTAATTGAAATCAATAGCAATTTGTGGACAAATATTTTCCTGTGATTTTTTTATGACTTACTGTGACTTTGTCTCTTAATATTTTAGCAGTCAGCAAATAGCGAGCACATATAAGTTATTTCATGAATAATTTGTCTTTCTATATGAAACATTTATTTAAAACATGAGGGTGAATATCCAGGAACGTAACTGCCCTAACACTTGAGATGTTTCCCTTTTGGGGCTAGGTCACTATTTTTTTCCCATTGGCAACAATGTAAACATTTTCTTAATGCTGTTTGCAAATTTATATTTTGAAAAAAATCAACTTTTAATATTTATTATTTCGTCAACCTGTTGGACAAAATTTGTCAACTTCTGTCATCTATTTCTCTGGAACATAACGTCCCAAACCACTACATAATGTCTTCATGCACAAGAGATCCTGCAGTCACTGGCACATACACATGTTGACAGCCATCAACTAGAAATTTTAATCTGGGCATAGCATAGGTGTCGTGGTCCTCAAATATGGTCGTATCCCTGTCAAAAAATAATGTTACAAGCAGCAAAAAATTTCCAAAAGGGGGACCCTCTCAAAATCACTAGCACTATTCATATGCCATGAACTCGGAAGTGTAACAGTGATCCTTCGCTCCTGGCATGCAGCATCACATCTCACTGTGAGATATCTGCAGAGCCAGTAGGCATTGGTGGTCGGGGTGTAGTATGTAACAGAAACCATGTTGATGGAAATGGCACTCGCAGCAGGTTAATCGGCTGACATCTCCGTCAGATTCCACCAGCAATCCATCAATAATCGATATGAGCCACGCTACAGAGCGCTAAACCCTATGGGATCAGAGGCAGGGAGAGCGGATAAACTAATCATAAACTGTAATGATTGTTTATTTAATGGATCATTTGTACGTGCAAGCATTTATTCTGTCTGCCTGTTTATTCCCCACTTGGCTTGATCACAACCTTGGCAATTCTCCTGCATTGTCAGCGCTGCAGCCAGTGCTATGTGTAGTTATGTTTTGAAAAAAGTTGATTACTTTAGTCCAGTATTAAAGCTTATTAATGATAGGAGAAATTTTTTTTATTACCTTATTTCTTCATAAGACATAATAATGATTATATATATATACCTGTGTATTTCAGCAACTAGAGTACAGACTATATAGCTTTACACAACTGTTATTATATATATATATATATATATATATATATATATACATATATACATATATATATATATACATATATATATATATATATATATATACATATATATATATATATATATATATATATATATATATATATATATATATTATATATATATATATATATATACATATATACATATATACATATATATATATATATATATATATGTATATATGTATATATATATATATATGTATATATGTATATATATATATATATATATATATATATATGTATATGTATATATATATATATATATATATATATATATATATATATATATATATATATATATATATATATATATATATATAACAGTTGTGTAAAGCTATATAGTCTGTACTCTAGTTGCTGAAATACACAGGTAACTGACTAGTAAGTCAATAAATATATAATCAACACGAACAAACAACTCATTAATTCAAATAGTCAGTCAACATGAATTAAACATATATATGAATGGAACAGATTATCTACAGAATCTTGTGTAAATGCTAACAGCATGAATATGATTAAAAAACAAAATTGACAAATATCTCAGAAGGGCGGGTTACACATATAGGAAAAAATGTTGGACTCTCGATAAGCCAATGGCTTCCTTGTCCAGTTGCCATATTGAACTTGTAGTTTGGGATGGCAGTCTTGTTAAAAGTCTTCACGTCTTAGTACTGTCCGTGACACCTATGTGGGCCTGGGTCTTCCACACTGCTGTCTAGTAATGGAAGTCTTCCATGTTAGTACTGTCCGTGACACCTATGTGGGCCTGGGTCTTCCACACTGCTGTCTAGTAATGGAAGTCTTCACATGTTAGTACTGTCCGTGACACCTATGTGGGCCTGGGTCTTCCACGCTGCTGTCTAGTAATGGAAGTCTTCACATGTTAGTACTGTCCGTGACACCTATGTGGGCCTGGGTCTTCCACGCTGCTGTCTAGTAATGGAAGTCTTCCATGTTAGTACTGTCCGTGACACCTATGTGGGCCTGGGTCTTCCACGCTGCTGTCTAGTAATGGAAGTCTTCACATGTTAGTACTGTCCGTGACACCTATGTGGGCCTGGGTCTTCCACACTGCTGTCTAGTAATGGAAGTCTTCCATGTTAGTACTGTCCGTGACACCTATGTGGGCCTGGGTCTTCCACACTGCTGTCTAGTAATGGAAGTCTTCACATGTTAGTACTGTCCGTGACACCTATGTGGGCCTGGGTCTTCCACGCTGCTGTCTAGTAATGGAAGTCTTCCATGTTAGTACTGTCCGTGACACCTATGTGGGCCTGGGTCTTCCACACTGCTGTCTAGTAATGGAAGTCTTCACATGTTAGTACTGTCCGTGACACCTATGTGGGCCTGGGTCTTCCACACTGCTGTCTAGTAATGGAAGTCTTCACATGTTAGTACTGTCCGTGACACCTATGTGGGCCTGGGTCTTCCACACTGCTGTCTAGTAATGGAAGTCTTCCATGTTAGTACTGTCCGTGACACCTGCGTGGGCCTGGGTCTTCCACACTGCTGTCTAGTAATGGAAGTCTTCCATGTTAGTACTGTCCGTGACACCTATGTGGGCCTGGGTCTTCCACGCTGCTGTCTAGTAATGGAAGTCTTCACATGTTAGTACTGTCCGTGACACCTATGTGGGCCTGGGTCTTCCACACTGCTGTCTAGTAATGGAAGTCTTCACATGTTAGTACTGTCCGTGACACCTATGTGGGCCTGGGTCTTCCACGCTGCTGTCTAGTAATGGAAGTCTTCACATGTTAGTACTGTCCGTGACACCTATGTGGGCCTGGGTCTTCCACACTGCTGTCTAGTAATGGAAGTCTTCACATGTTAGTACTGTCTGTGACACCTATGTGGGCCTGGGTCTTCCACGCTGCTGTCTAGTAATGGAAGTCTTCCATGTTAGTACTGTCCGTGACACCTATGTGGGCCTGGGTCTTCCATACTGCTGTCTAGTCATGGAAGTCTTCACAGATGATTTCCGTTGCAAGGACAGCCCCATTCCATCATTGTCAATCACCCGTGACTCATTTCCTGTAGCAATCCATCATTGTGGCAGAACATGACAATGCATCATTGACAGGCAGTGAAAACGATATGAGAGGCTCTATATATTATATTGCAGCAAATCCGCCAAGGAGCCTGGTTTATGTCACAGAGAAGAGAACGTTGCAGACAGCTGCAGTTGTGCTGGTCTTCTAGCACCGATCAAGGGTATTTATCAAGGTGTGGATGACATGAAGGTGATGATAATGACAGGAATGTGCACCCTCCCATGGGGATGAAGGTGATGATAGTGTCTGGAATGGTTACCCTCCAATGTGGGCTGAAGGTGATGATAGTGGCTGGATGGTTACCTTCCCATGGGGTGAAGGTGATGATAGTGACTGGAATGGGTACCCTCCCATGGGAGATGAAGGTGATGGTAGTGACTGGAAGGGACACCTCCCATGGGATGAAGGTGATGATAGTGACTGAAATGGGTACCCTGTCATGGGTGATGAAGGTGATGATAGTGACAGGAATGGGTACCCTCCCATGGGATGAAGGCGATGATAATGACTGGAATGGGTACCCTCCCATGAGAGGTGAAAGTGATGATGGTGACTGGAATGGGTTTCCTCCCATAGGGGATGAAGATGATGATAGTGACTGGAATGGGTACCCTCCCATGGGAGATGAAGGTGATGATAGTGACTGGAAGGGATACCTCCCATGAGGGTGAAGGTGATGATAGTGACTGAAATGGGTACCCTGTCATGGGTGATGAAGGTGATGATAGTGACAGGAATGGGTACCCTCCCATGGGATGAAGGCGATGATTGTGACTGGAATGGGTACCCTCCCATGGGAGGTGAAAGTGATGATGGTGACTGGAATTGGTTTCCTCCCATGGGGGATGAAGATGATGATAGTGATTGGAATGGGTACCCTCCCATGGGGGATGAAGGTGATGATGTTGATTGGAATGGGTACTCTCCCATAGGGGATGAAGGTGATGATAGTGACAGGAATTGTTACCCTCCCATGGGGGATGAAGGTGATGATAGCGAACGGATTGGGTACCTTCCCATGGGTGTTGCCATTGTGTTCCCTCTTACTATGAGGATGCCGCCTGTCATCATCAATACCATGTATCCATCCATCAGCTGATTACAAGAATTAATGATTACATGATGACTGGGCAACCACAGATAATAAGTGCTTAATTTCCGGCGGCTTTGGAGTCATCCGCCTGGTTATGAACGGATTATTACATAACACACCCTCTGCTCCAGAATTGCATGCTTGCCCACCTGAACCAATGCTGTATGGTCAGATGCTACAGTGGCAGTAATACAATTGGACTCAGATGTTACTGGTGCGTACATCATCATGGCTGTACTCTAGTTGTCCACTAGGAAATAACACTCTTTACTAAGATGGCATGGTTTGGGTTGATGGTGTAGAGGTGTCTTGAGAAGTACAGGTATAGTGCAATTAACAAAAGTTGACAAAGCTAACAATTATACGGGAGACAATTACTTATTAGAGACATGCTGGAAATATACAACATTTTAGTAGAAGTGTCTCATGTGGCTCAGTATCTTTGACTGTTGTCTCATGTTCTGCTAAGTAGCCTCGCATGATCTGCTTCCAGCCATCTTGTCACCTCCTACCCGTGCCCAACATGATTGAGTTTTCCAATCATAACATTTATCTCCAGCACCAGAGTTCAAAATTCTTAATTATTATAGCTTGGTCTCCTTAAAGGTACATTATATAGATTGGTATCCAGTCCTTGGGACTGTTTAAAGCATTTTACACTTCACCTCCTGGCAGACCTGTTCATGGCAATGCCAATTAACTTAATTTCTCTACAAAGCATACAGCCATGCTGCAATTACCATGCAAAGACTATTCGTTCACATACCCACCACTGTCTACAGCCAGGTGCTCATTTATAGAGTTGAGTGAACTGGAGCAACACGTGGAGTGAATGAAATTGCCCAAGCTTCGAAACGGCAAAAGAACCCGGATTCTCTCGACATATATAAAGTTTAACATGACTGCCTTGCGAAGCATTCAACTTCACAAGGCATGCTGACATGGCAGCTATTAGCGTATCAGGAGTCCAACCATTTGTCATTGATGTGTGGCCCATCTTTGGCAGATATCTGTCAGTTCTGTTCTTAAACATATTAACACTGCTAGCATTTACACAGTCGGCAGGTAATTTGTTCCAATCTTTTATCATCCTGTGGTAGAGTGAGTACTTGCATACATCCAATCTACTCCATCCTTTTAGTAATGACAGTTTGTGCCTTTCTGTGATAGTTTACGCCCTCCAGTCCTTATGTGTTCATTAAGAGTGAAGGTATTTAGCAGAGTTTATGACCCAGATAGGATAAACAGCCTGCTTGGACTGAGATACTGAGCTAACAGTCAGCTAGCTGTATTAGATGGTGTGACTCAGCACGCGTCTGCCAGATTTATGGTGAACACCCAAAGCTTACATTCAAAGCCCATTTTCTTAGTACTTAGTACCCTTAGTACTATTTATTATGATTTGTTTGCTATTTTTTTTAAGATGGCCACCATGTTGTATGAAAGTACAGTCGAGCCTCGTTATAACGCGGTAGTCGGGGTCCACGACTGTAAGCGAGGCGCGTTAGGTGTTCTCATATCTGCCACCAGGGAGCTACTAAACAACAGCGACCGCCGCCCGCTGCACCAAGTCCATGAACCTTGTCGAAGCCCCGTGTGCTTGCAGCACTGTCTTATACGGCAATATGCAGTTTATGGAACTTATTAAACGAGTATACTAGCATCAACGTGTATTATTTTTAAATGTCACACACTCGAACTGAATAAAACACATGTACTTCTACCGTTATGGAATAGATCTACTACGATGATGATGTACTGGACCGCCAGGCCTACGAATCGAAAATAATAACCTGGACCTGAGCAGCCGAAAACGTATATGATTTGACAAACGTAGTATGCAAGCTGATAAAACACAGAAAAAGACAATAGGTAGAATTAATAATTGTTTCACTTCGTCTTTCAACCGATCTTGACCGAAGCATAAATTTATTACGCACCACTTAACATCGATTCATCATTTCATATGCGGATGACGAATTCGTATTTTCGCCACCGGTTGAGCCACATAAGGCACATATGGTCAGACCATGATTTCTTCACAGAACCAAAAAACATTTTAAAATAATTTTTTTTTTCAATACTAAATCAGTTCAATCTAGGACTGAGCCATTGACACATTTTAAAAGCTGCCGCAATCAAATCACATGAGTGCACCCGAAGAGTGCGTAAATGTGACATTTGGCAAGCAAAAAATTTAGTTGATGCACCCTAACAAAATGTCATTCTTCATTAATTGACAGGAGTATCCATCCACTTGTTCTATTGTTTTGGAGCTATCCTGTAATTTTGTGCAGAACAGCCAAGACTCCACAGTAAATGAAACATTGTTATTCCAGCCGATGTATCTCCCCCATTATCAGCTGATTCCATGCCGGTCCGCTAAGTACGAAATTATCCGCTAGGTGGGGTCACCGGAAAGTAGTCATGTCGAAAAGGTGCTGGTCGAAAATACAACAAAACAACGATCAAAAAACTCAAAATTTTTTCGCTGTGTGGGGCAAAAGACGACGTATGCAGCCGAAAGGTATTAAACATCAACACTTATTGGAAAGTAGCCATACAGTGACGCGGTAATCCTTAAACTTTGCCAAAATTATTTGGGCCTTTATTAATATTGCTTACACTTTTAAAGGGTAATTAATTAAATAATCCATCCAAGGATTGTGTACACATGTGGAGATGAGTCAGAGTGAACTTTAGTCGGATGTTATTCTTTTATGTTGCTGCAAAATGTAAGCAGTATTCTCACAGTTATAATTTTGTATTTAATTTCAGATGACATTTTACAACTCTTTACTCACAATTGTGAGAAACAGTATTGACGTTGAAATATAATTTGAATTAGTTTCTATTACTATTCAAGTGCAGTGTTGGGACTCATGCTGGTATATATGGCTTTGGTTTGATACAATTTGCATGATAAAAGGCACCCAGAACCTGATGTAATTCTCACAGATGTCATGTGAAACCATTTGGATAGAGTTTGTGTTGTTTTCATGTTGCAAGACTAAGGAGCTTTTGTAAAATGTTTCATATATACAGTAGAACCTCTTTAAAGAGTGACTGAGATAAAGTAGCCTGATTAAAGGGTGGCCTGATTACAGAGGTTAGTCAGATCATCTACAGATGTACAGATCTCCATGACAAAAAAAAGACTGATAGAGTGGCCTTTTTCGAGGTGTGGCTGCTTGGAGGGGTCCTACTTGGACTGTAATTGATCTGCAACCAATCACTGGCATGCCGCACCATTGGTGCAGTGTTGTCCAAAAATGGCCCGCTTTTACAATGTGGCTGGGCCATTGGCCCATTCTTCCAAGATCCTAGATTGAACCCTGGTAAATAATAAAAAAGAAGGTGGCAGGCAAAAGGAAGCGGGCAGGGATGAGAAATATGGTTATCTGTTACTTGGCCTTACATATTTGTTATGTTGCGGTAGCTTTCTTTAAAGATAATGAACCTTGTGATGAGCATAGCTTGATGCAGGTGTTCTAGTTGACTCAGTTCATATGGCACCAGAAATACCTACCTGGCTGTAACTCAATTTCGTGGGTTGCTATCTCTGGGGTATTTGTTTGCCCAGAATTAGTTTGCATTTCCTAATCCTGTGACCAAGGTAAATGACATCAAGGTCTCGGTGGACACGGTGAAGGTCATGACTGACTGCCTTGGACACCCCTCTCAACTAAGGTTGTATTAGACAGAAAGGAGACAGGCAATGAATGGATGACATGTAGGCGGTAAGAACTCTGTCAACTTAGAGGACTGGGGTTCAAATCCACTTGCTGCAATTTCCATACATATTTTCGTCCATTGACAGTTGACATTTATGTGAGTTTCATCGCCCCATATGCTAGAGCAGGAGTGTGGAGACTCCACACTGGAATATACCCCGGCTATGAGACAGCCAAAGAAGAAGAAGACATTAGCAGAGATGGATGTGTAACAACAATGACTGGATGAAAGCAGTGGCGTTCTAGGATCTCGCAAAGAGGCAGCCATGCCTAGTTACCAATTAGTTTACCATGCTGAAATGTATAAATATAGGGGGGGATATAAGCCAAAAGGGGCCATGACCCAATGCCCCCCCCAAATATGCCACTGGATGAAAGTAAGGTATCTTTGGTTACCCTGGTAGTTAAAAAAATACAGTAGCTAAAACATAATCTTTCTAAAGTAATTTAATAAAAAAAATGTATTAATAATTAATTGAAGTTTGTATGAATACGAATAGTTTCATTTTAAAACATATACCGGTACATACAAACAATGGGAGGGGGAGTTATTTTATATGTTAAAGAATCTATTCAGGCTTATGAAATAAAACTAGAAAGGGAAGCAGATTGCGATGAAGCTGTTTGGTGCAAAATTGTTTCAGGTAATTCAAAATTAACTATTGGATTAGTTTACCGAAGTCCAAACATAAACGAAGAGGACATAACAAAAATAAAAAACGCTATAAAGGAAGTTAGTAAAGGGGAATGTATCATAATGGGAGATTTTAACCATGGACACATACAATGGAATTCTCTAGAGAGCACAGGGATTGAGGACCAACAATTTCTATTTTTAATCCAGGATAGCTTTTTTACTCAGCACGTACTAGAACCAACCAGGGGAGAAAATGTATTAGATATAGTTTTGTCATCACAAAAAGAATTAGTGGACAATGTAAAAATATTTGAACCATTGGGTAATAGTGACCATAATCAAATACATTTTGACATCAATGTAAAATCAGAAAGTAAAAATAAGAAAACGTACAAGAGAAACTTCCACAAAGGTAACTACAAAGATATGAGAAAATACTTAGCAAAGCTAGATTGGAATAACATGCTGATGAATAAGACCGCAATTGAATGTTGGAATATTATCAAATATGAAATTGACAGTATCATCGATAAATTTGTTCCCTTCCAAAAACAAGGAAAACGGTGTAGAAAGAAACACTTGTCAAAAGAGGCTATTAGAAAAATAATGCTAAAACAAACTATGTGGAGGGTTTATAGGCGTACCAGAAAGGACGAAGACTATGCAAAATACAAAGAGGCACTTAATGCAGCTACAACTGAAATCAGACAATCTAAAAGAAGCTATGAGCAAAAACTAGCATGTAACATAAAAAATGACAGCAAGAGTTTTTATGCATATGTCAGGAGTAAACAAAACGTACAAGACAAGGTTGGACCTCTAGAAGACAGTGCTGGAAATATAATATCACGGGTTTTTAATGGCGGAAGACCTAAATGGTTACTTCAGTTCAGTGTTTACCAAAGAAGATATTAGTTCATTACCAGTTGCTGATGCTAAATTTCAGGGGGCTAAATCTGACTATTTAGGTCCGTTAGTTGTAACTCCAGAATTGGTAGCTAAGAAAATAAAGGCAATGAAAGATAACAAATCACCGGGAGTGGATGGGATTCCTCCAAAATTACTAATGGAAACAGTAGAACAAATCAGTATACCACTTGCAAGAGTATTCAACTTGTCATTAAAAGAGGGAGTTGTTCCATTTGAATGGAAAGAAGCAAACATCATACCATTATTTAAAAAGGGTTCGAGAAATAAGTCAGAGAATTACAGACCATTGAGTTTAACGTCAGTGATTTGTAAATTATTAGAAAGGTTAATTAAAGACCATATGGTGGAATTCCTCGTTAAGCATAAATTATTAAATTCATCTCAACATGGTTTCCTTAAAGCGAGGTCATGCTTAACAAATATGTTATGTTTTTTGGAAGAAATCACTAAGTGGATAGACGTGGGATCGCCAGTAGATATTATCTACTTAGATTTTCAGAAAGCTTTTGACAAAGTGCCACATCAAAGATTACTACTTAAATTAAAAGCCCATGGTATCGGGGACAGCATAACTGACTGGATAGAACAATGGCTGACTGACAGAAGACAACGAGTTGTAGTAGATGGAGAAGTTTCAAATTGGAAATCGGTTTTGAGTGGGGTACCTCAAGGATCAGTATTAGGACCTATATTATTCTTAATTTATATCAATGACTTGGACGACAGTATAACAAGTAACGTACTGAAATTTGCGGATGACACAAAACTGTTTAGAAAGGTTAATACTGATGGTGATAAACAACATTTACAAAACGATCTAGACAGATTAGTGAAATGGTCTGAGAAATGGCAGATGTTGTTCAATTTTGGGAAATGTAAATGCTTACATACAGGACATGGGAACTTGAATGTAAACTATAAAATGGGAGATACTGTTCTGGGTACTACTGTAAAAGAAAAGGACTTAGGAGTTACAATAAGCGCTGATATGAAAGTTTCAGAGCAGTGTGGTATTGCAGCTTCAAAGGGTAATCAAATTCTTGGATTGATTAGAAGAAACATAACATACAAGGGAAAAAAGTTAATTATACCTCTTTATAAAGCAATAGTTAGACCTCATTTAGAATACTGTATACAAGCATGGAGACCATATCGTAAGAAAGATATAGATACGCTTGAACGCATACAAAGGAGAGCAACTAAAATGATTCCAGAACTGAGAGACCTTAGTTATGAAGAACGCCTGAAAGAATGTGGTTTAACAACTCTAGAGACAAGGAGGTTAAGAGGAGATCAGATTGAAGTTTTTAAGATATTGAATGGGTATGAAAATATTGATAGAAATATGTTTTTCTCACTCAAGAAGGATAGCAGAACTAGAGGACATGAGGTAAAATTAGTAAAGGATCAATGTAGATTGGACATCAGGAAGCACTCGTTCTCACAGAGGACAATAAATGAATGGAACAAATTGTCTACAGATTGTGTAACTGCTAGCAGCGTGAATATGTTTAAAAACAAGGTTGACACATATCTCAGGAGGGCGGGTTATAAGTAGATGAACATTGTTGGACTCTCGATAAGCCAATGGCTTCCTTGTCCACTTGCCATCTGGGCCTTTGGCTTGGATGGCAAATCTTGTTAAATCTTGTTAAACATGCGTTAAAATGTAATTAAATTTATGGAATGGAATGACTTCAGGTGTAAGAAGAACATCACACATATTTACAATGACATATCCATCACAGGCACATCTATGATGTGACAGTATTCAGGACAGAAGGAGTAGCATTTGATGCACAACTGGCAGCCTCCTGGCTTGCGATATCAGCTCTGATTTCTCAAGCCATTTGGATGATGACATACAACTATTACACCAAAGACACATTAACATCCATCACTGCGATTATCTGCGAGTTCTCTACTGAATCATGCAAGCTTAACTATCTTTTATGGAATCGTTGTTTACATTGAACATGGTGACATTCAAGTACTCTAGAATTACCGCCTACACCATATGAATAATCACAGGTTATGAGTGCATCGTTGCACACAGTAATTCTTGTTTGCATTAACCTGTATTGATTTACACTATGGCCAATATGTTTATATTGTTGACACATCCGCTGGTGACTCAACTGTAGAAAAGCACTTTGAGTAGTACAGGCCATTGATCCCTCCACCTGTTGAAACAAGTGCGTGACACGTGTGACGTATTTCTTCTTTAACATATCCCGTTAGTCGCTGATGTAACATTGTCTGCAGTGTCAGGGATCGATACCACAGCACGGTGTTGTGGTGTCTGACGATTTTACTGTTAACAGCATTAGTGTAAATGTATTACACGTGCAGAGAGGTGCATAAGGATAGCATATTGTTTGTCAAGTCTATGAGGTGTCCCTGTCACTGTATGTGGGTTATCCCAGTTTATTTTTATGAAGTCCTCAATGGTTGCTGGGAAGTCTAAACACTCAACCCAGTTGAGAGCACTAGGAGTATCATGTTTTTGATCACTAGATGGCGGGCATGTATAAACGCAATGCATCATGGGATCGATTGTACAACTTGTACTTCAAATTAGATACATGATTGTTTCAGTGCACGGCAAAAGATTCATGCAAATTATGTGTTGTACTTCCGTCGACAATGTCGTCATATTAGTGTTATATTATGCACCAGAGGTAGAGGTACCACGGATTATTTAGGGTCGCCTCTAGTGATTTTTGGTGCTGTGATCCACAAAATATAAAAATGATTTCCAGTCAATAAAATGTTGCATGCTCGAAGAATACCTAAAATCGTCCCATTTAAGACACTGACTTGACAACGGCATGCACTTGTCATTTCTAATGCAGCACTCCATTTAACCTTGTTAAATACTTTTGTATTACCCATGCCGCGTGGGCTGCGCAATCAATACTCCACCAAATGAGCTTCCTAATTGCAAGCTGCCACTGCTCATCTCACAAGAGGCAATTACAAAAACACGACGACCAGAACTTGCTCATCTACAGCCATCAGGTTATTGAACACGCTGGTTGCCCGAACCGATTTTGTTTTTTTCTGATTGCACCAGTGCTAATGGACTTTATCTGCCTTTGCAGCGAGTTCAGTGAACAACTGGAGGACGTAACGAGATCCATCAGGGAGGGCTGGGCCCGCACGTGGTCCCCCCGGGATCTCGGCAGCAATGAGACGCCCGACGCGAATGGCAGTCCACACGGCAGTGCTGCCAGTGGCACGGCTTCTGGTGATATCACGGGCACGATGGCTCTGATGGAGCAACTCATTGAGGACATCCACATGGACCAGGAGGAACTGAGGTGTCTTCTCGCACAGGATGTAGGTACTACCCCCTTTGTCTCTCTCACTCTGTGTTTCCGGGTGCATGGCCAGAAATTTGTGATTACATGTTTGACTTCATGTGTCAACACGGAAGTGATAAATAGATGAATGAGCTTTTGCAGGGTTCAGGCTAGAACTACAGGGGACAGTTGAACACAAATAGGTACCTGGGGATTGTATTAAAAAAACAATATTTGGGCAGCTCAGCAGGATAAGGGTGCACCCTGCATTGCCCCATTGAATAAGGTAATGTCCAATACCATATGTTGGGCTGCCCAATGGGCCAAGGCTTCATCCTGGGCTGCTCAAGGACTAAACCCTGCAAGCTATTGAGCTATATCGTAATAAATTAAAGTTACTGGTGGTATGTTTTATTAGTAGACACTGCAATAATTTTAGTGGTGAAATTGAAAAGTTGAATCCTGCTTAAACCAGCAGCTGCTGTGAATTGAATCTTACTGATGGTCAAGGTTTGCCTAAAAATACAACTGCTGGCATTTACCATACCTCATTTAGTTTATAACTGATCTGGCATCCAACTAATTAATTTAATTTAAATATGTATTGATATCAACCTGTTTCGTTTCAAGTTACTCGCATATTATACTCAATACTTGCACCAAATTTATGTTGTGACAAATGATACAAAACATGATATTATAATATTATTAGCAAATACAGCTGTCCAAAATTTGTTGTATACTTGCTATTATTTATTAACCATTTCAGGTCTGCAGCCCTGTCACAATGTGACTACTGAAGACTGCATTCCCTGGGCATTATTCAAAACATACATTATCATTTGATTGCATTTTTCACCAATAAATACTAACTTTTTGAATAGGAACTCCATATATATTCTTGAACTAGAATGATCACGGTGATGAATAATTCAAAATGGCTGCCATAAATTGTCATAATCAATCTTATCAAATAACATTTGTAGTTCGAAATGTAAGTATCAAAACTATTTGATATAATATTCATATTGAATGTAAACACGATTATACCCAATCCCGCTATAGCGGGCAATCGACCGCAAATGTCACCAGTACGGCTGCCCATTGTAGCGGGCAACTGAACTGCAATGGTTAAGCCCAGCATACACGTCACAATGCGACTTGTCTACAACAACTTTTTGAGTCGCCAACGAGTTTGTCAAGATGTGTATTCACCCTCATGATGCAGCACTTTTGTCGAAGACAGTTTTTATCCAATTTTTGTCGCATTATGAATATCAAACATGTTTGATATTAAAGACAAGTTGTCGGGGATAAATCGTCGCCAACGAGTCGTGTCGTGGTGTGTATCCCAGTACACCCTCGGCGACTCGGCGACAGGTTTTCTGCCTCCTGAAATGTTTTGAGGCCCTCGGCCAATCAGGAGCCTCACCATAGTCATGGGGCTGTCTGTAAAAAACTGAAAATGGCACAGTTTGAGTGGAACATTGAATGCGAGGAAAGGCTAATTGCTTGGTGGCATGAGAGGCCATGCTTGTACGACTCGAGTTCAAAAGTGTACAGTAATCGAGAACAAAAAGTAAAGGCCTGGTAGGAAGTGGCCACTGCTACATCCAGCATGATTGACAACTTTCCCTTCTTTGCCGACGACGCTGTATAACAAGCCTTTCAGGGTCAGGGCTCTCCATTGCTGCGCTGACAGTCCCATTTTCGCGTAGTTACACAAGATTCTGCTGGGCAGTGGCAGACGTTCCTGCCACTGCCACCAGGAGTGCATGCATCAACATGTCGCTGACATGAGTTGTGTCGTGATGTGTGTGACCCCCCAGCTAAGGTGTCAGCGACTCATCTTGTTGCCGACAATTTGTCTCTGATGAGTCTGAGACAAATTGTCACCGACAGGTTGTCGCGTCGTGAAGTGTATGCAGGGCTTAATGCATGTAAGATTTAGTTTAAATATAGTATATAGTAAATATTGATAGAAATATTTTTATCTCACTCAAGAAAGAGGATATGACATTAGTAAAGGATCAGTGTAAATTTGATATCAGGAAGTACTTGTTCTCACACACAGGACAAGACAGTAAATGAATGGATTGTGTAAATGCTAGCAGCATGAATATGTTTAAAAACAAGGTTTACACATATCTCAGGAGGGCGGGTTACACATAGATAAAAAATTTTGAGCTCTTGATAAGCCAATGGCTTCCATGTCCACTTGCCACCTGGGCCATTGTCTTGGATGGCAATCTTGCAAAACTTCTTGTTAAATGTACGTTAACATCTTGTTCTTCTCTTTATGCCACAACACTAGCATTGCTATCACTGTGCTGCTAATTCCAAAGCCTATGGCTATCAAGTCTTTGTCTGTTTGAGATTTTTATATCAAGCTCAGGCTTCAAGGCCTGAGCTTGTTTGCTACATACAGGAAAACGCATAGAATAATTGTTAGCAACAGTCATTTAATTATTGTACCTACCTTAAATTCTTTACTTATAGCCGCAGCTTCAATTGCAATATTATGTGACTAAAGTTAGGAAGAAATTGTCAAAGTTCTGGTGTGACTTTAACTACAGTAACTAGCAAAAAAAAAAGTGAATGTCAGGTTGCTGGGTTGTCGTAGTAAAAGCTAGAATGGTATGATAATAATGGCCTATAATCAAGAAAAAACAAAGTCAGATGTATCAATAAAACATTGTATTACAATAAACAAGCAATGTTGCATTATACATCACCAGAGCTACTAACTGCCAATGTCCATAGTCACCAGAGTTGGTCACTAACATCAGGTCCAGCTGATCAGGTCTAAAATCCTTTGAAGTCACTGTCGCCATCCTCATCACTGTCAAGGAACGCTGCCGGGACCGGAATGGTGGCGGCGTCCCATGTATCCGAGTCGGAATTATCGTCGCTTGCAGCCGCACACATCGCATCCTTGTAGTGAAAATATTATAAATGTATATCAATGAAAGACAAATTAACAGCTAACACAAACATGCTCATTGAGAAAAGCAATTATTAAGTGTCAAATAAAAGTAGCAAATGTGGGGTGGTCACTCACCCAAAAGCCCATATTCATATTGTTCGTGTAGGTTTGTTTATAAATATTGCTAAGCAGCTTCGGAACCTGAACTTGTACAAGGTGTGAGTTATGTCAAAAGGCACAGTGAACCGTATTATTAGGAAAGAAATCTTATTTGAACGTTGTGCTGCTAAATGTACTAAAAAGGTTAATGAAACATACACACAGTTAATGAAACAGTTAATATAGTAGTAATATACCTTAATGAATTACTGCTGATAGTTCACATTCCTCCATTAATGATGTGCTAGAGTATGCCTGTTCCAAGTGTTGTACATAGTCTTCTCTTTCAAGTGGTCAGACAGGTCAACCAGCCTTATTCCATCATCAACACCATGGTAACAAGAGGCCACTTCTGATTTATCAATGCATTCATTGACAGCTGCCTATTGCATAATTGGAAACAGATTGTCCACACTGTTAAATTATGCACAATTTCACAGTCCAAACGAAAGCCTAAATGATTGATGAATTTATTATTCATTCCATTTATGAGTGTAGCAAGAAATGTGGAAAATAGCCATAAAACTGATTTGTGTGGTATTAACAGTATTATGACATAATTTTAATTATACAGTAATCTTTTTCAACAGAGAATAGCATTCATGCCAAGTTTGAAGGTGTTTCATCCACTAGGCATAGAAAAATTAAGGGCGAGGAGTTAAATATTAAAAATAATTCTTTGTAAAACTGAAACTGGGAACAGTACAATGAACCCACGTAGAGACCACCCCAGTGACTGAGATAGTGGCCCGATTAAAAGGGTTGCTTGGTTACAGAGGCTAGTCATATGTACAGATCTGGCAAAAAACAGACATGATGGACTGGCTGTTTTCAAGGGGTGGTCATTTCCGAGGTGTGGCTGCTTAGAGGTTTTTATTGTAAATCTTGCAGTTCGGAGGTTTGCCATCTACCCTCTCCTAAGCATGTACTGGTGACAGTACAAAGGGGTTGTGATTTCAGCTCTGTGTGTTAGCTTTCCTAATGGGTAGAAGTTGTCTATCTTTCACCTGACAAGCTGAACGGGCCCTGAAGTTTGGATAGCTTGGTCTGTTTGAAAGACGCCTGCTCTAGTACACCGGCTTTGGTGCATCATATCAGATGCTGCTCTTAAGTGGTGCTTTGACGTGTTATCTCCATGTGGAAGGTCAGACGTTTACAGGATGTCTCTCCAATTATCTCTACAGGTTGCTAGAGTACTTTCTCATGGGTGGTGGTTTAGTTCAGAACAATGCAACAGGTGGTAGCACTATTTGTAATGATGTCCCTTTATAAAAAACATATGGTGCATTGCCATACTTGGGTTGGCCACCGCTTGGATTTGGAGATATTTTCTCATAACCTACTGTTTCTATGGTAAATCCAGCTTTAAGTTATAATTTAGTACAGCTTTGTATTATATAATTTTTCATTTTGTTTCTCATCATGTCTAAAGTTAGTAGTGCTATGCTGCTCCCATTTGACTAATTACTGTAACGGGGAAGAGCCAAGTGGATTAGATTTAATATAGCCACGTATGGCTACTATCTCCATTTAATTGTGAGCGTAACCACATAGCGATTCCAATTTGCACACCGATTTATTATAACAAATACAAACTCAACATCTGGTAAAAGACCTGGGGTATAAAATAGTAACAGCTAAATAAAATTTAGTGTATCTTAAAGCAACCAAAAGAGAGTGCTACTTGCTACCTGAGCATGTACCCTGACCTAGAGCCTTCCACACAACCACCGACCTAAAACCCACCTGGAAGAAGACCTCGATCCTCCTGTGTCACCGGGTTTTGTACATAGTGCCCCCCCCCTTACATCATGTGATTACTGTTTTAATTTATGCAATACTCCTGGCCCTCTAGTGGGTAATTAAATACTGTATGGTGCTCTCTGTGGCCCCAAATATATGTCTATTCATCCTACGATAATTCCCCCCTGCTAAACTGAAATTTGTCCCCAAATTTATACACTTGTCAAACACTGAACAGATCAGCTTCATAAGTTGACCTGACCTTATGTTTATTATGCTCCAAACTATGTGCCTTTACCCTTTTGTGAATTTGCTGTAGAATTAAGTTGTGGTAAACTATTCTACAATATATTCTGCCATTGTGGTACATTACACAGCAGACATTCACATAACTGCACATGTCAGTCATTATACATTGAATTCATACAATTTCCAGGTCCACACTCTCGATAATGAGTGACATGTCACTGTTCATGTGACTGATTAGTGTTCGACCCGTCAGTTTGAATACAGGTGGTGTGCCTGAGTCCATTGTTACACATTGTTACATGAGTAGGGAGTAGACATTTGGGGCACCAGAGGGCACCACACAATATTTATATCTATTCACCCTACGATGGTATGTAAACAGCAGGTATTTCAGATGCATTATTTTCATCACCATGTGGTTCCATTCCCTCGGAAAGTGCTATTTTGGATTGCCAACCCCTTCCGTGTTATGCTGTTCTGACCAGATGTTGATATTTCGTGTTCCTCACCCATGCCTTGTAATTGTTTGTTTTTTGTCTTTTACCCTCCACCATTCCCTCCAATATTTCCCGTTGTATTCCTTCTTGTCTGGTGATGTGCATGACCGACAAAATTTAGTTTGTTTTTTGCATTATGCGCTTTGATAAATGTGACAATCTGGCCATGTCTGTGATATACTAGTGCTGTGGTGTTGGACGAATATAGCCACTCGTGTCCCGAGAGACTGCCTGCTCGGTGCACAGATGGCATCATTGTATTTGGTAATCATAATTGATTACATTAATAATTTAGTTACCCCGGAATGCTTCAGCATGTAACAATGCGTGATGCTCTGGTGCTTTTTAGCTGACATGATGCAATATGTTGTCACTAGAGACTGCTTTATTCAACGATATTCAACATTGTATATCGACTCATCCAAATTTGCTGTGGGTGCTTTATTTAGCTGGCTATTGTATAGAACTGAATGCCAAAATAGTAAGACATGTCATTGTTGTACAGCATTGAACCTCTCTAAAGAGACCAACCAAGTGACTAGGATATATAAGTGGACTGATTAATGGGGTGGCTGGCCCATTTACAAATATTATAGTAATGGTTAGATGTGGCAAAAATGGTGAGAGAGTGGCCATTTTGAAGGGCTGTCCATTACCAATGATGGGCTATATTTAAGCAAACCTATTATTGCACAATGAAAGAAGTTGCATGTGTGCTTTGAGTTTCCAGTGAAAAAAAACAGAACCCCAGAGAGAACAATACATTGTACGAAACACAGAGGCCAACCTAGGTGACTATGGGAAGAAAAAGTGAAAGAATGGCCAGTCATAAATAAGTAAAAGGGATAACAGCAGGAAACTGACCGTGAAAGCCAACCTGCATTCCAAAGTAGACATAGAAGATCAGTATGATGTACCTTTCATTGATCACAGTTAGGGAGTAGATGGGGGAAAGAAGAAACATGCAGAGACAGTCCTCTTTCAAGGGCAGTTACAAGCAGCCTGTGCTATTACTTCATGTTAAAGATGATAGAGGCTGAAAGAGGGTCTCCAGGCAGCTTCAGGGGGTGCCACATTGCTAATTCAGGGGGTGCCACATTGCTAATTCATGTACACATCATTCATAGCTGTTACATGTACAACTCTGAATGGTGTCCTAGAATGTTTTACCGAAGAAAGACGACTATAGATGGGGAGATAAAGAGGAGCCGTTCAGTGATTCAGCATCTGTGATAGATGCAAATAGGGCAGGCATTTACAAACGTTGAGTGCTATGTAGTGCCTTCTCCTTAGCTGATTGGGACAGATAAAAATTGTAGGATTTGACAAGCATACTCCTGCAGGCCAGTGACAAGCCAAAAAGCAAAGTGTGCAATTTCCATAAATAGTTAATCATAATACAGGCTACCCGAAATAACCCGTGACATCTCTGGTACTATATATAATACAGGCTACCCGAAATAACCTGTGACATCTCTTGTAGTACATAATACAGGCTACCCGAAATAACCCGTGACATCTCTGGTACTATATATAATACAGGCTACCCGAAATAACCCGTGACATCTCTTGTAGTACATGATACAGGCTACCCGAAATAACCAGTGATATCTCTTGTAATACATAATACAGGCTACCCGAAATCACCCTTGACATCTCTTGTAGTACATAATACAGGCTACCCAAAATAACCCGTGACATCTCTTGTAGTACATAATACAGGCTACCCAAAATAACCCGTGGCATCTCTTGTAGTACATAATACAAGCTACCCGAAATAACCCGTGACATCTCTTGTAGTACATAATATAACACTAATATCAAGGTGAAATCGCATGAGATTGTCAAGAGAAATACAACACATAATTCATGCGAATCTTTTGGCGTCCACTTAAACAATTGCATATCTATTCCAGCACATGCTCAGTCGTGTTCGAAGTTATTCAAACATCAGATCAGCTGATTTTTGCATTCCGATGCTAGTGTTTAATGGACTTCGTGACTCAATTTTCAATGGGAAATTTAATAGCATACTATATCCTGGTGTTTATGAACAAGCAAAGCTGCCATCCAGTCTTGCTCACTGTAATAAACCACAAATAAGCAGTGTAAGTGTCCAATGATGAATTGTTTATGTTGCACGCATTCAAAATATAGGGCTAGCTAGTTGCTGCGCTAACACCGGTGCCAGTTTGTGCATAACAGATTAACTGGTAGAGGTGTTAGTCTAGCAAGGTGTAAGCAGCTGTTTTCTATTTAGATTTGTACTGCATTTAATGAGCGTGTAATGCTGATGTTATCCGCTTTGACAAGGATGTTAGTAGCTTGTAAAAAATCCTAATTTATTTTTGTTTTTACCCAATCTAACGATCAAATTTAATTCTTTTGATATTTTTAACAAAAGTACTCTTATTAGACCAATTGCACATACCACTAGAACTAAATATATATATATAAACACACACTACATGTTTGAATATCAATGGACCTGACCGTGGAAGAGAGGACAACCACTGAAGAGGTGAAGTAACCAGATCAGGAATGACACCGTGGAGGAGTGACCAGATCAGAAATGACACTGGAGTGACCAGATCAGGAATGACACCGTGGAGTGACCAGATCAGGAATGACACCATGGAGTGGCCAGATCAGGAATGACACCGTGGAGTGACCAGATCAGGAATGACACCGTGGAGTGACCAGACCAGGAATGACACCGTGGAGTGACCAGATCAGGAATGACACCATGGAGTGACGACATCAGGAATGACACAGTGGAGTGACCAGATTAGGAATGACACTGTGGAGTAACCAGATCAGGAATGACACCGTGGAGTGACCAGAACAGGAATGATACCATGGAGTGACCAGATCAGGAATGACACTGGAGTGACCAGATCAGGAATGATACTGTGGAGTGACCAGATCAGGAATGACACTGGGCTCCCACTATTGACAGCAGGGCGACATGCCATAAACAAAACAGAATGGAGGGGTGCAACTTACCGGAGGACAGTGAGGGGTCAATATGGCCTATGCTTTTAAGTCAAATAAGTCAAGTCAACAACCTGATTTGGGATGGGCTAAATGAATTGGGAGGGAGTTTTAAGTCATTACACCAAAACAGATGTTTGATTATCTCATCAAAGGGAAAGGCATATCATCCCCCAATTTTAAAAATTTCACTTATCAACTACACACTAATGAAATTTCCACCAACCAAATTACACACCTTACACAAGATTTATTGACCATATTTTATCATCTACATTATGGGAGTATTGATTTAAAAATCCTGGTATGCCGTATCAAATATTGCTTGTTCGATCCCTTCAGGAAAGCAATATCCCTGTCACTTCTGCTGATCTACGATGTGGGTTATTGAGTTTGGTATGGAATTGTGACTGGCTGATGCAATGCGTAATGTTTCTCAATTTAAGTACAAGACTAGCAAGAAAAATTTAGAACACTGCGCATGCCAGCGTCTTCTGTTAAGTTTTAACTTTGAATTGCATCACTGGATTCTCGCTATAGGAATATGTAGGACAATGGTCAAACTGTTTCATATATCCGATCTCCAGCATAGACCAGAAAGGGGATTTCAAACTTGTTCCTTTTAAGCGGATGATTTTGGCATCAGGAGTCTTTATAGTGGGAGCCCACTGTAATTGGTTTATGCAGTTAAGTGTGCAAGTATTACTTAGTTTAGACACATTTGTGATGAGTAAATTATAAAATGTATGTGTCTGGCATAAATGATGATTCCTTTAACTGCAAGGAGTACACCATATGTCATGTGTAGTTGGTGTTTGTTTCTCTTCAGTGTTTATATGAACTTTGAGAAGTGCTGTTACATAGATGTACATGTCATGTCTCGTACGTAGTACGTATGTGCATAAGTCTAGATATATGTATTGTAGCACATGTATAGAAACATGCACACATACAACAGATCAAACTACTGATGACCGATACATCATACAATTGCAGTGATATCCTGGGCAGCCAGCCTACATAGAGGAATAGATTTGAGCTGCATCACCAAACCAAAATCTGCCCCATCCCCCATTGTATTTTTTTTATTGATAATCAGATGAGTTTTGTGTAGATGCCTTGCAGCCATTTTGTATGTAGCAGAGTACAAGTAAAATAATACTGGTGCGGTTGCTCAATGGTTTGGTGCTTGCCTTGTCACCAGGAGGTGCTTGGCTTGAACGCCATGCCACATGGAGGTAGACGTGTAACCTGTAGTGAACTCACAGAGTGGTGGTCTTTAGCTATAACCTTGACAATACTGTAGTCACAATGTACATGTGTCTAATACAGACTAAGGCACCAGTTGTAAATGGAAGAAGAAAAAGGAAGAGAAAAAACTACGGACTGACCTAGAGCGTCCTTCTTCAAAGGTCCACATATTTATTAATGTTATGATAGTTTACATATAAATGTCAGTGAAATACGCTGAAAGTTACAAGAGTTAGGAATGCCTTAGTATGGTGAAGTTCTTGATGTTCGTTTCGCTATGATTTGTCTGAGTGTGTTTAACATACAGTTTCTGTCATAATTAGAAGCTATTTGCTCATGGCAGTAATGTAGCTGTTTTACTCTATGGTGTAATGTCACCATTTCTGTTTATGGGGAAAATTATTAAATACATTTTAAAAACAATAAATGATAGATACCATATACAATTCTCCAACTGATGTGACTATTGTTTTCAGAATGTAATTTTAATTGCAGCATGAGAAACAGATAACCATCCATTAATTTGCATGAGTATTAATTGCTTAGATGAAAAGAGTGTTATATGCCTGATGATGAGCTTAGGGCCTGAGGTGGCTATTCCTTTGTTCCCTTATGCAGCGGCAAGGCTTTATCTGTATCAAACATAAATACCTTGTTGCATTAAAGGTTGAGCCTCATGCTTTACTGGGCCCCATAGGATCTAACCACTCTAACCATGTGAGAATATATATTGCCTTGCAACACAATGAACCTTGCATGCTGCCAGGCATGTTTAAAACATCCATGTTATTTGTGGATCAAGAGCTAGCAGCTCTGTTTCATTTCTAATCAATGCTGATGCCGTATGAGAAACAGTCTATTTATTAAACACTACATTACATTGTGTGCATCTAGATGCCTACATTTGTAACACACTCTAAACCGAACACAGAAAACTTATGTAACATATGGCAACTGACACAAGTTGTTTGCTAAGAAATCGTCTACAGTTTCTAATTTTAATACATGCCAGTGTTAGATATAATGTGTTTAATACATGCCAGTGTTAGATATAATGTATTTAATACATGCCAGTGTTAGATATAATGTGTTTAATGTGTGTCATCTAAATGTTGTGTTTTATTCAGTAGTATAGTTTTTTTAAATATTGGGTAATATTAAAAAAAAATTGTTTTTTATTTATTATTTTATGTGTTGCTGGAGTGCTCTATGAAATAACCATATTATTATTATTTTTTATTAATAGTATTAGTATATAAAAAACTAAAACATTTATCTTAATTAAAATTATTAAATCAGCTATTATGACTGTTCGTTTTAGTAGCACTAGAAATTTAATGTGGCTGTATGTTCATTATATACAACACAGCGTTCATATTAGCAGTGGCGTATTTGGGGGGCATTGGGTCATGCCCCCTTGACTTAAATGTTTAGATTTTTTCTCGTATTTTTCTGTTGCGTCACTACATGGGTGATAGTACGTGTGACTAGGCTTGGCCCCCCTTTGGCCCCCCTTTGGCCCCCCTTTGGCCCCCCTTTGCGAGATCTTAAATACCCCACTGCATATTAGTCACTGAGAAGACAGAGCCAAACTTAATTAATCATGCAATCATTGTATCCGGAGCGAAATGTAAACATCATTGTTTTCACTGATCCACCCTGAGAAAACATCACAGCAATGTCAGAATGTCCCCTTGAACTTTAAGTAGGACGCTGACTTGGCCATTGTTTTTATTCTTTGGTGACTAGGGACCGACATGTTCTTGTAGTTTATCTGCTCTGTCAGACATGACTCAGACAAGGGAGTCATTCCCTAGATTAATTTATCCAGCTCCAAGTTCCCTCTTGCCTTAAAACACTCCCATGTGTAAGGAAGCTTGGTTTATAGACAGCATAATGTTGGGAAGGGTTAATTAAGGTATATTTAGTATAATGTTGGACTCTCGATAAGCCAATGGCTTCCTTGTCTACTTTCCATCTGGGTGTTTGCCTTGGATGGCAATCTTGTTAAATCTTTTTCATTCAAGAAATAGAGACCTCAGTTTTCTTAAAGCTGATGATAGTATAGTTTTTGGTGGACATTTTCCAGTTATTGTGTTCACTCATCCGTGTATGAGAAATATACATTCCTATTACCAAACATGTTTTTTACTACTTCATGTGAGAAACGATTGAGAGAAATAAGTGATAGACTGAGGGCTGAACAAAAACCATGTCCATAGGGTGATTGAGGTGGGCATGGGTGACATTCACTGAACTGTGGGCAGCTGTGGGTGACATTCACCGAACTGTGGGCCGCCAATGGTGACATTCACCGAACTGTGGGCAGCCATGGGTGACATTCACCGAACTGTATGCAGCCATGGGTGACATTCACCGAACTGTGTGCAGCCATGGGTGACATTCACAGAACTGTGGGCAGCCATGGGTGACATTCACCAAACTGTGTGCAGCCATGGGTGAAATTCACTGAACTTGGCTTACAGACAATTATTACAATTTAGTTATTTATTTAAAAAAATTAATTATTTAATATTAATATAATTTTATTATTTCATACTAAATTTTTATTCGGATGTTTTTTATTTTAATGTAATTTAATTATTTTATTTTAATGAATTTGTTTAATGAAATGTTATGTGATTTTAATGTCATTTAGTTTAAAGCGCCTTGAGTAGTTTTTAACTAGATTTGGCGTTATATAAGTGAACTATTTATTTATGAACTGTGGGTGACTGGGTGACATTCACTGAACTGTGGGTGGCCATGGGTGACATTCACTGAACTATGGACGGCTATGGTGACATTCACTGTACTGTGGGTGGCCATAGGTGACATTCACTGAACTGTGGGTGACTATGGGTGACATCACTGATGAGCCCCAACATCAGTCCAATGACAGAAGTAATGTTACGTTTCAACGATGGACACACCTGAGGTTTTGAAAACACCGCAGGTATGAATATACTTTAAATTAACTTTAATCTTTTATAATCCTAGTTCTGCCAATGGCAATCTTGTTAAATCTTTTTCATTCAAGAAATAGAGACCTCAGTTTTCTTAAAGCTGATGATAGTATAGTTTTTGGTGGACATTTTCCAGTTATTGTGTTCACTCATCCGTGTATGAGAAATATACATTCCTATTACCAAACATGTTTTTTACTACTTCATGTGAGAAACGATTGAGAGAAATAAGTGATAGACTGAGGGCTGAACAAAAACCATGTCCATAGGGTGATTGAGGTGGGCATGGGTGACATTCACTGAACTGTGGGCAGCTGTGGGTGACATTCACTGAGCTGTGGGCAGCTGTGGGTGACATTCACCGAACTGTGGGCCGCCAATGGTGACATTCACCGAACTGTGGGCAGCCATGGGTGACATTCACCGAACTGTATGCAGCCATGGGTGACATTCACCGAACTGTGTGCAGCCATGGGTGACATTCACCAAACTGTGTGCAGCCATGGGTGAAATTCACTGAACTTGGCTTACAGACAATTATTACAATTTAGTTATTTATTTAAAAAAATTAATTATTTAATATTAATATAATTTTATTATTTCATACTAAATTTTTATTCGGATGTTTTTTATTTTAATGTAATTTAATTATTTTATTTTAATGAATTTGTTTAATGAAATGTTATGTGATTTTAATGTCATTTAGTTTAAAGCGCCTTGAGTAGTTTTTAACTAGATTTGGCGTTATATAAGTGAACTATTTATTTATGAACTGTGGGTGACTGGGTGACATTCACTGAACTGTGGGTGGCCATGGGTGACATTCACTGAACTATGGACGGCTATGGTGACATTCACTGTACTGTGGGTGGCCATAGGTGACATTCACTGAACTGTGGGTGACTATGGGTGACATCACTGATGAGCCCCAACATCAGTCCAATGACAGAAGTAATGTTATGTTTCAACGATGGACACACCTGAGGTTTTGAAAACACCGCAGGTATGAATATACTTTAAATTAACTTTAATCTTTTATAATCCTAGTTCTGCCACATTTGTTGGTTGAAATCTGTTTTTTACTTGAAATACTGTTTAAAATGTAATATAAAAATGTTCTTAATTAATAACATTTGTATTCTGATTGAGCATCATAATTCATCAGGCTATAAATTTTACCTACTTCAAATTAAATCTGCCAGGTTTCACTAGAAATCTGCCTAGCATCTAAATTATTTGTGCACCAACTGCTATGAGTTTGTTATTTGTTTTTATATTTGTCTGATGAACACAATAAAATATGTACTTTATCACAATTTTTCCATTTTAAACAAATCTGTATTAAAACGTGATTTGGCCATATGCCTTCCAAAATCCAAACAAATCATATTGCATTTGGGAAATCCATACAGTGCAGCAAGTATGTGGTTAAAACTGTTGCTCACTTTCTCATGAGTATTAAAACGACACTATGCTAATTAAATCTCGGACACAATAATTTCGCAAAAACTGGTAGACTGAACACCCAGGGCAGCCTATCTGTAAACAGACAAAAGCTAATTAGAGCAAGACACATTACTGTTGATATGCGCAGCATGGAAACAGTGACCTCGACAATGAAATTGTCTGAACAGATCCCGTCGTACTAACCGAGTTTGTGCACTTACATCACAGGATGATATGTTTATTGCATGCGTGTCTGGCCGCGGTCCAGGGATGAGGAAGTACACTGTAAAGGTCATGCAAAAAAGAACGTTCACTGAGATCAGACCACAACTGGATTACTTCTGTTTCTTGTGCATATACAGCAATGAATATCGCTGCTTCGCTAGTTCAGCGGTTTTATTTAGTGCTATGCAATGGCTACCAAGCAGCAACACCAAGTCCAAGTTATAAATATGATTAAAGGTATAAAGTCTGACCTGTTTTTATTGTAAAATAATGATATATGCAGTATAAACTATATTTATTCTAACATTGATGATGGCCCAAATATGTTTTAATATAAACCGTAATTGTTAAATATAATTTTGACTGTAATATATGTTTGTGAGCATTGACCTTGCTGTTTAGCATAAATGCAATGAAAACATGATATTCAAGTCAAAATATTAAAATTAAACAGATACTGGTCAACATATTTGGGCTGTGAACATGTTAGAATAGATATGATTTATACCATTAATGTAATTTTACGATAGCAGCAATCAGACTTTGAACCTTTACAATTTAGAATATGAAACATAAATAAACAACTTTAACAAGATTGAACAAGATTGCCATCCAAGGCAAAGGCCCAGATGACAAGTGGACAAGGAAGCCATTGGCTTATCGAAAGTCCAACATTTTCATCTATGTGTAACCCGCCCTCCTGAGATATGTGTCAACCTTGTTTTTAAACATATTCACGCTGCTAGCAGTTACACAATCTAGATAATTTGTTCCATTCATTTACTGTCCTCTGTGAGAATGAGTACTTCCTGACATGCAATCTACACTAATGTTACTTCATATCCTCTAGTTCTATCTTTCTTGGGTGAGAAAAAATATTTCTATCAATATTTTCATACCCACTTAATGTCTTAAAAACTTCAATTTAATCTCCTCTTAACGTCCTTGTCTCTAGGGTTGTTAAACCATATTTTATTAGGCGTTCTTCAAAACTAGGGTCTTTCAGTTCTGAAATAATTTTAGTTGCTCTCCTCTGTATTCATTCAAGCGTATCTATATCCTTCTTATGATATAGTCTCCATGCTTGTATACAGTATTCCAAATAAGGCCTAACTATTGCTTTCTACAGAGGTATAATTAACTTTTTTCCTTGTATGTTATATTTCTCTTAACCCAAGAATTTGATTACCCTTTGAAGTTGCAATACCCCACTGCTCTGAAACTTTCATTTCAGTAACATATTGTTACTCCTAAGTCCTTTCTTTAACAGTAGTACCTAGAACAGTATCTCCCACTTTATAGTTTACATCCAAGTTCTTGTGTCCTGTATGTAGACATGTGCAACTATCAGTTGCAGGTCACCTTCATCCTTGTTTCTCAACAGAGCATCAATTTATATAATTACATTTTGTGGAGGTTACTCTTATAAGTTAACATAAAAAAGGTTTTGCAGGAAGTGGTGTATTTTTTGACAAATTTGAATGAGTCATATGCACTTTGGCTTCAGTTTTGCTCAAACATATGCAACTTTGTCGGTATTGACAGTATATATTTGAGTTATGTAAGAGCACCATGTGTTTATTCCGTCACATTTGTAGATCATATAAGATATATAAGAATGGCGCTCTGGAGGTCAAGAAATTTGTTTCTAATAGGAGTTTACTGCAGTCAAACACAATGTATTGGATATAATTATTAATTGACTGTGTATGTTATTGCTCGAATACGGCAATAGCAGCTGGTTTATGTTGTCGTCAAGCTACTGTCCCTGAATAAATTCAAGCTGTGTTGGCCGAGTTTATCAAAAACGCAAAAACCGGTCAATCTGACATTTAAGTAATTTCAAACAGCACAGATATGCGATTGTTTCAGCGCACGGCAAAGCAATCACGAGAATTTTTAGGTGCAGGTTCATGCTGTATCACGCACATGCTCCGTTGTCAGTTCGACAGTGTGTGAAAATGTAATTTTAAAATGCATGAGCACTCATCATAGTGTAGAATTGTCAATTAATAAAAACTTGATGAATTGTCTGTATTTGTATTGGGCCCAATATGGCTACCCCTCAAGCCAATGCCAAGATGAACATAGCGTATAAATAACGTATGTTTATGTTTGTCCACTTAACCATCAAACGTATACATTGCATATATGTGCTATTTATAGTGTGTGTGTGTTTATGTTAGAGTGCGTGTGCTGTATCATATGTACCGGTAAGGTCACGTCCTTGTGTGTGCTATATGTACTCTGTATGTGTGCTCAGTCGTGCATGTTTAATTGTGTGCGTGTGCAAGCATCTGTGTTAGCGTGGGTGCATAGTTAATGACTGGCTTCCATGCGAGATCCATTCGAGTGTGGGTCCTTGCGGAATCTGACAGGAATATTCAGCACGCTGTTGAGGAAGTTTGCATAAATGTTTTATTAAGCCGAGAAAAGGAAATTAACTGTGCAGTCGGCCTGATGGCATCAGACTCGTCCACCTCAGATTGAGGTAGGTGGTGGGCGATTTGATTTCGCCGGACCGACGTTTCGAGAATACCACCATGTCAGCAATGGGATGATATTGTGATGGTTGACACTACAAGACAGCGTGGAACGGACGGGTAATGTTTCTGCTCTGGAAACTCTGTGGCCTTCTTCTCGCCCTGATATTGAGCTGTTAAGGAAGAAGGGTGATGTTTTAATACTTTAAAGTTAATATACCATCAAAAGATATTTGGGATTGGTGGCAGCTTATATATGTTTTTCATTGTATGTATGTATGTTTCTGTTTATGTGTGTATGTACATATATACCTTCATACATGCATATTCGTCCATCTGCATGACATAGGTCTCTCCCAGTTAAATCCACTTTATGTAGTCTAATGATTCATGTCTCCTCAGTAGTAATGTTCCTGTCATCTTGATCATTTCATATCGCCATACAATCCTCCTAGTCTTCTACTTACATACTTTTAATGGCTGTCACTCTGCTGTTAACATGGTCCATGTAGTGGCTGCCATTCTGTTGTTAACATGGTCCATGGAGTGGCTGCCATTCTGTTGTTAACATGGTCCATATAGTGATTGCCATTCTGTTGTTCACATGGTCCGTGTAGTGGTTGTTAACATGGTTCATATAATAGTTGCTACTCGGTTGTTAATGTTGTCCCTATATGTTGTTAACATGGTCCATGTAGTGGCGGCCACTCTGTTGCTGACATGGTCCGTGTAGTGGCTGTCACCCTGTTGCTGACATGGTCCGTGTAGTGGCTGCCACTCTGTTGCTGACATGGTCCGTGTAGTGGCTGCCACTCTGTTGCTGACATGGTCCGTGTAGTGGCTGTCACCCTGTTGCTGACATGGTCCGTGTAGTGGCTGCCACTCTGTTGCTGACATGGTCCGTGTAGTGGCTGCCACTCCATGGTGTAATCCATCATCGTTCTTTCTCTGAAGGACCCTGAACATTGGCTACATATTTTTGTATGGCATATAAATGTGCGTCTAATACCCAACGAGATTGTAACAATAAGTAATAATTTTTCTGTGCACAATGATGTATATGCTAAGAGAAATGTGTACTATAAGAGAATTTATATAGGCTGATCAGTTGGTGTGGTGCAGTATGAACTGTGCATCCAGCCTTCTGAAATAAATCAGTTGAGAGAAGTTATTGCTCCTGTAGGGAGTAATTTCCAGGGTCTGAAACTCCTGTATACAGGGTGTATCTGTATGCATTTATGCATAGATGTGTTTGAAAAAACATTGTTCAGAGTGCTGTTCCAAATAGGTCTGCATGGCAGTCACATGTATCAGAACATCCTGGGGTAGAAATGTAGATCATGATGGAAATGTAAGCCTGTGTTTAGTTAATTGACTATAATTTAAACGTTCTCCATCTTTCGAAACCAAAAATATTCTCTGGAAATGATTTCAACATATGTACTATCAAAACTGGTTATACATGTCACATTCAAAGAACAACCTCATTACTCCACCTCCTGGGTGTCTATTTTCCAAAAATGTTATGATACTACTTGGCTTTATAAAGTAACTATTCAAGTATAATCATTAGATTGTGTAATAATGTCAATAGAGCAGATAATCTGGTGAACAGGACCGGCTTTAGCTTATTTTTGTGCCTGCATTTTCACTAATTGAACAATCGCTTGTCATTGTTGGATTAACTCTGATATGAATTAGTAATGTGGTAATTAAGTTGCTGGTGAACAGAATTCATGCAATTAGTGGCTGCTCCATTAATGTGTGTTTATTAACGCCTTGTGACTCATAAATATCTCCACTCAGCCTGATTAATCCTGGCACAGTGCATGTGTGAAAGTAAGGAACTGTATGGGCATGCAGCCCTGGAACCAGACAACCCTGGGGCCAGACAACTTAGTATAAACACTGCTGGCAACTTGTCTTGGGCAGGTTCAGGTAAATAATTGATGTACAAGCATTTATCCAGGACAACCTGTCTCCACTGACTAGCATTCTGTCGTTTTCTCACTTCTCTCTGTCCCTGTCTCTTTATATCCATCTTCTTCATCTTCTAGTGTTATTGTGGAGGACCTGATTGGTGTGTATTAGTGAGTTTTGCAGAGAGAGCTCACAAGCTTAGTGAGTCTGTGCGTCCATGACAGGTTAAACATCTACACCCTCTGTGGGATCTTTTACCATTTTGAAACAGCAGCTGAAGAACCCTGGTCCTTTTGATACAACCCTGGTCCTCTTGATAGGACCCTGGTCCTCTTGGTGGAATCCTGCTCCTTTTGATAGACCTGTGGTTCTCTTGATAGAATCCATGTCTTGTGATAGAACCCAGGTGCTCTTGATAGAACCTTGGTCCTTTTGATAGAACCCTGGCTCTCTTAATAGAACCCTGGTCATGTTGCTAGAACCCTGGTTCTGTTGATAGAATCCAGGTCCTCTTGGTTGAACCCTGGTCCTTTTTATTAGAACCCTGGTGCTGTTGGTATAACCTTGGTTCTGTTGATAGAATCCAGGTCCTCTTGGTTGAACCCTGGTCCTTTTTATTAGAACCCTGGTGCTGTTGGTATAACCTTGGTGCCCTTGATAAAAACCATGCCCTCTTGATAGAACCCTGGTCCTTTTGATAACTTGTAACTAGTCTGTCATACCATGCTACTACAGCTTGTAACTAGTCTGTCTTACCATGTTACTTACCATGCTACTACAGTTTGTAACTAGTCTGTCATACCATGCTACTATAGCTTGCAACTGGTATCATACCATGCTACTACAGCTTGTAACTAGTCTGTCATACCATGCTACTACAGCTTGTAACTAGTCTGTCTTACCATGCTACTGCAGCTTGTAACTAGTCTGTCATACCATGCTACTACAGCTTGTAAGTAGTATGTCTTACCATGCTACTGCAACTTGTAACTAGTCTGTCATACCATACTACTGCAGTTTGTAACTAGTCTGTCTTACCATGCTACTACAGCTTGTAAGTAGTCTGTCATACCATGCTACTGCAGCTTGTAATTAGTCTGTCTTGCCATGTTACTACAGCTTGTAACTAGTCTGTCTTACCATGCTACTGCAGCTTGTAACTAGTCTGTCTTACCATGCTACTACAGCTTGTAACTAGTCTGTCTTACCATGCTACTACAGCTTGTAACTAGTCTGTCTTACCATGCTACTACAGCTTGTAACTAGTTTGTCTTACCATGCTACTACAGCTTGTAAGTAGTCTGTCATACCATGCTACTGCAGCTTGTAATTAGTCTGTCTCACCATGCTACTACAGCTTGTAACTAGTCTGTCTTACCATGCTACTGCAGCTTGTAACTAGTCTGTCTTACCATGCTACTACAGCTTGTAACTAGTCTGTCATACCATGCTACTACAGCTTGTAACTAGTTTGTCTTACCATGCTACTACAGCTTGTAAGTAGTCTGTCATACCATGCTACTGCAGCTTGTAATTAGTCTGTCTTACCATGCTACTACAGCTTGTAACTAGTCTGTCTTACCATGCTACTACAGCTTGTAACTGGTCTGTCATACCATGCTACTACAGCTTGTAACTAGTCTGTCTTACCATGTTACTTACCATGCTACTACAGTTTGTAACTAGTCTGTCATACCATGCTACTATCGCTTGTAACTGGTATCATACCATGCTACTACAGCTTGTAACTAGCCTGTCTTACCATGCTACTACAGCTTGTAACTAGTTTGTCATACCATGCTACTTACCATGCTACTACAGCTTGTAACTAGTCTGTCATACCATGCTACTATAGCTTGTAACTGGTATCATACCATGCTACTACATCTTGTAACTAGTCTGTCTTACCATGCTACTACAGCTTGTAACTAGTCTGTCTTACCATGTTACTTACCATGCTACTACAGTTTGTAACTAGTCTGTCATACCATGCTACTATAGCTTGTAACTGGTATCATACCATGCTACTACAGCTTGTAACTAGTCTGTCTTACCATGCTACTACAGCTTGTAACTAGTCTGTCTTACCATGCTACTATAGCTAGCTTGATGCTAGGCTACCCACAACAATCGTAAGTTGCTTCACTGTTTGATGTTTTTGTTTCTACATTAAATACAGATATAATATCACCTTCTGCATGAATGTGACTTTAGACGATGTAAGTGGAACCACTTAATGTTACAATGTCTCAAACCATAGTATCTCATGACTTGGTAATTTTAATGCTAGTTTAGTTAAACATTGATAATTCTGCGTCTTTCCTCTCTCTTTCCTCTCACTATTTGCCCCACAAGCTTCTTGTTGAAGTTAAGTTAGATCGGTGCATCAGTGCGGGGCCTCACCAAGGAATGAGTGCTGCTGTGTGTGTGCATGGCCACATAGTGCTGTGTGTGTGTGCATGGCCACATAGCGCTGTGTGTGTGCATGGCCACAGCGCTGTGTGTATGCATGGCCACATAGCGCTGTGTGTTTGCATGGCCACATAGTGCTGTGTGTGTGCATGGCCACATAGTGCTGTGTGTGTGCATGGCCACAGCGCTGTGTGTATGCATGGCCACATAGCGTTGTGTGTTTGCATGGCCACAGCGCTGTGTGTATGCATGGCCACATAGTGCTGCGTGTGTGCATGGCCACATAGTGCTGTGTGTGTGCATGGCCACATAGTGCTGTGTGTATGCATGGCCACATAGCGCTGTGTGTATGCATGGCCACATAGCGCTGTGTGTTTGCATGGCCACATAGTGCTGTGTGTGTGCATGGCCACATAGTGCTGTGTGTGTGCATGGCCACATAGTGCTGTGTGTATGCATGGCCACATAGCGCTGTGTGTGTGCATGGCCACAGCGCTGTGTGTATGCATGGCCACATAGCGTTGTGTGTTTGCATGGCCACAGCGCTGTGTGTATGCATGGCCACATAGTGCTGTGTGTGTGCATGGCCACATAGCGCTGTGTGTGTGCATGGCCACAGTGCTGTGTGTGTGCGTGGCTACTGTGTGCATGGCCACATAGTGCTGTGTGTCTGCATGGCCACATAGTGCTGTGTGTGTGCATGGCCACATAGTGCTGTGTGTGTGCATGGCCACATAGTGCTGTGTGTGTGCATGGCCACATAGTGCTTTGTGTGTGCATGGCCACATAGTGCTGTGTGTGTGCATGGCCACATAGTGCTGTGTGTGTGCATGACCACATAGTGCTGTGTGTGTGCATGGCCACATAGCGCTGTGTGTGTGCATGGCCACAGCGCTGTGTGTGTGCATGGCTACTGTGTGCATGGCCACATAGTGCTGTGTGTGTGCATGGCCACATAGTGCTGTGTGTGTGCTTGGCCACATAGTGTTGTTTGTGTGCATGGCCACATAGTGCTGTGTGTGTGCATGGCCACATAGTGCTGTGTGTGTGCATGGCCACATAGTGCTGTGTGTGTGCATGGCCACATAGTGCTTTGTGTGTCCATGGCCACATAGTGCTGTGTGTGTGCATGGCCACATAGTGCTGTGTGTGTGCATGGCCACATAGCGCTGTGTGTGTGCATGGCCACATAGTGCTGTGTGTCTGCATGGCCACATAGTGCTGTGTGTGTGCATGGCCACATAGTGCTGTGTGTGCATGGCCACATAGTGCTGTGTGTCTGCATGGCCACATAGTGCTGTGTGTCTGCATGGCCACATAGTGATGTGTGTGTGCATGGCCACATAGTGCTGTGTGTGTGTGCATGGCCACATAGTGCTGTGTGTCTGCATGGCCACATAGTGCTGTGTGTGTGCATGGCCACATAGTGCTGTGTGTGCATGGCCACATAGTACTTTGTGTGTGCATGGCCACATAGTGCTGTGTGTGCATGGCCACATAGTGCTGTGTGTCTGCAAGGCCACATAGTGCTGTGTGTGTGCATGGCCACATAGTGCTGCAGTCTGTATCATTGGTTCATTGATCCATGGCTGATAGAACACAACTGACAATACAACACAAGACACAAGGGATGCTTGCTTCCCTTGCTGCAGGCTCTGGAGCCAGACCACCGTAGCAGTTTGTGTCTGCACCACTGCACCGCCGCACCACCAGTGACAATACTGGCGGTGCCCAGCCCCACTCACTCAATGCGTGCGTGCCGTTCTCACCACCGGCTGCCATCAAGCTTCATTACCGCAGCATTATCACTTGGTGTAAAGTTGACGGTGCTCTTATCGCCATTGACAAAGAGAAGCTCATTTTGACATTTCAAGGGCTGCCAGATGACAGATTGTGGTTAGCGATGGGTGACACACAGGACCATTCAGCATGTGAGTCTGTTGCTTCTGCCGTTCATTATAGGGTGTCACTGTGATGGGCCGAGAGATTGCATACAGACGTCCGCAATACTGAGTGATAACAGTAAGCAATGCAGTCGTTTATGGTATTTGACATATTTCATATGTGAAAGGAGATCATGTCTGAAAATGTCATCACCTAGAGTTTGTGTGATAGATAACTCACAGCAAGCTGTTTCATTCCTGTACCTGGTACACAATTTATATTTTAATTAAACTGACCTCAGTTGCTGTGACCTCAGTCACTGGGACTGAAGTCAGTGTGACCTCAGTTTCTGAGAACTCAGTTGCTGGGCCCTCAGTCACTTTGACCTCAGTGACTTTGACTGAGGTCAAAGGCACTGAGGTCAAAGGCACTGAGGTCACTGACTTCATGTGTGAACTGGTCACTTTGACCTCAGATTATTGTATTAGTACTTTGCCATTGGAATCAAACTGTTCATTCATATTCCCGATTCTCAGTATCTATGTGAAGTATTCAGCAATGGTTCAGTTATTACACAAAAATTATTTGTTCATAAATAATTTGTATTCAAATAAGTTTCAATTACACAGTTGAGTTAACCATGGGACCACGAATGCCGTGCTGCCATCAGTATTAATCCCAGTATTTTGACAGATCGTGTGGTATTTTTAGAGAAGGATGTGAATTAAATTTTAAGTAGGTGATTGTGTGCTACTCGATTTGCCGCCCCATTGCTGCCAGAATTGGCTTGTTGGCTGATAGCCAGCACTGCCAGGTCTAGTGCAATGTATTATAATTACTCTTGTAATTCTTTAATGTCAATGTCTACAGAATTAGCAGGTTAACATTTGTCCTAGACACAGCACAGGGAACATAGTGTGTTTATTGTGTTTATTATGTCTGTTATTCTAGGGTTCATAGTGTGTTTATTGTGTTTATAATGTCTATTATTCTAGGGTTCATAGTGTGTTTATTATGTCTGTTATTCTAGGGTTCATAGTGTGTTTATTGTGTTTATTATGTCTGTTATTCTAGGGTTCATAGTGTGTTTATTGTGTTAATTATGTCTGTTATTCTATTGTTCATAGTGTGTTTATTGTGTTTATTATGTCTGTTATTCTAGGGTTCATAGTGTGTTTATTGTGTTTATTATGTCTGTTATTATAGGGTTCATAGTGTGTTTATTGTGTTAATTATGTCTGTTATTCTAGGGTTCATAGTGTGTTTATTGTGTTTATTATGTCTGTTATTCTAGGGTTCATAGTGTGTTTATTGTGTTAATTATGTCTGTTATTCTAGGGTTCATAGTGTGTTTATTTTGTTTTTATTATGTCTGTTATTCTAAGGTTCATAGTGTGTTTATTGTGTTTATTATGTATGTTATTATAGGGTTCATAGTGTGTTTATTGTATTTATTATGTCTGTTATTCTAGGGTTCATAGTGTGTTTATTGTGTTTATTATGTCTGTTATTCTAGGGTTATCCATTACAAGATGTTATCAGTTAACAGGCAATGTGAATTATGCTAATTGTTCACGTTGTAAGCTATCAAGGATAATCACTTCACTTAGCCCATATAATCTTATGATTCTTTTATTTTAATTCCAAACAGCCCTGTCTAGGGCTAACTAATAGGAGTCGTTTATTTTCAGAGTTTTTCTTCTCTGTAGTTAGTAAGTCCATGGCAGGTTTTCCCATTTCTTTTCATGGGATCTTTTACTTCCGCTGGCATAGACACCAGATAGAAGGGACCAACTGCTTTTAGCATCTCTTCCGAAAGACACTGGCAAAGTGGGGTGAACGAAATTGACTAAGTATGAAAATTGCAGCAGGTGGTTTTTGAACCCTGGTCCCCTCAACTGAAAGTTGCAATGACAGATGTATTTGTACATACATTATTCAAAGTTGATTGAGATAAAGTGCCTTGATTAAAGAGGTGACCTGATTACAGAGGCTAGTCAGTCATACAAATACACAACTGATAGAGTGGCTGTTTGCTCTTTTCAAATATTGGCCAATTCTATTATACCAAAAATATTGCACTTACCCTGTCTTAAATTCACAAATGCACTGAAGGTTTTTAATGTAAAATATAGTTATCAAAACAGTCATGATTGTACAGTTAAACCTGCCTTAGAGGACACCTATCAATAATGGACACCTGTCAATAACGGACACCTGTCTATGATGAACATGTTTGAAAATCCCGAATTACTTGCTACTAAGTTGTACTGTCCGCTAACTGCCCATAGCAGCCACCTGGCCAATGTGGACAACAGACAGGGAATTTGGACCCAACCATTCATAGTCACCCTGCCACTTGCGGACAGGTCAAAGTGCATTGATAATCCCTCCCCCCTCCATCCAAAGTGAATGAACAAGGAGAAATTTGTCAATGTTACTATCCGCCCAACAGCAGTGGACCGTCTCGGCGATTTAATCATTTATTCATAGAGGGGTCAAAGAAATGGTGATTACATGAGCTGATCACAGGCCCTGGTTTCCATACACTGGCATGCAATAAAGCTGTGTGATTAATGACATTGTCTCCAGCTAAGTTTATGGCCCACATATATTGTATATACATGTATTGTTTTATTAACTGTAGCTTTGTATCATTCACAAAAGTACCAGCTTATAATGGCGCCACCTAGTGAGTGCCTGCTTAATCAAATTCTTCACAATGGACACCTGTCCATAACGGATATAATGATAATTATATCATAATTAAAAGTTGTATCAAAGGCACAGACATAAATGGAACACCCGTTAGCAAAACAAGACCACTGAGCCCTTATAGGTTGACACATGATAAAGTGATGCAGGCATGGATCAGTGACATTCATGCTGCTGCAAGGCAAGAACCCACCGGATGCACAGTGTTTATACTGTACAGAACCCAGTCTTCATCATATATCTATAGATATACAGTACTAATAAGATATTATTATTATATAGCTATATACCTAATACCCTATTACGTGCAAAATCTATCCATGCACCTTGTATATCAAATATCATAATATATTAACTATAACAGTAGCACCACTAAACATGATCGAAACTGAACTTTCTGAAGTGCTCTATACATGTATTAGCTAATGATTACAAGTGGTCAAAATCTCATTAAGCCCTGTTGGACATTCTTCTCTAAGGTCCCAAAAATATTCTTTTCCCATCTTCCAACACATTCCCCAGCTGCTCCATCACAGCCATTACCACCTGCAGATCAAGATCTTTCTCGAATGTGATCTGGCCAACTTGCCCAAGGACACGCCTCCTGTAAAGAAATGTGCCCTCTCATTTAAGCTGTCAATTGTTTTAGTAGGCAACCTTTCACATGGTTTGTCAAACAAATGCATAGAATGCAATGAATGTTGCAATGTGTACAGAATGAGTTACCTGATAGTGGTTTATACAACGATGAAAAGGCAAATGATGACCAAAAAGGGGAGAGCCTCATTAAATGCAGGTGACTTAATAAAGAAAAAAAACTTATTAATGAGCTGACATCTAGTAGAGTTTTAAAAAAGACTTACAAATATGCATACACACATGCACACATTATTTATAAAACTGAATCCTACCCCTATAACATTTTATGTTGCACCCAATCAATGTGACTACTGGGAAACACTGAATGTACATTACCCCCAAGAAAAACGAACATATCTGTAATATATTGATATTTCAGAACATTTTCGAAACTGTTACACTCATTCACATATACACTAGCACAGCACAAACATTTGATTAATGCACGGTGCTCACTCCAGTATGAACAACCCAACTGCCCACATTTATAACACAACTGCTGGGACCACCCTCCCCCAAATTATTAATCAGTCTGGTGGCCATGCCCCATTAAGAACAAATGACAATGACAAATCTTCAAGTTAATTGGTTCCTGGTGTCATCATCTCTGGCTACTATCTGATAAGTTTACACTTCTCTAGTAGCCACCTCATCTTCATTGCTTTTGTTTGCCTTAGGCTTATATTGTACATGATGATGGTGAGGAGGAAATAAATTTACTTGCTTACTCACTCACTCACTCACTCACTCACTCACTCACTCACTCACTCACTCACTCACTCACTCACTCACTCACTCACTCACTCACTCACTCACACATATGTTAGACAACTATTTATAACATGCTATGTTCACACTATAAACAGTACTGCCCTGTGTGTCATGCCAGTGGATGCAACTGTTCTGCCGTGCAATGAAATGCCGGCCAGTGGTCCACGCCTGCTTCACTGCAGTGAGCTGGCTTATCGTTCTTGTGTATAGGGGGATGATTAATGATGTAACTCTATGGTCGAAGGTAGGATCAGCACCCACCCATAGAGTGGAGCGTGACAGCTGCTAAACCAAACAAGAAACCAACACAGAAAAAAGTTCTATGATGCATTAATTATAACTAAGATGTTGTAATCCAACATGGTCATAGTTATAGTCAGGGGTGAGATTTAGCGGTCGCCCGGTCGCCAATGGCGCCCAAAACTGGCTTCGGGCGACTTCAATTTTTGACTACAGTAGCCCGGATGGCGACTCGAAATATTTACGGAGCTGCAATATTTTAGACCCAGCAAAAATAAACGGAATGTCAATAAACATCTCAGAAGTGTAGTCTTGGATATATGTTAACCATAAATCGTGTGTTTGTGACACGTTTGACATTGCAAGAAATGTTGCCAAACCGTATCCGAAGCGATATCTATAGGGAGCATTCATTGTATTTTTAATCAACCACATCGACGCTCAACGTGTAACTGAATGGTCATTCTACATTGAAATAATAACCGGTCATGTTAATAGTCTTGGTGCCGCATGGCGCCACTTTTATATATACAAGAAAAATGCCCGTCCCCAGGACGGGATTACGTGTTAGTTTATACGTGACAGTCATGATAGCAATGTTTACCAAATGGCTCAGGCAGTATGCCATCAATACGCTTGAACGTATTACCGAAACAACCGCGTCACACACGTGATGCAATACTCGTTGAATGTTCAAAATATAGAAGATCGCGTGGATACTTGTGTTGGTTGATGAATAGTAGAATATCTGCTTTCTACTGTCTTTTTATTGTGTATTGGTCTGCGACCTCGGGCCAATACGTGGGTGCGTGCTTTCTACTATAATAATATAAACCGCCTATATGGCGCTACGTACTCTCAAACGATTTACGTACCGAAATATTCGCAGCGGCGCGCGTGATTTCTGCGATAGTTGGAAGTTAACGTTTTACGCAGTGAACATTTGATTTACCATAAAAACCACTAAGAATCCTTGATATATATATAGGGTATTTCGAAAAAATAAAGGCGTTACGTTTCATTAGTGGGGTCCTAGATCAATCCCTGATAGTTTGGTGCCCGAGGTGCAAGCCGTCTAGAAGAAAAACGTGAACATGTTTATTTATAACCACATATAAACGTACATACATAAAAATATACGGTATCTCGATTATAGTTAGATTTAATTATGTCCATGCTGCGCGGAGCACTTCTTGTGAATTAATCGGGAGCTTGGTTAAAGTTTCTCTAGGCTAGGGTAAAATCAGGTCCCGTAAAAATCAGCAAAACTGTTCAGTTCACAGGACCTTATGTCCTGTGACACTTGGAGACTTTTCGCATAGATTTTTGATGTACCATCCTATGAAAGAAAAACAGCCTGTGTATAATTGTATACTGTATTTTATACAGTATTATGTATCACATTCTACTGAACCTGCCTTAAAAATAAATGTTTCAAAACTGTTTGTTTTTGATGTTTTTTTATTTGTCATTGATATTGTTTATACATTTTATCTTCAAAGTATTTACTTTCTATCCTCAAAGTATTGAGTAGCAAGTGGGCTACCTAAGAAGCTGTTGGGCTACTTCACTTTGCAAGGTTGGTAGCCTGACTGGCTACCTTCCATGACTTGCTAAATCTCACCCCTGGTTATAGTAGAACATATACTTCTCATACTAGTCATAGTAGAACATACTTCTCATACTCATTACAGTAGAACGTATACTTCTCATACTAGTTATAGTAGAACATATACTTCTCATACTAGTTCCAGTATTTAAACACTTGTAGCCACGGCTGGAGTATGTAACCTTGTCATAGACTGGCAACATATTCAAGAGATTGTAAATTGCCATCTACATTCGCTAGCAATTCCAGAATTAAGCATTGACCTTATCAGTCTGAATGACTTGGAAAAACACTGGAGAATTACCATGCTATAAATAGCACCCAGAAATTAAACAGCCAGAATTTTGTGAACCAGACTGGAACGCCCACGTGTTGTACTCAACGTTCCCTGATGTCTCATTCATATGTCAATACCAAGTGCTCATACCAGTCAACTGTAATTTCTGAAATACCCATTATTAAGATGTATCGATCAACAGCAACAGGAAATCACTAATGAGTCAGTGGCCACAGCCAATTGGACGATTCTGTTAACTGGGAAACACATCTGTAGTAAGACAAAGGCGGGGGAGATTTCCCGTTAATCAGATGTCATTTACTACAGCTCAGTGGACCGCACAGAACGTAGTCATGTTCCTTGGCAATTACACTTTATGTATCTAATAAAATGTACGACAATGACATGTGGCAGTTGGTGACAAAAGGGACGATGTCACAAGAAGGTCGGTGTGACTCATTGTGGTCGTTGGATGCGTGAATTATACATGAGGATCCTCTAGGGGGTGCAGCGCGGGGTGGTCGGTGTATTAGTCATAACGGCTTGGCCAGTTCATTCCATCTGGAGCCGTTGTGAATAAGATGTGGTAAATGATCCTCTTCGATTGACTTTCAAATGGACTGGGGCCAGATGATGTCTTCTGCATGGTAGTGCTCGGGTCAGTACCAGCATTTACCTAGTTGTTCCATGAGTTATGTATGCTCTATTGAAATATGAAAACACAAAGAAGTTATTTGAACATCTGTTGACCACTTTAATGTTGCTTACCGATTTCAAGATTGACTAACCCTGGATTGTTTTGATGTGCCTCTGAGCTTGGTTTCTGAGGATAGTTCAGTGCAGAAGAAGTTTTTGTATTATTATGTTTGCATTACCTTGTTCTCTTTTGATGTGTGGCATAGTGGGGCGCTGTAGCTCAGTGGATGTGTGGCATAGTGGGGTGCTGTAGCTCAGTGGATGTGTGGCATATTGGGGCACTGTAGCTCAGTGGATGTGTGGTATAGTGGGGCGCTGTAGCTCAATGGATGTGTGGTATAGTGGGGCGCTGTAGCTCAGTGGATTAGTGGGGCACTGTAGCTCAGTGGATGTGTGGTATAGTGGGGTGCTGTATCTCAGTGGATGTGTGGCATAGTGGGGCGCTGTAGCTCAGTGGATGTGTGGCATAGTGGGGCACTGTAGCTCAGTGGATGTGTGGCATAGTGGGGCACTGTAGCTCAGTGGATGTGTGGCATAGTGGGGCACTGTAGCTCAGTGGATGTGTGGTATAGTGGGGCACTGTAGCTCAGTGGATGTGTGGCATAGTGGGGCACTGTAGCTCAGTGGATGTGTGGCATAGTGGGGCACTGTAGCTCAGTGGATGTGTGGCATAGTGGGGCACTGTAGCTCAGTGGATGTGTGGCATAGTGGGGCACTGTAGCTCAGTGGATGTGTGGCATATTGGGGCACTGTAGCTCAGTGGATGTGTGGTATAGTGGAGAACTGCAGCTCAGTGGTTAGAACATTGGACCCTCAATCGAGTGTACCGAGGTTTTAATTCGCTTGCTGTTTGTAATTTAGGCAGTTTTGTTCACCCCACGTTGCCTCGGTTCACTCAGCTGTAGAAATGAGTACCTGGTTGTAGACAGTGGTGGATATATGTGAATGAATAGTCTTTGTGCAGTAACAGCGTGGCTGAATGCTTGCCTGGGAGTCGTGTTGGAATGCAGAAACAGGTCTGCTATTGGATAAAGCACTTTGGGAGGTCTCAAAGACTGGATACCACGTTATTAAATTTAAATTTAGAAATTTTCAAGCAAACATTTTCTTACCATCCAACCTCATCAAGCTCGTAATGTTTTCAATTTGTTGATGTGTTCGGTGCGCTCAACGTTGCACCTCTTTCAGTGCAGTTATTACATTGCTCTTATTAATAGTGCCAAAGGGAAATGTCACGCATTAATGTCTTAATTTAATAGTGCATAGGCTTTTGGGGTTAGACATATGCCCTAAATCCTTTGCCTCTTTCATACCTTAAGTTAACACTGAGCTTTCATGTGAAGAGACAGGATTGTAATCTAATTTTCAAATAGTGATGTGATGTGGTCGTCATTGATTAGTTTTATAATTTATGTTTATTTGCTTTTTATTTAGCATTTGGTGTTTTAATTGTGTGGGTAAATTTTATGAAAATATTACCTTAATTGATGTGGCATTCCATTTTGTCATATATCTGTTACTAGCTGAGTTGCTCGGCGTTACACTGAACAAAAGGGAGTCACTGCAAGAGCCTGACTCCTTGCACTACCCAGTCAGGTTTTGTTAGGACAATGCCAATGACGACCTCATGCTCCAAAAATCATGTATAACTGCCGGTTTCATGAAGTGAGTTACGTCATCTATGTCAAGTGTCTACATACGCACTATCCCCACCCTGGGGGAATTTTGGTGGAAACATCCCCATTGGCCCCCGGGCTAGCCTACAGAATTTCAGCACTGAACACGCGAAACTGACGGAGATATGAGGGGAAATACGTACAGAGTCACTTGCTACTTTATAGCGTAGACAACACACTCATCTGTGCTGGTGCCAAATGGACCACTGTGCTTTGCCACATACACTCCATACTTTATGGTAGAATCATACATAAATTAGTTTCTTGAAGAATATTTTGGGGATAGGTATCTCTTTATTTCTTTGTGTCGTATTTTGTTGTTTAACTCATAGGATTTGTGTAGCTAGACTAAATAGACATGGCAGTTTCTTTTTTGCAGGACTACTGGTAAATAAATGTGATATACTTGCATAGCTGACAACTTTCAGACATGCCAAATTAGCTGAGTTTTATTTAGCTCAATGGATAGCCAATTCCCATGGTGTTACCTATGACCCATTTATGCACACAAATGTCAGAATATTTGATATTCTGGATCTTTTTAAACACCACCACTTCCCAAACAGGGTTAGTCATCAGGCACTGCCAAACAGGAATAGTCATACAGGCAATTCCCAAACAAGTATAGTCATCCAGGTACTTCCCAAACAGGAATAGTCGTACAGCACTTTGCAAACAGGAATAGTCATACAGGCACTGCCAAACAGGAATAGTCATCCAGACAATTCCCAAACAGGAATAGTCATCCAGGCACTTCCCAACCAAGAATAGTCTTCCAGGCACTGCATGCCAAACAGGAATAGTCATCCAGGCACTTCCCAAACAGGATTAGTCATCCCGGCACTTCCCAAACAAGAATAGTCTTCCAGGCACTGCATGCCAAACAGGAATAGTCATCCAGGCACTTCCCCAACAGGATTAGTCATCCAGGCACTTCCATCGATATTCATGTACAATTGAGAATTCGTGTTTACACCTAAATCATGCTCTCTGTTCAAAACAAGCCATTCTGCCAGTGACAGCAGAGTTACTAGATAATGATTTTGTAGACTTTTTTGTAATACACGATCAACATGCCTTGTTACAAAAGCATGTGTTACATAACAACATTCTGCAGTTTTCCATCCGACCATCATTACTATCAATATGCCAAGCTAGGACACTATCAAAGACTTACACTTAATGCAATACTTTTATCTTAGGTAAAGACCCATAAATAGAGAAGTGTGTATTCAATATGATAGGATTATAATTATTTTAAGATGATGAAAATAAAATTAATACAGTATATATTATTTTACAATTTTGCATATTACAAAGTGTTTTAATCATCCACAGTTTTGTTTATAGTTTGGCCAGTATCTGTTTAATTTGAATGGCTCACCTTGAATATCCTGTTTACGTGGCATACTGAACAGCAAGATCGATATTCATCAGCAGAGAAGGGTCAAAAACAAATTTGGTTCCTTAAAACACTTTTGGGCAGTCAAGATGTTAAAAAAGGCAAGAGCTTAAGCTTTTGGCTCGTTGCACTATCCATAAAGGAACTTATGTGGATGTTTGACGTAGATCATGTAACTCTGAATAATCATAGAAGACGTAATCTACTTCAAATGTCCACATAGGTTTCTTTGTAATATCCCCAGCCCCCAGGGGAATTTTGAAATTGTTTAATTGTATGAACCATATCTATGGGCCCCAGGCAGCCTACAAAATGTGAAATACGAAACTGACAGACGTATGAGGGGATACACAGACAGACAGACAGAGTCACAAACTACTTTATTATAGCAAAGATGAGATTTTACACCTTGCAGGCATAGGAACGAAATAAGTCCAGTTTTCACTAAGTTATCCACTGCTTGTTTCTGCCACAGGATACGACAACGATGAGGGCTCAAAGAAGTAAAGACACCAGCGAAATGTCACCAGTCCCGATGGATTACGTTGATGACATTGATGGTCGACACATGCACACAGCTTGCAGCGACCATCGGACGGACCTACCCTCGTCAAACCACACACAAGTGCCACTTGCAAAAATGGAGGACTTCTCGGTGGAAAACGGATTCCTTACAGACACGACGAGTATGTCGAACTTGCAAAACAATGATGACGCAAATGACGCGTCGGAAACGGGTATGTCGATGGAGGCAATGCACGCCATAGCGATGACCCCAATGAATATGAATGGTGACGTGTGTCGGAACCGACACAAAGTGATCGATGTCAATGCAAACGGGATATCAAAACAGCGGCAGCATTGGACGGGACCTGCTATATGCAACTACGAGGACCTGGAGTGTATTTTGTTAGGCGATAGTGATAATGAAGAGGACGACGATGATGAAGACGATGATGAGTCGGTGTCTTCCTCCAGTCACTGCGATATGATAGAGTTCGCAGAGAGGTACTTTAATGTGCAGCAGGTGCCCACGACTGGCTACTCAGGGCCCCTCTCTAAGACGGTCAATCGGGTCAAGAAGAGAACTTCACGAGTAAGTACTGCCATCAGTGGTGTGTGTGGCTTTTTGTTACTTTGTAACTTTTTGTCACTGCTCACTGGGTCACTGATGTAATACATCAATGCATATGCATGCACGCATGCCCGCATGCACACATACTGTATGTTTGGTGTGAATCAAGATAGCCTATACAAGAGGTTCACCAGCCTGGTGTTTGTCATCCATTAGATATTTTATATCATTTTTCACAGTTAATTTTCTTTCATTTGTTGTGACATTTTAGCAAGTTGCAGTTGAAGTTTTAGCAGCTGCGTTCCTTCATCAGACTAAGTACCATCAGCAGTGGCATAAACAGGTTCGCAAAGGTGGTCCAAGCTTAGTTTTCCATATTACCATGCAGTGGAGGGCAGAGTTAGCAAGTGTGGTGTCGGATGGGCAAACTTGTGGTATAAAAGAAGCCGTCTGTAAGACGAACGAAAGCATGAATCTGGAAGAAGGCTGGTACCCTCTTCCAACTTCTCCAACGCACCCCTGAAGAACCATCCAAACCACACATTTGTGGTTTGTTATAATATTACATTTCAGTACATTATGTCGATTCCAATTATGTCCAAATTCCAATAACACCTAAAAAATACCAATTCCATTTACAAAATTCCAATTATAAGTTCCATTTCGAAATAAGTATGTATATATAAGTATAATATGTATAAGTATGTGAACATAGCAACCATACACATACTAAACACCAAAAATAATGTATATTTTAGGGCAGCTTTATTTAAGTTCTAAATATTATGACACATACATAGTGGCAAATAAATATGATATATGTAACATATTATATTTTATATATTATGTAGCAAATCATTTGAGTTAAAAAGTTACAATATGTAATTGAAAAAGTATTTGAAAAGTAATTGAAAAAATTAATAAATTTTTCGCCAATTCCAATTACTTTTCAAAACAATTCTGCAATTGGTGCTTCAATTTCAATGTAATTAACCACAAATCTGCCAACCTCTAGCAGTATCAAATATACTGGATAGGATTTGTGCTGAACATCAATTAAAATTAACATCAATTAAAACAGTATAAAATAAATAGAATGTGTGTCTGCTTTATTACGGTCATGATATGTGATAATCATAATAACTAGTTTAAATTGTCGTATATCCTGAATAAACATTATGTTGAGGATCAAATAAGATTCTGAACGAGTGTGTCCCATTGGTTGTAGTCATGTGGATCCATCTGATGGGCACTTCATCCTCTATTTCTAGTGTCCGTCCACTGTCATTATATCATGGCTTAATCTACTGGTCAAGGCTCCACCCTTAGTTACGAAAGCCGCTTATTACAATGTGGTTTGACAACACTAGAAACCAGGAGATTAAGAGGAGACCAAATAGAAGTGTTTAAAATAGTGAACGGTTGGTTATGAGGATGTTGATAGGAATATGTTCTTCAAACTTAAAGAAGGCAGTAAAACCAGAGGACACAAAGCAACATTAGTTAAGGAACAGTGTAGGTTGGACATGAGAAAGTACTCTTTCTCACAGAGGGTGATAAATGAATGGAACAAACTGCCAAATGATTGTGTTAATGCTAGTAGTGTGAATATGTTTAAAAATAGAATTGACAGATATTGGATAAGGGCGGGCTACACGTAGACGAGAAAATTGTTGGACTCTCGATGAGCCAATGGCTTACTTGTCCACTTGCCATCTGGAACTTATTGTTTGAGATGACAATTTTGTTAAATCTTGTTATTGCTATTGTGGAGTTATTTGTGGATATTTGTCACCACCAGTGTTCACATGAACAGCAACGTTCCATTTTATGACAGTTTGCACTTATGAGTAGGCGTGATTATAATCATGTTTTTCTGTGGATAGTAAAATAGGTATACTGCAAGTGCAGGAAACACGCTTCTCAGTACATATTACATCTTGACATAAAATTATACAAGGATTTCATTGCAGATGAGCAAAGACCGCAATTGATTTCTTATTGATCCCTGGCTATTATTACTGTTACTGCTGCCCACTGGAAACTCTATCCCCATCTTTAATTGCATGACTGTTTTATGTTATTTTTAGCTGTCATGTGCACTCCTGTTGGACTCAATTGACTATAACATCACTCTACCTGGTGGATTATAATGGAACTTCAAGATTCGGGTCACTCGAAGAACATCTCATTTCTTAATAGATATACCTGTGGTTCCCTTACTTGAATATTTATGTTCCATTATAATCCACCAGGTAGCGTGCTGGTATAATGGGAAGGGTCTGTTATTTATGTACAGAAAACTGAGCTCAAATATCCTCATTAAGGAACCCTTTCAAAATTCTGAGATTGCTTGACAACGTATCACGGAGCCTACAGATATGCCTTCAGCTGGCCATGACGGACAAACCCGCTAAGTGTGGTGGTGACATGCCAAAGGGTAGCCACTAATCTAATTACTCGGCCCAACCACAACTGATTCCCCTTACTCTCATAATACTCTGTATTCATATTTTGTTGTGTATTAACAGAATATTTGATGTACCCATGGGCATTCACCAGAGGGGAGGGGGGCATCTTTCTTCTTTCCTTGCCCCTCCTTGGAAAAATTCCTGAGGACCCCCCTGAATATACCTGAATCTTTGAACACTTATGTTGCAGTGTAGCTTGTGTGTATCGGTAAAATGTACCTATAATTTCTTTGATAAAAGCTAAATTGTCGTGGATTCATTTGAATAGTTTCGGGGCAAACCGCAATAAACACCAATTCGGGTGACATTTCTGAATAGGTGTAACTTCAGAATTAAAATCTGCAGTACAAATTTCAGTCCTTGTCACCATTTGCTTTGATGACGAATTCTTAAGATATTCCAATATCATGTACAAGTTTTCATTTACTATCTGAGGATGAAACACAGAAGTGATTTTCTATCAAAAACAAAAAGAAGGATTTATATCGTTTTGACTTGAAACTCTTCATCCGCAGTTTATCATTTCAGCATTGATATTGTGTGTATCATAAATGCCAGAGTACATATCTTACACAATCAGTCAGAGAAGTTCTGTGGTTGGGCCGAGTAAATAGATTAGTGACTACCCTTTGGCAGGTCACCACCGTACTTAGCAGGTCTGTCCATCATGGCCAGCTGAAGGCATATCTGTAAGCTTCATGACATGATGTCGAGCAAGTCCCACTGCGCAAGCACCGCATGGTGTTATTGAGAATTAAAGCCTCACATAGAAGGTATTTACAAAAAGTGTGTTGCACTAATGACATCAGATAGTAAAAGAGATCACCTCTTAAGTCCATTGCGTGCTCAGCACGAATTCAGCAGTAAAAAAGTTTCTGCAGGAAGAATGGCAGAATGCCGATGCTGGTGATGAGATTTCATTCTTACTTGAAGTGTGTTGCACCCACTGAATGTGTGGATGACAATGAATTGATCACTGACATGTTTCATGTTCTCTCTGCAGGAAATGGTCATTCCAGTAGAGAATCTGCTGAGCTACACAAAGCAAAGCGTGATTACGAATTCACTTGTTCGGCTCCTCGTGCCAGATGACATTCCTATTGCTTGCTCAATTTTCAAAGTTAGTATACCTCTGTCACGTGTCACGTGCATGCATATATATATGTGTATATATATATATATATATGTATATGTATATATATATATACATATATATATGTGTGTATATATATATGTATATATATATATATATATATATATATATATATATATATATATATATATATATATATATATATATATATATATATATATATACTAGCAGAGTTACCCGGCATTGCACGGGGAGAAAAGGCAGCCATAGGTATTTTCCACTGATCTATATTATTATGTAGATCAGTGGTCTTTTCTAGTTGAATGAAACTGTGCACAGCAATATGCATATTTTAATGTATATTTTAATGTGTAAAATATTGTTCTGTGTGACATGTCAAACTTAAGTGGAATTTATACTCTTAAATCATTAAAGAATTTTTTATATAAATGACTTCTCATTATTCTTTTTTATTATGGTGGGAAACACCTTTTTAAAAGTTACAGAAATGTTGCTATTACTGAATGAATCAAGGTGAAGTCATTGTTTCAGAGAACTATGCTCTGTACTGTAATGTGAGTGGGACAGTCACTGTAGTAATAATAAGTAATAGTAAATATTGATACATTCATATCCACAGTAAGACCCTGTTCAGTAGGGTTTACATTTGACTAAAATGCTAAATACTATTAATACTGACTAATAGAGCTACTAAGAATTACAATTTCATACTGAACAGGCATCAATTTTCATGGGAAATTGGTGGGAGTCCAGCAGACTCCCACTGTGCTCATATTTGGGAGTTCGCAGAAAAATTTGGGAGTCCACACTTTTTTAACAAATCAAATAATAACTTAAACATGTTCAGTTCAAATAATGCTGTATTTGTGTACCGATATTTTGACCAATCACAAGCGAAAAGCCTCCGTGTAGCGTGTAACCCAAGATGGCTGCATCCATGTCGGATCCAGAAGCTGCGTGGTGTGCCATGTATTTTCAAACTAACACAAGCGAGTATGACTGCTAGTTACAGACCGAAGCCGATTCAAGAATGCAGTATAAACGCACATTGATGGATTGTTGAAATCAGCCAGTTTAACGCTGGATTTATCGTCTTTTAAAACTAGGGAGTCACACGGACTCCTACCAAGGGACATATAAGGAGTCCATAGGTGAAACAAGGAGTCTCGGACTCATGGACTCCTGTGAAAATCAAAGCCTGCTGAAGAGTGCAACTAATAAAAAGATTAACGCTAACTGAAAGTTCACTGTTGTGAAGGCTGCTAAAAACTGAACAAGACAAACTAACACACATAGAGAAACTATACAGTACAAAGTAGCTAAAAATAAAAGTCAAGTAACATTCAAGTAAGAAATAACATAGAATTAGATGAATAAATAGACAGTAAGATATTGATTAATAAATAACTAGAATAAAATAAATGCAATTATATAATTTAATAAAAATAATAAATATAGTGATAATAGGAGTAAAACTGTACATTTGCCCGTTTAAGGACATATGCAGGTACATGAAGGGGGAATTGAAGGGGGACACAGAACCTCAGGTTCTACAAGGGATCATCAACCAAGGTCTCCAGCGCATTGACCTAAGGGACGAGATCTTCTGCCAACTCATGAGGCAGACCAGCGACAATCCTCACGAGGACCTCTGTCTACGGGTCTGGCAGATCATGTGTCTGTGCGTCGTCTCATTTCACCCCAGTAGGTCCCTCAAAAAGGTAACTGCTGCAGTGCATATGGTCAGTAACTTGTGTGTGTGCATGCACGCGTGCATTTATGTATGTAGGTATGTAAAACTTTGTAGCTTTTATGCTTTCCATACATTTTGTGTTGGTACAAAATCTATTTCTAGTGAAGCAACATAGCCAATATACTTTAAAATTAAATCTACAAATTATAATGTGTGTAATCATTTAAAAAGGCCATGGTTTGCTTGATATTGTTACAAACATGCGTGCATACACATGCATGCACATGCACACACAAACACAAGCAAATCCTTACGATGAATCAAATCGTTGTCCTGCTCTGATAACTCTAATTCTGGTTTAATTAATTGGTTTTATTTGGCAATGAACCATTAATGTTAATATAATGCAAAAGCCTAATTGTTGAGAAAGAGTTTTAGTGACATGGTTCTCTATGCTTTGTAGTGCTCTAATCCTCCTGACGAGTCTAAGTGTGCACATTAGTGTCCAATGCACACTTTGATGAACTTTGCATGGTGTGGACATTTGAATTCCCATATCATTCCATTAGAAAGCCTGCATGGCTCCTTTGATTAAAGCATTCTAAACATGTTGGCCTCGTAGTCTAAATGTGTATCCGTGTTTATGGTATATGTACAAACACATGTATACATAGTGCGTGTGTGTGCATGCATGCGTGCGCGTGTGTGTGTAACTATGCTTTGGGAGGAAAACACTTTCTGCACAGATTAAAGTAAATGTTATCATATTTTGTACAATATCCACATTGATGTACCGCCACTAGTACAAAACACACAGAAACAAACACATTTTCTCCTCACAGTTTCACTACTTAGTTTACAACAGCACCATGCACCCAGCAGGCTGACAGACCAATTGATTTCCCATTAGTAGTTATTATTGACATTTCCTTGGCTCATCAATCAATTAATCTATGTGCGACTATTTAATTGTGATGAAATAACTCCCATTATTTCTTTTTCACCCAGTGATGTTTCCTCAGGATTACACAGGTTATAAGTTTTGCCTTTGATGTTCCAATAATATTTATAAATTTACTTTGGACACACAAATGCCTAGGCTCAATTAACAGGTCTGTGGTCATTATGTGCTGTAGCCAAGAGATCAGATTGTCAGTCCAACAAAGTCCAATGAAATCATGTCAAACTTCCAAATAGTAGTGTACACTGAAAGACATGACAGAAGAAGATTATTATGGTCTAACAAACTCTTTCCCTGTACAATTTTATATGATGAAAATCTATATTTTATAATGTCATGCTACGCAATTATTTTATTATTGAGAAACTATTACGAAAAATGACTACTATGAGAAGTTGTTAACGGCAGTTTGTATACAAATCATTTAGCACAATCAACATTTAGCACAAGGAACGGATGTAACACAGATTATCTACTGAGAAACCTCAGTAGATAATCTGTGTTACATTCTTTCCTTTCATGTTTTTTTTCAATCAGTTCAGCCATATAAATTTACAATGTTAATCTTGACTGTGTTTGTAATCAAGTCATCGTTCTTGTGGAATCAGTATTTCCCCAGCTTTGTCTCCAGCATGGCTCTCCTATAAAAGTCCTGTTTGTCATGTTCAGTGCTGCCACCTGACAACCAACATGCTGACTTGCATCCTGTGGTGCCATCTAGTGACTTGTTTCAACCTCAGCACCTTATCCATCATTGCACCCGTGGAATCCCAGCAAGACTGAACACAAGATGTGCACATGTGTTCCATTGTGACAATGTTGTTCAAGTCGCGATTTCATTAAATCATTACTCTAATTGGTTGTCATCAATTATTAATTTAGCCATGTTTGACCATCATTTCAGGGGTTCTGAGGACATGTTCCGTTAATCAAATGAATATTTTTATACATAAGGGCTGGGCAGTCTCAAAATCGGTATGCTAAAGTTGCCAACAGGTGGATGGAGACGCTAAGGAGCAAAGGAGTATAAACAAGGTTAAAAAGATGGGTCTTCAGATAACAGCGAAATGTTAGTTTTTCTTGCTGGCTTAACACTAACAGTTGTGTCCAGACATGAGTTCAAACGATACTTCCGACAACAACACAGACCATGTTGGTGGTGTTGTTGTTGCAGTACCTGTTGTTGTAGATTGGTGTTGTTGTTGCTGCAGTACCTGCTGTTGTAAACAATGGTGTTGTTGTGGCAGTATCTGTTGTAGACAATGGTGTTGTTGTTGTGGCAGTATCTGTTGTAGACCATGGTGGTGTTATTGTCGCAGTACGTGTTGTAGACCATGGTTGTGTTGTGGCTGTATCTGTTGTAGACCATGGTGGTGTTGTTGTGGCAGTATCTGTAGTAGACCATAGTGGTATTGTTGTGGCAGTACGTGTTGTAGACCATGGTGGTGTTGTGGCAGTATCTGTAGTAGACCATGGTGGTGGTGTTGTGGCAGTACGTGTTGTAGACCATGGTTGTGTTGTGGCTGTATCTGTTGTAGACCATGGTGGTGGTGTTGTGGCAGTATCTGTAGTAGACCATAGTGGTGTTGTTGTGGCAGTACATGTTGTAGACCATGGTGGTGTTGTGGCTGTATCTGTTGTAGACCATGGTGGTGGTGTTGTGGCAGTATCTGTAGTAGACCATGGTGGTGTTGTGGCAGTATGTGTTGTAGACCATGGTGGTGTTGTGGCAGTATCTGATGTAGACCATAGTGGTGTTGTGGCAGTATATGTTGTAGACCATGGTGGTGTTATTGTTGCAGTACCTGTTGTTGTACCTCCGGCAGAGCTGTGATACTGCCCCCGAGACAGGAGACGAGAGCAAGATAGCCAAGTATGCCAGCTACTGTCTCTGGCACCTCAGTATGCCCATACAGAAGTGTCGCAGATGGCCGCCCTCACTCATGGAGATACAGGTATGTGCTCGCACCGTCTCACATAACATTATTATAGTACGGGAATCGCCAGGGAGGTGTCATGGATGCCTGGACACCCCCCATAAGTACACCCTAGAGGGTGTTTTAATTAAATTTCTTTGTTACTTTGTATTGAACTTGTCGTGAAAAAAGTATTGGTCTTAAATAGGTCTTAAATTTAACCAGCCAAAAGCTGCTCATATCATGAACTAAGGATGACACAAAACTGTTTAGAAAGGTTAATACTGATGGTGATAAACAACATTTACAAAACGATCTAGACAGATTAGTGAAATGGTCTGAGAAATGGCAGATGATGTTCAATTTTGGGAAATGTAAATGCCTACATACAGGACATAGGAACTTGAATGTAAACTATAAAATGGGAGATACTGTTCTGGGTACTACTGTAAAAGAAAAGGACTTAGGAGTTACAATAAGCGCTGATATGAAAGTTTCAGAGCAGTGTGGTATTGCAGCTTCAAAGGGTAATCAAATTCTTGGATTGATTAGAAGAAACAACATACAAGGGAAAAAAGTTAATTATACCTCTTTATAAAGCAATAGTTAGACCTCATTTAGAATACTGTATACAAGCATGGAGACCATATCGTAAGAAGGATATAGATACGCTTGAATGCATACAAAGGAGAGCAACTAAAATGATTCCAGAACTGAGAGACCTTAGTTATGAAGAACGCTTGAAAGAATGTGGTTTAACAACTCTAGAGACAAGGAGGTTAAGAGGAGATCAGATTGAAGTTTTTAAGATATTGAATGGGTATGAAAATATTGATAGAAATATGTTTTTCTCACTCAAGAAGGATAGCAGAACTAGAGGACATGAGGTAAAATTAGTAAAGGATCAATGTAGATTGGACATCAGGAAGCACTCGTTCTCACAGAGGACAATAAATGAATGGAACAAATTGTCTACAGATTGTGTAACTGCTAGCAGCGTGAATATGTTTAAAAACAAGGTTGACACATATCTCAGGAGGGCAGGCTATAAGTAGATGAACATTGTTGGACTCTCGATAAGCCAATGGCTTCCTTGTCCACTTGCCATCTGGGTCTTTGGCTTGGATGGCAAATCTTGTTAAATCTTGTTAAATCTTGTTAATTGTCGTGGTGTGTTCTCCCCAGGCAGTGTGTAGTATAACTCATTGTCATGGTGTGTTCCCCACAGGCAGAATGTAGTCTAACTCATTGTCAATGTGTATTCTTCACAAGCAGTGTGTAGTCCAATTCATTGCCATGGTGTGTTCTCCACAGGCAGTGTGTAGTCTTCAGCCTCTGCTATGCCACATCCACTTCCTAGACGGCTCAATGAAGGCGATAGCCATTGACCCAGCTGAGACTGTGGCCAGCATCATGCTCCGTATCCAGCAGATGATATCACTGCAGAACATCCACGGCTGGGCTCTCTATGAGGTCAGTCACCACAATCGTGTTGTATATGTTCCCAACCTGCCACTTTTTTAAATCCATCTTTTTACTTGAAATTTTGTATAAAGCCATACAAATTCGTATAACGTTTTTTTCATTTCTTGTACCAGCCAATAGAGTTGCCATTTATCAGGTTGAGAAATATACCTACATCAGACAAAATCTACGTAGCTTAAAAATTATTTTAGGAGAAATATTGAACACTTGCTCTTCAAGTGTGTGGTTCGATTTTATACTTGTGTGACGAACACAAGAAAACATGTACTTGTAAGATATATACCGGTACTTTGTAAATAAAAAAATCTGTATAAAAATGGCTGTATACCAAAATTCCAAACATCCATATAAAATACAGGTAATCCGTATGAAATTACCTGTTTGTGTGTTTGTCTGTCGGAAAACCAGACAAACCTCAGTGAAATGGATCACTATAGTTGGATTGTAAAATCAATATTATCTTACCTTCAAGTCCTTCAAAGTGGCTGCTAGTGCTTAAAAAACTTTGAATGTTAATTATAAGAAGAACATTTATTACAATGTTTAGATATTATATTCCTTGATATTTGATGATTTTTGAAAATTACTGTTATTAATATTTGAATTAAAACTGTTGTAAATTTTATGAACCTTGTGACAAAAGAAACTATGTTGTCTACTACTAACATGCAATGTAATGTTTCAAGTAGTGAAAGTAAGATATTAGCTTGGTGTGTTCTTGTAAATATGCTAACCACAGGAGAAGGTTAGTTTGCTGTTTACTGGAGGTACTCGGTGACCAATTTATGCTTTTATTTTCTTGATCCTTACAAAATTGGTGAACAAATTAGAATAAGACTGTAAAAGCCTAGATTTGCTCACCCTAGCTGTACCACCTTAGCTCCAACACACTTTATTCTATACCAATTTCAAGATTTTACTTTTACAAAAGGCTTATTTGAGCCACTTACATGTGCTAATGACCATAATTATGTGGAAGTTGACTTTTGTCTCACAACAGATGATCCTGGCTTGAAGGGAATGTACAATGATTTTCATTGGTTAATTCTTTTTATCCCTGAGACCCATCCAAAATAAGCCTCCTAGTTCCCAAGCAAATTTGCTTTCGCACCGATTTCATGCTTTTTGTCTGAACGTTCCTTGTACATGTTGTATTTGTTATGCTTTATGTGTAGCAAATACCATAAAATATATCAAATGAAACCTAATTAAATTATCTTTTGCATGGTGTGAATTTCATAAATGTAGGTCCATTTTAACTTTACCATATATATTTATAAATGCTTGATTTCATTAAAAAAAACATTTATAACTACAGTCGACATCAGATGTCATAATGACAATGATTAATTATTTTGAAACTGCAGTATCAGTGAATGAAAATTATTTTTAAATGATTATCCATTACAAAGTTATAGTATATTTTATCAAATAAGGTAATGATCAAAAATCACCATTTCTTATTCACTTTAGAAAAATATAAGTTTTAAAAGAACGACAGCTAAGTTGATTGCATTTTTCAACTTGAATACTTGATATACCAGTGACCACAGGCACAAGACGTATAACATTTATTTTAACTTTTAATTTTTCAGGCAACAAAACAACTGGAAAACAGTTATTCTTGGACTTCCATCCATACCACATTCAAGAGCATCTTTATACACAAAATTGTTGAAAATTCATCCTCCGTGGAAACCCTCAAAATCACAGTCGGTTTCTGAATCCTCTACTAGCCAAAGTTGCATCCAGTTGTCATCAACTTTATTTGGTAATTTAAAATGCTCAAAATCACCGTCAAAGATTTAAACAGACCAGGGTATAAAAACCAGAAGTGTATCAGGCTAGTACACATACACACATTTTGTGACATCGTAGGAATATGTGTACATGTACTCAAGGTAATTCAATAGGCCTACGTGCCTATGCTGCATTTAACTACACAAAAAGTTGTAGTCGGGATAGAATGGGTAACTGCATAAAAAGTCATAGTCGGGACAGAAAGAGTTAAACTGATTCGGAATTAGTTGGCGGTTTTGTATAAATAAAATGCCTCAACTTTTCCAAATCAAAGTAAATCTAAATTAGTAGTATTATAATTCATGTTTTAATATTTGCTGCTGGAGTGTATTCACCATTAGAAATTGTCTAAGGAAAATAAAAAATAACCAGTCCCATCTTCCCCGATTGTCACGATCTTTCTTTACCAGTTCAAGCGATGATTGTTTCGTGGAACATTGCGACTCTTAATTTAGCAATATTTATGACTTCTCAGTTGGTTAAAAATATGTGTTAATATAGTTATTTTTCATCATTTAATATTTTTTTAAATACGCAATATTGCAATTTAATCAAATTAGCCAGTGTTGCAACATATAAAGATTGCTTTGTGGCAATTATGGATAATAATTAATCATCCAATGAAAGTCGTTGTACACTCCCATTCATTCCAGCAAGATGACATCTACAGTAGTGAGGTAACATCTCTAATGTCATGTTTGGGTTTTTCTTAAACTGTATTCGCCCCGCTTCGAGGTAGTGACCATTCCAATATTATGCAACTTCATACAGAGTTATGTTCACATTGCCACTCGCATAGATCTATTAAGTAGTAGCAGTTAAATTAGTATGAATTAATTTACTCCAAATAGCTTAGGCAACCATATGAGCCATATTTACACTGACAAAATGCACCACAGGTGATTTTACAGCACCATTCTTGATGTTGACGTAGAGATACCATAGATCATTTCACAGCACCATTCTTGATGTTGATATAGAGATACCATAGATCATTTTACAGCACCATTCTTGATGTTGATATAGAGATACCATAGATCATTTCACAGCACCATTCTTGATGTTGACGTAGAGATACCATAGATCATTTCACAGCACCATTCTTGATGTTGATATAGAGATACCATAGATCATTTTACAGCACCATTCTTGATGTTGATATAGAGATACCATAGATCATTTCACAGCACCATTCTTGATGTTGACGTAGAGATACCATAGATCATTTCACAGCACCATTCTTGATGTTGATATATAGATACCATAGATCATTTTACAGCACCATTCTTGATGTTGACATAGAGATATCATAGATCATGCACTTCATAGTTGAGCATGCCCTGATAGAAGTGCACCCCAAAACTGTAGGTACACGTTTCAAGGCATGTGTAATTTGACATGAATGAAATTAGTAAATGCTCATGTTGAAATGCTGTTTTGACTATTATAGGAATTCTTCCTTGTGATTCCTCACATATATTTAGAAGCATCATAACTCACCCCATGTGTAAACTATGCAACCATTGGGTGTTACTGAAGACTTTCTGGCATTGCCAGGATGACATAAATCTGTTTTACAGTAATACAAGCTAGAACATTTAGATTTAGAAACAAAGGTAACAAGGAATTATTAACCTGCATATTATAATAATATGCTATGCACTACTGTAAGGATGTGTTATCGTAAAGGCACAATGACTTTCAATCAAAACATTAATAAATAATCATAAAACAATAAACAGTTATATGTAGATATATAGTTTTTACACAAACAAATATTAATAATAGATGGTTCTTGCTTATCACATATTGTGTTAAAAAGTAATTGTGTTTGATCGATGCATTGAAATATGAATTCATGTACACAAACATATAACATCAAAGACTTACCAGGTGTACGTGTTGATTGGAAATAAGAATGATAATATAACAAAAACCATAAAACAAATTGTATGTATGCATATGCGCACACATACACAGATGCACACGCACTCACCTAGGCATGCATGCACACATGCATGCACACACACGCTCTCTCATACGCATGTACACACTCATGCACGGACGTGCACACACAAACACCTGTATAGTGTTTGGATGTGTTGTAGAGCAAGCCGACTCAGGACAGACATATCAAGGGCTGGGAGTACATTGCTGACATCCTGGCTGACTGGGAGGAGTGAGTGTCACCAGTGTCTGTAGTCTTACTGCCAATAGTTAGTCACTCCCTGCGCAAGTATCGTTGTCTCCCCACAGTAGTTGTGTGTATTTATTGGCTACAGTAACACCTGCTACAGCGAACACCTGTGCACACTGAGCAACTGTATGTAATTGACTCGGTCCTGACTGCACAAAGTTAAAGATCCTTACTCATTTGATTTTCGTCTCGTTTCAGAATCATTTCACGCAAAATGAACCTATCAAATATCTACTGTGACATGCCACCTCATTTGTTCTTTTAATGATTTTAACAAAAGTTTGGTCTCTTATTAAACCAGCTGTGCACATTATTTAGACTGTTCATGCGCTAAAGAGTTGAGCATTAATGAACCTGATTCACGATGGACTAAATCAATTGAGGAGGGATATTTAATTGTTGAGCTGTCAATGGTAAATAAATCCTGGTGCCGGTGTTGGTCATGATATGCAGGTTTTGCTGTGTGTGTGTAGATTGGTGCTACTTAACAGTGTCCATTAGGAGGGTTTGTTGCTTAGCTCCTACAGAGTTGACCAGTAGAACTGACTTGCAGTGTAGTGCATGCTGGTGTGTTGCAGATGTTAATGATTCAGATGCATAGTCACTGAATTGATGCAGTGGGCGTATGAAGTGTTTGCACTAAAGTCAGTGGATTTTACGAAAGTGCCTTTTCGAAGATTTGTGTCTCTTATGAAATATTAGTAAAACTTCTTGTGTGGCACTCAATTAAAACTGTGTGGTTTGATGCACTTTACAGTAAAGTTAATAAATTAGTCACATAAATCAATAAGAAGTAAAAACAACAATTTTGTTTCTCTTAACAAATTTTCTTCTTTGTTTTTACCAAAGGCTAGTTTTCCATCCATCTTGGTTTATATGCTAATATGATCTAGTATGCGTAACCTATTGTAATGTGATATAGCAAAAGATGTATTTTTAAGAAATTGAACACTGTCCTTATAAATTGCTTCAAAGTGATCTAAGGCAGGCGTGGAAGCTCCGTCATGGAATATTGTCAAGGTATCCTGCAACCCTGCGGGTTCTTTGTGCACGTTTCAAGTCGACCTTACTCGATGTTTATTATATTTTTATAGCATGTTGACTGGCTAGTAGTGGCTGAGGCTGTACAAAAAAGTACACCGCATGCGCATGGGTGCAGACAGGCGGTGGCTTGCTAATGGTGTGCGTGTTTAATTTAACCTGAAATTACTTTACAGTTTTTTAACCCAAATCCAGGAGCCCCAGTAACAATTAGGACCCAGAAATGTGTGGATGAAAAAGCTAGTTAAGGGCCTAATTAATGGATTTTTTATATTTAATCACGATACATTTTATGAATGGTTTTAGTATTTGGAAATATTTCAGTATATGGAAGCAATTGAATAACTTCATACTTTCGATGCATGTGTGGCATATGTAGCGTTGTAGATTTCCAAGAGCTACATGAATTTAATCATTTCCTAGAAGACACAGAAGATGAGAAGGAAGTAAATCTGCTGAACTCAGAGAAGCCCCTAACTTTACTCCCCCAACTTGAATATATATGAAGAGTTCTCCCTATAACGCATGCGTGCCTTGCATGCATTATTTGCAATATTCTCTGTGTATGAAGCTTTTGTAATGAACTACAGAATAACTGTTTGAATTTTACATTCACACCCTGCTTCTAGCTGTTGTAGTATCTAATTGCCTGCATGTGGAAATCACTTTTATTGGTCTTGATTCTAATATGAAGCACATGAAAATCAAATTTGATGTCTTTATTTTGTCTTTGCAAAACTACATTTTCAACATGTTTCCAATATATCTCTTTGGAAATGGTTGCTAATGATTTGCATCTTGTTGCAAAGGCTTCTACCTGCACAATATGCATATTGCCAAGGCTGGTTTTCTTCAGCAAATATATATATACATATGAAAACAAGGAAATAAATACCTATTATGCAGAATTACCACAATTATTTATCAGTTTTGAATATGCCTAAAATACCAACTGCTTAGTTGATCCTGGCTAGGTGGGAAATGGTTCTTAATTATGTATTTGGTTCTGTCATACTGTAGCAGCTATCATCATGATCAAACTGTTCCTGTGACAGAAATAGTCTGGGGACATCTTAATGTCGCAATCAGTCCCCCCATAGTCCATACCACCTTGTCCGGTCAGTCGCCATCTCTCTGAGTCTTACAAGGTCTCTGTCTGATCGTAACTTGAGGCCCTCCTCTTTGAGGTCTGAGTGCAACATGTCAAATAGGTTGGTGGTGTACCTACCAACTCGGCCCCTGTATCGATTTGACCCAGCAACCGCAAACTACAGGGACAATGATACAATGCAATGTTATTTGCCTCAGTGAGTGTATTGCATAAACTATGGATCTAGCCATTGTTGATTGAAACAGCAAATATTTAAACTGATTCACATACAGAGATAACTTTTTTGAGAAACCAAACAAAAATAAATTGAAAAGTCATGTGAAGAAAATCAAAAGAGTCGTGTAAAGATATAGTACAAAATTGTTGCTATCAGACTAAAAACTGCAAAATTTCATTTCATTTAATATGTTTTCCGTTCACAAATGTTACATGCAGACAATTTCTTCACTTACATTCAATTTAAGTTACAAAGTCATCATTATCATAAAATCATGTTACAGAGTACAAACTATATCTGTTCTATCATCTTGACCAGCCAAATATATTTTGTAAATTGAATGCTGAATGGCAAAGTCGATATTCTTTGACAGATGGTCAAATAAATTTTTTATGGTGATTCATCAAAACACATTCAGTGGTCAAGATGTTAGGGGCTGTTCACAGTGGTTGACTTTTATCTATTTGTACAACGCAAACTAATTATCAGCCCCCCTGAATTAATACTGTGAAATGTTGATAACATTCCAGATTGAAAACTATATCGAGGTAAGAATGTTGACATAGTGCATGTATATATAGAACCTACAATAATAACCATTAGAATATGTTTACATTTTATATTTTTCTAAAAACTCCAATTGTGTTTTCACGAAGGTGTGAATTTCCAATATGCCGTACTGTATTAAAGTGCCACGCCATAGCCAGCTGCGTGATTTAAAACGATAGTAGTTTCATACCAATTCACTGCACAGCACTGCATAACACGATGGTGGTCATATTTCGTATGCGACTGACATTAAAATATAGTTCGCAGACGTAGACCCACTCTCACCTTCAATACGCTTGTACCAACAGATAAATGTTGACAGTTGTGAATGACCCCTTACAATATAGTTTATACCACATAACATGATTTTTTGATAAAAACAGTCAGACCATTGATATTTCAGCTTCTTTGCACATTGTAACATTTCTTTTTTTCTGAAATATGATATGTATTGCAGATGCTACAAGAAATACAGGTCAGAGCAATTCCTGGTTGTCCCAAAGAAAGGCTCCTCGAAGCACTCATCGGCGATGTTGTACGGCAGGCTGGTCTTCTGCAAACATGTCTTCCAGCCAATGTCTGAGTCGTGGGAAGACGCTGTGGAGTATCACCTGCTCTATGCCCAGGCAATGCACTATGTGGTGCAGGTCAGTGTCGTTCTCATGCATATCTTCTTCCTGATGGCTTCCTTAAAACGGTACACTCCACTGCTTCAAGAGTCCTTTTTCACTTCTCCCTATCATCAGGGTTGTTTCGGTTGTTTCGGTGCTCTGAGAAAAAAATATTTCATGATGGCTTCCATAATGTCAGTGGTGCTGCCTGCTGATGAAACTGTAGTCCTGCTAAATTTTTATTGGCAAATGGCACCAGAAACTGCATGATGAGAAACATCCCTCTTTGTGTAACAAACATCACCACAGCGCAAAGCTCCGCAGTTGGATCGGACCCCTGGTGCTATAAATTGTCTCTGTGTTAATTTTAATGCGCACTGTTCTGACCAAAACCCACTGACCTCGTGTCTTTGCGACTTAATAACTTTGCCATCAGTCCAATTTTCACAAAATTTAAATTGAATTAAAAAAATTGCTGCTGATAAGCAGAAATGCTTAGTTAATGTAGTTTTTAATTTTCAAGTGGTCATGCTGATGTTACAATATACACTGATGTGCAAAATTATCATTCGTTTAAAAATTGAGTGATGTTTCTGTAACGTATTGCTGTCTTATGCAGGTGGATGAATTTGTCGTGCCTAGAAATGCTGCCTTGCAACTGGCTGGTCTTCAAGCACAAATACAATACGGGGACTTCGATGAGGACAAACTATCCAGGTCAATGTGAATCACGGCTACTATAACATGACAAACCCTAAACAAGTGATCAAAGCAGCCCCGAAAAATATTCACTGATACCCAAATAACCCAACGCACATTGGTGCTGATTGCTACTGTGCCCTGATAATCGAAAATTGGGTAATGGTAACAACGAACAGATTCCAAGGGCTGCTTCATTGTTGATGTTCCTAACAGTGTTAGAAAGAAAGAGTATTGCTGATTCAGATTACCATGAAAGTTTGACTAAGACATGCCAATTATATAAAAATTAAATGATCAACAGAAACAATCCTTGCTCTCTCTGAACAACCTTCATATACGCTGACACAACGTCTGTCATGTGTTTCTGAGGTAATCCTGGCCTAATATATCATTCTGGAACTGTTTAGTTTTATAATATAAATAAATTTAGTACTCAGGCTTTGGTGTTTTTGCTGCATGTCTAGGTGACCGGGTGGTGGAATTGCCCCACCTCTCTTTGTCGCCTTAAACTCTGGTAGTGTTAACAATTGATGTATTAGTGTAATTATTACACCACATGATTTGTAGATGAATGTAGACCTCTCTGTAAGAGGTAGTGTTTTATGTAGTACATTCATTTCAATATGCTTTTGTTCATACCCATAATGTGGGCCTTTTTATAATGTGCTGTCTTTGCAAATGAGGCACTGTCTGATGACCTTTATTGACCCACATTTGTCTGTATCTGTTTCGTTTTTAAACCAGGGCATCTGTAGTTAGTAAATGTCAGAAAGAAATTCTAGCCATTTTCAATCTAACTGGTGTTGTGTTGTTGCACTGCAGTAATACTGTAACTTGTTCTTTACAGGTACCAGGACGTTGACCTGTTCCTTTGTCAGCGGGTACTCACCTCCTACAAGTCACATGACTGGAGTCACGACATCACAGCTGCTCACAAGGTTCGTAGGTTCTACACAGGAGGGTGGATATGTCAGCTGATCTACATGCTGCAAAGAACAGGGGTTGTCACTGCTGGATGGGGGTGATGCTGCAGAAAAGGGGGTGTCACTGCTGGATGAGGGTGATGCTGCAGAAAAGGGAGTGCACTGCAGAACAGGGGGTGTCACTGTAGAACAGGTGTATTACTGCAGGATTGGGAATTTCACCGCGGGACAGGCATATGCAATGAGACAGGGGTGTCACTGCAGAATATGCGAATACCCCTGTGGGATGAGTGAATGAATGGCAAGCATCATTGTAGGAATAGGATATAAGGTCTGAATAGGTTGTGTCTACATGTGTGTATGCATTGAAAAAGATGGGTTAATGAATAAATACGAGGATTGATTACTGGTTAAAAGTAAATAAATGCTGTGAATACAGCCGGCCAGAGAGGCAGGGGTGGGTGAACACACAGTGAATATGTTAACAATTGACAACTCACTAACCAAACATATTGCATTTCACAAATGTCACCATCTCTCCGCAGAAATTTGGAAGGGGAAAATCGGAAATTGAAGCAAAAATGAAATACCTCATGATCGTATCACAGTACACGCTGTATGGCTGCACGAAGATCTTTGCGCACTACCGTGGTGTGTGGCCATACGGCATCGAGACCGTGCTGGCGTTCAGTCACATGGGGATCCGCTTCGTGAGTGTGCAGGAGGGACGTACCATCTGTGACATGTACTACGCCGAGGTGGAGAACATCCTACTGCAGGAGAGGTATGACGAGTACCACGTGATCATCCAGCTGAGGAACTGTGTGGCACAGGACAAACAGAAGGTCTACATGTTTGAGTGTCTGGAGTTGGACGAGGTCGCCTCGGCCATCGAGTACCACTCCCCCCGTCTCGCCTGCTGGGTCAAGTCTGGACGGCAGTGGAAGAGTCATAAAGTATGTTCAATTCTGAGGGTGTGTGTGAAGACTTAAAAGTCCTAAATTGGATTTTCTGTTTTAAAGGCCCTGTGGGAATTTTCAAAGAGAGGTCTTAAATTTTACCAATCTAGGCCCTAGGTTTGTTATTTGACAAAGGTTGAATGAACTGCATATTGCTGAAAGGTGTGCTTCTTTTTTTATCGAATGATACAAGCAGATCACCAAACAAATAAATGGCTCCTAGATGGTTATTCCCCAAACAACATTTTCATTGAATTTGTCATGAAAAAAAATCTTACATTTTCAAAATATTGGTCTAAAAAGGTCTTAAATCTTAGTAGCCCAAAGCTGCACACAACCTGGTTCTGTAAACTATTTAATATATCTCATGAATTATGTATTTGATGCTGTGCGACTATGTCTTAAAACAGAGCTGACAGACTTCTAGGAAACTGACGTAGAAGCAGCAAGCAGCCCACACAAGATGAAAATTGTTGGATCTCATCTGGAGCCTATTGCTTTGGATTCCCTAAAAATCAATAGAATTCTATAGTAATCTATGAAAAAACATAGAATATTCTATAAAAAAAATCTACAGAATCTAAAAAAAATGTCTTAATTCTACACAGTTGTGTCTGCAAAAATCCTACAGAATATTCTATGAAAATTCTATATATTTTCTGCTAAGGTTGGCAATATTGGTAAAAAATTTGAATGTCTCGCATCAGGTGAAGTCTCCCTCTAACTGGATCAAGCTGTTGGATGACGTCTTGATGTGTCGCCGAGCCCTGATCGACAACAGCGTGATACAGAAGTCCCTACCGGGGGAAGTGGGCCTCTTCCGGTCAGCCATAAACAAGTATGTCTCTTTCTACCAAGGAATTGTTTTGTCAGCATCTATGGGGTCTGGTAAATATATTTTTCACCTAAGATATAAATAGTTTTTGATAGGATTGGCCCAAATGATCAACAATAAAATAATTAGAAAATAACAGAAATATAAATTCTTTACTGAGTGAAGATGTTTTGCTGTTAATATTAAAAAAATACAGTCTTTTACCATGTGTGCCATTTGTTGTATATTAATTCAACTGCTTTTGGTTGCAAAATCAACCGATTTTACCTGTTCTCTTACCATTATTTTATCAAGCTTTTCTAAAGACATTTAATTTAAAGCTAACCTTTTTCTAAAGACATTTCACTCAAAAAGTCCTAATTTTTATGCACACAAACGAGTCCTGACATTGTGCCCGTTAATTAAACTACCTTTTATTTACGTCACTAAATGACATTCTTACCTAATTTTTTATACCATTCAATTAAATCATTTCTATGCACTAATTCAATCATTCCACATCATTCAAAGTATAATAATATAAATTCTTGTTTTTGAATGTATTGCGTTTTTGTGCACTTTTGCAGTACAAATACATGTGAGATATAACATAAGCTACTGACACTGATGACTTATTTCCCAGTATCTTACATTTAGCTTATAATCATACTTTATAATCCTTTAGTTTTGAGGGTACATCATGAAGATGACATACAATCGTATTTAAGAAAATTCCCAGGAGAAAACTTTTTTCTTTCTAAAAACAGAAATGTTGGGTCGGCGGATCCGTAAACCAACCAATAAAATATAAACGGCCTGACAAGTGTGTCACAGTCTGTGGTCATGTGCAGGTTGAGTGGACGCTACTGCAGGTTTGGCCACCAGGACGATGACGTGGATATGGACATGCAGTGTTCCCGCTGGCTCTTCAGTAAGGTTCCTTTTAAGACGTCGCTCATGCAGTTCGACTCCCATGAGCTCGAGGACGTCTCCGCGAGGATGTTCAACTCAACTCTCGTCTATGCCAGGATCGAGTCGTCTAGTATGTACTTTTTGTTTTATTTATTATTAGCGGTTTTTTGTAAACATGCTAAAAGGCGCTATGACGATAATACTAAGTTAATTTAAAATAAGTTGAAAAGTTAAATATGTAAGTTAAATATACAATTTAATGAAGTTGATATAATAAATAAGCATATAAGTTAAACAAATAAGTTAAATAAAAACATGTTAATAAGATAAATAAATAAAACGGCCTAGTCATTAGAATGTCACTTCTGCTAGCCACACAGTGTTACGAAGGCTGCATGAAAGATGTTTTTAACAGTGGTTTTGGCAGTTTCATACTGTGAGAAAATTTAATGTACTGATTAATAGTGACCGGTTCAATAAGGGACGATCTCAAAACTTTGATGTACAACACTACATGCAGCTGGTTTCATGGGGGTGGTGGGTAGCAGCTGGTTTCATGGGGTGGGGTAGCAGCTGGTTTCATGAGGTGGGGTAGCAGCTGGTTTCATGAGGGTGGGGGTAGCAGCTGGTTTCATGGGGTGGGGTAGCAGCTGGTTTCATGAGGGTGGGGGTAGCAGATGGTTTCATGGGGGTGGGGGTAGCAGCTGGTTTCATGGGGGTGGGTGTAGCAGCTGGTTTCATGAGGGTGGGGGGTAGCAGCTGGTTTCATGAGGTGGGGGTAGCAGCTGGTTTCATGAGGGTGGGGGGTAGCAGCTGGTTTCATGGGGTGGGGGTAGCAGCTGGTTTCATGGGGTGGGGGTAGCAGCTGGTTTCATGGGGGTGGGGGTAGCAGCTGGTTTCATGGGGGTGGGGGGTAGCAGAGCTGGTTTGTTTAGCATCGTAAGTCAGTGTATTTTTCCCAAACTGTTAATTTTCCGATCACAGTTCACAAGGGTGCTGACTTTGATCACAACGCACAAGGGTGCTGACTTTGATCACAGGGTACAAGGGTGCTGACTTTGATCACAGTTCACAAGGGTGCTGACTATGATCACAGTTCATAAGGGTGCTGACTTTGATCACAGTTCTGCTGCTGGTTTGCTGTATGCTCAAAAGGAGCTCACCAAGCAAACTGGGGCATATTAGTTGGATTTTGCGAGAGTTTGGCACAACTGATTACACACAGCTCAAATATTCGTGAGAGTTGCTCTTTGGACATGTTTTGACCTGATGATCTGTTATTGACATGCCACTTAACAAACATGGGTCGTAATACTGTAATACAAAAACATACAAAAACCTATAAATCATTCCACATGAACTCAACCAAAAAAGACCAAGATATTCTTGATCCCTCCAATTTTAATGAAATTTGGTACATATGTTGGAACTATGCTGAAATTTACTTATGCCAAATTTCAGACTTGTGAATGAAATAGTTTTACTAGTTAACTCACAAGTCTGAAATTTCACATGTATAAATTTCACAACAGTTCCAACATGTGTACCAAATTTAACTAAAATCGGAGGGGTCAAGAATTTTTTGGTTGATTTCATATGGAATGACCCATCAGGAACATCTCCTATGCCCATAAGACCATAAAGTTTAAGAAAAACTGTAAGAATTATGGGTAAACCATACCAGATGGCACCTATGTAATGATGTGGTTATGACTGACATTATGTGTTTGCAGCCCTGCTGGAGGACATAGACCTGGTGACAGTTGTCCAGACTCTCATCACAAAGTGCATGGAGAGTGCGGATCTGTGCAATGAGTTCTACCTGCAACTCATCAAACAGACAACCGACTCACATGCAGGTCAGCTAGGGAGATCTTACTGAAATATGATAAACGGCAATTCAAGTAACATTTCTGAATGGACGAAATTTCAGAATTAATTAAAATATGCAGTATAAATTTCAGTCCTACCATTTGCGTTGATGTAGGATTCTTAAGATATTCCAATATCATGTACAAGTTTCTACGTTCTAAGGACGACACACAGAAGTTAGTTTTTCTCAACAAAAAAAAAACAGATTTATCTTGGTTTGCCCTGAAGCCCTTCAAATATATGTTTTACATTGATTTGAACTTGTTTAATTTAATTGTTGTCATCCTGAATATATTTCAAAACTATATCAAGATTTGTATTCCAAGAAATATCAGCACCACAGCTAGCTGATGCTGTCATGTAAACACGGCAATGTTGCTTGCAACAGAACCTGTTTTTAGCCTGTTTGTAATATAAATTCAAAGATTGTTTCAAAATATGTTTACATTTATCCATGCGGGATGGCTGCATGTTTGTAAAACATATATTTTAAATTGTGTTAACCTGGTTATAAATGCTGTTGTTCTTGATATGTACATTGACAAATACAAGACAGTTTAAACCAAACATCAAGAAACTGTACAGAGAAAAAACAAATACCATATTCGGCCTATTAAGCATACGTGCCCTAATTAGCGTACACCCTATTTTTTAATCTGCAGGATCCATAAAATTATTATTGTAATTTGACTCGTGTGGTACAATGGAAAAGTGTCGCCATCTAGTGCTAAACAGTCGGCACCACTTTTCAGTTGTTATACACTAGTCACCAAATGACATCACTAGTGTTAAACAGTTGTCTTATTATTGTCTAGAGAAACAAATGCTTATAAGAACACATTCCTTGACATTTTTCCATGGCCCAATTTTTGTCAAGTGTACTATACGCTTGTTACGTCAAGTACGGTGACGTCTGTGAGTACAATGGCTATTCCAGATAGCAGTATATGGGGGATTGGAGGAACTTTTTTATTAATATATGGTGATAGGATCCCATCTGTTCATATACAAATGATATTAATTTAATCACAAAAAAATTTGTTGTTGGTCATGGGTAATCCTGAAAAAAATGCATTCTGTTGCCCCATGTATATTTATTTCTGGAATGGCCCAAATATTGCTGTTTTGCCTTGTAAATATTGCATAAGAGGGTCTAGAAGTGAACAACATTTTACTTCTTGCATGCCCAGGGATGCCAGAGAAGGCTTGTATCCGCTACTGGCACCTCATGACGATGGCAGCATGTGTCATGTTGCCATCCAATCAGCTCATCTTTAGCTACCTCATTCTACATCTGAAACGTTACTCGGTGCAACGAAACACTGAGATCGGCAAATACGCATACTTCTGTATCAAGGTAAGTGTCATGCAGATTTTCACGGGAATGTCCTAGTAAATGCTTTCTTTCTGCAACAAAACGCAAAATTCTGCTTGAAAAACAAAAGTTTAATTACCCACCCCCAATTTGAATAATATTTGATTCATAGCAATAGTTAATCTTAGAAGTTAATTGAAAACAAGTATACATTTTTATTGGATCTTGTGTTTTTTAGATTTGATTTAATCAAACTTGGCCCCAAGGCTACTGTTCAGTGGTTTGCTTCCTAAATCAAATGATACAGTAAAATGTTCGTATTTAATTTGTCGTGAAAAGAGATCTTACATTTATATTTTTTAAGTATTAGTAAAAAAGTCTTAAATTTAACCATCCCAAAGCTGCACCATCCTGGTCACTGCCCCCCTGGTCACTGCCCCCCTAGTCACTGCCGTTGATGTCCACTGATATCTTATGTTGATGTCCACTGATATCTTATGTTGGATGCATGCTTTCAGAGCATGTGTAGGACGTATAAGTTACGGGGTCGGAAGTACCCACCTTCCCAGAGGGAAATCAACTTTGTCACCAACAGGTGAGCTGACATTTACCCTCTTTGTCACCAACAGGTGAACTGTCATTTACCCTCTTTGTCACCAACAGGTGAGCTGTCATTTACCCTCTATGTCACCAACAGGTGAGTTGTCATGTTGCCTTCTCATGGTTCAACTCTTAATGTGTTGCACAAACATCCCAGGAAATGTTGGTTGCAGTTGCGCTGTATGGAATACTAATATGACTACAGTTTCGAAAGTATTTACTGAAATTTTATTTTGAATATGAATATTTTTAATGAGTTGCATTGTATCGTCAGTGACTCATGATTATAATGACACCTTTGACATAATTATCAGCTACAGTTACAACTTAATGAGTCACAACCGATAACGACTACAAGCATGATGAAATAGAATCATTCTCCTGTGTGTGTACGATGTTTCAATGATGTGAGGCTTCTGCTGATTCAGACATGCTATTGAGGCACGAGTACATCTCGCCAATGGGCACCAGATGTTGGTCGAGTATGACTCAGCATCCACTGCTGATGAGGTAGGTTTCCCGCACACTCGCACACATCTTTCCAAACCTTCCCACACATCTTCCCAAACATCTTCCCAAACCTTCCCACACATCTTCCCTAACCTACCCATGCACTCCCACACATCTTCCCAAACATCTTCCCACACACTCCCACACATCTTCCGAAACCTACCCATGCACTCCTACACATCTTCCGAAACCTTCCCACACACTTCTTCCCATAACCTCTCCATACATGCCCAAACCTTCCCACGTACTCATACACACATCTTCCCAAACCTTCCCATACATCTTCCCAAACCTTGCCACACACTGCCACACATTTTCCCAAGCCTTCCCAAACATCTTCTCACGCATTTTCCCAAACCTTCCACACATTTTCCCAAGCCTTCCCAAACCTTTGCACACACCTTCCCAAACCTTCCCGCACATATTCCCAAACTTTCCACACACTCCCACACATCTTTCCTAACCTACCCATGCACTCCTACACATCTTCCAAAACCTTCCCACACTTCCTCCCATAACCTCTCCATACATTCCCACACGTCTTCCCAAAACTTCCCACACACTGCCACACATTTTCCCAAGCTTTCCCACACATCTTCCCACACATTTTCCCAAACCTTCAAGCACATCTTCCCAAACCTTTGCACACATCTTCCCAAACCTTCCCACATATTTTTCCAAACCTTGCAGCGCACTCCCACACATTTTCCTAAACCTTGCCTTATATCTTCCCAAACCTTCCCACACATCTTCCCGAACCTTGCCACACACTCCCACACATCTTCCCAAACCTTCCTATGTATTTTCCCTGCCATCTGCCTTTTGGACCATGCTGTGGGTATCTAAGGCAGAATCCAGACCAACAGTTACAACCAACTAAACATTATTCAACACTACTATTTATTAATATCCATATTCCAACATTGTACGAGGTTTAACCAATTGTGGCCGAGTGTTTGTATTGTTAGTTGCAGAAAGCAAAAAGTACTTTACCATAAAAATAAACAAGTTGTTTCTCTGCCAGCTGCTACAAATAGTGAAGGCTAAAACGGGCATGCGACTGGACTCAGAGGGCTACGGCATCTTCCAAATCTGCAAAAACACTGGTGAGTTATTTATCCCTGTCTCCTGTAAGACGCTAAACGGAATTTATCAGGTTTTATTGAAGCAAGCCAAAGCTATTGTATGCTACCTGTGATGACGAGATGCACACTACAGGTTTTTGCACCTGTCGACATTCTGTATCATCTTGACAGTGTTACTTATTGAAGTTTAAAGTCTCATTCAAGCGATGGTGGTGGTTAGACTAAAAACATTTCCACCAAATGGCTGATCAGAAAACTGGCTTTGGCTGCCATTTTTTTTTTTTACCATTTTAAAGAACATGTTGGCTTTGTAAAAGAGCAAGGCTCAGTCGGGGTGTAGTGTACAGCACTTTGAGCAGTCCCAGTGACTGGATACCATGCAATAGTTCCAAGTGTGCTTGGGTAGTTGAAATGCAGTTTGATATTTTTCTCAGGCCTCACTGACCTACTTATATTTCAGAGCACTACTTGCCCCGGGAACAAAAGCTTGCAGACTGCATGTACTTGTGGGAGAAAACTACCCTGAAGGACTCAAGTCTGTGCAAGGAAATCAAGTTCCTCTTTAGGGTAGGCATGCACTTACTAATGCATCCAAGTTGCCTGTCACCACAAAATATATTTAACATATGCACACTCACATTCACACGCACTCATGCACACACACACACACACACAAACACGCGCGTGCACACACACAAACACGTGCTGTATGCAGATATTTATATTAATTTAACTACCAAGCACCACAAAAACAATTTTTTGCAGTCAACAGATATGTACTAATCATCTCTATTATGTAAGGTGAACTGCCTTTGATATCTAGTTAAGTCATCGGCAGTGCTCATTGCCATTTACCATCCACACTATAATTGTCTTTCTATTGCTACGTAAACTAAGCAGTACACAGCAGGTTCCAATACACACCACATTCAACAACTGCACTAGATGACGAAACAATAAAGTGAGAAAAAAAAAATAAAAAATTTTGTTGGCTTCAATGAAAAGAAAAAACCAAACAAAATTGTCGCTCCATGACATCTCCAAATATAAGTATCAAACGCTTGAAAATATTACACCCTTAGGATAATTTTATATTACTTACTACTTACGTATCCTATTTGTAATCTAAGTTGGTGCCTAAGTTGGTGCCTATAGGATACTATAATTTTATGTTATGATGCCATTTATATAGTGTGAATCCAACGTTGCTAGTGGCATCCTAGGCATGATACTTATAAATATCATCTGCCTGTTTGCAGAAGCGGATCTTCATTGAGCCGTTCGCCAACCTGCAGGACCCGGTGGAGATTGACCTGCTCTACCACCAGTCAGTGACAGACCTCTTTGAGGAGAAGATACTGCTCACTAAAGTGGACGTGGTTAGTACACTCTTATACATCCATCCTGTGTTCATGTACATCCTACGCTACACTAGTGTACACTCTCATACACCCATCATGTGTGCACATGCACCGTACAGCTACACCAGTGTACACTCTCATACATAGAAACACCCATCCTGTGTAGATACACCCTACATCTTCACTAGTGTACACTCTGGTACACACACATCCTATGTACATATACACCTGACAGCTACACTAATGTACACTCTGATACACCCATTATATGTGTAGATACATCCTACAGCAATGCTAGTGTACACTCATACACCCATCCTGCGTGTAGTTACACCCTACAGCTATGCTAGTGTACACTATGAGACACAGTTACACCCATCGTGCACTTATATAACCTACAATTGCAGTAGTGTACACTATGACATATACACCCACCCTACAGCTATACTAGTTGTACAGTTATGTATGTGAGGTTACAACTGCCTACACAAATACACCTGTCCAAATATTGTGTATGTCTGAATTATATATTTTCTGCATTGTTAGATGATGCAACATGCACTTAGTCCAGAACTACAAGTAATCATATTTGGAGACATGTTAACTTTCCCTTGTGAACCCGTCGTGTGTTCTAATCCCTGCTACAAATGACAGTAACTGCAGCATGACTAACAGAATGTGGATGTTTAAAATGTATAGACAGAACATATTAGAACAGAAACATTGATTTGAAAATAACTAAAATATTTGCTGTCTGCATGTTTTTGGAATAATAACTGAGTACTAACGTGGCCATTGCGCACACTGCATGCATGAATGCGTGCACACATTCGGGTGTTGCATATTTTCAGATGGAGCTGTGTGCATTGAGGGCGCAGACAGAATACGGAGACTACGGCCATGCCCATCACTCTGATTATGGGTACGGTTATTACCTACACACTCTTCCATATTGTTATTATGTTAAGCTGTATAGCAAGTAGCAAGTGCAGCAAGGTTATATTTGTAATGGTAGTAATTGTATAACGGCAACTATGGGTGTTAGCATTACTAACCAGCGCAGCCATGTAGCCTTTCTTAAAGATAAGTGGCATATTTTAAATCATGTAACCAAAAAATCATGGCATTAGATTGGTCGCTCTTGCATGAAAGAATAATATAAATATTCACCTTTTGCCCACATCAACTGTGGACAAATCTATTTTTAACATGAAAAAGAAGCATTCTGCCGTCATGTAGCATAGTGATTAGACACTAGACTCTCAATCATTCTACTGTCATGTAGCATAGTGATTAGACACCAGACTCTCAATCATTCTACCGTCATGTAGCATAGTGATTATACACCAGACTCTCAATCATTCTACCGTCATGTAGCATAGTGATTAGACACCAGACTCTCAATCATTCTACCGTCAAGTAGCATAGTGATTAGACACCAGACTCTCAATCATTCTACCGTCATGTAGCATAGTGATTATACACCAGACTCAATCATTCTACTGTCATGTAGCATAGTGATTAGACACCAGACTCTCAATCATTCTACCGTCATGTAGCATAGTAATTAGACACCAGACTCTCAATCATTCTACCGTCATGTAGCATAGTGATTAGACACCAGACTCTCAATCATTCTACCGTCGTGTAGCATAGTGATTAGACACTAGACTCAATCATTCTACCATCGTGTAGCATAGTGATTAGACACCAGACTCTCAATCATTCTACCGTTGTGTAGCATAGTGATTAGACACCAGACTCTCAATCATTCTACCGTCGTGTAGCATAGTGATTAGACACCAGACTCTCAATCATTCTACCGTCGTGTAGCATAGTGATTAGACACCAGACTCTCAATCATTCTACCGTCGTGTAGCATAGTGATTAGACACCAGACTCTCAATCATTCTACCGTCGTGTAGCATAGTGATTAGATCCCAGATTCTCAATCATTCTACCGTCGTGTAGCATAGTGATTAGACACCAGACTCTCAATCATTCTACCGTCATGTAGCATAGTGATTAGACACCAGACTCTCAATCATTCTACCGTCGTGTAGCATAGTGATTAGACACCAGACTCTCAATCATTCTACCGTCGTGTAGCATAGTGATTAGACTCCAGACTCTCAATCATTCTACCGTCGTGTAGCATAGTGATTAGACACCAGACTCTCAATCATTCTACCGTCGTGTAGCATAGTGATTAGACACCAGACTCTCAATCATTCTACCGTCGTGTAGCATAGTGATTATACACCAGACTCTCCATCATTCTACCGTCGTGTAGCATAGTGATTAGACACCAGACTCTCAATCATTCTACCGTCGTGTAGCATAGTGATTAGACACCAGACTCTCAATCATTCTACCGTCGTGTAGCATAGTGATTAGACACCAGACTCTCAATCATTCTACCGTCGTGTAGCATAGTGATTAGACACCAGACTCTCAATCATTCTACCGACGTGTAGCATAGTGATTAGACACCAGACTCTCAATCATTCTACCGTCGTGTAGCATAGTGATTAGACACCAGACTCTCAATCATTCTACCGTCGTGTAGCATAGTGATTAGACCCCAGACTCTCAATCATTCTACCGTCGTGTAGCATAGTGATTAGACACCAGACTCTCAATCATTCTACCGTCGTGTAGCATAGTGATTAGACACCAGACTCAATCATTCTACCGTCGTGTAGCATAGTGATTAGACACCAGACTCTCAATCATTCTACTGTCGTGTAGCATAGTGATTAGACACCAGACTCTCGATCATTCTACCATCGTGTAGCATAGTGATTAGACCCCAGACTCTCAATCGAGGGAACTTGGGTTCGAATCCTCTTGTTGCCATTTCAAATACATTTAGTTCCCTCCACATTGCCTCAGTTCCCCTGGCTGTATAAATGGGCACCTGGCTCTAAGTAGCAGTGGATGTATGTGAATGAATAGTATTCACGCAATATTTGCAACATGACTGAGTGCTTCCCAGAGAAGTCGAGTTGGTGGATTGGACAGATCTACCAGGGGTTGAAGTGTAAATTGCTTTGAGCGTTCCTAAGGACTGGATCCAACGCTATTTAAGAATTGACCATCTACTGTTTTGTACCCAGGTCTGTGATGAGAATCCTGCCCCGGCACATCCGTGAGTTGATCCAGGTGCCTGAGATTGCGACCGTGCACAAGCTCTGTCTCGGCATGTCCCCCGTTGCTGCAAATATCGCCTGTCTCAACATACTCAGTCAGTGGCCACTGTATGGCGCCACTTTCTTCGAAGTCACCGTAAGTACATAATTCAGTTGTGGACCAATATAAGTCTTCATTGCATTTGTGTGTGCCTTGGAGTCAGTTTAGCACAGTGCCATATATAAAGTTTAATTTGGCCGAGTCACACACTGACGATTATTGTACTGCAATTTTTTATTCTAGATGGTCAATTTTCAATTATTGGCTTTAAATTTCCTGTTAATTACATATCTGTAGCTGGAGTGTGCAGCCATTCAGCTCCATGTAAGTACATTTTTGGGGGTATAAATACACTATATAGGTCCATCAAGAAATGTATAATTTACTAAAGAAATGTGATTGGTGCACATTCTAAGCACAGTGCCCCTTCTTCAGGTTTCTGGTCGGAGCCTCAATACATCCGAGGTAGACCATCATGTTCTTCGTTAGCTCATGATTGCCTTCTTGCATTACTTTTGCGCATCGGCTTTTCAATGGTTGGTTTGCATTGTTGAATTGTTGCGATGTGTCTGCTAGATTAACTTGTTATTAAGGAGAAGAATAAAGTTTGATGTCATTTGACTTGAACAAAATCTATGGAGGGATATACCACAGAAGTTGAAGAGGATAAGGAGTATATAGTGAGCATGAGGGAGGTGGCATAAGGGGAGGATTTTATCAAATGTAAACCCTAAGCGGAAGAGAAAAATTGGAGGATTATGTATAGTCAGCCTCGTTGGGAAAATGGCTATTTGAATGGACATCAACCTTTAGACTTTTCCCCGGTGAACACCTTGCTGGCTTCACTACTTCATTTGGGAAAGAGCTGGCTGCATTCGTTGGTTTCAGATGGGTTCTTTTTCTACCTACAATTGGTTGCTGCTGCTGTTCGATCCTACTATATTTCTTAAATTGTTGCATTTTCTTTACATTGGCTGTCCCCATTGCTGTCTTACGTTGTTTCTGTGATTTCAGTACAACCATTTCTTGCAGCTGGTGAAAAAAAAATTATTTTACAACTTAAAATAATAGTACATGATTAGTGTAGACGCCCTGTCGGTTGGCAGTTTTTAAACTATAAAGCTCATTGAAAACAAATTGTAGCTAGCCCCCTCAGGGTCTCTGCCTGTTTAGAACATGGAGCAGCCTTCAGCAGCCAGTATTGTACAAGGGTTGGTATGAAACGGGATAGAGTAAGACATGGCTAGAGCAACTAAATGTGTTGAACAAGATCTATGTTTTTACATGGTTAACATAGTCATCAGAGCCTAGTGTATATATACACACAGTCTGTAAACAGTATTCTAGTCATCAGAGCCTAGTGCACATATACACACAGTCTGTAAACAGTATTCCAACAATCATACATCTCTTACTATTTCCTACGCTTTTGGCTTAAGTCCTACTTTTCCTACATTTTCTTTAAAATTGCTGCCATTCCAACTTTTTCTCAAGATTTTCTGCTTTTCGTATTTGCTTCTCTAGAATTCCTACTTTTTGTAACTGTTACCAGTTCCACTTTTTCCTTCTAATGTTAAGTGGAAATTAATAAAACAGTATGTTGCCAAACCATCTTCTACAAAATGTTTCGCCATCTAGTGAATGTAAATTTACTAGAAGTTACATGTTGCATCACCTAGGGAATGTAAATTTACTAGAAGTTACATGTTGCACCACCTAAGGAATGTAAATTTACTATAAGTTACATGTTGCACCACCTAGGGAATGTAAATTTACTATAAGTTACATGTTGCGTCACCTAGGGAATGTAAATTTACTATAAGTTACATGTTGCATCACCTAGGGAATGTAAAATTACTATAAGTTACATGTTGCGCCACCTAGGGAATGTAAATTTACTAGAATTTACATGTTGCGTCACCTAGGGAATGTAAATTTACTATAAGTTACATGTTGCGTCACCTAGGGAATGTAAATTTACTATAAGTTACATGTTGCGCCACCTAGGGAATGTAAATTTACTATAAGTTACATGTTGCATCACCTAGGGAATGTAAATTTACTAGAAGTTACATGTTGCGCCACCTAGGGAATGTAAATTTACTAGAAGTTACATGTTGCGTCACCTAGGGAATGTAAATTTACTAGAAGTTACATGTTGCGCCACCTAGGGAATTTAAATTTACTAGAAGTTACATGTTGCGTCACCTAGGGAATGTAAATTTACTATAAGTTACATGTTGCGCCACCTAGGGAATGTAAATTTACTATAAGTTACATGTTGCATCACCTAGGGAATGTAAATTTACTATAAGTTACATGTTGCGCCACCTAGGGAATGTAAATTTACTATAAGTTACATGTTGCGTCACCTAGGGAATGTAAATTTACTATAAGTTACATGTTGCGCCACCTAGGGAATGTAAATTTACTAGAAGTTACATGTTGCGTCACCTAGGGAAACACCTGTCCCAAATAGATTCAGTGATATATGCAACTACATCAGAAATTTCAAAATATTAGCACATGGCAGAAGAAAGTATATCCCCTGCAATGTTCTGCTTCTCTGCTTGCTGAAGTTGAATAGCTGAATATGTATTTATTTATATATATTTATATATATATTCCTAGATCCCATTTAAGTCGACTGTTTATGCATATGCCGCAGCCTATGGCAGAACACCGCTTTAAGCAGACCAAAGCCGGTCTGCTTAAAGTTTTAATGTGTCATTGCGGAACGAATCGTTTTAGTTTAGCATCATCATTGATAGTGTACACAGTTTAACTGATATTGAAATAACGTAATTTTTATTATAAAAAATGTGGGTGATTTTGAGCATGTTTTTTTCCAAAGCCTTGTATATATTTGCCATATAAATGCCATATTTGCATAAAGCGATATATGCATAAACGGTTGCCATTGTCATTAAACATTAAATACATGAAGCTTTCAACTTTATTGAAAATGTGTATGCTACATGGCACTATATCGATTCAGTTCTTGCACTATCAGCATACTATAGTGTCAGTATGTATACTGTGGTTACTTATGCAGCCTCCCTGCACAGCCAGTCTGTTTGGAATTTCACACCAACTAGACCATCTAAGCTGGCATTGAGTGGGTCAGTGTGAAGGGTGTGACAATGTTGGGTTCCTGATTAAGAAGATAGCACCTGACTGGGCATTATAGCCATTGGGAGTTTGATAGCCAAGTTTTGACACTGACCACACCTAGTCTGAACCGTTGACGCTTGACATGTAAAGTGGACCTGCTGACCACTATATCACTACAACTCTTCAGCAAGATGTAAACTTGTCTACATCTTGCTGAAGATATTTAAAGTTGATATAACAACATGTAATCCTTACAACACATGTATAATACCTATATAACCACTGCTGTTCCATGTGCACCGATATGTTTTGTGTTTCTTCCTTCCCCTCATTGACGACAGACGAGTCTGCATGGCCTGCCACGCAGTATCTGGCTCGCGGTCTCACAGATGGGAGTTCACCTGCTCGAACGGAAGGGCCACGTGAGTCCCCCTTATCCTACTCCATGTCTATGCACTTCACCTGAATATACGAGACCGGGTATTCATGTTGGAGAAATATACCTATACACTGTGTGCCACCGATTAAGTGGGCAGTACACTTGAAAATGTTGAGAGACTGGGAAAATGTCATAAAATCTGTTGTAAACGTGCACCAATGTTTGTGCTCAAGACAATGAGGGAATTATTCTACACCAGATGGCATCACTGTCCCACCAGATGATGCCATATTCTCGTAAATAATGCCCGTCTTAAAGAGATGAGACCAGATATTCATGTTAAAGAAATATTTACTGAATTATATGAAACCATATATTCATGTTAGAGAAATATACCTAGATTTGTGAGACTACATATTCATGCAGAGAAATATACCTAAATATATGAGACAAGATAATCATGTTAGGGAGAGGGAGGGAGTCAAATACACAGAAATGTTGGTCATGATGGATATAACTGTCTAAGATGTACACGTACATGTATTTAGAGACCAGAAGCCGTAAACAAGCTTAAGCAATCGGCCCACATTGGCCAGTCTCATGAATTCTCTCATTGCATAGACTGAACTGCCACCAATGAGTTTCAGTGCATCTTCGTTTTATCTTCAGAACATCTCCATCACATACCTGTATAAAGAAATAACACAGACTGATGTGGCGCCAAAGATGTTGACATTCGCTATTGGACAAGGAAGCATGGCACCCAGCCTTGTGTTCCACACAGCAGAGGTGAGACTTCTAGGCATTCTAGGGCTTGGTACATAACCCTTTCCTGGTGCAGTACATGCTTGCCCTTCCACCTGGTGACCCGAGGGAGAACTGATTGTCCCAGCATTCGTTTCCTGACGGTGGTGATTGATGGTTATTGAAATACGTGTTGCAATAATGAGTAAAATAGTTGTGTGTTAAGAAATGTTCATTCAGTAGAGTCTCTCCTGAGTTCTTCACCACAGTAACACAAGTGTTGTTAGATTCAATAGAAAAGAGAGATTTGTGTTGTAGGCAACTGAAGTAGCGGGGTTGATGCATGACTACAAAGCTGCGCTGATAAAGCTGAAAGAGTTGCACAGTAGCACAAGAGAGGACAGTGTCACAAGCCGACTGAGCATGAATCAACCAACGTCCTGCCACCGCAGCAGGAAAACCTTCAAACAGCACACAACCCTTGCTCAAGTCAACAGTCACTGAACCATGCCAGTAACTGAACTGTGACAATTGCTGAACTGTGACAGTCGCTGAACCATGACATTGAGTCAACGAACTGTGACAGTTGCTCAACAGTGACAGTCACTGAACCGTGACCTAGAACATGCTGTAGGCATTATTTGATAACCTGTGCTGTTTCTTCTTATTGCAAATGCAATTTTGAATAAATGAATGTATTCATTCACTACGACAGAAAATGTAGATGAAGTGATTTTGCAGATTTTAGTTGCTGGAATACATACACCTAGCACCCGCAAACTGTAATGCTTTCTATAGTTAATATGACACTGCATGTTCATAAAACTGTGACACAAAATAATTGTGTATAAATGAATCAATGTTGTTTTTTTAATTTTAAGCAGGAAGTTTGGTCATAAGTTTACTTCAAATCATACAGTTTAATTAGTTTATGCAATTAGAAGACTCCAGGTTTTTCTACACCAACGAGTAAATTTGTGCCTCTAAAAATCATTGAAAATGAGATTGTTTTAATCTAATCTAAAATTTAATCTCAAATGCAGATGCATGTTAAGTCTGTTGTATGTGGAAGCAAATGAGCGATGAAGTGTGTTTATCAACATGTAATTACACCATAAATTCTTATTCATTTGCTACAAAACTTGCAATGTTAATGTGATGTGCTGGATGTCTACAGTAATTGGGAGTGCAATTTGACGTTACACTACTGAACGTGGATACATTTGAGGCACCTGTAGTCACAGAGTGGTATTCTGTGAATGTTAATCAAAACTAGAGCCGGTGTTGAGAGTTGCATCTGTGAATGTGGTGTGTGTTGTCAGTTTGTCATTCCAGTCTTGCACCAAGTCATAATGTGATGTGATCTGGGCAGTTTGTTAGGGGAGAGCGGGGCTGGAGAAACGTGCATGAATTGTGCTCATTTAAAAGGTGAATGGCAGTGCTCCAGTTGTATATGTTTTCAGGCGTGTTTAACCTCTACATTGATGTTTGTCATGTTTACAAACCAGTCGCACCGTGCGGGGTTGATAACAATTGGTGATGTTTATGATGTGTATGGGGTCCGTATTGGACCAGAGTTTGTACAGTCTTTTCAAGGGCTTCCATTTCCTTACAAGCTCATTGTTTTCTAACATTTTAGGTGTCTTGAATCATGATTTCCTTCTTATCTGAAAGTTGTTGTTGTATGTCAACAGGAACATTGCCAAAATGCTATGTTCCTGGTAAAACAAGATGTATCTAACCAAGTTGGTGGAGATTTGAGTCTTCAGGTCACCTGTTGGACAATTTGAATGCGAAAGGATATCAGGCTTCGGTCGCATGTTAAGTTTTGGACCACGTGTTATTTATTTGTTTTTTTAGAAATACTGTTACTGCTATGCAAATGTTTACTTGAAGTGGCTCAAATGTAGATGTTTTTACAAGTTGCAGTGTTGAATCTATCACAATTCGCTACTTGTGATGTGTGAACTAATCAGCACATTGCCTTGTCATGCTAATGCTGTCTCGTGGTTTAGCAAGATTTAACAAGTAATCGGCAGATGGTTGCTATGCAAAGTAGTGATCAAGTTGAAGGAATCACTTGAAAATTATATCAGAAATAATAATAACTGACTACTTTTTCATCATTGTAGCATGGAACAAACATCTAAATGAATATATTGTGACTTTTTCCAACATCTAAAGGATTAACATTTTTAAAGGATCTGTTCTGATATTGCATTACAATTGATTTATAATGGAGTTATTCTAAACTACCGGTAGACAATTATCTATCCGATTAATTTAGTAAACTTAACTCAATATTTGTATAGTCATTTGATGACATTGTTTTCTGAGAGTTAACAAGTTAATGTGCCTATATGACAGCAGTCACAAGCCAAACACATAAGCCCTACATGATGGCAGTCACATAAGCCAAGCAATAATTCCAGTTTTAAAATCAGGAATATAAAACCATATTGCTGGTGATATTATTAATAATTTCAGTTTATATCTCTTTATTTTGTATTGCTGTGTTAGCTAGAACTTGTAACTAAATTATACAGTATTTGGTGTATGAGATGTATATGCAAGTTCTGCAGATGCCCAGGTAGAAATGGAGAAATAGTATGCATTCTGGGAAAGGTTATCGTAAATGTAAGTGCTGCTGGAATAACAAATAAAATGCAGCACAGTTAATAACATTACATAGTCTACCAGTGACGTAGTTATACACGCCAAGTTGAAGACAAAGTTATTCCTTCATAAGCTTCCTTGTTACTGGAAACCAAAAGAACGTATTCTAATGGCAGAAACCATTGGTACTAAAACTTATGCTAGCATTCGGGCAATTAGGGTCGAGTGAATAGGGCATTACCTTCTGCCATGAACATACTGGCATGCATGCATGCTTATATATGGCTTTGAATTATGTACATACATTTTTTATTTAATTACTTACAAATACAATAAATGTTTTCAGAAGGCAACCTATATATATATATATGTACGTGTTCGGGAAAACATAACCTGTAACCAGTTAAATTTATTTTGTTTAATATTTTATGAGAAAATGTTAACATTTACTGAACAACCTGTCTACATCTCATGCCTATGCTATGCATGAACATTCTCTGTGCTATTTAATGTTACACTGAAAATATTGCATTCTGGTCGAGTCTTTGTCCATCCTGATGTTTTACTACTACAGAGGAGAAATCTACGAGAGCAATAGAAGCCGCATATAGCACCTCATTGGACTGCGGTCTAGGTTTCTAGAATGTGCATGATTGAAAGATATTGCTGTTTATATATTACTGTGTGAATTCAACTACAGTTATTTATAGGTTGTTTTACATGTAACCGCCATATTGTATGAAAAGCTCGAAGTATGAGTGTATGCTTAGCTGTGGATAACACAATTAATTAAAGTTTTTTTCACTTGCATTTATTTTGTTCGTCAAATGTGAGACAATTAACATGTATAGAAGTTTGTACAGAATCCCCATACCGTGTGTAATATACTACTCAGCCAGGATATATCATTGTTGTCACTTATCCCGCTCATTATTGTCGTGTGCTGCACAGTTATTTACAGCGACGTGTATGATTTGTACATAAACTCATTTTGTACACTCAAGTCTTCACCAATAATTGCCTTGCAACTTTGGTTAATCTTAATTAATAAAACACTAGATCATTCGGCGTGTACAGCTCATAGCCGTAGTTGCCAACCAGAGTGGTCCACACTCGTAAGACTGGTAAAAGAAATCAGTAAGATCGCAAACGAACCCATATTATTATTTACGTCTGCTGGACACGGATCACAGTCAGAATCCATCCGCCATTACATAGAGTCCCTATGAAAAATTCGTTGTGTAGTTTGGGTGTATTTGTGAGAGTAGAAATTGTGTGAACGAGTGAGTGGATGTGGGGTTTTTGTGCATAGTGGCATCTGAACTTTAAAATGATGCCATTTGCCAGCTGGTATACCAGTTGCGTAAGGACGCAGTGGCCATTGGGCAGGATGTAGTCATATTTTGGAAACCGGAGAACTTCATGGCAAAAATGCAGGGGGGTTAGGCGTTGAAGCAATTTGTGAGAAAAGGAGGTATTAAATTTTCACGAATTTCACACAGCAGGTGTCTTAGTGGGTCTGTCATGTGCTACAATTTTTTATAGAAAATTGTAGGAAAAATTTTACATTGAGGCATAAGAACGTTATAATGGTAGTCTATGGGAAAAGTGACTGTGGTCCGTGCCCCGCCGGTTTGCCGCGCGTGCTCAACAGGATGTCGCAGTGCAAACTGGGATATATTGATTGGATCTTGCGAGACGTTGGCGCAGCTGACTGCGCACAACTGAAACATTCACGAGAGTCGCTCTTCGTGGGTGTTTTGAACTGGTGATCTGTTATTCGCGTGTCATTAGACCATCGTGCGCAGTATCTAGTAATGCATAACCGTAAAGAATGTCGTCTACGCACACATGACCGTCACGTTTAAGAAAACCCGTAAGACTTTCGGGTAAACCGTGTGCGCTTGTTATGACTAATATGTCAGTTGTCATACTAACATCTACAACTGTCACCTCCATGTGATGCTGGTCTCAGTATATACGAGCTACAATAACGATTTCCCTGTTGTACACTGCAAATGTTTAAATTACAATTTTACAACCGGCATTTGTCATTATGCATTAGCACATGTACGTAAGCCACATGACCGGTAACTCACCTGTCCTCTTTGCGCCCCAGTTGGTACAGAAAAGCTACTTTGTAACTTCCGCCTTTTCGTGCGATCTCTAGCGGCATTCTCCGCTATCTTCCAGTACCCCCAGCCCGGTTCGTTTCACTCCGCCATGTTCCAGTACCCCCAGCCCGGTTCGTTTCACTCCGCCATGTTCCAGTACCCCCAGCCCGGTTCGTTTCACTCCGCCATGTTCCAGTAACCCCAGCCCGGTTCGTTTCACTCCGCCATGTTCCAGTACCCCCAGCCCGGTTCGTTTCACTCCGCCATGTTCCAGTACCCCCAGCCCGGTTCGTTTCACTCCGCCATCTTCCAGTACCCCCAGCCCGGTTCGTTTCACTCCGCCAATTCCAGTACCCCCAGCCCGGTTCGTTTCACTCCGCCATCTTCCAGTACCCCCAGCCCGGTTCGTTTCACTCAGCCATCTTCCAGTACCCCCAGCCCGGTTCGTTTCACTCCGCCATCTTCCAGTACCCCCAGTCCGGTTGGTTTCACTCCGCCATCTTCCAGTACCCCCAGCCCGGTTGGTTTCACTCCGCCATCTTCCAGTACCCCCAGCCCGGTTGGTTTCACTCCGCCATCTTCCAGTACCCCCAGCCCGGTTGGTTTCACTCCGCCATCTTCCAGTACCCCCAGCCCGGTTGGTTTCACTCCGCCATCTTCCAGTACCCCCAGCCCGGTTGGTTTCACTCCGCCATCTTCCAGTACCCCCAGCCCGGTTGGTTTCACTCCGCCATCTTCCAGTACCCCCAGCCCGGTTGGTTTCACTCCGCCATCTTCCAGTACCCCCAGCCCGGTTGGTTTCACTCCGCCATCTTCCAGTACCCCCAGCCCGGTTGGTTTCACCCCGTCATGTTCTAGTACCCCCAGCCCGGTTGGTTTCACTCCGCTTCCACAGTCCGTCGCCGTGTCGATTTTGACTTTCCTCTTACCTCTTTTCCTTTTACCTCCAGGGCCCGGGTTAGTGCTGCTGTACGTGTCTTCACTCGATACGTTCATTGTTCAGTGTCTAACATTCGTCGTAAGCATGTTCTTTAAAAAACGTTCAATCTCTTCTCATCTGTTCGTGTCAGTCAACATTTCGGCTCCATACAATAGCACTGTTGACTATTTGCAGGACCGGTTACATGGTCAAGTTGGCGCAATATCCTAAAGGGACTTTACCGAGGAGTTATCCAGATCCTGACTCAACCGACTTGCTACAACAGTCAATGAACTAGGTGCGCCGCGTCTGGTCGTTTCGTAATGTTTCATGATGTAACGTGTATCATCATTTCCTTTCGACCGTTTTATTCCCTATTGGGATGCTCGTCCTGGTCGTTGCGTACACCTCCGCGTGTTTTATTCCCTATTGGGATGCTCGTCCTGGTCGTTGCGTACACCTCCGCGTATTCTCCTCACCGTGTCCCTCGTTCTTATCCTTTCCATCCATCCCGAATATCTGATGCACCTCAGCAATGAATCCCATAATTGGCGGCGTTTATTCATAGCCAACTGCCTGCAGCGCATGAAGATCCCAAAGATACGGCGTTATACAAATATTATTGCCATCCTCAAACCGGGCAAGGCCTCAGATGAAAGTGCTAGCTATCGTCCGATAAGCCTACTGTCGGTTAGCTACACACTTCTCGGGCGACTGATCTGCAACCGCCTTCTTCCATTTGTTGATCCGCAGTTGCCGCGGGAACACGCCTGTTCTACAAACGCCTTCTTCCATTTGTTGATCCGCAGCTGCCGCGGGAACACGACTGTTCTACAAAAGCCTTCTAGTTGTTGATCCGCAGCTGCCGCGGGAACACGCATGTTCTACAAAAGCCTTCTTCTTGTTGTTGATCCGCAGCTGCCGCGGGAACAAGCCTGATCTACAAAAGCCTTCTTCTAGTTGTTGATCCGCAGCTGCCGCGGGAACACGCCTGTTCTACAAAAGCCTTCTTCTAGTTGTTGATCCGCAGCTGCCGCGGGAACACGCCTGTTCTACAAAAGCCTTCTAGTTGTTGATCCGCAGCTGCCGCGGGAACACGGCTGTTCTACAAAAGCCTTCTTCTAGTTAAATAACTTTCATTTTACATATCCAAGGTGTGTTTAGTTTACCTGGTAGAGGCTTTCATCAACGTGTCACGTTGATTTCATCAGTACCTATGACGCTTGATGACGTCATTTGATTTGAAAATGAACTATCCTGAAGAATGTGCCTTCTTCTAGTTGTTGATCCGCAGCTGCCGCTGGAACACGCCTGATCTACAACCACCTTCTTCTAGTTGTTGATCCGCAGCTGCCGCGGGAACACGCCTGTTCTACAAAAGCCTTCTTCTAGTTGTTGATCCGCAGCTGCCGCTGGAACACGCCTGATTTACAACCGCCTTCTTCTAGTTGTTGATCCGCAGCTGCCGCGGGAACACGCCTGTTCTACAAAAGCCTTCTTCTAGTTGTTGATCCGCAGCTGCCGCGGGAACACGCCTGTTCTACAACCGCCTTCTTCCAGTTGTTGATCCGCAGCTGCTGCGGGAACAAGCCTGATCTACAACCGCCTTCTTCCATTTGTTGATCCGCAGCTGCCGCGGGAACAAGGCGGGTTTTGACTAGGAAGAAACATTGTCGAGCAAGTTGTTAGACCGACAGAAGACATCGAGACAGCATTTGAAGTCAAAAAGAAACATGGAGCAGTCTTCGTTGACCTCACAGCACCGTATGACACTGTGTGGCATAGAGGAATAACGGTGAAGATACAGAGAAAGCACATGGCCCGGTTTGTTCAAGAACGCATTACAACTCGAGGCTGCACGCCGTTGAAGATACGACGACACCGTCAAGAATGGGGTACCACAAGGTTCAGATCTTGCTCTTCAACATCTACACATTCACCTCGAGTAAACCACATAACCAAGACCTAATAAATCACACTCGGAAGAAAGAAGAATCCTTTGCCACCTTCTGCGGCGATTGCAATCCACAACCAGCAACCACTTTTATATAGCATTATCTACCCTTTACGTACATGCCCGATCCACCGCAGTCCGATGTTTCTAATTACACAATTGCTTGCATCACGTACGCCCCTAAAAGCCCAAGGAAGAAGAAGAAGATGTTATGCACAACGAATCCATCTCCTTCAATGCCGGCGCGATGACGTAATTAGACAATCGCAACTCACGTGACACGTAAAATCCTGACGACGCGTGCGGGCGTGCGTGTGTATGCGTGCATGTGTGTGACCTACGACAACTGTGTCGGGTGATATATATTAGGTTGACATATATGCATGAAGGTAGTAATTATTGTTTCTCTCAAATCATAATACAACGCTCTTCTGCAAAAATGGTAATTTATATAAAACATGTGCACAAAACGGCTGTACATTATAAAACAAGCATCTAATAATTACACTGTTTTTTGAATGCATCGTGTACTTTCCGAAAGCTGAAGCTGGGAGCGAGACAGACAGACAGACAGACAGAGGGGGAGACACAGACAGACAGACTGACAGACATACATACAGAGACAGACAGCCATAGCCGTATTACAAACATTGGTTATTTTGTGAGTCCTTTTTTCAAGTATGCATTTCCCACGTAATAAATTGCATCATCTTAGAACTTGACTCGAAACCATTAGGCGCATCGCACACGATCACAACAGTCCTCTGAGATCTCTCGGAGTCTCAGCTAGCAGCAGTGGTGACCGATCGGCCGGTTTTCCGGTGTCTGGCGCTGCGTTGATGCGCTCGCAGTCCGGCCAGTTGTGAGTAAGCGCTGTCGCACATGGTACATCTGTATGGCTTTTCTCCTGTCGACGAAAATGAAGACATCGTGTATAACGACGTGACATTGGGTTACGCGCACATAAGTATGCCAAGAAGCCCAGCAGGTGGCGAAGTGCTAGCTAGCGACAATAGAATTGACATGCTGTCTGGTGAGTAGCGAGAATTACAGTAAGCATTTCGTAAAAGCTTCCATTGCAGATCTACAATAAAATGTTTGGCCCGAAATCTTCCGTGTTTCCTAATACGCGACTGCTCATATGTATCAGAAAACATTAAACACGTAAATGTAATTTGTACCTTTAAATCATGCATCTTGTTTCAAATAAATTCCTATGTTGTACTAGCCTATTGTGGTTTTGCTATCGTTATCGCTGCCACATATTTCATTGTCCATTTGCCATGTGGGTGTTTTGTCTTGGATGGCAATGCTGTAAAATCTTGTCTTATTAAATATTGAATAATTCTTTAAATGGCAGGCCCTCTTACCCGTGTGTAGACGTATATGGTTCCTGAGTGTCGACGATTGGCTGAACCGTTTGCTGCAAAAGCGACAGGCGAACGGCTTCTCGAGAGTGTGGATGCGCATATGTGAACGAAGGTTACTCTTGGAGTTAAAACCGCGCCAACAGAGGACGCACGAGAGCTTCTTGGCAGACGGCTCGACTGAAGGACGGGCGCAGGATGACCGGTCTGGTTTATCTGAAAGTTAACAGTATATTAAAACCTACGTGTACTGTAGACTCCGAGAAGTTATATTGATATATCATAGCCTCGGTAAAGACATTGGTGTTGTTGTCATTTTGTTTGTTGCTGTCATGTTGTTGTTAACACTTTGTTATTATCGTGTATTTGTTGTTAGGTAGCTGTTGTCATGTAGTTGTTGCTATGTTCTTGTCATCGTAAGTTGTAGTAGTTGTTGATGATGGTGGTGGTGGTGGTGGTGGTGGTGGTGGTGGTTGTGGCAATGATGTTGTCGTCATCGTGTTGTTGTTGTCATTGTTGTCAGTTGTTGCCAGTACTATACCTTTAATGTAGTAGTACTTGTTGTCAGACTTTTCCGAGCTGTCTCCCGTCTCCGGCGTTCCCGCCCATGCTCCTGGGATACCAAGGAAACAGTCGCATGATGGTCCGTACCAAACCAGCAACTCTTGTTCGGGCGCAATGTCCTGAAAAAAGCCTTATGTGTTGACACGACTGCCGTGCAGTTCCTCTTAGAGATGGCAACTAGTTTATGCCTTACACGAACTTGTAACTGTTTCACGGACAGGTGATGGATTGTTCGTAAACACCAGCACCGATGACCAGTAGTTTTTCCAAAGCGTTTATCTTTAGCAGTGGTGGTCCGCACAATTCCTGATTGGATAAGCTTTGTGCTGCTACCTGCGTTGTTCAACTCACCTTGGTAGCCCTGTAGAAAATATCGAAGCCTATTTGAAATAATTCCAGATTCTGTTCGTGCATGGTGCGCGCGCAGTTTATGTAGGTGACCCAGTTCCGCTTCCGCTGTCGACTAGCATCCACAAAATGGCTGATTTCTCCGTCGTCGTTCAGAACCTGTCAGTGACCAAATCACACTGCTTTCATTGTCTTTAGAAGTGAATTAAACAACAAGAAGACAACATTTGTAGAAATTTTGTATTACAAAATATAAAAGACATTGCATGGCTCAGTAGAAGAAAATAGGGTAACAAGAAAGACGCCAGTGCGTGTCATTAGATGCTGGCCAACAGTATGGTATTTAGATGTTCACAATAACTTTGAGGTTTGTTTACGTTCTTGATGTTCTAAAAAGTAGAGCTACTTTATGTTCAAATACACAGAAACAAACCAGGGAAAAGTTTTTATGCGCATTCAACATTCTCTTGTACGTTTTCTTAACATGGCATTCCTTAATCGCATCGTTTTGAAAATAATTTGGTGATAGAAACAGTGACGCTTAGCACCGGATGACGGCAGTTTGTGTGAGAGAATAATTCTGAGAAAAAATTACAAAAGAGAATCGGAGACAGAGAGACAGACAGACACAAGGATTGACAGACATACAGAGGCAGAGAGAAACATAGGTAAATAGATAGGCAGACATTTATACATAGTTATAGAGACAGACATATATATATATATATTTTTTATATGTATATATATATATGTACATATATATATATATGTGTATATATATGTATATATATGTATATATATATATATGCAAAGACAAACACACACAGAGAGACAGACAGAAATACAGCAAAAGACAGACTGAGATAGAGACATAGAGTAAGACAGAGACAGGCTGACATATAGAGACATACATACATACAGACAAACCGACTGACATACAGGCAAGCACATACAGAGTGATGAGACGTTGCTGTGGAGAAGGCGTTCCTGTGCGCAGACATTGCCAGCCACGGATTCTCACCTCCCACGTAAGGTCGTTGCTGCGGCTGAAGTCGATGTCAGTTGGTGGCACACGCTCCCCTCCGAACGGACCCATCTCCGTGCCACGCCTGATCCACGTGGTTGCGCACACGCCGCACGTCTGATTGGGCAGTGACGACCACGTGATGCGCACTTCCGCAGGTGTAGGTATACCCGGCATGATATCTGGGTAAACGAAACGCTAAACTGTAGAACAAAGCATGGCTTTCCGAAAATAGTTTTCATTTTTAATTAATTCTTTAGGTTTTTTATAATATAAAATGTAGATGAAGCTGGTTATAAATGCATGCGTTTAATTGCAAGGAGCTTAGTAAATAAAAAAACGAATTAAACATTATGGTAGAAGATATTGACTCTCACATAACTAGTATTACCGAATCATGGGCCAACCTAGACATAACAGGTGCTGAATTAGGACTGACAGGATACGTAATGTTTAGGAAAGATCGAATAGGAAGAAGGGGAGGGGGGAAATTAGCTTATATGTTAAAGAATCAATTCAGGCTTATGAAATAAAATTAGAAAGGGAAGGGGATTGCGATGAAGCTGTTTGGTGCAAAATAGTTTCAAGAAATTTAACATTAACTATTGAATTAGTTTACCGAAGTCCAAACATAAATGAAGAGGATAACACAAAAAGCTATAAAGGAAGTGAGTAAAAGGGAATGTGTGATAATGGGAGATTTGGACACATACAATGGAAATCTCTAAAGAGTACAGGGGGTGAGGACCAACAATTTCTATTTTTAATTCAGCGTAGCATCCTTACTCAGCACGTGCTAGAACCAACCAGGGGAGAGAATGTATTAGATACAGTTTTGACAAGATGAATTAGTGGACAATGTAAAAATACATGAACCATTGTGTAACAGTGACCACAATCAAATACATTTTGACATCAATGTAAAATCAGAAAGTAAACATAAAAATCGTACAGGAGAAACTTCCACAAAGGTAACTATAAAGATATGAGAACATACTTAACAAAGCTATATTGAAATAATATGCTGATGAATAAGACCGCAATTGAATGTTGGAACATTCTGAAATATGAATTTGAGAGTATCATCGATAATTTGTTACCTTGACAAAAAACCAAGGAAAACGGTCTAGAAAGAAACACTTGTCAAAAAAAGCTATTAAAAAAATAGTGTTCAAGCAAACTATGTGGAGGGTTTATAGGCATACCAGAAAGGATGAAAACTATGCAAATTACAAAGAGGCACTTAATGCAGCTACAACTGAAATTAGACAATCTAAAAGAAGCTATGAGCAAAACCTAGCATGTAACAAAAAATTACAGTACGAGTTGTTATGCATATGTCAGGAGTAAGCAAAGCGTAAGAGACAAAGTCGGACCTCCAGAAGACAGGGCTGGAAATATAATATCACAGGTTTTTAATGGCGGAAGACCTAAATGGTTATTTCAGTTCAGTGTTTACCAGAGAGGATATTAGTTCATTACCAGTTCCAGATGTTAAATTTCAGGAGGCTAAATCGGCCTATTTAGGGCAGTTATTTGTAACTCCAGAAATGGTAGCTAAGAAATAAAGGCAGTGAAGGATAATAAATCATCGGGAGTGGATGGAATTCCTCCAAAACTACTACTGAAAACAGTAGAACAAATCACTATAGGCCTACCACTTGCAAGAGTGTCCAACTTGTCATTGAAAGAGGTATCAGTGTAACTAGTGTTACTGGTGTAACTAGTGTAACCAATGTAACTGGTATAACTGTAAACTACTGGTTATCAGTTTTACCCTCATCGAAATTTGCAGTCCGTGTTAAGGCGTTTCAGTACCAAATTGATGATCTTTGTTACAAACTCTTGTTTCATTTACTGTGTGTCCTTTGAGAGTGAGCGACACAGTGTAATTATTTCATACATGTTCACATCATATGACTAAAACTGCCTCCTGCAGTGCCTACGATGACACACGATATTTCATTTGCTTCACGAAACAAAACAGACGTTAGCGCCATTACAAGCCATCACATTCGGTCTGATGATCGTGTCTTCCACGCGGCAGACAGACCGAGATGTTGAATTAATTGAGCACCGTCTCGTCGACCGATGGTTCACGCGGGTGCAATGAAGCGGCGAGTGTAACAGATTTGTCGGCTGTCAGACCATGTCGTGACCGAATCTCCCGTCGTTACGTGCCCGTGTCGTTGTTAGCTCAACGGGATGTCGCAGTGACTCATTGTGTCCACGTCATCGCGACGTCGTTGCTCGGCGTAGATTCTACGCGGGGAAGTACAACCCTACCCGGGGTGCGTTGCGCTCCTTTCACACCACCCTCGGCGCAGGGAAAGGTTGTTTAATAATTAATGGATTTGTGATTACAATATCTCCCTCATCAAATGGTTTCGTCAGTTCAATGTTTGTCTGTTCTTCACGTAAATTGTTTCGCCGAATGCCGTCAGACCACAATTTAGTTTGCCAATTAGAAATACAAGAATAAGAACAACGTGTTTCTCTGGTTTCTTGTGAATTCTATAACGTTCCACTGCACGTTAATCGTCAAATAACGTATTCGTGACTACGACTTATTTTGTTTCTCAGAAACACTCCCAAAACCTATGCCTCTAAATTTCGACCAGCGCAGTGATACATTTTGAAATGTTAGTGCGTTCATCTTAATAGTGACCGTGTTGTTATGCGGGCGACCAGCAACTTTCCACTGTCGTTAAAAGAAACCTGTCATGCTATAACACAAAACAGATCGACACTACTCATTTCATTGATACCGAATTGCGATAAAAAAAATCATATAACATGCAATCCACACTTTACTGGGGACTTTTTATGAGGATAGTTTACGAAATAAAAGAAAATACTTCACATAAATTGTCCGACATTTTGTTTCAAAACTTTATAAAAATATGTTTTAAGTATTGACATGGTCATGACCAGTATAACGAGACAGCGTCGTGAATCTTGGCTGACTCGGGATACGTGACTATGTATAAGATGGTACTACAGCGATATTGACGCTAAAATCAAGAACATTCAGTGGACTTAATGCCTGACTGATGACTGGTTTGCTGTTTTTGCTCAACGCAGCTGCCGCAAATAATCCAGTCGTTATTTTAATGTAAATGACTGTAATTAATACGGTCAAATATTTACAGTGTTGATTAATTGTTATTATGCCCTGTGATGTTTGTCTTCCAACAGTTCCTGCCAAGCAAAGTCAGATCGAAGGAGATATATCAGAATTAAACGCACATTAAATGTACTTTTGTCAGGGTAGTGGTCAAGAGTGACCACCCTGTGTAGATATTTCCAATGCGTTTGACCAGTGTCCATCTGTTCGTTCCATTAATTTAGTGGAGGTCAAGCTGAGGTGACGACGGCTCCCGTCGCCGTTGTCCGGTGTCAATAGAGACTCTGTCACCGACATAAAGACGTGTCCATTCTCTGGACAGTTGGTCAGACGTCCACTTCTGCTTAGACAATGCGCTTGACCACTGTTTCAGCTAGTGACCCACCCCCACGCTAACTAGAGTGGCGTGTGAGGTCGGCGATGACGTTATCCGAGAGATGGAGTAAATGCATTCACAAAGGAGCACAATGAAGCCGATTATACTGTATTTCACACAAGTTGTGGTTATTTGTAATATATTTCATTATTTTTAACCGTTCTCGTGTACATATGTTTCTATTTAGTTAGAATGTCGAGTTCTTGTTCCCCTTTACACACGACACTCTGCACAAATATCATATATAGACGCACGCACGCACGCACGCACGCACGCACGCACGCACGCACGCACGCACGCACGCACGCACGCATGATATCTTAGGACACCAACGTTCCGTAACGATCGTCACAGCACCGCATATGTCACTGTTTTATTTATACCCCCTGGATAGTGTGAGTTGCATAACTAATAACTGATGCAATAATAATGTAAACAATAACTGAAACGTCAATGACACAATGTCCTGAAGAAAAAGGAAACAGGAATAGTCTAGGACCATCACGCTGACGTAACGGGGTACACCTACCCTCGCAAGAGGCGAATTGTTTGGTTATTAATGTCCCCATGCTCTGACCTTCTTATACATGAAAGAACACACGAGAGAATCCCTGTGAACACCGCGCACATTGAAATTATAGCTTTCCAGTGTACGTAGCATTGCGTGCGGAAACAATTCAATTCCATAAAACACCTTTTAGACAACAGCGTTTCTGGCTCGACAGACGACAAATGGCTAGCGGAAGCAGACGCCGGGCTCTAATGAGATATCAAGTGTAGCTCGTTGTGGCTGCAGTAGTGTTACGTCTAATTGTTGCAGGTGCAGAACACTGGCATGGTCTCGTGCCAGGTAGATCAAAGGGAAAGCAACGCTCTGTGGGCGAGGAAGATGACATCAATGTGTCATGAAAATTTAAAGACTAGGATGCGTGCGTGCATGCGAGTTTTGAAACGTTCATATGCGAGTATGACCATTGTGTTTCTGTGTCGGACACACACTGATATAAACAAACAGACCAATCTCTCCTGAAATGTCGCTTCATATCGAACGCAGCTGACACTTCGAGTGTCTCGTCCACTGACCACGGCAACATGACAGCTCGTTGAGAATTCGCGCAATCATATCGACAAAATGCATAAATAAATGTCGCATGTCACAGTGGTGATTCGAGCACCGGCAGCGCTCTCCATTGTTAAAACGTGTCGGTGACAACTCGTCTGTTTACGAAACGATGTCCCTCTCCATTATTCTCGGAAAGCAGTTAGCCGGGTTTGACAATGACGTTCTCCTTCCAATCGACGCTCGTTTAATTACGCTTGGTTCGCGCACGTGACATCGACTCGGCGCTTAATTAATCTTCGGATGTGGAGGCGCTGATTTCCAGCGTATCGCCACGCTCCGTTTGGTAGACTGCGCCGACGAAGTGGCGCGGAAGAAATAAAGAGCTCTACCATTGACCGAACTCTGCACGTTTCTGTTGGAGTCGGACCAATTTGTCTAGTGGTGTTGGTTGATTAATTAAGGAATCGCGGCTTGCACTCACTCGAGTGTTCTCAGCCGGACTATTTCATGGGCAATCGATTTGCTAATTCGGCAGCCAGACAGAGAGATTACGCTCAATCATGTCGTATGCTTCGTGTGGGTTGGCGCGCTGGCAGCCAACAACGATGTTACAATAATGTCTCTGTTAAATGACTTGGATATGAAATGGGAAATTTAGAAACTAACTATGTTCTATGAAGTAAATAGTTTGAACAGTATAAAAGTACCGCATTTAGAAATTACACGTTATCCAGTCTGCTTATAGAATACCAATTAATTAACTACGTGAAAGTGATGATCGAAATGATTCCTTTGGTGACTACAGAAAATTACCATAATTTCAGGTGACATTTTATTATCATCACAAGCCCAAAACCGCGCCAGCTAGCACGCACGCACGCACGCACGCACGCACGCACGCACGCACGCATGTTGATGAAAACTTTAAAACATTTATTTCAAAGCACACCTAAACCACATTTGAGAATACCGGCGTACGTAAACGCGAACATCCATCCAGCATGCGACCTCGCAATAGTCACGTTCATTTATAACCGACGAAGCACCAGACAAAACGACACAGCATGTGTGTCGGACGTCTGGTTAATGCCAGTGGTATTCATCACAATGACGAACATATTCCCGCTAAAACAGCTTAACTTACCTATAATTAATATTCCAGACTCAATGAAAAATGTCAAACCAGAATATAAATTGATAGACGTTGACATATTTTTCTGACACGGCACCTAGACCCGTTATTGTTAAGATGGCAATAAATTCTCCGCGAGGCCGTTTCCTTGCGAATCAGCCTCGGTGCTTTCTTGCAATAACCGTTTAACAAGTTTCTGGACGTCGGGATCGATCGTAAACTCCACCAGGTGTGGATTTATGAGCTTACGTAGTCTCGACCTCGCTTTTGATGTGCTGGTTCTTTAAAATGAAAAACGCACAAAGGTGTTCTAGTCCTGCGACACAAAACGTGAGTCGAGTACACATTTCCGAGTATTTGTTTAATTTCCTTTGTTCATAGTTTGCATGAGGAGGAATAGTTTTATTTTGGTGTCCTGTCTTTTAGGCCTATATGCAATTTGTGCAACTGTGTGAATGCGGGTGTGCTTTATTCAATGTTATGCTCTTCTAGTGCTTGCCGGTCACTTGATGATGTAGACAAACTGTACATATACAGAAAGTTTTCATTCTCACAGAGGACGACAAATGAATGGAACCAATTATGTGCTGATTGCGCAAATGTTACCAATGTGAATAAGTCAAGCGCTTCCGTGTCCACTTGGCATCTGGCGTTTTCGGTTTGGATAACAATTTTGTTCAATCTTGTTAAATTTGGATGGACAGGAAAATCATTCAGTGCACGAAAGGACGTGATTTAGAACTTAGACAAGTAAATGGAAGCAGACCCTATGTCTTGACACCTTGGCGTCCGGTCCACGTTCCGGGACTTGTACTTAACGACAGATGCAGTGCAGCATCGCCGAGGTCTTCTAATTACACTTACGTTGTATCCAGGTACGGCACCAGGAGGTCTTCTAATCACTGCAGTTAACCGACACTTGATTAGTTCAGGTGTTTTTGCAGTAACAAGGTGCCTTTTGATTCAGAAATACCGACGCCGTACAACAGGTGAGGTCTTTTATTTAAAACCGCTAACATCTTATTAATATATTTTGGTAGAGACAAGTTATTGTTTGTTCCTCCTCGGTTCGATGTTTTCGCTAGTTATGGTTGAAGTTAATTTTGCGAAAAATCAAACCTGCCTGGTAGCCATTGCAACATGCTCGTGTGTGCAACTTTTGTATATAGTTTTTTTCTGAAATCATCAGACAAAGTATTAAATTACGTAATGTTTGGTCAGACAGAAATTTATGTGAAAAACGCTGAAAACTGAGGTATTTTACCCTTGGTGAAATTTCGTAACTTTGTCCTGTGATCGGCAAAAGGATGGAAGTCACGCCAATGATCGACATTGACCCACACAGTGTTTACCATTTTGGATATCCACTATTTTGAACCTTAACATATTTAACGACTAAAGTTAATTCGTTCGATGATTTTGGACAAAAATATGTATATTTTTATTAAATCTATTGCGGTTGTTACATTAACTATTCACTATTAATTATGTTTTTAAACTTGGTTACGCTGCTAGCATTCATGCAATCAGTAGATATTTTGTTCAATTCACTATTCGTCATCTGTGAGCGTTCGTTTTATATCTAATCTGCACTGCTCCTTTACTAACATCACATCCTCTATTTCTACTGCTTTCCTTAAGTGTGGAAAATACTTCAATCAATAGCCATATAATACATAACAATATAATATATAACCATACAATATTTTAAAGCGTCTATTTGATTTCTGTAGCAGCAGAAAGAGCAGCTGTAGCAGCAGAAAGCTGTAGCATCATAAAGAGCAGCTGTAGCAGCAGAAAGAGCAGCTGTAGCAGCAGAAAGAGCAGCTGTTGCAGCATAAAGAGCAGCTGTAGCTGCAGAAAGAGCAACTGTAGCAGCAGAAAGAGCAGCTATAGCAGCAGAAAGAGTAGCTGTAGCAGCAGAAAAACAGCTGTAGCAGCAGAAAGAGCAGATGTAGCAGCAGAAAGAACAGCTGTAGCAGCAGAAAGAGCAGCTGTAGCAGCAGAAAGAACAGCTGTAGCAGCAGAAAGAGTAGCTGTAGCATCATAAAGAGCAGCTGTAGCAGCAGAAAGAGTAGCTGTAGCAGCAGAAAGAGCAGCTGTAGCAGCAGAAAGAGCAGCTGTAGCAGCAAAAAGAGCAGCTGTTGCAGCAGAAAGAGTAGCAGTAGCAGCAGAAAGAGTAGCTGTAGCAGCAGAAAGAGTAGCTGTAGCAGCAGAAAGAGCAGCTGTAGCAGCATAAAGAGTAGCTGTAGCAGCATAAAGAGCAGCTGTAGCAGCATAAAGAGTAGCTGTAGCAGCAGAAAGAGCAGCTGTAGCAGCAGAAAGAGCAGCTGTAGCAGCAGAAAGAGTAGCTGTAGCAGCAGAAAGAGCAGCTATAGCAGCAGAAAGAGCAGCTGTAGCAGCAGAAAGAGCAGATGTAGCAGCAGAGCGTGGGGAAAAATTAAAATTAAATCCAGAAAATACTGAGTGTCAAAAACTAACATTGAAACTAACCTGTTATATTTATATGCAATGAAAGAAATTAGGCGGTAAGATGGTCGGTGGCTTGATGGTCGGTGGCTTGATGGTCGGTGGCTTGTTCGTGGTTCCAAACGGTTGTCTTCTTTCTCTATTGCGGCTTTGTTGTCGGGTAAACGCTTTTTTGAATAATTGAATTTTAATTATCTGTGTTCCCGACGTGCAAAAACAGACCCAGTTACACTAATCTAGATGTTGAACCTCATCTAAGAAGGGTATACGATTATCATTGTTATGGGTAGGTTACGTTTATTGACAGCATATATAACGTGGTATCGAAAAATCAGATTAAGCAATGTGTTGTCCGTTAAGACAATAGGCCACGTATTCACCTGGCATCTATTTTGGGGTAACGCAATAGCTTGTGATCGCCCCCTCCATATAAATATCCCAATAATTATAACGTTAACACAGTAAGTCTGCATAGATTATAACTGTATTTGCTGTACTTTTCTGGCATGATCATCTGATTGAATTATGTTTTAGTAATGAATTAAACACAAATATGTTTTTGAGCAAACTTAGTTTTTATTATAAATCACACAACAATGACTAGGAACTATGTACGTAACAGTACGTAACAGTACGTAACAGTACCTTTCAGCACAGGGAACGTGGGATTCCCCAGCACGTTGCGACGTCTTCCATAGAGAACGTCTTGCAAGACTTGATCGCTGATCATCCCACTGTTTTCTGGCGATTTCACGGAGACCGAACATTGCGAATTTCGATTCATGTCCTAGTCTGTTATCGGCAGCTGCTTGCACGAAACACACTCACTGGCTTCAAAATTAAAACGCTCAGTTAATATGACCTCTTGATACGAGTTCATTTCAATGGGATATGCAGATGAGACGCGTCTACGATTGTCATTGGACGAGAGGCACAGCGTTGATTCTCATTTATTAAAAGTCGACAAAACGTTTGTCGGGGGGCGGGGGTGGGGGAGCGGAGGTCTCGTGGCGCGAACGAACGACAGTGGTCATTCGCTTCACGCAGCTGTTGACGCTGGGCAGGCCTTGCTTGAATCGTGTGCACAATCACAACGTCACTGGTCTGTTGGATTTGCGCCGAGATAAGTCTGCGTAAATAGCTCCGAGGTAGCGTGAGGTTGAATCGCGAAGCATCGACAGGATGTTTAAACGAAAATATCTGCAATTACATGTCCGTTGGTTATTGTCCAGTCGTGCTACGTATTGTTGACACTGTTGTACACACAATTAAGTAGTATGTATGTTTGTCTGTCTGTTCCCTCATATCTGCGTCAGTTTCGCATGTATGGGGATACTTTTTAGGCGTGGCCGAGGATACTTACATTAAAAAAATTCCCATGGGGGTTTGGGATATTACGAATTAACTTATCTGGACGTTTGACGTAGACTACTTAATTCAGAACAACAGGAGTTCGTAGTTGCGTACAATTGTTAGTAACGCTATGGGTGTTTCTACGATTGTTCCGAGTTACATGATCCACGTCAAACGTCCACATACGTTCCTTCATACGGTACGAGCGCTTCGTGAAACAGGCTGTTGTACGTGATTTTTGATTTTGAGGGCGTGAAGTTGTCATTGCCATTGGCATTACCCTATCAAAACCTGACTGGGTAGTGCAAGGAGTCATAAGTTCTTGCAGTGGCTGTCTTTTCTGCCGTGCAACCCCGGGTACCACGGCTAGTTGATTATATAACGTGCCACATTTTGTGCCTCTCGTTTTCATACGAAAACAGGACCTTTGTCTATTAATCGGTGTCTGAACAAATACAGTTTAACCGCTCTGTGTATCAACCCTATCCAGTGTCACCCAGCGACAGACATGAACGTGTCATGCAATGCCAACACTTGTGTGTGGGCGACCTTTAGATAATTGCACGCAAACACGCACGCACGCACGCACGCACGCACACATACCCAGCTAACCATTTAACCATGAAGTTCTTGGCTGATTATGAAAACGTTTGGAGGAACGTTCTGGGAAAGACCCCGTGGAAAGTTTCCTGTCATTCTCCGAACGTTCTTATAAAACTTTGAGGGAACCTTTAGCGGACTTAAAAAACATATCTTTCTTTCATTTGAATATTATTTAATTCAGTAGCAGCACCGTACCATCATTACCACTGTATTTTTCATTATGTCGATGTTAAACATTTATATGTATAATAGTATGCAATGTCATGTTAGTCAAACATAACCGTACTATTTTCTTGCTATTTATAAAGTAAGATTGCCATTTGTTTTTCTTTATAACTATTAATGTGTAATGTGTACTATCATCTCATTATATGCAATGAAATGTTATTAGCTAGAAATGCTGAATATGTAATGAGAACTATGTACTGGATGGAGCCTTTTTCTTTAACCCTGTTATTAAGTTATGTTTTTTTCAAAGTTTTGTACTTGTAATGTATACGTTCAGCTGCCTAGCTCGTGGTTGCCGTCCAGAGTTAGGTCCAGTAGTATCTGCGAAGCTGAATGATCATTGCTGCCCTGAGAGCAGAGCGTCCTTTATCCTCACGCATCATGCTATCTTGCATACTCAAACTCTGCCCATTGATGGCCTGAGACAGCAGTCTCGCCTCATGCCCGTCCACCGAGGCGTCCATCGAGGCCACTCAACATGTGGGGTTGTGGGTTCGGGGGGTTCGTTCGAACCCCCTTTTTGAGTGAATCTGTTTTAACTCTAAACATTTTCAGAAATCATCCCAGAAATCCCCGGCTGATTGTGTACGCCCGAAGCCCCCATTTCAAAACCCTGAGGATGGCCATGCCCTTGTGTGCTAGCCATGTTCAGAATCAAAGTTTACCATTTATGCAGCTGAGTGAACCGAGGCATGAATACAATTACCCAACTTTCAAAATGGCAGCAAGATTCGAACCCCGGGTTTTTTCGGATGGGAGTCCGATGTTCCTGACTATAGCGAATTGATAGACGCGGCTTAACGATTCCGCGCAGCTACACTTCAACGCAAAATCCACATCTCCAATAAAACCAAGAAAAACCTCCAACAAAACCCCCAAATGGGATCAACCAAAAATTACTGAATAGATAATGGTCAAGGCTAATAAATGTTAGCATAACATTATTCAAATCCGTCTGTTAGCCTCTCTTAGAGGAACAGCCGGTCCCAAGCCCGGATAAAGGAGGAGGGTTGGGCATGGGGCCAGCGACCCCATCCCGTAAAACAAAGCTAGCTACGGAAAGTGAAACAAGAGAAAACACTACTATCGGTGGAGGGAGTGACGCAGGACAGGACACTGAACTAATGACGGATGGGGACCAAACCCGAAAGGAAGTCTTCACCCCGACAGCGGATCTCCTAACACCAAAAAACTACCATCAAAGTTAGATGCTGGAATGTAAGAACTTTGTTCCAGACCGGAAGACTTGCACAAGTCATACACGAGATGAAACAGTACAAACTTAGCCTCCTTGGCATCACAGAACAGGTAAAGGACAGGTAAAGGAAAGACAACCTTCGCAAGTGGTGACACCATTCTCTGGTCAGGCAGGAGAGATAATCAACATCGGGAAGGAGTGGCCCTGGTCATCGGGAAGGAACAGAATAAGACATTCCCGGAATGGAAGCCCATCAGCGAGAGATTACTGTTTAGCAGATTCAACTCCGGATTTGCAAAACTGTCAATTATCACTGCCTATGCACCGATAGATGATGCAGAAGAATGACTTCTATGAGAGTCTACAGTCAGCAGTAGAAGCAGTGCATGATGTCTTGCTAGTTATTGGAGACTTGAATGCACCAGTTGGTAACAACAACACAGGAAGGGAAAGAGTCGTGGGTAGACACGGCACTGGCACCATGAACAACATTGGAGAAAGGATGTGTGACCAGTGTGAATTCAATGACTTGGTAATTGGGGGAACTATCTTCCAGCATAAGCTGATACATAAATTAACCTGGAAGTCTTCAGATGGCAAAACAGAAAGCCAAATTAATCACATTCTCATAAATGGTAAGTGGCGACGTTCGTTACAAGATGTGAGAACCAAGAGACATGCGGACAGCGGAAGTGATCACAGCCTTGTGGTAGCTGTCTTGGCTCTGAAGCTGAGAAGAGCCAAGGTCGGGGAGAAAAGACAGAAGCGCTTCAATATTGAAAGATTGACTGACCCTGACATCAACTAGAAGTTCAACATTGCTCTCAAGAACAGTTACAGTGTGTTGCAGAATGAGACTGAAATGACTACATACATTCAACCAGGTAATACAGGAAGCAGGAGATACTATCCTTGATTACCGGAAAACACAGAAGGAAGAGTGGATATCCCAGCTTGCATGGAAGGCGAGTGAAGACAGAAAGCAGTTCAAGAAACATGTATTAGATGCCCAGTCCCCAAAACTAAAAGAAAAGATATCAAGATAATATGCGGACAACGACAAAGAAGTGAAAAACAGGGCATGGAACGATAAACGACACTTCATTGATGGACTTGCTACAGAGGCAGAGGAAGCAGCGGGCCGACAAGACAGAGGAAGCAGCGGGCAGACAAGACAGAGGAAGCAGCGGGCAGACAAGACAGAGGAAGCAGCGGGCAGACAAGACAGAGGAAGCAGCGGGCCGACAAGACAGAGGAAGCAGCGGGCAGACAAGACAGAGGAAGCAGCGGGCAGACAAGACAGAGGAAGCAGCGGGCAGACAAGACAGAGGAAGCAGCGGGCAGACAAGACAGAGGAAGCAGCGGGCCGACAAGACAGAGGAAGCAGCGGGCAGACAAGACAGAGGAAGCAGCGGGCAGACAAGACAGAGGAAGCAGCGGGCAGACAAGACAGAGGAAGCAGCGGGCCGACAAGACAGAGGAAGCAGCGGGCCGACAAGACAGAGGAAGCAGCGGGCAGACAAGACAGAGGAAGCAGCGGGCAGACAAGACAGAGGAAGCAGCGGGCAGACAAGACAGAGGAAGCAGCGGGCAGACAAGACAGAGGAAGCAGCGGGCCGACAAGACAGAGGAAGCAGCGGGCCGACAAGACAGAGGAAGCAGCGGGCCGACAAGACAGAGGAAGCAGCGGGCCGACAAGACAGAGGAAGCAGCGGGCCGACAAGACAGAGGAAGCAGCGGGCCGACAAGACAGAGGAAGCAGCGGGTCGACAAGACAGAGGAAGCAGCGGGCCGACAAGACAGAGGAAGCAGCGGGCCGTCAAGACATGAAGACGCTCTATGGCATGACAAAACGCTTGAGTGGTGACTATGGAGCAAGCCAAGATCAACCTGTAAATGACAACTATGGCAGGCTTATCTCAGATGAGAAAGAGAAAATATCAAGATGGAAAAAGCACTTTCAGAGTATCTTAAACAGACTAGTAAGCACAGCTGATATCAAGGAAGCAGAAGAAGATATCGATGTCAACCTCGATCGGATCACCGAAACTGAAGTTAGAGAATCTATCAAAACACTAAAAATGGAAAGGCACCTGGAGAAGACGGGATCTGTCCAGAGATGCTGAAGGCACCCAATATCCTCTGTAAGATTTTGCAGCAGATATGTGACACTGAAGACACCCCAGATGGATGGAAACTGGCACTACTGTCAAGCTTCCAAAGAAAGGTGATCTTGGGGTGTGCAATAACTGGCGGTGATAGCATTGCTGCCTCTCACAAGCAAAGTCTTCAGTAGGATCATCCTCATAAATTTCAGCTGCAACTGAGAACATCATCCACCAGAAACAAGCTGGTTTCAGAAAAGTTAAAAGCTGCGTTGATCAGATCTTCACCCTCAGACAAATCATTGAACAGTCAGCTGAATGGAACATCACCATTTACGCCAACTTCATAGATTTTGAAAAGGCGTTCGACAGCCTCCATCGAGAATCACTCTGGAAAATCCTCCGATCGTATGGGATCCCCCAGAAGATGGTGAACATCATAAAACGTCTGTACAGAGATTTTGAATGCAAGGTAATTTGCAACAACCAGCTCACAGATAGTTTCAGCATCACCACAGGGGTCAAACAAGGGTGCATCTTATCACCATTCCTCTTCACTGTTGCCATGGACTGGCTTATGAAAGTGACGACAACAGACAGCAAAAGGGGAATCAGGTGGACCCTCACCACCTACCTGGAGGATCTGGACTATGCTGATGACATCAGCCTGCTTTCAACTCGGCAGAGAGACATGCAAGAGAAGACAGATAGACTGACTGAGACAGCACTGTAGTTGGGTCTGAAAGTGAACACCAGCAAAACAAAGCTGGTGAAAGTTAATCGCAAGTCAAACGACCCAGTCACAATAATCAACTGTGACATAGATTAAGTGAACGAGCTCACATACCTGGGGAGCAAAATAGCAATAGATGGAGACTCCGAGAGAGAGGTCAACTCCAGGATCACCAAAGCCAACCAGTCCTTTGCCATGCTGAAGAACATCTGGAAGTCAAAACAAGTGTGAACCAACACTAAATTCAGAATCTTCAACAACAATGTCCTCAGCGTTTTACTGTATGGGGCAGAGTGCTGGAAACTAACAACTAGAATAGCCCACAAAATACATACATTCCAAAACAAGTGCTTGCGGAAGATTCTCAGAATCTTCTGGTCTAGAAGAATTTCAAATGAAGAACTGCACCAGAGGACAAATGCAAAATCTCTTACCCAAACTGTGAAGAAGAGAAGATGGATATGACTGGGTCACGTACGTGTGTCGAACGCCACCAGAAGCACTGCCCAGAATAGCCCTACGCTGGGCACCGGATGGGAAGCAAAAAAGAGGTCGTCCCAAGCAGGGCTGGGTCCAATTATGTAATTGTTATTGTAATTGATTACAGCAAAATTGTGTAATTGTAATTGATTATGGTTTCGAAATGTTGCTGTAATTGTAATTTTAATTGTTATAGTTTGTATAATTGAAAATTTATTTCAATTACAATCAATTACAGTACGTTTCATATCACAAACTACCTGAACGAATTGTCAATAAAAATATAATTTAAGTCTCACATGAGTTGAAAATCAAGACTAATAATAACACCTGCTTATATATTTAAGTTACAGTATTCACTGTCTGGTGGGTACTATTGGTGGGAGTCTTAGCGATTAGCCTTTTCAGTAAGTTGGTAACAGCCAGGAAGCAATAAACAATGCACAGACATTGTCAGACAAAGGCTAAGCTGGTATACAAACAACATGGAAAGACCTGTAGAATGATATTCCTTCAGAAAATATCAGCTCAGTGAAACATTGCAGAGTTAGTAAGCCAATTACACCCCTTGTGTTGTGGTGGATTGGAGACAGGTCAGGTGGCAAGGACCGTTTATATGGCCTCTCTCCCCATTCCCAACACAAAGCAAAGGGCAGGCCAATTAAGAATGTTAGCTTAGAGCAGGAGCTACAACCTCAAAGTAAACACATCATACCCTATTATTAGTATTTTCCGAAGAAAAATTTAAGAAATGCACACGGATAAATGTATGCAAAACTAGAAAGGATGCTTATAGAGAAGAACTACAAATAAATATTGTATTACGGCCTGTGGGGTTTTGTTCACTTTTCATATTGTGTGATTCTGTCTGTAAGGAATATGTCCTGTAGGATTATGTCTGAATACTGCATTGTATTCTTATATAATAAAAATATGTTTTAAACGGCTTTCTTTTTATTTAGTATAATTCAAATTCACAATTCAACAAAATGTACAAACTGTTATATTTGTTTATCAGTTGTGTACAAAATATTGAAATTCAGCAAAACATGCAAAAATACATAATTATATATAACAAATGCTGAATATATTTGGTTCCGCATAATGTAATTGTAATTGAAATTGAAACAGTGTAATTGTAATTGATTTGGAAAATTATGACTGTAATTGTAATTGAAATAAAAAAATTAATGTAATTGTAATTGATATAATTTTGTGTAATTGAACCCAGCCCTGGTCCCAAGGAGACCTGGCGAAGAACCTTAGAGAAAGAGATGAAGGCATGCGGACTGACCTGGGAACCGTCAACAGACAGGCCGTAAACCGACAGCAGTGGTGCTCTCTTGTGGAAACCTTACGTGCCACTTAAGGCACGAAGAGGACTGAGTGAGAGTGGTTAACACTATTCAGTCACTATTCACTGCGACTTCCCGCCACTGTCGCCGCAACGACAACGATGAGCCAAATGGACCGGGAGTGATAAGTTGGTACCGATCGAGCGCGGAAGTTCCTTCGGGTCGAAGTTCACGACATTGGTCAGCTCTCGTTCGATGGACAGGAGCGCCAGACTACTCAATCGCTCTTTTCACATACTTGAGCGAAGGTACAAAGCACGGATATGCAACGCCCTTTGAGAGTGTAAGACATACACACACACATACAACAAATGATGCGTGGAATTCACATAAGTGGCAGTGCCTCATCATCGGCTCATGTTTGAAAAATTACATGTAAACATGCAGATCTCATGATTGGAAGGGGCGAAATGGGGGGGGGGTTTGTTCAGACGCACTAATATATGCGTCAAAATAAATTATGTTGATACGACAGTACATGCGAAGCTAGAGTTATTTTTATATATAAATCTATAGATGTGATGCGTTCGCTTGGTGCGCGTTTATCGTGTACCGCCACCTAAAGCTAAATGTTGCTCTGTCCAATAGAGGGAGACACTGGTCACGTAACTAAACAGGACCGAAACGCAGAAGAACGTTGGAGTTAAATTTATATTTCTGTTCACAGTTGACCATTGAAGCCGTTGGTATGGCTGAGTCGACAGCTGTCGACGCGAGCGAAGATGTGTCGCCAACATCTACTGAAAAGAAGACGGCGAAAGTTGACCCAATTGCATGCGCTGGTGATGCAGTGGGCGATAATGCAAGTGAAAACATGGACAGTAACCCTGGAGCCAAAGCTTGTAGCTATGCACCTGCCAGTGTTGATGCGAACCCATTTAAAATGCCAATCATCAGCCAGAGACCCGGTCAGAAAAAGTCAACTTTGGGCGTCCTGGCCAAAGCATTTACAGATAAGACTGAAAATACAAAAACCATTAAAACACCAGACAAACACAAGACTGAAACCGACGAAGGCGAAGTACCAGACAAAGCAGACTCGACCAGCGAGGTGAAGTCTACTACAGCAGAAACATCACAACAGTCTGATAGTGACACTGTGGCAGTCAATTTGCCAGATACTCGGAACGATAACCACACTGAGAAACCGCCAACAAACATGCATAACAAACTGAAATACCTTTCTCCAGCTGAGCAGCTGAAACACGCCCAGATCCCGATAAACTACAAGGAGCCAGCCTGGGGAAGCATCTCTGACAGGCAGTATCACTTTGAAGTTCTGAAAAGTGGTTCCATTGTGGACACCATTGATCTGCAGACAAAATCGTTTCACGTTTTTGGCCGATTGCCAACTTGTGATGTAACATTGGAGCATCCATCCCTGTCTCGCTACCATGCAGTTATGCAGTTCTGCGGCACCGCGTCCAAGTCATTCGAGGTTGGCTGGTACTTGTATGACCTTGATAGTACACATGGAACATGGGTGAATAAAGTGAAAGTAAAATCACATGTCTACCAACGAATCAGAGTGGGCCATGTGGTGAAATTTGGTGGCAGCACGAGACTCTTCATACTTCAGGTACATGGAAATATTTTAAACATTAGATGCACAAAGTGTGAGCTGTTTCTATTGTAAAATCATTGTATGGGTTCGAATTTAGCAGGGGTCCATGGGCCCCTAGATTCACTGCTGGACCCCAATAGTTCTGAATTTAGGAGTCCAACTGGCCCCTGAACGTTGGCCAAAAAATTACGATATTGGTGCGTCTCAGAAGCACAATGCATGTGCATTACTTCATTCTACGAATCTCCCTAAGAGGCATTACCGGTAATGTCTTCATTTTATGAGAGTCAAAAGTTTGACATACTTCACAAAGTAAACAAACCTATTTGTGAGCCACCAACTGACCCGAGAGCTGATAAAGCCGCTTGCTTGACAATAAGAAAGAAACACGTATACGATGCAAAATGCATTTTTATTTGGTGACTGACAACTGAGCAACCAATCAGTGGTTGTGATATATTTTGAGCGGCTAGTCGAACACATGGCGATTTTCTGAATGCGCTATTGATTTTATTATTTTATTGGGTAAAAACGGATAAGGTGATTGAACAGTTGCCTGACTATATCGTGAAATGTGATGTGTCAGGCAGCCGGGAAAACACTACAGAGATAACAATAATTGTACGGATGGTTGTTTAGCATTGGTTGAGCACACTACAAATGGGAAGAAAGATAATTGGGAAGAAGCTCCCAAGCCAAGGGCAAAAATGTTGCTCTACAAGACTTACGACAATCAAATCATACATTGACTTGGGATCAGCATATATCATTCATACAGCTACACATTCCTCTGCCAGAGTCAAAAACTGTTTGTTTTCTGACATTCTTCTTACACCTTTATTAGACTCGGCTGGGGTCAATTCCATTTAATCAATTCCAATTCCTTTCAATTAAATTTAATCAATTCCAATTCAATTAAGTTTTTCAAATTCCACCTCAAATCTTTCAGTTAAATTCAATTCAAATTCTGAATTAATTCTATGGGACTTTTTCCAAAGCAAACGCATGGGATAATAGTAATATGTAATTATAATAGAGATTTTTTTCTGTAATAGTAATAGAGGAACTTCTTCTTCTTCATTTTAAGCTCACTCTATGTTAGCCAGATATAAATGTGGCTAGAGTATTTTCGGGCCGTGATCACTACTGCATGGCAGTAGTGACTTTTTTCAAAATTAATAGTAATAGATCCTAAAGTAATAGATAAGTCTATTACTTTTCTGTTACATCTATTGCTGCCAATTTACAAAATATCAGGTTTGTTTGCATGTTATTCAAACTGCTATTAATTGTAAACAATGTACAGACAATGGCTGAGCCGTTATTCAAACAACATGAAAAGACCAGTAGGCTGATTATTTTATGGTTTCAGAAATCCCTGCTCGATGAAACAATGCAGGAGTAGCAAGCCAATTACTAATTGTTGGGATGCACATTCCTAGCATGCACAAAGGGTTTCAGTTCAATTCAACTTTATTCTCAAAAACCTTATTAGGTTACACGAGAATCACAATGTTGCCTACTGTTACAATGTGAGACGGCTATAAGTGTATGTAATCCAGGCTTCAATAATACTTAAAAATTACATTGGTAAATGTTTTTACCAAAATACAAAAGTATCAAAGGAAGATCAACTTACAACTTAAAACTATTTAAAATCTCCTGTACGAATTTACATAATTTGATTAACTTTGCATGGCTTGTCAAATTAAACAACTGATCCATTTTTAAAGTGTTTGTCCTCACAAAATAATACTGTATCTAGAAATAAACTTAAGTCTAGCTTCTTGAAAAAAGTACATTTAAACAAATAATGAAACTCATCCCCAATATCATTACAATCACACAGAGTACAATATCTCTCTTGCCTATCGATTTCACTATATCTGCCTTGCTGAATCGGCAACCAATGATTACAAGTACGAAATTTACACAGAGGTCTAGGTAGATTTGATGGTAAAACTAGCAAATATTTCTCCATTTTAAAATCATATTTAATTATTCTGTAGGTTGTACACCCATCGCTATTGCAAATATTACTACCCCACTGCTGATGATACTGGTCAGTAAGTTTTAATTTGACAACCGCTTTAAACCATTTAAGATTCACTATTTCTTGATTCAGCCACAAGTTAGATAGGCCAATGTTATTTAAAAAGTATTTAACATGAGTAATATAGGGGGATTCAAAGATATTTTTTAACATGTAATTGACATAATAATTTATACATCATGCAAGACAGTTTAGATTCCTTTCCCGTCAATAGTTTCCCCCAAAAATTCAAAAATCTACTGTTTATTTTAATATTTAGTGGAAATTGGCCAAGTTCTCCATAAACCATGGAAGTATGTGTTCTATTGTTTACCCCAAGTACAATTTTACAAAATTTCCTATGTAGCTTTTCAATTAACATAATATTTTCACATCCCCATACTTCACATCCATATAACAAGATTGGGCATGTAAGGGAATCAAATAGTTCTAACTGGATATCAATAGGAAGTTGTAGCTTCCTAGCTTTAGAAATTAAACATAACATTGCTCAGTTTGCCTGTTCATATGAATGTCTGATTGCTTTACAAAATCTACCATTATAGTTAAAATTAATTCCTAGATAGTTATACTTATCTAAAATCAGGGTTGTTTGATTTAAATCATTTTATTTAAATCATGATTTAAATCGCTCCAAAAAAAAAATTTTAATCAGATTTATGGTTTTTTTAATCCCTGATTTATATGATTTTAACATAAATAATTGTTTACAAGCATCGAGATCAACAAAGTTTTGTGTGTTTTTTAATACAAAAGCACAAAGTGTGCACACTTGTGTAGCTGTATTGACACCAGATAGCCTGATAGTCAAATATTTTATGACATTGTGTATACCAGATTTAAAAAAAATCAAATAAATTAAAAAAAATCTGATTTTTTTTATTAAAAAAAATCATGATTTTTTACAACCCTGTCTACAATGGCAAGCTTATTTGGTCCAAATTTAAATTCTGGCCATTTTCTAATCTTACCCCTTGAGAATACTAACACCTTAGTTTTGGCAGTATTAACATGCATTTTCCAAATTTCGCAATAGTTAAATAGGGCGTCAAGTGCAGATTGTAACTGAGTAGGTGACTCTGCTAATATAATTGTATCATCAGCATACAGCAACACAAAAAGCTTTAGATACACAACAATGTCCTCTTTTTCAAAACAATTTTCCATTAGACTAGAAATGTAGGTTAACCCCCCATATGCATCTGCCAGATGTGTTTCAAGATCATTAAAAAATAATGCAAACATTAGTGATGAAAAATGTTCACCTTGTCGGACTCCAATGTTGCATGGGAAGAAAGGTGACAAATGTTTATTCATAATACACGATTTGGCTTCATTATATAAGTTAAATATCACAGTGAAAATGTTTCCAACAATATTATTGGATAATAATTTCAACCATAGGAATGTTCTGTTTACAGTGTCAAAAGCCTTTCTGTAGTCTACAAAGGCACAGTATAAGCGCTTCCTTTTATTTAAGTATAAATCAGTTACATTTTTCAAGACAAATACATGATCCATTGTGGAATAATCATGCCGAAATCCAGTTTGTTCTTCCCCCATTATTCCCAATTCATCAATACATTCAGTTAACCGAGGTGAATAATTTGCAAAAGTAACTGATCAGTGTGATCCCTCTGTAGTTGTCTGGGTTAGTTACAGGACCTTTATTTTTATAAATGGGCAAAATAATACCCATGGCCCAATCTTTAGGAATATGGCCAGATTTTAATATGACATTTAACAATTTAACATACACAGAGATCATTCAATCCCCAGAATGTTTTAGGAACTCATTTAGAATTAGGTCCAACCCACACGCTTTATTGTTTTTTAACTTATGTATAGCCTTACGTACTTCCTCAGCTGTAAACATACTATTTAAAAAAGTATTATTATTATTGTTTGCAAAATTTTCATAATCATAGTCATTCTGATATGTGCAGGCAGACAACAAATGTTATCTTAGAGCAGGAGCTGCAACCTGTATTGAATTCAAAGTAATCTTATCACACCCCACCATAGTTTAATTTGAGCAGAACTTCTGAGTTCTTTTTTTTCAATTGCCACATGGTAACATTCCCACACAGACCTTTTTTTCAAATTTGGAAAATGTTCTCACCTCAGATCTTTAAATGGTGTACAAATGTATGTTTAGCTGCTACAAGGACTTTCAGTTTATGTACCATTCTAGGGTTGGATTGAGGATCAAATTGGATATAAAACCAGATCACACCAGCACTAGAAAATGAGGTTTAATTAAATGTCTTTCAATTCCAATTCAGCATGCTCAAAATCGTTCAATTCAAATTCAGGAATTGAATTGAATAATTCCAATTAATTTTTTAATTCACCTTCACCCAGCCCTGTTATTAATTAATGTTTGTGACTTATGATAATGTGACTGATTGGTGAATGAAATATATAACTGCTTCTGAAGTTCAGTGAAGTTCTGACAATGACTTATTGGCACTCAAAGGTATAATTTTCTCAGTTGTGTTCTTGGACGTTTTGTGGTTGATATGTTGGGCTTTTGTAGTTGATACGTTGGGCTTTTGTAGTTGATACGTCTGGGCTTTTGTAGTTGATACGTTGGGCTTTTGTAGTTATTATTTCACTTGTAAAACTGTCACAAAGATTTAAAAATTTCACTGCTAATTTCAGTGGGAAATTCAAAAAGTCAATCAAATTGATGTTATGGCTTTTTTCATGCAAACAGCTTTGGGCACCCAGGTTTGGTGGCGGACCCCTAGATTCCGGAAAGTGGGGGTCCGACTGGCCCCCACTAAGTTTATTCTAACATCTCAACCAACCAAATGCTAAAACGTTGACATGATTTTATGATTAAAACAATCAAACTGTGCACCTTTAAGACATCTATCTGTTTGTAATTTAACGCTGCCAGTGCTTCAAAAGAAACTGTATAATGATGTGAATGCAGTATTTTAGTTTTTCTAACGTTTCAGCTAATCATGTTATGAAATCCCATGTTGTAAAATACGGTGTTTCATAAAGGAAATGTAGTCGTTGTCACAAAGTATAAAATATCCGAATGGAGGAAGAATTTGAGACATGACATCCCGCTGTACCCATTTGATTAAACAACAGTGACGTACGAGACCACGGACACTTTAACTGGACTATTTTAGGTATCATTTCTTAAATCACTAAGCTATACATTTTTACTCTGATTTGAATCCATTTCTTAATCTATTTTTACTGTGTTTTAAAATATATAATTTAATTGTGTATTTGTTCTTGCGCGATACCACATTTAATTGTATATTAATGTTTTAAGCTAACTCATTATCCTAGGAAGGTAAAATGTATATTTTATAAGGTCTATTGTGAGTACAGATGTATTATTACTGTTTTCTGTCAGCAGATTGTCGAGTCAGATCATCTGTTTATAACTTTTTTTATCTTGTGCCATTTCCCCGCAGGGTCCAGACGCAGACATGGAGCAGGAGACTGACTTGACAGCGACGGAGATAAAAGAACAGCGAGAGCTGCAAAAGAGGGAAGCTGAGTTGATGCGTCAGACCCAGCAACTAGAGAGGGAGGAGAAGAGGAAGATGGCCGAGGAGGCTGTGGCGGGAAGCGAGTGCTGCTGGGGAATTGGTATGCTCACTACTAGACAGTATGTCTTGATAAGTTTATTGGCTATTATTTGGCCAAATTGCCTATATATAAAGTCCTGCTGGGTCCATGTGAAATGATGTGTAAAAATGTAAGGGTAAATTCTTTTATTGCGCTGTATGCAGTCCTTTGGATTGTTCTAAGTACTTCACACTTCACCCCCCGGCAGACCTGTTCATTCCGACACTAACTTGACTTTTCTGTGAAGCATTCAGCCACTCTGCCATTACTGTGCAAAGACAAGTACTCATTTATTCAACCAAATGAACTGAGGCAGTATGGAGTAAATGAAATTGCTCAAGCTTTGAAACAGCAGCAAAGGTTCTCTTGACCGAGAGTCTGATGTTTCCCAACACACACTACAAATATACACTGTGCCCTCAGATATGTGTAATTTTTACTGACTAAGAAATTGAAGAAATTATTCATTTTCCGAACATGTTAATAAAAAATCTCTTCAACATATTGATTTGTGGTTTTTTGAGCTATATCAGTATTTGTAGTTCAGCTTTAAAATGGATAGAATTTGTATAGTTCTTGTAAATTTTTGTAGGAGTATTTACTAACTATTGAAGTAACATTGCATTATCTGAGTTAATGCCCACCATATTTTGCACTGCTCTGAGTTCACCAAGGACAAGATTATCAACAAAACAACAACTCATCACCGTAGTTGATACTGCCACAACAACTGGGTGATAAATTGTGATTGTGATTGTTTTCCTTTGTTTGGTACCATGATACATTCATAAATTCAACAAATTATTTGTTGCTATTCTTTATAAACACAGATTTGTCAATGTTTGTTACAGATCAAGATGATGTTGAAATCTATGCCGGAGATAATCCGTTTGCTCTGGCGGAGGCACAGAATGAGGATCTGTACATCGCTGACCCAAAGAAAGCCCTGAAGGGATTCTTTGAGAGGGAAGGTAGGATTATCAACTTCCTTTCCTGTCAACTTGTTACGATTATCAGACAATATTACAATAACCGTCATTCAATAAACCATGAGCTGTAGGCATTAATTAAAATTATACTAAAGATCCTTGGTGGGATTGATCTTCCGGTTTTTTTTGGTGACAAATGACATGGTAGTTACCTCCTAAGAAACTTTTGTGTTCATTCTGAATATTTTTTTTACTCATTCGGCCTTCATCGGTAGACTGACATCACTACGAGCTTCCCCTGTCCTTCTCCAGCGCGTGTCACATGACATTGGTCATGTGACATGGTTATGTGACATGGTTATGTGACATGGCCATGTGACATGGTTATGTGACATGCCCATAGTGACATCAGTCCACTGATGAAAGCCGGGAGAGTTGGCTGAAATATTCAGAAAGAATAAAAGAGTTTCCTGAGAGGTAATCACCATCAATAAATAAAGAAATAAAAGTTCTTTGATTCGAGAGTCTCTAGCTAAAGCTAATCACTGCGTGTACAAACTAAAAGTAAATTAAAATATAATCAATTAACACATCATTACATAAAGCATAAATGTCAGGCACAGAAGACATTGAAAAGACAATGGTTATTCCATCAACAGTATTCTACACATTGCCACATGCACGTTGAAAGAGATGAGTCTATAGTTGATGCTTATATAGTGTCAGTGAAGGTCATCACAGAGGGAAAGTGGTAGTTTGTTCCAAATCCACGGCTGCCAATGGACATGGACACTGGACATATTAAAGATGTCATGAGTTTGTAATCGCCATATTTGTTATGTAAACTGATGTAATAGATTACAACATGGAATATTTTTTAGGATTACACCGTTACTTGATCAAGACATTCAGTACATGTTGTACCAAGACTTATTACATAAAAAACAACTGAAAATATAATCCATTAAAGCTTTTGATGTTATTTTATTTGTAACTTTATCATATGGATGTAGTTGTTAACGTAATTGTATAAGATTTCTGTGATGATACTCAAAACCATATGTTTTATTTGGGCAATGTCTTGTCTACATATGAGCATTTATATCATAACATAGTGAATATTTTGTTCTGATATTAATCATAATGTTCAAATATGCTCAACCTTGTATGTAGTGTGCTGCAAGTACGTGGCTGTTTGTTTTTAGGACTTGATCTGCCGGAGTATAACATCACTGACATGGGCCGAGGAACCTACAAGTGCACGGTCGAGTGAGTCTACTACTAGGATTATGGAGTGATGTAATTATAACATCCAGACTCTGGGCTGAAGTGCTCTAATAGTTCCCCAAGAACCCAAGTTCAAAGGCACAACAAAACAGAATCACTAAGCATGATATCATGAACAGAGATACGCAAAATCATGAGACCCTGGAGGATTTAGGGTAGAACGGAATTTCGAAAAAAATATGTCTTCAGTTTTTTACAGAAGGTAGCTAGGTTCAGATGATTTTAAACTGATGGGGAGTTCATTCCAGACTTTGGGTGCAGCTACAGGGAAAGCTTAGATTTAGGATCAAAATGTTGTTGTGAGAAACATAATTACTTCTTAAGTAATCCACAGTCCACTGAACTTTAATGCTTGTGACTAGTCAGCTTACTCGAATGTCAGCTTAGTAAATATCGACTTCCTTGAATGTTGGCTTACTAAAATATCAGCTTACTGAAATGTCCATTTACTCAAATGTTGACCTGCTCAAATGTTGGCTTACTGAAATATCAGTTTAAATTAATTCACAGAGTACAATTTATTTCCAGGGGCCACTCCAGTTGTAAATTACCAGTCGTTACGGTATTGATATATTAATTTCTGCACCCTCTGGTCCTTGTAGACTTCCCCTGGACAGCCCTACAGGACAGCCGGTGAATGCGGAGGTGGAACTGTCGGGGAAAAAAAAGGAAGTAGTTGTAGCCTGTGCCCTGGAGGCGTGTAGGGTTCTTGATAGGCACGGGGAGCTAAGGAAGGCGACACACGGTACGTCAACTGTTTCATCCAGTTGTAACTTGTTGTAAAAGATGACTAGTTTGGTAAACAAAGGCCAACATATGTTACATCAGGTGAATTTGGACACAAACAGCGTGGTCGTATCGTATTGGCAAGCATAGGATTGTGTATACAGATATGTTTTCATTTGGCGAGTGAATATTGCCAGACTGTGACACTCACTCATGGTTGTCTAACAGCGTAGCGCAGCCCATGAAATTAAGATGTTGTGTGTTCAACAAGGTTTTCCTAGTAAACAAACCACTGGCTTGATATTCTTAATTCTAGTTGCAAATGGTTATGTTTTAGTAACTCATATACATGCATTGGCCCAAAACCATGACTTGTTTCACCTTAAGAAAGGTTGATGGACCCATCAATTTGCAGAGAGTCGGAAGAAGAAGAGGAAGAATTGGGAGGATGAGGACTTCTACGACAGCGACGAGGACACATTCCTCGACCGGACGGGGGACATTGAGAAGAAACGGAGTCAGAGAAAGAAACGACTCGGTTTGGAAGTGGAGAAAGCACAGAACTATGATACACTGGTATGGATGATACACTGGTATAGGTGATACACTGATATAGGTAATACACTGGTATGGATGATATACGTGTGTGATTGTGTGATTGATACACTGCTACAGATGATACACTGGTATGGATGATACACTGGTATGGGTGATACACCAGTATGGATGATACACTGGTATATGTGATATAACTGTATGGGGTGATACACTAGTATGGATGGTACAGCAGTATGGATGATACACTGGTGTGGACAATACACTGGTATGGGTGATACAGTGGTATGTATAATACACTGGTATGGGTATTACATTGGTATGGATTATATACTGGTATAGGTGATACAATGTTATGGGAGATACACTGGTATGGATGGTACACTGGTATAGAGGATACACTGGTATGGATGGTATACTGGCATGGATGATACGCTGGTATGTAATATGCAATTGTACATGAATATGTAAAGGTAATAATTATACTGTATTTGAAAAGATACTTATTAAGTGTGCAATTAATATTTTATTTTATTACAGTTTTAGGTCCCAATAATAAATGCTTGCTATAAGTGCTTACTATAAAACTTAGTCAATTTGTAGCTGTTTCTGAGAAAGGAATACTGAAAGCAAAACGCTACATCAGAGTATTAACTCTGATATGTGATGCTGAAAATTTGCCACCAAGCAAACTTGTGCAGAAAAAACTCTCAATGTTCTGTGTATGTGTACTCCTACCTTCCACAGCTTGAGATGGAGCGTGAATGTGTTGTGATTGTAGCTGGAGAAACTCTCAATGTTCTGTGTATGTGTACTCCTACCTTCCACAGCTTGAGACGGAGCGTGGATGTGTTGTGATTGTAGCTGGAGAAACTCTCAATGTTCTGTGTATGTGTACTCCTACCTTCCACAGCTTGAGACGGAGCGTGGATGTGTTGTGATTGTAGCTGGAGAAACTCTCAATGTTCTGTGTATGTGTACTCCTACCTTCCACAGCTTGAGACGGAGCGTGAATGTGTTGTGATTGTAGCTGGAGAAACTCTCAATGTTCTGTGTATGTGCACTCCTACCTTCCACAGCTTGAGACGGAGCGTGGATGTGTTGTGATTGTAGCTGGAGAAACTCTCAATGTTCTGTGTATGTGTACTCCTACCTTCCACAGCTTGAGACGGAGCGTGGATGTGTTGTGATTGTAGCTGGAGAAACTCTCAATGTTCTGTGTATGTGTACTCCTACCTTCCACAGCTTGAGACGGATCGTGGATGTGTTGTGATTGTAGCTGGAGAAACTCTCAATGTTCTGTGTATGTGTACTCCTACCTTCCACAGCTTGAGACGGAGCGTGGATGTGTTGTGATTGTAGCTGGAGAAACTCTCAATGTTCTGTGTATGTGTACTCCTACCTTCCACAGCTTGAGACGGAGCGTGAATGTGTTGTGATTGTAGCTGGAGAAACTCTCAATGTTCTGTGTATGTGTACTCCTACCTTCCACAGCTTGAGACGGAGTGTGAATGTGTTGTGATTGTAGCTGGAGAAACTCTCAATGTTCTGTGTATGTGTACTCCTACCTTCCACAGCTTGAGACGGAGCGTGAATGTGTTGTGATTGTAGCTGGAGAAACTCTCAATGTTCTGTGTATGTGTACTCCTACCTTCCACAGCTTGAGACGGAGCGTGAATGTGTTGTGATTGTAGCTGGAGAAACTGCAGACAGTTGAGGCAGAGATCGGGTCAATAGAAGGACGCTTACAACAAGCAAAGGCAGGTCAGTGAAGATAAATGACCAGTCCATCTGATTGAATGGGAATTACTATCTTTCAGAGTGAGGCTTGTATAATTACTCATAGAGATGGGAATATTCTCTGGGAAAAGGCCAGCGTTGCAAGCAAGTTTAAGTCTGCCAATTTAAGTTATGTTTCGTGAGGATTTATGAAAATATTAAATCAGCGAAAAAAGTGTTTTGGAAAAGATGATGCTACAAATCATAAACATTCAAACAATGGTGTTGGCTTAAAAAATAAATGGTTTGTTATATAATAGAAATAATTCAGTGGTGGCGTGTTTTGTAATAACGAAGTTTTGGTCACTTCCTAATGACAATTGTTTAACTTAAAACTAAAGCATGATTGAACACAAATGCGGTTTCAGAGAGTGATGCAATTGAGGCCGAAGAAATGGACGCACTAGACGCGTTTATGTGCACAATCAAATCTGGCAGCATGGACACAAAGACGAAGATGATGCTGAAGCGCACCGTGGTGGAGCTACGACGTGAACGAATGCAATTACAGAAGCTAGTCAACATTGCCAAGCCTGTCTTGCCAGCTCTGAAGAAGTAGGTCAACACCAACTGTAGCGTTGTCTTTGTTGGTGAAGTAGTCGGGTATCATGGCTGATCCATTCAGTTTTGTAACCTCACTAGAAGGAGGAATCGTTATCTTGACTTAATGAACAAACATCAGATTAAAAAATAAGTTTAACATCAAAAAGCATCAGCATTAGTCCATACTAAGTACAACACACATACCCATTTCTAGAGTTGAAGGAAATCTAATATTAGATGCACTAGTAATGTTTAAACAGATTTATGGCAAAGATTATCAATGTTAATTATTTTTATACTGGAATGTTTAATGTTGGATGTGAATTGGGGATTATGTTGAGTAAGTTCAGTAAGAAATACTAATAGTCTATAGTCTAAATCACTAAATGTCTATACTAAACGGTGAAGATATATATACCTCAGTTGCCACAAATTACTGTAAGCATGTGATCAAAGGCATTTGCATTTATACATGTTCTAGTCCATTTGTATTTGAAGATCTTGAAGTAAAAATATTTGCACTTAAATATTTCAGATTTGTTTTCAAATACTTTTTCAGTACCGTTCATTGTTTTACGTTTGCAAGACTTACCCATCGTCAATTTCCTTGGTCACCATGGTGATATGCATCCCATAGAAATTGAATTGGTACTGGAATGAACCGGTCAAAAGAATTGGATAACATACTATACAAGAACTTACCTTTTTACATATGTTCTGAATTAAAATCACTGGGCAATAATGGAAGGATTAGTGTGCACTTTTCTCATTTCCAGGTTGCCAGCGAAAGAAATTGCAAAGACATTGCCGATGACAGGAAAAATGAGAGGGTTAAACAAAGCACCGCATGCAGGACGTGTCATTGTAAGTATAGTGAAGGTGTCACAGCATTTTTGATAGTTTTTCAGGTAAAGCTCGTGATATGAAAAAACACTGTAATTAATTGTTGCAATTACAAAAGAAATTAATTACAAATATATCAAGTTGCCTGTAATTTACTTTACTTATGTCGTCCACTTGACGTGGTGGCATGTTGACTTCCTTCCAGGGGTTTCGGTTCTTCATTGCAGTTAGTAAGTTTGTCCCGCTGAGTCTCGAGTCCTGCTCTGTTGTCTTGCTGAGTTGATGTTGGTCGACCTCTTCTCCATCGGGCTTCCAGAGCAGGACTTTGTTGGTTACTTCATCTTGGCGCATCACATGATCTGCCAGATGAAGATCTCATAAAGTCTCATAATGCTGGTGATCCGTGGGAGGGAGCCATACAGTTCTTGGCTGGTCATGTGATTGCGCCTTGACACTTTTAGGATTTTCCTAAGCATTCTTGTGTCCAGTGCATTCTCCATACTTAATGTTAGAGATCATGAATTGGATCTATATATCAGCATTGGTTCAATCGTCGTCCTGAAGATCTGGTGAGCCTGCAGATGTTCGCTTTCCAAACTTTGTCAAGGGCGTGAACTGCTGCCCATGCCTGGGCTTTTCTACACTGAATGTCATGTGAGTTTCTGTAGGATCGAGTACAATTATGTAATAGGACCCAGCCATGTGTATAACAAACCATAGACACTTAACCAGTGGTCCTGTACTGCCACAGGGTCCAGTGGGTCATGCTCCAGCTGGGCCAATGACGCAGTCAGGAGGAGACGGAGAGGAGGAGGAAGAGGAGGAGGAGGAGGAAACTGAGGAAGAAAGGAAGGATAAGTGCAAGAAGGATACGACAGAAGGCATCCCGGTCGAAATGGAAGAATCAACTACAGCATTAAAGGTCGAGCCATCTAAAGTTGAGGAAAGACTGAAAGAAGAGGTGTCTCACCAGGTATAAATTTGTTTCAGATTTTTTAATGCATCATTTTGCTGCATAGTACAGCCGTGTATGTGGTGAAAATGTTATATTTACACTGAATAGAAAGTCCCATGTTTGTGACATTTATAATTGGGATTGTCGTTTAATGAAGGCAATTCATGCTGTCGGAAAATATTAAAAAAAATTCTTTTACATTAATGTACCGTGTAAATAGAGACAACTGGCCTGCATTTTGCGGTTGCCGGGTCAAAATGATACAGGGGCCAAGTTGGCAGGCGCACCACCAATCTACTTGACGTGTTGCGCTCAGACCTGAATGAGACGGACGTGAGGCTCACAGAGATGGCAACTGACCGTACTTGATGTTGCCGACTATGGGGGGGGGGGTGGACTGATTGCCACTTAAGATATCCACAGACTATTTCATTCATGGAGATGAGTGACAATATACACTGGTATGGCTGATATACTTGTGTGATTGATATTGTGATTGTGTGATTGATACATAGTGTTTAGTATAATAATGTTTCTCTGTATGTTGCTTTCCAGTTATCTGCCATGTTCAAGTCCAGTTCAATTTAGTTAGACTGGCTGAAATTTTTTTGCTGGAAATCAATTTCTATTTTCAGTTGCACTAAGTATGTTATCTGATCCTGCAGGGATAAATTTAAAAACCTCTTAATGTTTTCTTAATTATGTTGATTTACAGATTGAGGTTGTGAAAGTGAAAGGTGGTAGTTCCACACCGACACAACCAATCAAGGCTGAAGTGAAAGTCAGTAGTGAAACTGTTGAAGAAACGAAAGTGAAAGTCGATTGTGAAGCATGTGAGCAACCAGGAATTACAGGTTAGGGGGGTGGAGGTGATCATGTTTTAAATGCAAAATGTATATAGATTAGGTATGAGATTTGCAATTTTAAGTGTATGATCCCTGTGTAGAATAGTAAGAAGTATTCCTGTCTAATACTTTTGGTAACATTATTATATGAACTGTTTGTATCAACACAGTTTTCAGTTCCCAGCATGCAGTACTGATATTGAGCGGATCACTGGATACCAGCTATTAGTTTCATGAAATGACTATACAAACTACTGAAAATAACTTAAAGTAATAAAATTATACAACGATTGATCTACGGTTAATATGTGTTTTGTTACAAGGTGTAATTTGCATGCAACTATTGAAATGTAAAAATTTAGGCCTAATTTCTTTATTTTAAATTCCAGATGGGAGCAAGAAGCCAAAGGTGCAAGAGATGTTGAAAGAACCGACCCCTCCCAAAATGAAGAGGAAATCTTCAGAAACGCAGAAATATGGGGTACAATATTATTTGTCTAGCAAACTAGCATTGGTTACTTCCTACTTTTGATTTACTATTCCGTTGTTTATGCATCAATGTTTTCTGGGGTGGGGTGCGTAAAGTTTGGTTTTAAAAGATGAAAAGAGAAAACATGTTGTTCTGCCCCAGAAGATGAGATATATTGATATTAATGGACAACCTCAGTCCTGTGGGGTGGTTGTGTGCAGGGTTTGGGTTAAATATAGTTATCAGTTATGTTATTTTTCTTTTTATGACTACAATTACATTAACTATTTCAATTACATCGACAAACCCTAATAACTTGAAAAGTATTCAAAATGTTTGCATACGTCCAGAGACAAATGGTTAGGCATAATTATTATCTTTACGATGACATAAAAATAATTCCAGTCGCAACGTCTGCTACGGCCTTTTTGGAATTTTGCCCCCCCGGGGGTTCATGGGTATGGTTCCCCTGTCCGTCAGAAGGCCCCCCTCGGTCACCTTGCAAAATTTTGTCCTCAAATGCGGCCGTGCATAAGACACAAACAGACAGACATGTTGCCTTATAGATTAGATGGATAAATATACTATTTCTAATCATTGAAACATTAAAATACATTACGCAAAGATCAAAACTTATTCACAGGCCAGATTCACTAGACATGTTGATATTATTGATTAATATTGTGAAATAAGATTGTAATTGAGCAATTAATTGACCCCCAAACATATATATATATATACATACACACATATATATAAACGTGTGTGTATATATATATATATATATATATATATATATATATATATATATATATATATATATAGGCCACACATGAATGATGAAAACTGGTTGGACTCTGGATAAGCCTATGGCGTCCTTGGCGTCTGGAGGTTTTTGCTTTGCAATCTTTTTAAATCATGTCTTATTAAATCTTGTATGTATCGTATTTATGCAGAATATGAAGAAAGGAAAACAAGGGGTCCTACCAAAAACCTACAGCACCACAGATCCTGACTATGTGACATGGGTCCCGCCTGACGGTAGGATTCACTGCCGACGAGCAGGTTCCATTAATTTACAGTGGTAACTGATTACATTGTAAACTGTAATATCATAATTGTTTTTTTATTTCACTTACTTTGCCAGAATGTTCAGCAGTCATCCTACCTGCCAATGACAGCAATTTTTATTCTATGACAGAGCATGTATTTCTTGTATGAAAGTAAATGATTTATTAAGAGGAATGAGTGTCATATCTTAAAAATACTCGTCTTGAAAAAATTTACAGTTTATTATGTCTACATAAAAAAGAAGGTCACATGACATAATAAGCAATTTGCATGACCATAATCGTGGTACCCAGATAATCTTTGAAATGCAGCTGGGGAGATGTTTTGGTCCAGTAGAAAATCAAATTCACATATGTAACTTCTTTTATTTATTAAAAAAAATAATATATCAGATTGTGCAATGAAGTTGTTTGGCTGAATAAATTGTAATAATTTGTGATTTTTTTAACATGCACCCATTTCAGACCAGTGTGTCCCCTTAACATCAAATTTTGTACTGGGAAATATCATTTTGGAAAGGTCGTGCTAAACGTTGTGTTAATTAATCCGGTTAAACATTAGTGTTAATCATAATTTATATGCTTATCCAGTTGTCATACTAGTATTTCATTGTTTGGATGATTACCGGTTTATTAATTTCATCTTGATGATTACCGATCGTTTCTTGTTTCTACACAGATCAAAAAGGAGACGGTCGGACGAAATTGAATGAGAAATATGGTTACTAGAAGAGGAAGAGTTTTAAAGTAGTGTCCCAGTAACAGAGTCAGTTGAAGATGATCATCATCATGGTAACATGGTCGTCATGGTAACACGAAGTAAGCTGGACGGTTGAGATATGTGGCTTAAGATGCCATCACAGATGTGGGAGCATCTTGATACTTCAGTCATGGTAATTTTGTTAAATTAAGTTTTGGTAAGTGTTTACTTGCATGGTATATAGTTAAGTAGTGACTATGGAAATCATCTACACTTGTATGTAATATATTATCGTCAAAATGTCAACAGTGTAAATAAAACTTGGAATCTTCTCATCTGCTACACTTCTATGCTGTTAGTTGTCCACAAAAATGAGCGATACGGTTATCCGTCTCATGAATTCTGATATTAACTTTGTGTATCTCAGCAGCTATTAAAGGCCTCTCTTCAATATTAAAGGCCTCTCTTCAATAAAAATGTTTTGCTGGTCTCGTTTCAGACATATAGCAAAAAATTGAACCCGACTAGTATTGACTACGACATGCTAGCTTAGCTCATTTCTACAAATGTATTTAGTTTCGGTGAAATCATCAGACTATCAACTTATATTAAAGGCAAATGTGGTCTTGCTTCTTATACAGTGTACCATATAAGATTTCGCTAGTCACCCAATCAAATGTTTGACGCAACTATGTAGGAGGAGAGCAGGTTTATTTCATGTGACACCGTACATCTATGACACCACATTGAGACCAGTTTAATATGGTAATTGGTGGGATACACATACTTCATGTACTTACAAATTGGCACTAAACTAGACACATTTAGAACAAGCATAAGACCGTGAAAAGCTACATTGTCGCAGTCAAGAGTGTTTTATTAGGGTCAGAGGCCCAGTCAATAAATGGTGCAGAACACTTCTTTCTTTATAACACCAGACATAAACAGTGCAGGACACTTCTTTCTTTACAACACCAGACATAAACAGTGCAGGACACTTCTTTCTTTACAACACCAGACATAAACAGTGCAGGACACTTCTTTCTTTACAACACCAGACATAAACAGTGCAGGACACTTCTTTCTTTACAACACCAGACATAAACAGTGCAGGACACTTCTTTCTTTACAACACCAGACATAAACAGTGCAGGACACTTCTTTCTTTACAGCATCAGACATAAATGTTGCATAACACTTCTTTCTTTACACAACCAGACATAAATGGCACAGAACATTTCTTTCTTGACACCACCAGACAAATGGTGCAGAACATTTCTTTCTTTACACCACCAGACATAAATGACAACATAATAACAAACATTTGGAACAAGTGACCTTGTGACATGATATATAAATTCTGTAACGACAGTACTAGTGGAAATACCATCTCAGAATATGTTAACATTTCCTAGAGAAAATTAAAATAACAAAATGTTTTCATAACAATATTATTTAGCCAACATGAAAACAGATTAGAAAGATTGTCCACATACAGTTAGTGAGTTACTAATTAACTTGAAATGGGTGCAGAATCTGCAGATATAGAATTGCAGTGTACCACAAAAACAGTTGCTGTATTAGTGGTTTGTCTATCAGCATTTGATATGTACAACATCGGCACATACGATATTACCACATACAATATTGTTATTGGCAAAATATTTTAGTGTAACGAAACATGCCTAGTTTAATACTGTTAAATGAGCTTGAAACACTGACACTGAATTGTCCATAATAGCCATTACACTACCCTGATTAACCCATAATGCACCATAAAGATGGTGGCTGTGTCAGTGGCTCTTCCACTAGCCATTATCACTCCCAGTATTGGCACATGAACTGTACTGAACCAGTAATGTTACTGAGACAAACACACACTGAATAACAAAAACATGTTAACAGAGACATGACAGAACTTACTTAATACAACATCTAACAACACTATCAACTAGACAAAGATAAACAAAAATCCAAACCACACAAAGTAAGAAAGTATCTTTCCCTGAAGCAATTCTGAGTGCAAAGCTTTTGCCAAATAAAAAATATTCAACATCGTGGTATCATAGTTTATGGGGGCAGCCATGCCCCGGGGGAGGGCTACTATGAAGATTGGCATTCTGCCATGGAAATCATATCACCTCTGGTCCTTAAATTTCACACATTAAAAAATTATTAATAGTTCCCTGCACTTAATATATATTAAATAGCAGTACAGCATCAAGCTGACATCCAAGCTTCTGTTAAATTTACAATAAAAAACTGCAATTTAATTAGTTCAGCATATCAAAATTATAAGCAAAATCGAACATCAAGTACTTTCAGTATCCGACACTATGTGGAGTGAACACCACACTATACAAATCACACCAACAGACACACGTCTGTCCAGTGGTCATCATTTTAAATTAATACAATTTATACACGCAAACACCCATATCCACATGCTGTAATGGATACTGATGTGTATATCCACTTTGCTAAATAAAAGTCAGCTTTAGACATCCTAATTTCTACCATGCAAGACTCGTTCAATTAACAAAAACAAATATTTATGAATCCTATGACCAAAAAATTTTACACTATGGGAATTGCTTTATCACTGAAATAGACCAGTTGTATTTTTTAACAGGTTAGCGTATTTTGGCTCATGTAACATCCCTGTTAGCTGCTAGCTGTATGAGTAGAGATCTGGCAGTCAGTTATTCATCTACAATAACATCCTGACAAACCCTTGTCTTTAATAACCTCGGAAAATAGTCACCACTCGACAGTATGGCTGATAAACATGAAAACATACACATGGACCTACTTTATAGTCATACATCCTCCCTATATATTCAATATTGTTTCGGACCCAAGCCAGATCACCTATGAAAATCACAATCTACTGCCACGGATTATCAGCAGGACGAGGATTAAACGTTTGGATGTGGGGATCAGATAAAAAAAATATACTGTACACCGATGACCGATTTATCCCACTTCAACACAAAATAAACACAAGTATATCCATCTAAACAATGCCAGCAAAATTCACACAACTAGGATGCAGTCAACAGGACACGACGTCTATGCTGGTTTTCCTCAGGTCGACTGCATCATTCCTTATCCGGGTTGGCAATGGCTTGTCTCTTGACACGGGCATAGGGTCCGACCTCAGGATCCATGACAAAGTCCCACAGCACCTTCACCCATGACGTGTGACACGGTAGGTTATCGTAGAACTCGGGAGCGATCCGCTTCACCTGAAAGCACAGCCACCTGGTGTCAGAATTAAGAAACATTCGCAAAGAAATCAATTTACATGTACAAAGCCTGAACATTTGTAACATGAAATCATGGTTATATGGTTAGTATAAACATTACATCTAAAATATTGACCACCAAGATGTGTTTTAATTGGCAATGTTTAAAAATTTATCATTATTTTGTTAATTTGAAGGTTTCAGGAGCGAATATCATGTTTATTTTGCATGCAGAGATGAACATATTTTATGGGTGTCAATGGTATGCCTATCACATGATGTTATGCATGCCTGACCCCAATAAACTTAGTCCACAGGTAGGCTACTAGGAATTGTTGACAGATGTTTGTTAATATACTGAATGGCATGGTTGATATTCATAGTAAAAAAAAGGTAAAGGTACATTCTTATATAGCGCAGTATCCAGTCCATAGGACCGCTCAAAACGCTTTACACTTCACCCCCTGGCAGACCTGTTCATTCCAAGGCCATCTCAACTTCTCTGGGAAGCATTCAGCCACGCTGCAATTGCGCGAAGACTATTCGTTCACATTTCCACCACTGTCTGTATTGCCAGGTACTCATTTATACAGCTGAGTGAACTGTGGCAATGTGGGGTGATCAAACTTGCCAAAGGTTCGAAGCGACCGCAGTGGGATTTGAAACCGGGTTCTCTTGATTGAGAGTTTGGCCTTCTAACCGGTATGCAAGTTTAGATTAGTTCGTTCAAATTACATAAAAAAATTGGCGATCTTTAAAACACATTAGGGCATACACGATGCTAGAACAAATTATACGTATATACTGTATAACATGACTAGTAGGTACGTAAATACCTTGGCATGAATAATTAAAGGACATCTGATTGGCCTTGGTAGCCTGGCCTGACATAAGCAGTAATACTAAATATGCAACAGTTGTACATGGCTAAACAAATCTTGTGCATGTTAATTAAAAAATTTATGTATAGCAAGTTATCACTACTGATGTAATTGACTCTTACCATTTTATTATAGAGCAAGTTATACTGATGTAACAAACTCTTTCCATTTCACAGTTCTCTAGTTATTTTAATACTGCAATAACTAATAAAATAATAATAAAAAATGCCAGTTATTTGCATTACATTCTTAAGTATCATCCAACAGAACAAATCAACGATTGCAATCAAGAACATGTTTGTCATGAAATTTAATGATGGTTATGACCAATGCTCTTATTTCAGTACTAGTTCCAAATAACGTAAACGGACACCCACCTCTGGCAGATTGCAGCCGGGCACGTTGGGGAAGTCGTGATGTTCGTTGTGGTAACCCACGTTGAACGTGATGGCATTAAGTGGGCCGTAGTACGAGTAAGTCTCGTATCCCTTCTTGAAGACGTAGTGCTCTGAGATAAAGTGCCCAGCCACCGGGTGCAATCCCATCGCGAGGAACGTGCCGCCGCTGAGATAGAGAAGTGAGCGCAGACCCATAGTGTAGTAGATCGCGACGTCAAACGCCACCTGCACGAGGAAGTTCAGCACCTCGAGACGCGTGATGGGCTTCGGGTTGAGTAAGAGGGGACGGAAGGCGTAGAAGACGGGCTGAAGGAGCAGCCAGATGAACTTGCCTCCGGTCGACGTGAACATTCTCGCTTCGAAGCGCGACGGAATGTCGACGTCGAGCGTGTCGTCGCCCTGATACTTGTGATGCTCGGTGTGGTACTTCTTGAAGACGGTCGAGTACGGGATGCCAAGAATTATGTTGCCGAAGATGCCGATCAGCCGGTTGCGCATCGGATACCCATTGCCGAATGCGATGTTGTGCGAGATCTCATGGATCGCGAGTGTCATCGAGTGGTTGATGACGCCACCGAAGCAGTACGCGACAATGACGATCGTGAAGAATGACGCTTCTCGCAAGAGATACGCGGCAATAAGCTGTACCAACACCATGCCGACGACAATGAACTTGAGATTAGGGTCGTGTACCATCAGCTTTGTCATCTCCGGGTGCTTGGCTGCAACACAACACAAACATTATTACTAAAAATTATTATTACTAAAATCTGTAAAGCGCCATATATCCGAGACCAGCCCGTTCACAGGCTTGTACAAAACATACACGCAATCATAAAATAATAAATATATAAAATTCATGTAAGTACTCCATCTCATTTTGGTATAGCTGTTTTAATTAGATTATGCATATATAATGCCTAATAGCATTCTCATCTACCATATAGTTTACAGTAATACCATGTACAGTTGGTACATTGAATACATTTGCTATTTGTGCACTGTATATGTTAAAATTTATACATATAAATCAATAACAGTCACAGCAGTTGCAAGTATCAACAGAAGTCAGCTGGAAAAAGAATCAATCATGACTGGAGGTTGCAGTTGGTGTACCAAACAGCAGGCCCAGGTGATGAAATAACCATGCCCAGGCACTGCACACAGATAGCCAACAAACACACTAATGCCTGACTCAACACACACAGAAGTTGAATCCCTTAATTAAAATGTGTAGAAAAGACAGCTATGGTACTGCTGATATACTATTATAGTCATAGTATAGACATATATTATTGTATACATACAGTGACTACAATATTTACAATGTTCCATTGCTAACTAAAGATAATGAGCACAGTGAGAGAAATTAGTACCAACAATAGGCAAGTTGGTAATCAGTGCCCACAAGCATACTGCTGTATAGACCATCTGACCTAAATGTAAACTACATAACCATGTCAAGTGAAGTTTGCACTAGCAACAGGGAGAAGCTAAGGAATGCCAAGATCTTCCAACCCTTTCCATGGCTGTCTAATGTATTGATAAAACAGAGTAGCTGGCCTTGTGTGGTACTCAATAGTATTTATGTTCCCACTGGGTTAAATTCTAAAAAAATAGTTAATTTCATTCAGTGCTGTGCAGTACACTAGATTTTACAAGATGTGTCTCGTGACTGGCTCGAGTGTGCATCGTGACTGGCTCGGGTGTGCATCTTGATTGCCTCAGGTGTGTATCGTGACTGGCTTGGGTGTGTATCATGATTGGCTTGGGTGGGTATTTGTTTCCCAAACTGTTCATGCCCCAACAGCTTTTATTTGGTCCATTTGCCACTAGCAGAGTTTACCCTCCCCCCCCCATACTGCTTCAGCTGACACCAGACCTTAGAGGAATAGACTGCATAGCAATGAATTCGCTTTAAAACTGTCAAGGATGGCTGGCTGTCACGCCCACATAAAGCACTGCCAGACAGAACAATGAGAACATGCATGGCAGCATGCACCCCCCCAGTCAAGGACACACACAGGTCACGTGATGCACATTAGTCACTGTGACAGCAATAGCTATCTACAACCATCTCCCCCCCCCCGCATCAGTTGGCATTATCCATTGTAAAGTTTGAGAGGCCTTTCATTTAAAAATGACATCACATAAGTATGAATTGTGCCTACAAAACAAGCATCTACGAATTGCACATAATAAATAACATATCCAAACACATCATATTGGTAGGTATTTGCATTTGTGTATTCAAACGTTCACACTAATAGTCTCAGAAGCATACTTGAAGCACTCCTAGCATGCAAGCCATTTATGAGTAGTTCAAGAAAACCCAATATTTACCTACTACCAATGGTAACACTGTCAGTGTCAATATTTTAACAATCAGACCTGTAGGATATATCCAGCCCACCTGCACAAAGCTACTTCCTGCAAGTCGTACATGTTAGACATCACGTAAAGAAAATTACACGCACTTTCAATGGCGCAGACCTATCATTTGACAAGGTGGGCGTAAGTCACCTATGTTAGATGGCACACAAAATTACCTGTCCTTTCAATGTCACAAAACCTGCCATATGGCAAGGTGAGCATAAATTCCTCAGCTGTGCACAAACACGCCACTCCAAGACTCAAGTGTCAAAGACTCCAAGTGTCAAAGACTCCAAGTGTTATTTCCATTAGGCAAGTTTAATCAAATAGTAAAGCGCTTTTGATGAGAGTATACTTGACCAATTGTGTAAAAGAAATGATGGCATTCAAACATGGGAAATCAATGGTCCTCCTTGCAATTTTTTTTGCTATTAATTTTCCAAATATTAATGAAAAAAGGCCTAAGTTACATTATCAAAATATGTATAGACAGTAATTGTTTTACCCTTTATTAACAATATAAAAACTGTCTGGCGTTTTATAGTATTAGTATAACATATCATACTGAATGCAAACAATTTAATCAATACAATAATTCCTACAACTCCATGACAGCAGAATACCTTGTAAGATTTGAAAAACTTTCAAGTTTCAGTAGCACTGTCTCACAGGCCTACTTGCCTACCTGTACCAGTCGTATAACAGTTTTGACCTCAAAACATGACCCCAAAAACTGATATTATCTTAGCAGTACATAAAGTTCACTTAATAGAGTAGATATAGAACAACTGAAGGACACAGGGCCACAGGCAACATTGTTCAACTGTCGCTAATATGTTCAGACCAACCCTGACATCATTTTGTGTGAAATATTTTACAAGGTCGTAACAAATTAAACATTGACTAGTCTATATACAAAGGGATGTATCATTAAAAAAAATCAAACCTAACTGCCTTACATTCAGCAAGCAATTGTAAAATTGGGGAAATGGCTAGCCTAACTTGTTCTTATTTATGTGCCAAGTGATGTAGGTTGCTGATCAATGTCTGAGTCCAGTCATCTAAAGTCAGTGTTAAATAGAATATGGATCCCACATAGAAAATGGACCAGGGGTACATATTCTATATAGAATTTGGATAGATGGAAATTTGAATGTCATAACTATCATTTCTATGAATTGGTAAAGTGAAATATAAATGCTTTACAGTGGAACCTCGGTATTATGGTCACTCACGGGACTGAGTCAGTGACCATAACAGCAAGGTGACCTTAATAGTGAATATGGGCACTGAAGCATCATGGGACTTGGAGAAATGTTTCATTGAGCAAATATATCATGTGTAATGTGGTGGTTGTATTATTGATGTATGTAATTACACGTACACTAAACCATTCCCATGTCACAGTATCGACCTGCAATAAAACGTCTTAACAGCTGTTCAGTCGAAACTCTGAATAAATGCACACTCACAAACACACAGAGAAATTCCCAATGTTGTTTTTTCGTAAGCCGTAACTTTGCGTAACACCATAAGGCATTTAGCATGCTCAATGGTAGCAAAATTATTCATACATCAGATCGACCGATGTTTGCTAGTTGGTTTTGTTACATATCAATAAGTATTAATGTTGGCACAACACATTTGCTGACATGACAGCCCGTTAAATATTTGCTTTTCAGTTATCCACCAGAGGCGCCACAGGGAGCCTATATTATATAACCACACGTGCTACATATCAGAGGATTATTGAATTTTTTTTGTTATGCCACTTATTTTGCAACATTTTGCCACCTCCAGGGCCTGCCATTCCTACAAGTGCTCATTGGTGTTAAGAAATTTACTCAGCTGCTAAGCTTAGGCCTAAGAATTTGCCTTCAGTGTTAACTAAAATGACTGGTGTCTTGTTTCTTGCATTGTTTTCTCAAGTTAACTGGTCACTGTGTAAACAAGCAAATGTCAGTGCGTGGCTTCATATTGAGATCGCCTTTGATGGAACGGTGGCTGGCCAGCAGATGCTTGCCATTGCAGCCACCAAGTCTTGGCTTCCTAGCTGTGAGCCCTGTGACTGACCGGCGGGCAATCTCGATGTTTTGCACTGGGTTACTGACCATATTCCTGAATAGCAAGGTGACCGGATTAGCGGGACTAACGTCCTATCTTTTACTGTGGAAATCTTGTGGGACTGTCCCAGGATGACCATAATGGCAGGGTGACTGTATTACCGGGGTGACCATAAACCGAGGTTCCACTGTATTTATTTTAGCCACCCTTTTCATTAAATTAAAAGGCCAGTCGTTACTGACCTAATATGTGATGCGCCACGCCAAAACCATGCGCTTCTCGCTAGATTTTGTTCGGCGCAGGAGCCTAAAACGCATGGTGCCCGTTCGAATTGTCAAAAATGGGTTAATGACGGAATCGAACAGCGAAATTATCCAGCTTTCCATAAATCCATTTATATAAGCTGAAAGACTGTTCAAACTAGTAATATTTAGCGCTTTATTGAGGCCCCTGATTAGCGTCGCGGTTGAGAAGTCTGAAACAAAGCCATGTTTACGCGCTTTTGATCGACTATCTTCGCTCGCTTACAAGTTGGAAACCCCACATGTTATACATGGCTGGAAAGCTTATGACGTCAACTACACGTGTGATTGGGAATCTCTTGCTCTAGACCAATAGAACAGCTCCTATTATACATACTTTATCCAGCAACAAAGTGCTGTTGTTGCTATGGAAGTTGCGAAACGCTCGCTGATTGGTCGAAAACGTAAGCGCGCATGCGCAGTCAGCTTGTTTACACATTCCTTTCGTCTTTGTTCGCCAGTTTCGCCCCCCGCTGTTTTCGTCTTCGATTCGTTAATGAATTGCACTATGGCATCGAAAGAAGCTTATTTAGCTACCGAGTTGGATTGTGCAAGGGGGTGCAATCTCGAGGACAGCAATTTAGCTGCTGTGATTGAAGATTACTTCGAAGGCCGCGTCGAGCCCGTGGAAGTCGCCTCGGCAGGGGCAGGGGAAGACCACATTGAGCCTGCACTGGTTGGCTCAGTGCCAGCGGACTTTCCAAATTGGGGAAACTGACATTGTGTAATGTTATTATGTATGTAATGTGTAAATAATGTTTTATTTTCAGATATTTCAGGGATTTACTTTAGGGGTTCGGCACCCAGTGCTCGCGGTAGTCTCCAGGAATACCAAACCTGGTAGTAAATGAGGTGGCATTCAATAAATAATAGGTTTTTCCAATTTATACTTCTGTATCTAATTTATACACACCTACTGGAGGAACATACAAAATTCCATTCTATTTGGAGCATTATAAGTGCATGGTTGCTATGGGAGAAGCAATTTTTCAATGCTGTTTTTTAAAGCTGATTTTCTCAAAACTATTATTCCAAGAACGTTTGTCGAGAAGAGCCTGGTTTTGGCGTGTGGCATCACATATGGTACATTGTTATTAATTTGGTGTATGACCCTTTTGTTGCAATCATTTTATAAGCATAACTTAATTACTTATTAAAAACCCGAAATACACGGCGATCCGCATAGTTTACTAAGGACGCCTTCATGTCGAGTCAAACAATTTTGCTTCAGCGCTAAAAAAGACAAATATACTAACTGTTTTTTTCCCCGCACTATACTATTATTATTAAATTTGTTTTGAACAATTTGCCCTCCTATACTGTTATTAGGCATTATACTAGTATTAATTTTGACTGATTTGCCACCCTATAGTGTTATTTGGTACTCAAGTGTAAACCATGCCATATTCAAAATACCTAGCAATTACTTTTGTCAAGTGTCACCAAATATATAATGTAAACAATTACATGGCAACGTATCCTAAAACTATATCTAGATGTGTATGCGTGCAAAAGAACATTGACAAGGTTCATCAATGCAAAGATTAAGTAGAGCCTCATAGCTAAATATTATATTTAATGAGGCTATTTAACAAACAGCTTAGTATAAAAGGCAAAGGGTTAACTGTTTGCTGTCAGCTGTGTAGATACAGTGTGTAGTAGTGGCGCAGTCCAACCTGCCACAGCAGGCACTTGTCTGCCATGACAACAAGGTCTCAGACTGGAAATTAGTGGATGTTCACTTCTACAGTTCTACTCATATCAATCGAAGCAAACCAATAAATATACATGAGTTGCAATCATGTGAATTATATCCTTAAGACCTGTTTTAAGAACAACTTATGTTGTTATCGTCGATGTCAGCTGCCATGACACACAGTGTCGGGGCTGTCATACTAAATAGTTTGGCAGACACCGTGTGACACAATTGGTGATGTATTTCGGTACACAACCATTCAGTGCTCGATGCACGAGTAGCAAAATATTAAACTCTACTCGTACTGCTATTGGCAGCCAACGCTGCTTGATGAGAAGCAGTGTCGCGTGGCAGAATGTTGTGGCGCCAATATTGTATGGATTATTTGAATAACTAGAGTTAAAAAGTTACATGATCTAATTGAAAAAGTTATTGAAAATACCAATTACATTTTCACCAATTCCAATTACTTTTAAAAACACCAATTCCAATCCCGGAAGTGGCATTTCAATTCCAATTACTAAGTAATTGACCAGAACTCCTGTCATACTTACTACTTCATGACACACTAACTTCACTAGTTATTGTATTACGGAATTAGTGGGAAAGTCATGTCGTGACTGCATGCACTGCAGGCATCGTGACCGTAAACACCACACACAGGATAATAATAGATACATGCATCGCATGCTGGCACTGTGTGCTATATATTCGTCAAAGTAATTATTAATACATGATGTTTTTAACCTGTCTCTGGCTGCTCTCCTTAACGGACATAGAAGGCAGGCCTTGACATTAAGTTTTTGTACCCAGTGACCCATCAGGCCAGTAGCAACAGCAGATGTTAAAAGTTACTGGCCCCCCAAAAATGTTACTGGCCCAATTTTTTTTAATTTAAAAAACACACTATTTTTTGCAATACATCGCATTATAAGTCGAAGGATGCGAGTTTGGCCGTTATTTATTTTGTCGTTGGTGATTTACTTTCATGCTTTCAGTCAGTATTCCGTATGGCAGACAATGTTGCTGCATGAATCATTTGAGAATCAGATGCCCTCTGTCGAAGCAGGCTGCGTTTTGAGAATTACGGGTGATGCTACCACGTGTGTATTGAGTTACAGCTAGTTTTACTCAAAAATACGACGGGTGAACCGGACCTGACACTGTACGTACCATATCACTGTTACAATTGGGTTTATTTTTTTAATAAACTTTTGGACTGAAGTACAAAGTTATGGTAAACTTAGCTATTTGCGCCATAGCAGGTCCTGGAATGTGTGTTAGGCGCTGTCGTGACGCCTAGCAGACAGTCCGTGAACCAGTTGGTTTACGTGAAATCAGTATATCAAAGGCATATTGCGATAGCAGAAGAAAATGCTGCGATATACCAATATTATACTGGTATTATACTGGTAACACGGCACAACCATAGTAAAATATTATACTGGTAACACGGCACAACCATAGTAAAATATTATACTGGTAACACGGCGCAACCATAGTAAAATATTATACTGGTAACACGGCGCAACCATAGTAAAATATTATACTGGTAACACGGCACAACCATAGTAAAATATTATACTGGTAACACGGCACAACCATAGTAAAATATTATACTGGTAACACGGCACAACCATAGTAAAATGCTGCGATATACCAATATTATACTGGTAACACGGCACAACCATAGTAAAATGCTGCGATATACCAATATTATACTGGTAACACGGCGCAACCATAGTAAAATATTATACTGGTAACACGGCGCAACCATAGTAAAATATAGACGTGCGCAATTCACAAAAAGTTGCTAGTAGCGACGTCATGCGGACTTTTTTGAGAAGCTTGTACTTATCAAAACAAGATGGCAACTATACGAAGTGACAACACAAAATCAGATGAGATGAAGATTGTGTTTAATTGTAGCGCCGGGATGGATGGCAAGGACAAGCAATTGAAACGATGACCTGTGGCTGCGACTACTGGAATAAAAACTGTCTGAAAATATGTTGGCCCACCAGGCCAGTAAAATATGGAAACCTGTGGCCCGAAAGCCCCAAAAAAGGCCCGGGCCAGTGTTAATGTCGAGGCCTGGTATGTATAAAATTTTTATGGTATACACAAGCTCATGTAGGAATATAGCTACAAGACATTCTTGTATGGAGCGTGGGACCGGGGGTCCTGTAATTAACCCCAAACTATGGGGCTCTCTCTACCTGAAGGAATCAGGGTTCAATCTAGGATGCGTCTTTGCACCATTGACACAATATTTTAAAAACTGGTGTAACCAAATCACACGAGTGCACTCGACTATTTTGGAGCTATCCTGTAATTTTGTACAGAATAGCCAAGACTCCACAACAAACGAAACTTAGTTATTCCAGCCGATGTGTCAGCCATTATCGGCTGATTCCACGCCAGTCTGCTAGGCAAGAAATGATCCGCTAGGTGAGGTCACCGGAAAGTAAGTAATTTATTAAATAATCCATCCAAGGACTGTGTACATGCGTGGAGATGAGTCAGAGTGAACTGTAGCGGGACATTACTGCAAAGAAATAATGGTTACGTTACTGCAAAATGTAAACAGTATTCTCACAGTTACAATTTTACATTTAATTTAAGATGACATTTACAACTCTTTAAATTCACAATGGTGAGAAACAGTGATGATGTTGAATATAATTTGAATTATTATTGAAGTGCCGTATTGGGACTCATGCTGGTATATGTGGCTTTGGTTTGATATGATTTGCATGATTAAAGACAACCAGATCCTGATCAAATAAATATTTTAAAGCGTCATAGTTAACTGTGATCATTTTATTTTCTTGGTGTTACATTATTGTACATACATACCACATATTATCACACGTATGCACAAAACTCATTATAACTGCAAGAAAGTATAAAATAAAAGTTCTAGTGATTGTGTTAACCACATTTTATGTCAAATTGTGCATTCTGTATTTGGGGGATGATAGTTGCATTTAACCTCTTCTTTGATAGAATACAATATCCGTTACTCTTCTATTTGTTGTTTCCAACCTGGTTTGGCAGTAACCACTCCAATTTTTTTAGATTTGACTGACCTGCCATGGACATTACAGGTATGGTACCCTAGAACATTTCCAATAATGTTTTGTAATAAAAATGGCCTTTTATGACAGTACAAACACCCTTTTCTTACCCCATCATTGCGAAAATAAAAAACCAGTCATGATTTTCAAAAACCCTGTTGCAATAACGGGACACCGGGTCCCTGGCCAAGGGCCTGGCTAAGGGCCTGCCCTAGACTGATAGCCAACTCATAGCCATTCTTGTCCTATATGCCAGAGACCACAAATTCTTCAAAGCAGGGCGGTCACCATGGTCCAGTGAGCCTACTAACAAGATCACTCAAACTGGGGTAGGGTTAATAATAGATACTTCCTCAACTGCCAGACAGGATTTGACTGTCACTAATCAAGATCCAAGAAGCAACAATACAATGTCTAGACTACTATTGAAGGAGAAGGGCCAGGGTGGAATGATAAATGACCCAGCAGATGTGTAGATTGGCCTTGAGTGCCCCTCCTGGTAAATAGGAGTTACCCTGACCAAAGATTGACCAATGATGACCCCAGCTACAACTAGTACAAACGAAGACCATGACCATGGAAGCCAAGTGCATAGGCTATCCACCTGGCAAGAGCATGTGCTGCCCCATTATTCCGTTCAATGCATTTTCAAGCACATTACCTGTTGTAGTACGTGTATACATTTACAGTGAATACTGTACTGATTTAAACTGATTATGTTTCAGCCAATAAAAATTTAGATGTTTGAACTTCACAGTCTTCAGTGGATTTACTCTTTATTCTGGAGCTAACAGTAGGAGTGTTGTGGTGTGCATGCAGAAGGTATATACAATTGTAAACACATGTGAAAAAAAATTATTTTAAAATAAAAATGGTGAGAAAAAAATGTGTGGCTATTATTAGACCCCCTACAGTCGACAGGGTGGGCTGGTGGAACAAGAGAGACTGGAATTAGTACATGTTCACAGCCAGCTGGAGCCTGGAAGGGGTGAACAGAAGGAATATGCATATATGTATTTTGTATATACTTATCTGGATTGCTGTTTCGAGTACAGGTACAAAAGTTCTATGAGATTTGGTGACAGAGAAATGTTCAGGTTATGGTTTATCTTGATAGCACTATTATAGAATATTACACATACTTTTAAACAAAGTTGCCCATAACGACGAAGACTGTAAGTTACGGTTCAGAAAACAAATGTCCCATTTCTCACTAAACATTTTATATCGATAAACATTGCAAAGTGAATCAAACAACCAAGAGTTTCTTTAGTTTGTTTTTTAGATTGCATATAAGTAATAAATATGTCTTATAACCAGGTAATTACAATGTAATCGCATGTTCTGTTGAATATTTAGGCCCCTAACTTTATGACATTTGTTGATAATAATTACATGCAATAATACTAATAATAATTACTACAAATTATATAGTTACCTATCCTAGGCAGTCATACAGATATATGTGTAACGTGACTTCCTGGTTATTCTCATATCGGACAACAAAAGGCATCGTGGGTGTATCCGTGACACATAACATGCATGCAATAACACGCCTTCCCCGCTCTTACCCACGCACGGCATCACCTGATCCAGTGATCGCCTCAACCGGCGAGCCCAGTAAAGCAGTATCACTATCAGCAATACTTTCTAATCACGAATGTCGACAACTCACCCAAAATCGCCTTCCTACGCGACTTGTGTGGCTCCTCTGTGTACGACCATTCGTAATCCGTTCTCGATGTTTGGGCGCCCATTTTCACTTACAATAATGACAGGAAATGCAACCTTCTTTCACAAAATGCCGGCTTCCCAAGATTCACGCCCAGCCGTCTCGGTGCCTTCGACTCAGCCGGTCTGACCTCTAACTTTTTGTGCAGTGGTGCCATCTGGCGAATAACATTATATTACAGGTTGCGATCCAAAGCAAAAATATGTCTAAACACGTGTTCAAGTATTTTACTAGCTAAATATGTAGATAATTACTTTGGCTAATTTGTCTTTCACTACATAGAATGGCTGTTGTTATAATAATAATTATTACGGGCAACCTTTTCAAAATCCACTCCAGTTACTGTCAGGGCTTTAATTTGCTCACAATTATACAGCATATAATTCCCCACTGATCGAGTTATGTCAGACAATCAAGCCTAATTAAACAGATTTCGAGAGACAGGCAATTGTTTGGGTCGAACAAAACCAGACCAAAGACACATTATCTTCTTATATATGTATGTTTGTGTGTATGTATATTTGTATGTAGGTGTGTATGTATGTATGTATGTATGTACGTACGTACGTATGTACGTACGTACGTATGAATGTATGTATGTATGTATGTATGTATGTATGTATATGTATGTATGTATGTTTGTATGTTTGTATGTATGTACGTATGTACGTATGTACGTATGTACGTACGTATGTACGTATGTACGTATGTACGTATGTACGTATGTACGTATGTATGTATGTATGTATGTATGTATGTATGTATGTATGCATACATAGGCTTATATACATACATGCGTACATACATGCATACATGCATACATGCATACATGCATAAATGCATGCATACATACATACATGCATGCATACATACATACATACATACATACATACATACATACATACATACATACATACATACATACATACATACATACATATATATATATATATATATATATATACATATATATATATATATATATATATATATATATATATATACATATATATATATATATATATATACATATACATATATATATATATATATAAATATATATATATATATATATGGGGGGGGGGCTGGGTGCAAACTGTTTTATGGGGGCCTTACTGAGTGCGTGAAAGACGAGGATCGAGACACGTGGTATTGGCTACGGAGGTTACGCCCATATCTGAACGTTTATTCAACTATATCTGAGCATTAGCACTCACATATTGAAATGAATGCGTATATAGAGATGGGTGGCGTCGATTTCTCTCTGCCTTGTGTGCCTGACTGAACAGGGAGGAAGTTATTCGATCACAGATTGTTGTCGACGGCGACATGCAGCCTACGAGAAAATACAGCGTACAATAACAAACAAGAATTACTGCACACATTAACATACCAGAAAATAATACAAGAGAACACAGGGTAAAATAGAGACCGTAAAAAAGTGGCGTATCTAGGATCTCGCAAAGAGGGAGGCCAAGGGGGGCCAAGAGAGGGGGGCTAGTCTAGTCACCCACGCAACCATGTAGCGTCGCAACGGAAAAATACGGAAAAAAATAAAGTCAAAAGGGGGCATTGTCCAATTCCCCCTTAAATACGCCACTGCGTACACGTAATCATTGGCAATCAAAGAGTGACATCCAAATCACCTCACCTCACCTCACCTCACCTCACCTCACCTCACCTCACCTCACCTCACCTCACCTCACCTCACCTCACCTCACCTCACCTCACCTCACCTCACCTCACCTCACCTCACCTCACCTCACCTCACCTCACCTCACCTCACCTCACCTCACCTCACCTCACCTCACCTCACCTCACCTCACCTCACCTCACCTCACCTATTCTCTTCGGGCCCAGTGACCCATAAGGCCGAAGTGCGTCTCCTCCAGCTCGCTCTGTCAGCTGCTACACGTCTGGCTTCGTTCCGGCTGTTTCACCCCAGTATGCGTCTTTCATTTTCAATAGTTGATCGCCACGTTGTCTTTGGTTGACCAACCTTTCTTCTACCTTCAGGCGTCCAGGTCAAAGCCGTCTTCTTCATCCAAATACTTTCTACCAAATTAGTTACCAACGGTTCTAGAGATGTGGTCATGTGAATAGCCGAAACTGATTGTACATGTTTTGAATTTTCTTAAACACTATTATTAACTGTTTGCGCACAGGAGTCCAACAAAATCTTGTCAAGATTATTCCGACGTACGTCCCATTCCGTACTGCACATAGTCAGATGAACAAGTCTGTTCTGGCCCGTTGTGCATCGGTGTTCATCCTTGATCAGTTTCAACTTGGAAAAAGATCTCTCCGCTACAGTTCGTAATCATCAAAGTCAAATATATTTGCTAGTTAATACCTCCACATTGGGGAAAACACCCCTGAGATTTCTCTTGATCAACATATGATAATCGTCGCCAGAATTCATGTTCTAGGTAACCTGTGAGGGTTTCTACAACTATAGTCCACCGAACTTCCAGATCCGATGAGTAAAGTTTCACATGTTCCTCAGCAGCCTGTCGCATCTCTATTTCTCTTTTGGTTACATGATTTCCATTTCCGTCAAAATCCAAAGCGGTCACTGACCTCAGAGTGGGCCCGCGCTTTGGTTCTCTTATCTATGCCCGAAGACAACCCCGTCGAAGACGGCAACGAAGGCGCGGACACGAGAACTCCGCAAGGATCCAAGTGGGCCTCTTCCGCTCGACTATCATCCAGTTCAATGTTTGTCCATGTACACCAATTTTAGGCGACGTCACATCCACGGCTGTATCATGCACATCAGTTGAACAGAGGTCGGGGCCCGATTCAAGGGAATGGAGACTCAATCTAAGCTTTTAATCAGTTTTTGTGGGAGAGAGGCCTTTTATTGGGGGGGGGGTGGGGTGGGGGGTGGGGGTGGGGGTGGGGGCGGGGAGCCGTACGAGCGTGCCACTTGTAGGCCTATGCCATGGTTAATTCGGCACTACCCTGTGGGTATATCCTATGAAGAGAGGGTATACTAATTTTATATATACCCGTTCCCATAATTCATCAGCGTTTCCATCCAACTTAATTTGAAGTGTAGAGACTGAACTATAGAAACCTCTGAGTGTGGGCTCTTTAGAGGGAAATGTAATGCTGGCTTTCGACATATCGCTTAAACTCCATTTATATCTAGAATTTATATATGCAATCATTCCACATGCGAATTCACGTGCTACATACTACAGGCCCGTCTACTGGGTTTTGAAAAGGGGAGTTTGGGCATATACATTATGTCGGGAATTCTGGAATCATTTCTTAAAAATTGCACAATTAAAAAACATTATCTCACAAAGAACAATGTTGTTCAAACCCCCCCCCCACCTTAGGACGAGCATGAATTTCAAACATAAAAGTAATATTATTATCAACAAATATATATGTGGCTATTTTTTCGAGCAATTGGTCGCATCGCAAAAATCGTGTGCTCTGCTGTTCGTTTCGCTAACTAGTAGATATGGGCACAATATCATATCATGACCGTATTTTATATTTTGTTTAAGTACGTTCTTATATAGCGCGGCATCCCTGCATTATGACCGCTTAAAGCGGTTTACACTTCACGTACAGGTCGGCAGACCTGTTCATTCCAATACCAACTCGACTTCTCTGCGAAGCATTCGGCCTCGTTGCCGTTACTGCGCGAAGACTGTTCATTCACATATTCACCAGGTACTAGGCACGGACCACAGTACACTTTTCCCATAGACGACCATTATAACGTTCTTGCGCCTACATTGAAAATTTATCCTAACATTTTTTTTTTAATTCACATGCAGCAAATGACAGACCCACTAAGACCGTCGCCGCCATTGTGTAAAATTCGTGAAAATTACATACCTCCTTTTCGTGCAAATTGTTCAACGCATGACGCCCCAGCATTTCTGCCATGAAATTCCCCGGTTTCCAAAATATGAGTATCCTGCCTAACAGCCACTGTGTCCTTACGCAACTGGTATACCAACTGACAAATTGCATCATTTCAAAGCTTAGATGCTATACGTACTGTGCACACAAACATCACTTCCACTCACTCATCCACAATTTCTGCCCTCACAAATAAACCCTAACTGCACAATTAATTGTTTCCTTGGGACTCTTTATCGTTGTAATGGCGGATGGATTCTCACTGTGGTCCGTGCCCTACTCATGTATACAGCTGGTGGACTGAGGCAACGTGTAGTGAACGAAATGTCCAAGCTACGAAACGGCAGCAATTAAGATGATTCGAAACCGGATACTCTCGATTGAGAATCAGCTGTTATACAGCCACTATGACACCGCGCCTACACCAGAGTGTCGTGCAAAGAAAGACGTTAACTATTACATGACTATTGAAGTTCGCCATTTTCTGTACGTACACGGTTTGCCATCCATCGGCATTGTATGTGATTTGCTAGCGCCATCGGTTCAGCCCAAGGATATGGGCCCGGGTTATCAGGCTGTTGGTTTATCCTGTGATAGTGTCGCTGTTGATATATGCCTACTACGGCTAGGTAGTATGTAGATTGGAAAACATAACAAAACAATGTATTTGGGCAGCCAACTATTTTGTGAAAGAATAATCTGGGTATTGTTATCTTTTCAACAACTGATGTAAGCGGTTAATGGGTTAACATTATTTGCATAGCAGTATCCCCAAGACTGGTAGAGCCACTTCGACGTCACGTGTTCATACATATTCATTACCCCCCACATTGCCTCGCCGCCATTGCTGATATCAAAATGGCGTCAGTTGTTGGCTCCGAAGTTGAAATCCATGATGTCGGTGACGTAGAAATACAAGAGGTAGAAGTTGAACAGATTCCTGTAGAATTACCCATAGAGACGGTTGTTGTAACATCAGAAGAGACAGTTGAAGAAGTACAGCCTATGATAGCATTACAGCCGTTACCAGAGCCAGCGCAGGGGGAGATTATACTTCAAACGACTGAGGAAGTCGTCGGTGACTCGACTCTGGTATATGTGGACAGTATTCCCGTTCCTGCACCAGAAATTGAAATTTGTACGGAAGTAACACCAACATCGAGTAGAAGAGGTAAAAGTGGAAAGAGAAAAGCAGGGAAAACCAAAATATTGGGACATGTATTGGGAGACGCAGGACTGAACGAGCTGACGCTTGACACGAGCGGTGGTACGAGAAAATGGGAACAAAAGCAAGTTCAAATCAAGACATTAGAAGGCGAATTTTCGGTCACAATGTGGGCCTCAGGTATGTTTTCGCAACATGTATTTCATGGTGACAATATTTGTGAGTGTTAATCAAAAGATATGTGGAAATTTTGGCTTCTGTTTATCAAACAAACGACCGGGTTTGGTGGATATCATAAAATTACAGTTTTCAAGGAGAAAGCTAGGTCAGCTGACTTGCGCGGTATGCGAATTGTCGACGTCACACGTGTAACATTGTTGCGGGTCAGTTTTACCGATTGCGGCTTTGGTCCTGTCTTTTTTCTTGTAGATTTCGATATAAATTTGGCAATGTTTTGATTTGGCGTCGGCCATAATGTTGTCCATGGGCGCAGCCATATTTTTTAAATGGCGGAGGCGACATGGCCGCCGTCCGCCATGTTTGGCAGATTGAAAGCGGATGACAATTAGTCCCCAAAGACCTCAACAAGCTTAATAAATGCGTCACGATTTCGGCTCCGTCTGACACAATTTAATTACTGTTAGTTGTTTAATGGATGCAGTTGTTGCTTTGCTTTACACAAATGGCGCAGTTAGTCAAACTGTACATTTTCAGTGCTATTTTTGGAATACACAACGAAGGCGAAGCCTTTTGGTTAGATACCACAACAAAACAGTCGTACAAGTTGGTTTATTGAACAACCGATTAAAGCTGTTAGTAATAAATGCATCTTAATTTACTCTTTTTATTTTGATCTAATTGACTTTATTTGTTACATTGGTTCAACTGTACAACGCAGTGGTAAAATTTACTTTGATACTTCAAAATGCCAATGGCAATGCCAATCATGTTGTTAGCTTACACATTAACCCTACATCTCACGAGTCTCATTAAACAAAAATTACTTATTATATTAAGAACGTAATTTCACAAAATAATGTTTTGTGCTACTTCTTATAACTAATTATTATTAGTATTATTATTAGTAGCACATATTACATAGGTTTGATTGACAAATCTGAGCTTACGAAGGCTACATAGCTGCATATCCAGTATCAAACTAAGTGTGCTTGCGTGTGTGTGAGTGTATATATATATATATATATATATATATGGTAAATGTATATATATATATATATATTTCGTATTGGTAAATGTGTTACCTCTATATTTAGTTTATTTTGTAATTTATTTAGTCATACTTTTCTAGGGGAAGACATAAAACGAGAGAACTCATTGGTAGGCACAGAAGAGGAGGTAACCACCAGCATCTCACAGGTTGCCGATGCTGACTTCACTGAATACATGACCGGCAAAAAATTGCCACCAGGTGGCATTCCCGGGGTTGATCTGAGTGACCCCAAGCAGTTGGCGGAATTTGCGAAGTACGTATGTACTGACCTTCAGTGTTTGTCTGATGCAATGTACTATGTGATTGTTTGATTCTTCACGTTCATGATGGCTGTAATAAATGAAGGTAAAGTATGAAGTATCCACAACAAAATTTTAAACTGATTATGTTTACAACTGGATCTAGAAAATATACATAAATTTGTTCAGTCAAACCTGTCATAAGGAACCATTCAATGCGTGGTCGAAATGTGGTCTCTTAATACAGGTGGTCTCTTCAGGAGTTGACTTGTTGTTAAGGTAGCTGGGGCGGCTAACGTGTCATTAATTTTTTTCTCAACATGCTAGGAAATATTGAACTGAACGTCGGCACCACAAATAATCACCCAGCCAATCCATCCTTTAAAAACCAGTCCTTTTGGAAATCCTTCTTAGAAATGCTGACGATGTTTCCATAGAAATGACAGCATGTGTGCCGATCTTCAAACCAGGTTTATTCGTTCTCCGTGAACTTGGAACATATCGTCTGGTTTCCAGTACACATCACTGTTATATCTACCTAACTAATTCATGTCGTTAAGCCAGCAAATATCAGTGCTAACATCGTTTATTGTGCCTTTGAAATTAAATGTGACCTGGTGACCCAGCAGATAACAGGCTCATCAAAATTATCGTAAACACGCCCTGCCATGTGTTTGTCAGATGGCTAGCATAACCTGATATCGTAGACGACAACACGTCGTAAATACAGATTCAAGGTCTGCTGTGGCGGCAAATTAAGGGGACGTCAATATTAGCATTGGCAGTTATTTTTTTTCAATAATATGTAAAACGCCAGTGAAAACGTCCCATTTCAAGCATGATAGGAGTATCTATTGACATTTCTGTTATCACTAACAACCAGGAAATGATGCTAAGTTTACTTTTTTAGAAAAAAAATACAACACTTACTAAGCTGCAATTTTGCGTATGAAGGTGTCTTACACATAGGCAACTTTACACGGATTGGAATTATGATTGGTGAAGGGTTTGTGTAAAAAAATACACTTCCACTTTAGGCTGTCATTTTGCTTAATTAATTCACCGTGGTGTAGCAGATGTAATTCATTTGTGTTAACCAAAATCTCCCTTAAAGTTATCAGTAACACTCATACTTATATGTATGTCATTTATTTCTTTTGGGGAATTTCTCAGAACGATATAATTGGCATTTTGTGGCTATTTTTTAACATTTACGATTTAAAAAAAATCTTAACCAAATAAATGAAAAACCAAATTTTATTAATCTTGAATATTATATAGTATTTCAACTACAACATGTGAAGAAACGGTTAATTTGTCTTAAAAACTGAAACTACTCAATTAAAGACAAGCATGTAATAGCCAACCTAGCTACCTTAATGACAGGTGGTTTCTTAATGCAGGTGGTCGCTGTATATTTTCTTTATTGTGGGTATATGCACATGTGCAGACATGCTCATACACAATGTGTCTACATGTATCTGCACCTATATAAAACTAAAATTGATTGTTTAAGTATAAATAAGACTGTTCACAGGCTTTGCTGCTCACAAGAAGAGACCAAATACCAAGAAGCATTAGAGTTAACATAGTCAAAATTGATTACAGATATTTTGCATATTTTGTGCATTGCATTTGTGGTGGGTCCATTGAAGAATAATGACATCAGTTGAAACTTTACAGCGATACTGTACTGATGTGAAATTGTATATCACTTACGTAATGTGTTTTTTTTTGTTGCAAAGTAGATCAAATAAAACTAGCTGCAATGTAAGTATTCTGAACAACACTGCTTACCTTTTTTGTTGTTTTGTGGTCAACATTTTGGCAAGTATGGCTTAAAAAGTGTACTTATGCTTAGGGAGTTTTCCATAAAAGTCTCCTCTTTTTCAGATGGTGTAGCAGGACTGTTGCTATCTCCAGTCATAGTCATTCAAAATATAAACCTTTCTGTGAGAAACGGTAATAAGCACATGTTGATGGTGCATTTTGTTACAAACAAAACAACGTTTATTTAATGCCAGTGCATATTAAAAAATATTTTCCCCCATAACATTAACATGGCACAACTTTTTGGCTAGCAGATGTTCATTTTATCTGGCAAAGTCTCACAGTTGGGTCATTCCATGTCAAATCAACCAATTTTCAGGAAATTTAAAAACGTGGTGTCTCAGAATTTGCCTACATTTTAAACAATGAATAAGTAACTGTATCTGAACACTTCTGCAAAAGAACTAAGCATTTACATGCAAATTGTGTCTATAACGCCCTATAATGTGAACAGGGGGTAAGCGCCCCGAAACGCACCTGTTGTTTTTATCTTTTTTCAGTTGCGTCTAACTGAAGAGGTTTACAAGCTACATATCTGAAATTTGCTGAATGTGTAGACATTGGTGCAGATTATCTATGCAAAATTCAAGAATGATAGGACAATGGGTATACTGGGTGTACGAAAATGGAAAAGAATTTTTATCCGAGATGGATTTCAGCAGTCTGTATTTCATTGTTGTGTTACAGTAGAATTTCTAAATTGCCACCATCTATTCATTATCAGGGATACTGACAATAACCTATTCAGCCTTAAACTTTAACTTTTTATATATTTTATGAATTTCTGCACCCAAAATGAGAATATGGGACAAGTCGTATTACCACCATTTTTTTTAGCTGTGCATAGTCCTTTATTAGGTAAACAACATACTACAATTTCAGGATGGTGTTCTGTCTCATTTAATTTATATTGCAGCTGAAAATTACTGTTCTGCCCAATGATGCTTTCTCCCAATTTGGCCAAAAATATTCAAAATAAATGTTTTTGGGCATTTACCCACTGTTCACATTATATGGTGTTACAGCAAATCCTTAATTTTTTGCAGAAGTGCTCAGGTATGGCTACTTATTAATTAGTTAAAATTTAAGCAAATTCTGAGACATCAACTTTTTGACCATTGGCTGAATGGAATAACCCATACGTCAGTTGACATTTTTTTTATTTATGTGACATTTCTCACACATGTTTTGATTACTATATAATTTAGATTGATGTGTGGTTCATTGCAGGTCTACCAGTTTGCTAAATTTAGGGTTTCCATGAACTTTGATGTTGGCAGTTGTCTCATGAAAATACGAGCCAGTTGCCAATGGATACATTGTCAGAACAACATCAGTCAGTTATTTTAGTAATAACAAGTAAAATATATTTTAAAGGGAATTTGGAATTTGTAATTGCGTGATGTTGAATAACAAACACTTTGTAAAGGAATGTCCAAAATAGTTTTGGCAACTTTTGACATGTGAATTGTTCTCGTATTTTGATGAGATAAAAGTCTGATTATGTTGCTGTGGCCCACGATGCGTTGCTCCGGCAACCATGTTTATTTGGGATCAGTTGCTCTTATTGTCATTCCTAGAACCAGGCCCCGCAAGCAAAGTGACGATGTACCGCGAACTGTGCCATGCCCTCACAAGGTAAATATCTTGTCTGTTGGATGCGTTTCAGTGTTACAATATTCAAAATAGCTCTGAATAAATGGCTTTAACGTACTTTATGTAAAAAAATTGTCAAAAGTTAAAATAAAGATTGCTATTTTTTAACTGGATGAACAACATTTTGGAATTTTCAGAATTTTTTTTTTAATTTATCAATAAAAGTACTGTATTCTTATGATTTTTTATTATGATTATTATACAGTCATGAATGTATTGGTTACGAGTGGTTGAAAGAATTATAAACAAAATTTATTTGGGTGTTTGTGGGTGGGGATTTTTTTTTATACTTTGCTTAAAACTTAAAATGGTTTCTAAACATATTTGATTTTTAAATAGGCAGTGCTAAACTTTTAATTGTTTTTTGTGCTGTTTAGATTTAAATAAAATATGTGAACAGCTGCTTTCTTATGTTGTTAATAATTGTTTAAAAACTTAATTCAAAGTTACACTGTGATTAAGCACTGATACCTTGCATGGCAGGGCTGCACGAAGATGTTCCGGGACAACTCAGCGATGAGAAAACACCTGCACACGCACGGGCCGCGCGTGCACGTCTGCGCGGAATGTGGCAAGGCATTCGTTGAGAGTTCAAAGTTGAAGAGGCACCAGCTCGTGCACACTGGAGAGAAACCGTTTCAGGTGGAATCTCTCGGCTGTTCTTTCATCGCCCGATGGTTCAGCTCCTAGTGTTGTTCCCTGTGTGTTATCTTGTGTTGGTCTTCCCGCTAAAATTTTCATACATTGACTGTTCAAAGACATGATCAAGTTATTGTAATGGTAATTCCAAAGTCACAGGAGGTTTGTGACGTGGCAGAAAAAATCGTATCTTGCCAAATCATAACTTTGAAAACATTACGCAATTCAGAACAATCATAGAAAACACCCAAAGCGTTGCATTCGAAATGATTCGAATGTCAGATGGATTCTCAAAACGAAGCAGACGTGTTATCTGGATGGATACGTCACGATAGAATGCTGTAGACCAATCAGGTAGTTTTACTACTGTGCATTATCTCTGTGAATAACATACTGCTGCCTCGTTCTGAGAATCCTTATGTTAAGCCAACGCAAGTGGATATCAATATTGCTAGCTGTTGTATATCAGGTGATGATGTTATGTTCCAGTGCACATTCGAGGGCTGTGGCAAGCGGTTCTCTCTCGACTTCAACCTGCGCACGCATGTTCGCATTCACACTGGCGACCGGCCGTACGTGTGCCCCTTCGACGGGTGCAACAAGAAGTTCGCACAGTCAACCAATCTCAAGTCGCACATACTGACGCATGCAAAGCAAAAGTACGTCCATTTTTGCATCGTTTTTGCATTCACAAGTGATAGTATATTGATCAGTAGTTTAAAGGGAATACGCAGTGATTTTCATTGGTTAACTGATGCGAGGTTTTATATATTTAAAAATGCCCCAATTCACTGAATTTGTCTGTCTCAAAGTTCATCTAAATAAGCAGTGTTAAACTTCATTTTTTAATCTTTATTGCTGGGGTATATTTACTGGAAGAAATCGTATCAGACGGGAATATGACAGACCAACAAATCATCCAATGAAAACGTTACATTTAACCTTTAAAGGTGAAGATTGATTGGTCAATATGCCAGTTTTAGGATAAATATACATATATTATTGCCAAATCGTGTATCTTCTACAATATTAATGTCCAAATCTCTGGGGCAGCTGTTCAGTTAACACAAAAAAGTCGTAAATTCCTTATAATGCACTATTCGAATTATTACGTTTGTAGCGACAGAAAAAAAAATTATGGAGATTGTCCTGGTGTTTGTGTGAATGAGATGCTGTATCTGTATGTAATTGATGGAGATTGTCCTGGTGTTTGTGTGAATGAGATGCTGTATCTGTATGTAATTGATGGAGATTGTCCTGGTGTTTGTGTGAATGAGATGTTGTATCTGTATGTAATTGATGGAGATTGTCCTGGTGTTTGTGTGAATGAGATGCTGTATCTGTATGTAATTGATGGAGATTGTCCTGGTGTTTGTGTGAATGAGATGCTGTATCTGTATGTAATTGATGGAGATTGTCCTGGTGTTTGTGTGAATGAGATGTTGTATCTGTATGTAATTGATGGAGATTGTCCTGGTGTTTGTGTGAATGAGATGCTGTATCTGTATGTAATTGATGGAGATTGTCCTGGTGTTTGTGTGAATGAGATGCTGTATCTGTATGTAATTGATGGAGATTGTCCTGGTGTTTGTGTGAATGAGATGTTGTATCTGTATGTAATTGCAGTTGTTAAGGGTTATGGGTGTTATCTAATTTCTTTCTTTGTAATTGTGTAATTTGTAATTTCTTTACTATACGCTTGATGCTGAAGTAATTGGCTCCGTTTTTCTTCCAGAAATCAACCGCAGTACCAGCTTCAGCAAATTCAGGCGTATGTATCCCAGGAGGCGCTACCATTCAACAGGTTAAATTTGTATGCAAAAATATGTTTCCGTAACTGGAGATCCATGTTATTCGCATCCCTATTTGCACCGGCTGTTTCGATCTGTAAGGCAAAAGTTTAATTTTTACTACGTGACAATTTGACATGTTAAACAATTCTGTTGTTTTTAATAAAACATTTGTCTATAATAAGCGTGATCAGAGTAGAGTTTGTACCTTTTATGTTGTTCATTATAAGTTTTCTGAAAAAAGCTGACGAAACACATCTGAAAGTCTACAAAATGATCAATGCCTCATGTAAATGTTTTGAGTCCATTCGTTAGATGTTTATCGCGTCAGGTTTTTACGATTTCCGTCGTCTTTTCAGCAACTTCCAGCCCGGTGCAACGTTTACGCTAGCGCCACAGTGAGCATGCTCAGACGAGACGGGCAGCGATCGGTGAATCGAATTGGTTGTCCAAACAGCGCACATTGCACCTCGCTGTTGTAGCCAATCACTCGGCCGATACCAGCATCGACGATCACATCCGTTTCTGTTGTATATGTACGTGTATATTGGCATACATTGTGTTGGTGTGCCTTTGATACTGGACGCTGGCAACTGCCGTGAAATTAGTCAACGTTTGCAACACAAATGAACGTATGTCAACTGGGACACCGGTGAACTAATTAACGTTGGCGACAGCAGCAAGAAGTCGACTTGCAAAGGCACATCTTGTAGAAAATGCATGCCGCGATGGTTTCGTAATGTAATTATTATTATTATGAAATGAAATGTTACAGGTTCTCTGTTGATTGTAGCCATAGCGAGGGTGCAGCCATTCATTCGGTGTATTGGGATTGGCTATGGAATTAGCCGGTTTAAATGTTCCTTTGTGTGAAGGGCTTTGATACTTGAAGTTGAGGCCAAGGTGTGATTTTTCTGGCATGCCGGCTGAAACGATGTAAATAGTTGTCTCTGTGTAAACGCCATTATCACCTCATTCTAAATGACAGTGGGGTAAACATTTCATATACCCAATGTCTGCCATTTTGTGTCCCAGTCTTTTGATCGGGTAGCCAAGAGAGAGGTCTATGCTTGCTAGATGCTGAATAATATATCTTACCCTTCAACTACAATCTGACATCTTATAAAACATTTTACCGTGTAATTTTGGCAGTTGGCTGCTGTGTTTATCTTGAAGAGATGATGTCACAGTGCTGTTGAATTTGATATCTTGAAGAGATGATGTCACAGTGCTGTTGAACCTAATATCTTGAAGAGATGATGTCACAGTGCTGTTGAACCTAATATCTTGAAGAGATGATGTCACAGTGCTGTTGAACCTAATATCTTGAAGAGATGATGTCACAGTGCTGTTGAACCTAATATCGTGATTTGCCATCCAAAAAAGTAGTGCAAATACCATCCGGATCTACTTACTATTGTGAAATTTACATATTTAAGTACAATTGTAGGAAAATCAAACAATTCCCTAATATTTGTGGCAGCGTGTTAAAAAACATGTCTGTTGTTTACGTGTGTAATAACAGCTAGTTTGGACATACATGCATTCTGAGGGGGTTTCTCGTGTTGTATGCATGCATGCATGTTTCAATGAGTAATTTATCCAGAGTACTTTCAAACCATGGTAGAGGCAAACATCATTGCAATGGAGTGGATAGTTTTTTGTCGGCAGAACAAGTTTGTTTTTAACAGTTGTGTTTGGTGAAATTAATGAAGCAGGCACAATATTGATATAAGAAAGACCCATCGTGGACAGACCAGGCAGGAGGGCAATAATGTATAATACTAGTCTGGCTAGTCAGTTCAACCTTAACATAAACCATTTATCTTGGATAACCTTTACCAATAATATATTTATTATTCACAGTATTACGGTGAATCTATGCTTTGCTTTGCTGGAATTGCAACAATAATCCCAGTGTTGAATGATCACAAGGTGATCACATTAGTGCAAATCTAGTCTGGATATAATCATAACACAAACTATGATACGAACAGCAACCCACTCCCGAGACAAGCTATGGTTGGATAGAACCTAAATCTGTTTTCCACGTTTCCAGTTGCAGTCTTAAAGGCTATATTGTATGAAATAAAATTCATAACATCGTTTACCAATCAGCCTGTCATGTTTCCCTGCTATGTGCTTGTGCCAGCTGCATGGATAATGACAACATGATGTTTGTCATGTTGTGATCCCTCAGACAGAGGCAGCATGTTCTCTCCTCGAAATTGCGGTATGCTTCATTGATCAGACGAAACCATACAGGTCGATCTTTGGCAAGGGTCTGCGTTGTAGACAGTGAGAGGAGATATTCACATAAAGTGTGATATAGGGTGTAGTCATCATCAGTAATGCAAGGAAGGAGACGCACAAAAAGAACACCATAGCTTTTATTAAAAAATAATATTTACATGCGAGTGATGGAGGTTAGCAACTACTGTTTTTGGTGTGACACTTTTTGTGCATAACTCGTTTCCGACTCAAAATGCCCAGCTGATCAGCATTACAGAATAGCAGCGTTAACTTGACCACGAAAATGGCAACACGATACATTGAATGTATGACGACAAGGCGATATAAAAGTGACACGATATTTACAATGCAAATATACATAAAAGTTTTACTATACATGACTATTCATAATTACACTAATTACACATTTCATAGCTGTCATAGAGGTGTGTAGGGGCATATTCCTGTTTAATTGGTGCAGTGTGTAGCATCCATGTACTTGTGTGTTATATAATGTTAGTATAATGTGCTTTGATACATAATTGGTTCTTCCTAGTCAAGATCCTGCAAGGACCTATTCTGGTTTCCTTCCAGCAAACATCGCCTCAATTGTCGCAAATTGACAGCTCACAGCAAATATTAAACCTACACAATCACGTCAGATTGTTTAAGCAGCTGTTATTCAAAAGGATGTATAATGACAACAATAGCTGCGAGTCCAAACACATCTAGTATTGACTCGATCTATTAGGATGGATGGCCTCTAGATGCATTAGACTTGGCATGGAAGTAGACACTCGGTAGTTATTGTGCTGAATATCAGAAGAAAAACCTGGCAAAGACAAGATAATCTAATCAGCATTTTGATTAGAGAAATGGTTCACAGTTGTATTGGGATTGCTATGATGACAAGGTATGGAAAGTAACTAAAGCTACTGTTGTGAACATCAGTGTTACTGATGGGCAATTAACCTAAATTGTGAACATCAGTGTTACTGAAGGCCAATTTAACCTAAATACATTCAGCACAAAACATCACGTGTCACATTGCAGAATGCTTGTATCACCAGGACATAACATCATCGATGTCACTACATATACTAACATGTCGGCCCACAGTATCACACGAGACGGGTTGCACACACGTATTATTGTTTCTAATAACTGCAATGAGTCTTAGAAGGTGCAAGTTCACTTTGGAGGAATGACTTCGTGAGCCCCAATGTTCGGGTCGCATAACAGCTGTGCCATGTCACCTTGAAAACCAGACCCCATGTCTGACAAGCTTGGGATGCTGCCAAACGAGTACGCGTCGCTCGGTTGCAGTGAGTCGTTGATGAAGCGAGCTGTGTTGCTGTCCATCGACAGATAGTCTGCATTGCTGAACGAAGTAAAGTCTATCTGTGACATGTCAACGGTGGTATTGTTTATTGTTGCATCCATGGCGGTCTGAAGGGGGTCGGCTGCTATCTGGTTCGTGGCCATCAACGTCTCTGAGGTGCTGACGGTGTATGGATACTGCGGCAGGGTCGTCACCGGTCCATTGCCTGGGTACACGCTGTCACTGGTCATCGTACCTGCAATCACACAATGATCTAATAATCCACCGTCAATATGTATGTTATGCTTCTCCTAGACGCTTTTCATCTCGGAAATCAAACATTCCGGGGTTCAGCTATGACCCCATGGTCAACTAGTCTCGGTTTAATTACTCCAAGTTTAAGTAACTTCGAAAATAACTGTGATTAATCCTGTCAAATGCCTTGGAGGCATCAAGGTGAATGCTAGTTATAATTACGCAACTTCTATAGCACCTAAATATTCAATAACCCAAGCTCAGAGGTGTAACAAACCTTAACTGCTAAGCATGATATCACCAACAGGGACATATGAGAGTCATCATCACAGTGAAGGACCTCTGAGGATTTAGGGTAGAAATGCTATTTTTCTAATGTCTTCAGTTTTGAAAGTAGCAATGGTTTAAAATGATTTTAAAAGTGATGCGGAGTTCGTTCCGGATTTTTATTGCAGCAACAAAGGAAACAAAGGTTAAGCTTAGGTTTAGGAAGAAAACGGTGTTGTGAGACGGATGACCTGCCTAGGGATATCTAAAAGATGCTGGAGACTAGCTCGATAAGGTGGGTGTTGTGTAGTTAAGAGAACAATACATTTAAAAAAATATTAATTGCACCCACTCGGTTGTTTGCGCGACACTTTTGCCTTGAGTCGTTTCTTGATATCGCCCGATGAACAAGCCATGGCTGGCTCTGTAAACAAACAATTTATTTTGGTTTTCACAACATAGTACAATGTCAAAAACTTAATAAAAAAGAGTTAACACAAAATCTCGAAATGTGGCTTAGTAGTTTTCACGCACTTCAAAATTCAACAAATTTAAAGAAATATAATACAGCATTCCCATTTTTTAAACCCTAAAAAACTGTTCACTTCAAAATTCCAGCACTTTAATTAACAGTCTGTAAAACTGTTTTATTAATTGTGCTACTGTTTTTATTAATTGAAACAAACTTCCAAAAAATGTTGGTCAGATGCTGCTGTGCTACCTTGAGATCAGAGTACCAACTAGCAATTGCAGCCAGAAAAAAATACCGTTTTATTTCATGTTGTATATGAACTTCATTTTGTTTATGTTTCGAGTTGTCTTGGTAAATATGGTCACCATGAAGTTAAGATATAAAATCTAGTCTGCAGACTTGTTGGCAACTCTAGTCAAGTCATGAGTCATCTCCCTGAATTCCAAGTCAGGCTTGAGTTCAGTACAAGTTTCAAGTCATGACTGTCCAAGTGAAGTTGTAAGTCGTTCAAACAAGCGACTCGGTGTGACTCGAGTTAACAAATGTGCTGGTCTGTCCCGAGACACTGAAGTAGAACTATCCCTCACCTGCTGGTAAAGTGTTGCTATGAGGCGGTACGCTATCATTAAAATATTCGGAGAAGTTGAGCTTCCGCTTCTTCCTGTTTAGTCCGTCAGGATCTGGAAAGACACACAGGTAATGTCACAATGGAAAGACAGACAGTTAATGCCACAATAAAAAGACAGACAGGTAATGTCACAATAGAAAGACAGACAGTTAATGTCACAATGGAAAGACGGACAGTTAATGTCACAATAGAAAGACAGACAGGTAATGTTACAATGGAAAGACTGACAGGTAATGTTGCAATGGAAAGACACAGGTAATGTCACAATGGAAAGACAAACAGGTAATGTCACAGTGCATTTCACAAGTTATAATTCATATATTACCTACCAACTTGATGAACATGAACAACTCGATGAACATTTTCACGAGTCCTGTAAAACAGTTTGGTTAATCAATGTACAGACAATCTTCCTTGAATTCTCCCCCCACATACCTGGGTCCTCCGGGATGTACTGGAAGGGTTTGGGTTCGCTCACTTCCCCATCCGAAGGCCTTCGTAGTTGGAAGGAGATTGTGACGGGCTGTTTAATCCTCGTGTCTCTGTAGGCAGGGGTACGGATCACTATCGCAAACTGTAATCAGACCAGTAACAGTTGAGAACCACGAATGACTTGGGGGGGTGATATGCTAATCCACTTGATCTTACAAGAGGCCCACTTCACTATGATAATGAGCTTCTGTGACACAAAATGTTGAGTTTGAAAACTAGCGCATTTCCTGTCCACCAAGACAATAAAAATCAAGTCAAACATCAGAGAAATGACACCACTGGTGTGTTCATTCGTGGTAATTATATAAATAACTTGTTCAAGTTCTATATACAGCACAGCCTTAATGGGGCAAAATGGTCAGAGTGTCTTGTAGTACTGACCAACACCAAAATATTTCTGTTCTACAATGAGGTCAACGTTCATATCCCTGAACCATTGTTATAAGGAGGCTGAACCCTCTGTCTGTTATTTCCCATGGCTCTCTCCCTGTCTGTCCTTTCCCAGAGCTCTCTCCCTGTACACCCTTTCCCCAAGCCTTCTCCCTGCTTTCCCAGTGCCCTGTCCCTCCTTTCCCAGAGCCCTCTCCCTCCTCACCTGGCGGTGCACGTCTCCCTGCCCAAAGTCGGCAAAAGCCTCCCACACCATGCCGTCCTGAGTCGTCTCGAAGAAGCGCACCTGAATGTTGTCTATAAGAACACAACAGTCACATTCACCAGGGTCCACGCCATCACTCTGGGGGTGGGGGTGGGGGTGGGGGGGGGGGGGGCACTCAATACATTGCCAGTGTTTTTGTTTTGTTGGTCTGTCTTTTTCTTCCAATAATGTCATAAGTTTAGTATGTAATTTTTTTCAATATATTATGTTTGTCTCAAATGTTTTATTTTTATCCCATCTAATTATATAAACTGGAAGAGCAGATATATTTGTGATGCGTTTACTAAAACCAGTATGGGTCAGTTTTTTTCAGTTCTTGTGTCAGATGGATATGTTTACTAAGCTTGTGCATTAAGTGCCTCTTTGTAAATTGTGCAGTCTTCGTCCTTTCTGGTACACATATAAACCCTCCACATACAGTGAAACCTGTCCATAGCGGACACAGTCGGGACTGCGCATTTTGCCCGTTATGGACAGGTGTCCGTTACGGAGAATTCAATTATATGGATACTCAATAGGTGGCACCATCATATTATAAATGATTAGTACAAATCTTTATATGAGTGGTACAAATCAATGTGTGATAAAAAAAACACAGGAGCTATCATTAATTCACGTTTCTTTGTTTTCAGGGTCAATGTGTGGTATTAATATCACTAAACTTTTAGAAGAAACTTCTCATGTGTGCGGAAGAAGGTTGTCAGATGATGTGCACATGTATCAATATACTGCCAGTGCAGTGAATAATAAAATACCATGTTGCAAAAACAAAACAATCTGTATAAATCTGTCCCGGTTGCATTGCAACACAGCAGAGCAGTCACACGTTCCTTCAACCATTTCCCTTCCCTGCACTCTTGATCCTTAATTGCCAATGTCTTGTCAGGCAATGCACGGTAGAACAGTCCCGTCTCGTCACAGTTGCATATGTCATCAAGCTTGTAACCATTGATGATTGATGGAATTTGCTGCTTCCAATCATCAATGGTCACGGGGGAAATGTCAGCAGCTTCTCCGCACATAACGTGGAAGGCGAAGTTATGTCGCTTGTGGGACGATTCCAGCCACCAGTTCGATGCTTTAAACTCCGTATTCCCCAATTGCCTTCCATATTCGAGTTCTTCCTCCTGAACCATCGGGCCACTGCGGGGAATGTTCTGTGATCGTGCCGTCTGGAATGAATCCCAACAAACGACATTCACGTCTTCGCAGCTAGTCTTCTGCAGCTTGCGGTCGAGGCAGCAGTTCTGTTTTCTCTTAAGGATTGAACTGGCCTGTGTTCCGCCAATATAAAAATCATCGTCTAACTGGCGGCAAGATTTGCACGATTCTGCTGCCATGATCAAGTCAACTGTGCGTCGCAAGTCAGCCCCAGGAAAAGTTGAAAACTGGAATTGCTTTGATGACCAAAAGAAGCCAAGGTGTGAATATTTCGACTGATCGCGGTGACCCTGATTGACTCAGAGTATTACCAATGCACTTTGAACTGCCCGCAAGCGGTGGGCTGACAATGAATTTATGGCTACTCGATATGCTGCTGCATTTATCAAGTTACCTTTGTGTTGCAAAGTCAGCGCGTTTGTCTTCGTAGATATAATAATTCTAGAATGACTCATTTCAGGAAACTCTTGGACCAGGCTGCAGAAAACGTGTCCGAGGATATTCGGAATCTTATTAATCAGGCACATGTATAACATTATTACTTTTTTTTTTAAATGGCTACATCGTGTGACGTCAGTCGCACAATATGGCGGTTGGTCTTCAACAACATTCATTGTAGCCCGAAGATAAATTTACAATCAATTATTTGGACCAAATTTCTTTTATTTATTGACTACATTATGCAGATGGTATTACACAGAATACATACATAGTGAAGTTAGTGCGTATCAGTGGTAGCTCAGCTGGCCCGACTTGCGTGATCATCAATGCACTTTGAGCTATCCGCAAGCGACAAGGTGACTATGAATGCTTGGGTACAAATTCCCTGTCCATTGTCCACATTGGCCAGGTGGCCACTATGGACAATTAGCAGACAGTGCTAACTAATAGAAAGTCATTCGGGACTTTCAAAAGTGTCCATTATAGACAGGTGTCCGTTATGGGCAGGTGTCCACTAAGGCAGGTTTTACTGTAGTTTGCTTGTACACTATTTTTCTAATAGCTTCTTTTGACAAAAGTGTTTCTTTCTAGACTATTTTCCTGTTTTTCAAGGGAACAAATTGATATGTTTACTAAGACCAGTATGCGTAAGCAAGTGTCATGCATTTTTTCTCTTAAATATATCTTTTTCTTTGTTTACTATCGTTATACAAACAGCTGTGATGGCGTGGTTTCACAAAATGTATAATGCTAACTTTGTATTTTTTTCTTTATTGACAATAATTGTTACACAAACAACTTCTACCGTTATATTTACCTCCGTATACATCTCCATTGATTTAACAAGATTTAGCAAGATTGCCATCCAAGGCAAAGGCCCAGATGACAAGTGGACATGGAAGCCATTGGCTTATCGAGAGTCCAACATTTTCATCTATGTGTAATCCGCCCTCCTGAGATATGTGTCAACATTGTTTTTAAACATATTCACGCTGCTAGCAGTTACCTAATCTGTAGATAATTTGTGCCATTCATTTACTGTCCTCTGTGAGAATGAGTACTTCCTGACATCCAATCTACACTGATCCGTTACTAATGTTACTTCATATCCTCTAGTTCTACTATCTTTCTTGGGTGAGAAAAAAATATTTCTATCAATATTTTCATACCCATTTAATATCTTAAAAACTTCAATTTAATCTCCTCTTAACCTACTTGTCTCTAAGGTTGTTAAACCACATTTTATTAGGCGTTCTTCATAACTAAAGTCTCTCAGTTCTGGAATCATTTTAGTTGCTCTCATCTAAATTCGTTCAAGCGTATCTATATCCTTCTTACAATATGGTCTCCACGCTTGTATACAGTATTGTAAATGAGGCCTAACCATTGCTTTATACAGAGGTATAATTACCTGGTAGCTTTTTTCCTTGTATGTTATATTTCTCCTAGTCAACCCAAGAATTTGATTACCCTTTGAAGCTGCAACACCACACTACTCTGAAACTTTCAGATCAACACTTATTGATATTCCTAAGTCCTATTCTTTTACAGTAGTACCTAGAACAGTACCCTATTGTATAGTTTACATCCAAGTTCCCATGGCCTGTATGTAGGCCTTTACATTTCACAAAATTTAATAACATCTGCCACTTTTCAGATCATTTAACTAATTTGTCTAGATCATTTTGTAACTGTTTCTATCACCATCATTGTTAACCTTACTAAACACTTTTGTGTCATCCAAAAATTTAAGTACGTTGCTTGTTATATTATCGCCCAATTTCCCGATTTCTACTACAACACGCTGTCTTCTGTCAGTAAGCCATTGTTCTATCCAGTCAATTATGCTATCCCCGATGCCATGGGCTTTGAATTTAAGTAGTAATCTTTGATGTGGTACTTTGTCAAAAGCTTTCTGAAAATCTAAGTAGATAATATCTACTGACGATCTCTTGTCTATCCACTTGGTGATTTCTTCCAAAAAACAACGTTACTAAAATTACAAAAGGTTGCTCTGAAGTGAAATCACAACTCTAGTTCTAAATATAATACAATAATTACCAAAATGCATTTCATGCATCATCGTACTTTGGTGCACAAAACACACCCTTAAAACATGTATGGTATACCTCAAGGATGGTATACTGACAACATATTGAGTGGCCCCCCCCGTGGGGATATTGCATACAAATTCATACAGCACCCAAATAATTATTATTATATAATTGAAGGTGCTTAATAAATTTTATTTTTTTGCTAGTCTCATTTCAAATTAATTTTGCAAAAAACCAAACCTACCTAGTATCCATTGCAACATTCTAGCTCATTTGTGCAACATTTGTATGTAGTTTTTGTGAAAATACACTACATATTTGGTCACCAATGAACCGGATTTGCAATGCGCTAAATCAGTAGAGGAAGCAATACACCAGTGACGAGTCTTCTTGTTTAATGGTGCAGGTTTAATTTTATTCTGCACAGCACTATTTAACAATTACAATGAAGTCCTACTACTTGTATAAGGTATGTAGTATACTTGCGCGGATTTATTCTTGCTGTAATAAAAACATAAACATTTCCTTATAAAACAGCTGATGTATAAAAGTTATCTACTTACCCTTCTGGATCTTCTCGGTGAAGATGAACACCTGGTCACCCCCATTCACACTGCCTGCCTGCTTGCTGATGCGACAGATGACCAGTTCGCTGACCGCCTCTGAAACAGATCATACATTACTGGTCAGTGCACTGATGTTGATATGGCAGGGAGTCAAACAGTCGGTCGAGGGGATCAGGGTTCAAAACCATCTGCTACTGTTTTGAAACTTACGCAATTTCGCTTACCCCACTTTGCCTGTGTCTTTTGTTGATCTGATCATTTAATTTGTTAAATATTTCTAGATGGGATGCGACATGCATGTTCAAGGATACACGTTAGTCTGCAAACAGCCCGTGAATATTTCTTAAGGTGTCCTCCAGAGGTGCCACAGGTTATTATCGATAACAGACCCAGATCAGACTCAATAAACAGACAGCACAGATCAGACTCAATAAACAGACAGACCCAGATCGGACTCAATAAACAGACAGACCCAGATCAGACTCAATAAACAGACAGACCCAGATCAGACTCAGTAAACAGACAGACCCAGATCAGACTCAATAAACAGACAGCACAGATCAGACTCAATAAACAGATAGACCCAGATCAGACTCAATAAACAGACAGCACAGATCAGACTCAATAAACAGACAAACCCAGATCAGACTCAATAAACAGACAGCACAGATAAGACTCAATAAACAGACAGACCCAGATCAGACTCAATAAACAGACAGACCCAAATCAGACTCAATAAACAGACAGACCCAGATCAGACTCAATAAACAGACAGACCCAGATCAGACTCGATAAACAGACAGCACAGATAAGACTCAATAAACAGACAGACCCAGATCAGACTCAATAAACAGACAGCACAGATAAGACTCAATAGGTGCCACAGGTCATTATCGATAACAGACCCAGATCAGAATTAATAAACAGACCCAGATCGGAATCAATTAACAGACAGACTCAGATCGGAATCAATATACAGACCGACCCAGATCAGAATCAATAAACAGACAGACCCAGATTGGAATCAATAAACAGACAGACCCAGATCAAACTCAATAAAAAGACACACCCAGATCAGAATCAATAAACAGACAGACCCAGACAAGACTTACAGGGCTTCATGTTTGAAAACAACAGGCGAGCGATAAATCGCTCGCCTAAATATGCCAAATTAATTTAGGCAAGCAATTTGTTAGTTGTTTTGTTTACCGTGTGGTGGTGCCACCATTTCCCATTCGGATTCTGTCGCTGTCGCCAAGAAATTTGAATTAGTGCTTGTTGGCGCTGACTTTTGTACAAAGAAATAAATGTTTACTTTAGTAAAGCCCATACATATTGATTGCAATTGGTGAAATGGTTTTGAATTGCAACATGTCACCGATTACCATAGGCCGTAGCCTGGGCAAACCCAGTGGCTGTGCCGTGGTACTGTGCCCGGGCCATGGCCACGAAACGGTACTGGTTTCGTGTGCGACTTCGTTTAGGCGGTTTTAAAATTGCAATTGAAATTCACAAATATGCCACGTATAAGAATGACAAGTATAGTCATAACTCATAAATGCAGCTTAGTAGGCAACACCAATATACACTGGGGTGAAATGGCATGCTTCCATTGCATCACAATGCCAAACGCACAAAACTCAGTGCGCAAAAAATATGAATTTGTCATCCGCACATGAAACATTGAATCAATGTTAAGTAGTACTGGAGATGTGCTTCGTGAATTTATGTGTTCAGAGCAGTTGAAAGAAGAAGTGGAACAATTACTAAAATTATCGTTTTCAATGTCTGATCAACTTTTACACTCCGTGTCAACTCATATAAATTTTTGGTAGTTCAGATCCAGGTTATTATTTTCGATTGCCATTACAGCGTAGTCGGTCAATCGGATCGTAGCAAAATTTTGTTGATCCCTTAACTATTCCATAACTGCACAAGTATACATGTATTTTATTCAGTTCGACATACAACATTATGTGACATTTACACATAATACAAATCGACGTTAGTCCACTCATTTGATCATTTTTACAAACCGTGCGGCCAGCATAGCTTCGATGGCGTTCTTGCAATCTTTGTGCAGCGGGATACGATCGCAATCGCCAGTGATGGATAATATGTGAACTCCGAATATTGGAGCCCGAACACTGCGTTATAAAGAGGAGAGACTTTCCTAGTGAATCTAATACTCAAGATTGAGAACTACTTGTCAAGACGAACACTTGCAAGCAGCGAGCGATTTTAACAATTGACACGAGCGATAAATCGCTCCCTAGATTATTGATTTGCACGAGCGATCGCTCGCCTCAAATATGAAGCCCTGGACTTAATAAACAGACATACCCACCAGACATGGGGGTAAATTCCATTCTGGAATTGACCCTCAATTCCAATTCCGGAATTGGAATTGATTTTTGAAAGTCAGTTTGAATTGGAATAGATTTTTTTATTGGAATTGATTTTGTTGGAATTATTGACTTCATACTGTTAATCTTTACCCCTTAAATTTATTATTAAAATCATATTTGTGTGCTATTAGTGTCACCATGAATCTGGTAACAGCCAGGAAGCTGTCAACATTACAGCATAGACACTGTCTACTCTGTTATTGAAACGTTGTGAACAAGAACAATATAATCCAGTATTTGCATCAAAAACAAATACTAAGTTACTGTAACAGACAGTAAAACCAAAGTCAGACCATTCAGGCCTTATCTCATTTTCTTTCTCAGTGGACAAGGTTTATTTCCCCATGGAGAATACATGTTGGTGATTATGATGTTGAAAACTCAAAGTTTACAGTAAATTTTATGAAATATCAACTGATATAAACAGGGGAAAACTGTTCAAAACTCAGATTAACGACCCAACTGGGTAAGGCTGTCTAAAATGTCTGGTTAGCAAAAATCCAGGAGAGATGCATTGAATGAACAATAGTTAATTTACTAATCATATCTGATTAAATATGATTATGCACACATGATTTCAAGTACAAATAAAACTGTGTTAAAACGAATTGGATTTGAATTTTTCTTTAGCCTAGAATTGTTAAAGTTGGAATTGGAATTGACAATTTGGAATTGAAATTGACAATTTGGAATTGATTTTTGTAAGGTGGAATTAGAATTCGAATTGATTTTTTAGAATTGACAAAACAGAATTGACCCCATGTTAGATACCCACATCAGACTCAATAAACGTACAGACCCAGATCAGACTCAATAAACAGACACACCAAGATCAGAATCAATAAAAAGACAGATCCTGATCAGACTAAAAAAACAGACAGACCCAGATCAGACTCAATAAACAGACCAACCCAAATCAGACTCAATAAACAGAAACTCAATAAACAGATCAGACTCAATAAACAGATCAGACTCAATAAGCAGACAGAAACTCAATAAACAGATCAGACTCAATAAGCAGACAGACCAAGATCAGAATCAATAAAAACACAGACTCGGATCAGACTAAAAAAACAGACAGACCAAGATCAGACTCAATAAACAGACAGACCAAGATCAGAATCAATAAAAACACAGACCCGGATCAGACTAAAAAAACAGACAGACCCAGATCAGACTCAATAAACAGACCAACCCAAATCAGACTCAATAAACAGAAACTCAATAAACAGATCAGACTGAATAAGCAGACATAAACTCAATAAACAGATCAGACTGAATAAACAGACATGCATAGATCAGACGGATACACATCAGACTCAATAAACACACAGACCCAGATCAGGCTCAGTAAACAGACCGACCTGATATCAGACTCAATAAACAGACAGACCCAGATCAGATTCAGCAAACAGACTGACCCAGATCAGAAGATTATAAACAGACAGACCCAGATCAGACTTAATAAACAGACAGACCCAAATCAGAAGATTATAAATAGACAGACCCAGATCAGACTCAATAAACAGACAGACCCAGATCAGATTCAGCAAATAGACTGACCCAGATCAGAAGATTATAAACAGACAGACCCAGATCAGACTTAATAAACAGACAGACCCAAATCAGAAGATTATAAATAGACAGACCCAGATCAGACTCAATAAACAGACAGACCCAGATCAGATTCAGCAAACAGACTGACCCAGATCAGAAGATTATAAACAGACAGACCCAGATCAGACTTAATAAACAGACAGACCCAGATCAGAAGATTATAAATAGACAGACCCAGATCAGACTCAATAAACAGACAGACAGACCCAGATCAAACTCAATAAACAGACAGACCCAGATCAGATTAAGTAAACAGACAGACCCAGATCAGAAGATTATAAATAGACAGACTCAGATCAGACTCAATAAACAGACAGACAGACCCAGATCACACTCAGTAAACAGACTGACCCAAATCAGAAGATTATAAATAGACAGACCCAGATCAGACTCAATAAACAGACAGACCCAGATCAGATTAAGTAAACAGACAGACCCAGATCAGAAGATTATAAATAGACAGACCCAGATCAGACTCAATAAACAGACAGACAGACCCAGATCACACTCAGTAAACAGACTGATCCAGATCAGATTAAAAAAACAGACAGACCAAGATCAGACTCAAGAAACAGACAGACCCATATCAGAAGATCATAAACAGAAAACTGGTGAACTTACTCTTGTCGTAAATGCACTGGGAGACAGCGGGACGGACGGTACGGGTGAACTTGCCATTTTGGTCCGGGAGGAAGCCTTGAAAACAAAGCCGCACTGTGGTGAGGTCGTGGTCCTTGCAGCTGTACCCCTCTGTAACAGCAAATGTGGCAGTTGCACGAAAACTTGTAATGAGACCAACACACATTGCGTACACGCCACAATAATAGAAAACTTGTAATGAGACCAACACACACTGTGTACACGCTACAACACACACTGCGTACACGCCACAACACACACTGCGTACACGCCACAACACACAACACACACTGCGTACACGCCACAACACACAACACACACTGTGTACACGCCACATACAAATAATAGGGACCACCTGGAATCTTGTTTGAGTTCCGACGCTAGCGTTGTTATTTCTGTTTAATATCAGTAAGCATCATTGTTGGTACGATGTAGTCTTTGCTGAAACAGTCATTCTTTCCGACTCTCTAATTTGATGCACAAGTTGACAATTGGTCCCACACGTTTATACACGCCCACCTCTAGTAATCAAAAACATGATATTCCAGGTAACGACTATTGATGGATAACATGCGTTTCTGAGTAGACAATAATATACATCCTGTATATGATAAAACAACGAATGCAACATAACCACATATAATATATAGTTTTATGGTTTACTACAAGTTTATAACATTTTACCACATCAAAACAGACCATATAATATGTTGATAAATAAACTAGCACAACTTCATAAAAATATCTGCATTAAAAATGTTATATTTTAACAGAATAAAAACAAGGAATTGCTTTGTTGAAATTCAACATAGGGTGATCACGAGAGTCTATGTTTAATAAAGGACAATAGTCCATGACTTCTGAATGTTGTTAAAAGTAAACCCATTTAGACAAACAATATGTTCATCTTGAAATTCTACCCCAGAATAAATAGATAACTATCCCAGACTGTGCCAAAACTTAAAATCTGTAATTCTAAACCAAGTTGGAAGAATGCTTACAATTTCATTTCACCACTTAAGGTTTCATCGACCGTTACAGGGGTATAAATTAGCTGTCACGTGTAGAAGTGCACCGTAAGATGTGCTACATAGCCAATCTTACGTGAAAACGGGTCGACCTTGACGCTGGCTCGCATGTCTAACGACGATTCCACTTGCTTCCGTTTCACGCACTGTATGCCAAGATTTTTGAAACTGCAAACATGATTGACTGGAATTATATTACTGCCGGTGTCATATGGTATTTTGACCGGGCGTCCAAATACTATATAATATATCGACCTGCAGGTCACTTTACCGCAGGTTTTCCCCTACGAGAAAGTGACCCATACTATAGGAAAATGACCCCCCTCCCAATCTATTTAAAGTACTAGAATATTTAAGTTTTTTGTTGCAAGGTGGTGCAACAGGTCACCCCTAACAATTTGAAGATGAAAAAGTAACACATCCACCAATTTGATATTTTTTATGATTTGTAACTTAATTTTTGCCGATGTAGATTGTGTTCACGGGTTTCCACATCTGGCGAGGGTTTTCAGAATTTGTTGAGATAAAATTTGTATAGTAAGCAGACTGCTTTTGACATCATGTGACTGCATATATGTAGCTATTTAGTATAACGGGATTGATAAAGTGGAGAACGAGTTCGTCGCCAAATTCTTTCAAGATATCGACGATGACGTTTTGTTTGCTACAACTATTTCAAGAGACATCCATGGTGATGGAGGGCGAACTTGTTCACTTTTGGTTTGTTTAGGGCCACATTTATCTAGGAGTTTACTTAATGTTTCATGGTACTGATTAACAAGCTCACATAATGTAGATTTAGGTTGGATCAAAAGATTGGAATTTGCAACATCGTCATCAAGTTTGTCCTAAGTTTTATATGTTTAGGTGTACTTTCTTTGGACTGAAATTTGTCAAAGCTTGAAATATGGTAGATGATCTGATATATTACTCATTAATATACCTGCTGAACAAGCTCTAATGGCAGTTGAGAGCTTACAGTATATCTGATCGATTAGTGTACAATTATTGGAAGAAAAACGAGTCTGTAGAATAGTATTTGGGTAAAAACCGTTTGTACAGAATAAATAAAAATTATCCCCAATTGTTTGCCTATCATTCACTTTCGGATGACTCATATAAATTCCTTATGTTGTACAGGTAATGTTCATGTAGATATATAATTAAGTCGCCATGACCTGAACAGTTTTTACCTTGATGAACGATATTATAATTAGGAATATAATATTGAGATAAGTCTGAATCCTCTGAGAGCCAACTTTCCTGTAGACATATTTCAGTCCAGTAGAAGTGGAGAGATGTAATTGAACTTTGCATTAATGCTTTGAATATTTAAACTGAAAATGGTAAAATTATCTTTAGTACAAGCTCGAGCATCAATTAGTTTTAAAGTGTTTCTTTAAAAGTGCAGTACTCAATTATCAAGTTGAATTCATTACAAATATTTCCTATAATATGTAGTAGATGTGATCAATTAACTGAAATATGAAAAAAACACAAGATTAACTAAAAAACAGGGGGTCACATTCCCATAGGGCAGGTCATTATACCATTATGGTATATTGATCCCCAGGTCATTATACCATTATGGTATATTGATCCCCAGGTCATTATACCATTATGGTATATGGATCCCCAGGTCATTATACCATTATGGTATATTGATCCTCAGGTCATTATACCATTATGGTATATTGATCCCCAGGTCATTATACCATTATGGTATATTGATCCTCAGGTCATTATACCATTATGGTATATTGATCCCCAGGTCATTATACCATTATGGTATATTGATCCCCAGGTCATTATACCATTATGGTATATTGATCCTCAGGTCATTATACCATTATGGTATATTGATCCCCAGGTCATTGTACCATTATGGTATATTGATCCCCAGGTCGTATTACTTACTAATACCATCTGACACTAGCAATTTCATGTTCACGTGGAAAACAAGCAAACCTTTTCAGGAAAAAACTATTAACAACAACATTAAAGACTGGTGACAAATATTACTGATGACTGTAATGCGCAGTTAACTTAATTAGCACCAAGACGATCTGGTTGATAATATTCAATGATAAAGTGATATGCATTATTTTTTATACAATAATCAAAAGTTGTTGTGCTTCGACTGCAGTAACTTTGTCATTCGATTTTATACTTTTGCGAGGAACACAACAAAACATGTACAGTGGAACTTCATTGTTATTAATGTCAGCCTTCGGACTGGGACAAAGTGACCTGAACAGCGAGGTGACCATATTAGTGGGACTGATTACCTGTACTTTACTGCTATGGAATTAATTTGGGACTGTCCCAGGGTGACCATAAAAGCGAGGTGGCTGTTTTACCGAGGTGACCATAAAGCAAGTTTTGACTGATTTTTCATAATTTAAAACGAATCCATATATACATATATAAGGGATACAACTGTATTCCTCTCAAAAATCCGTATTGCATAGGAATAATCTGTAAAAACAAGATGTCTGCCTGATAGATGAGACCATTATTGTGGCATGGCTGGTAACGTTATTGATATGCGGCAGTGACTGGTGGTGGAATTGGAACAGGAATAGGAAGAGGGATGGGAAGAGGCCTTAGAAGATGGATTGGAAGAGGGATGGTAAGGGAAAGAGGGATGGGAAGAGGGATGAAAAGAGGAATGCGAAGGGGAATGGGAAGAGACCTTAGAAGAGGATGGTAAGGAGAAAAGGGATAGTAAGGTGAAGAGGGATGTAAGGAGAAGAGGCCTTAGATGACGGATGGGAAGAGGGATGGAAACAGGGACTGGAAGAGGAATGGAAACAGGGATGGGAAAAAGAATAGGAAGAGGGGTGGCAAGAGGAATAAAAAAGGGATGAGAACGGGGATGAGAAGACAGATGGGAAGAGGGGCATGACAGAACATTGAACTCTCCGAAAACCGGGGTTCAAATCCATTTACCAGTGTTCGAAGCTTGGGAAATTTATTTCATCCTGAAATGACGTTTGCATGAACGAGTCTGCCAGGGCCAAAGTGTACAGCGCCTTGCAGAAGAAAGCTGCGATAAGGCCAATTACAGTAGGAGTGTGAGAAGTGAGTGTTTCAATATGTGGCTGCTGCGTGAGAATCTATCAGCCTACCTGATGACATTTGAGTTAGTCAGCTTCACTGTGCACACACCCTTCTTGCAGTTCTGCCCCGTCAGACTGTGGGGATGTGGTCTGGCAATGTCGTCTTTGGACACGCAGGACACAACGATGACTGCAGATGCCGCATCCATGTTCTCAATCTACAAACAAACGCGCAGTCTGCAGACAATGTTCTCAATCTACAAATAAACATGCAGTATGCAGACCATGTTCTCAGTCTACAAACAAACGTTCACTGTGCAGACCATGTTCTTAATCTACAAACAAACACATGGTGTGCAGGATGATCTCAGTGTAAAACAAACGTACACTGTACAGACAATGTTCTCAAACATGCAACCAGAAATGCAAGTATTTCCAAAGATATGAATCACTTACTAAACAGAGACAGAATACAGCTGAAGGGCCTGGTTATATAAAGAATGCGGTCAGCATAAGCAAGAAGAACGCATAACACCTTTAAGTATCAGCTAGATACTTTTACCAGTAATCATGCAGGGGTGAGATTTAGCAAGTCATGGAAGGTAGCCAGTCAGGTTACCAACCTTGCAAAGTGAAGTAGCCCAACAGCTTCTTAGGTAGCCCACTTTCTAATCAATACTTTGATGATAGAAAGTAAATACTTTGAAGATAAAATGTATGAATGACATCAACAACAAATAAAAAACATGAAAAACAAACAGTTTTGAAGCATTTATTTTCAAGGCAGGATCAATAGAATGTGATACATAATACTGAGTAATACAGTATACAATTATACACAGGTTGTTGTTTTTCCATAACATGGTACACCAACAGCTTACGCGAAAAGTCTCCAAGCATCACAGGACATCAGGTCCTGTGAACTGAACAGTTTTGCTGATTTTTATGGGACCTAATTTTACCCTAGCCTTGAGAAACTTTTACCAGGTTCCCGATTAATTCACCAGAAGCGCTCCGCGCACCATGGAGATAATTATATCTAACTATAATCGAGATAGAGTATGTTTTTATGTATGTATGTTTATATGTGTTTATGTTCACGTTTTCCTCCTAGACGGCTTGCACCTCGGGCGCCAAACTTTCAGGGATTAATCTACGACCCCACTAATGAAACGTAACGCCTTTATTTTTTCGAAATACCCCATATATCAAGGGTTCTTAGTGGTTTTTATGGTAAATAAAATGTTCGCTGCGTAAAATGTTAACTTCCAACAATTGCTGAAACCACGGCGAATACTTCGGTACGTAAATCGTTTGAGAGTACGTATCGTCATATGGGCGGTTTATATTATTATAGTAGAAAGCACGCACCCACGTACACAATAAAAAGACAGTAGAAAGCAGCTATTCTACTATTCTACAACCAACACAAGTATCCATGCCCGATGGGTCTCAATTCACGCGACTTTCTACATTTTGAACATGCAGTGAGTATTGCATCACGTGTGATGCAGTTGTTTCTGGTAATACGTTCGAGTGTATTGATGGCATATTGGCCTGAGGCATTTGGTAAACATTGCTACCATGACTGTCACGTATAAACTACCATGTAATCCCGTCTTGGGGACGGGCATTTTTTTTAGTATATATAAAAGTGGCGCCACACGGCACCAAGACTGTTAACATGACCGGTTATTATTTCAATGTAGAATGACCGTTCAGTTACATGTTGAGCATTGATGTGGTTGATTAAAAATACAATTAATTCTCCCAATTGATATCGCTTTGGCTATGGTTTGGCAACATTTCTTGCAATGTCAAACATGTCATAAATGATTTATGGTTAACATATAGCCAGGACAACACTTCTGAGATGTTTATTAACATTCCGTTTATTTTTGCTGGGTGTAAAATATTTCAGCTCTGTAAATATTTTGAGTCGCCACGCGGGCTACTGTATTCAAAAATTGAAGTCGCCCGAAGCCAGTTTTGGGTGCCAATGGCGACCGGACGACTGCTAAATCTCACCCGTCATGACTAGGATTCTAGCATTTCATAGGCTAGGCAGTCAATTACCATACTACAATCACCATACAATTTTTTCTATCTGGCTTTTGTTATTGTATAGGTGAAGGACACGCTCAGCAAAACTATAAGCATTTTCATGAAACTTGAAACCTTACAAAAATGCCATAAACAGAGCAATAAACACGTATTTCATGTCTGTATGCATTCTTATATGTATATCGCTAAAGTTACCTGACAATAACCATGTAGAAGTGTGAAATTATTACATTTTTGTCAGATGTCGCATTTGTCGCATGTCCTCAAAACATTTGACAGATAACCAGATGTTATGTAAGCACGATTACAAAACGAGAATCTCGTAGGTCAATATAAGGTCACGCTAAGTCTAAGCATGTCCAAATTGATACCATCTATTGTCAGCGATACTGGCAATAATCTTTTCAGTTCAGTAGGAATGTGCGTGCTATATTTTCAGAACAATTCATCCTCAAATTTTTTATTTGTCTATATTTTACCTAATAAAGGAACATGGACAGTGCAAAAAATTGTGATCCTAGCATGCATCCCACATTCTCATTTTGGGTGATACAATTCGTAAAATATATCAAATATTAAGTTTAATACTGAACTATTCTGAAAACATAGCGACTAGATGCCTACTTAATTAAAAAGCTGTTGCCAGCATCCCTGACAATAGATGATAGAAATTTGGACCAGGCATGGGACAATTAACTCGAAAAGTTAATTAATTAAACTACAATTAACTCAAACATTTCTCAGGTCAATTAAATTAAATTAACCTATAAAATTCTTCAATTAAACTATGTATTGGTAAAATTGCACATTAGATTCATATGTGATTGCTATTTGTAAGTTTAAGTACTTCATGCAAGTCATAAATGAAATGTGTTTTGCAGCTTTGTTAAAAAGACATTTGCTCATAAAATATTAATATACCAAGACCTAAGTTCATGGGGCATTTGATCACATTTTAACAGTTTTATATGTTTCTTTTCAAAATTAATGATTTTGTTATGAAATTATTGCAAAGTTATGGCTGAGGATTTGCAGGATGTGAGGTTTCTTCCTATATTCAACCACAAAAAAAACAGGCAACCACATACATCGCTTCTGTGCACCAAGTGTTTTCTTTATGCAGCATTTTGTACTAAATCATTAGAAATCCCAAACTCAAAGCAACTATTCTATCTCTACACAATTGCAATAACAGTGTATCAAAATAAAACTTATCATTTATTACTTAACCAAAGAAGGATTGGAAACATTCGCCTATTCATTTTAGTGGGGGGGGGGGCGGATTTCCAGGGGGAAATAACCAGGGGGAAACGTCCAGGGGAGGAATATCCTTCACCATAGTCTACACACTAGTATTTAAATATGTATACAGTATTTTTATGCATCACTATATCTTGATTGTTTTTGATTAAAGTTGGCAATCTAAAAAGCTCCCAAACTGGACCTATGTTACCTGCTGATTCATGTTACCTTCATCTGCATGTTATGTACACCTGCATAGGTAAAGGAAAACATTAGAGATGCATAGAGCTAATGGGTCTAGAGGGTCACATGGCTTGGTTTCCAGCACCAATTGTTTGCTTTTGCAGAAGCCATAATTAACCATAACTTATCACCCAACCAGTGAGCATTGGGCAACATGGATGTGAAATATCCATAAATACCAAGTTTTAAATGAGCACCGAGTTAGTTGTGAATGTGTCAATAAAAGTGAATTAACCACCTTTGTTACAGTTTATAAATAAAACTAGTATGTCTGGTAATATTAATTAAATTTAACTTAATTGAGTTAATTCAATTAACAAATTAACCATTTAAATTATCCGAGGCCTGATTAGGACATTGTAATGTAAAACAACAATGAATTACAGAATGCTGAAATGAATACAGCTGAAATAATTGTCGAAAATTAAAAAAATTAAATTTTTCCATTTTCATGCACATATTAAACCCATTGTCCTTCTCTGTGTGTGTGTGGAGTACTGTTGAGTACCATTTGGTACATGCTGTACAATACCTACTGTACATTTTATATGACACAAAGTGCAGTATATGGTTTTCTTCTGGTGCAGACAATATTATCGTAACAGATAGACTAGACCAATCGATAGTTTGATGCATTAATTGTGAGAAAATTTACATAAGTTTCCATTTGTTTTCAAATTGTCTAGCATATAGCTGCATATTCAATGAATTATACATATATTTATATATGAAACAGCACAGATGCTGGAAATTAATTTATTTGTAGTTAAAAATCGCTGTGAAATGTGTTTGCTTGAAAGTAATTTGGTTTCCAGATCATTCCCTATTTGATTTACTGTTCCGAACATGCACACTCCACATGGAAAGAATGTATATTATGCACACCATGATGTGGCGAATGCTTTGTCATTTTGTTAAAATTGTGTGACTTTTACATAGTTTTGGAAGCTTCAAGTATTGCCAATTGAAGATGTTACATACCAAATGGAATGCTGGTTCAACTGGATAAAAATACAGGTTTCAAAACCACATCACAATAGAGGTACACCAGTATACCGCCACACAGTTCACAGCACTGTGGTTCTGGTGAAGTACAGCTGACATTGGACCAGATGATAGCTCTAGAGTAGTCACGACTTGTAAAAACAAACGTCCTTGATGCGACCTCAGATAATGTGAAGGTCACTAGGATGACCTGTCAGATGATGTGAAGGTCACTAGGATGTTCTGTCAGATGATGTGAAGGTCACTAGGATGTTTTGTCAGATTATGTGAAGGTCACTAGGATGACCTGTCAGATGATGTGAAGGTCACTAGGATGTTCTGTCAGATGATGTGAAGGTCACTAGGATGTTTTGTCAGATTATGTGAAGGTCACTAGAATGATCTGTCAGATGAAGTGAATGTCACTAGGATGTTCAGTCAGATGATGTGAAGGTCACTAGGATGTTCTGCCAGATGATGTAAAGGTCACTAGGATGTTCTGTCAGATACCACTTGTTGGCATCATGCATGGATGGAGAATGTGGGTGTGCACTGAACATTTTGAGTTTCAAACTTCCTCCTCAATATTGATTTAACCCATCATGATTACTGGCTCACTGATGTTCACATTTGTAGTGTGTGAATATTACGTGCAGTTGTTTAAATAAAAGAATGCATACTTTTGTTAAAATCGTTGAAAGAATCAACTTTGAATCAACACATGCATTATAAATAATTTTCAGGTCGAAGTATGGTAAGATCCATTCTGCTGTAAAAATTATTTCACATCATTATTATTCATGTTTAACATAATCCTCTGTCTCTACATGAGAGCTGCATCATGAGAATTGGAAATCTAGTAAATTTCTTGACATGCGGTTGTCAACAAATTATTATTCTTCAGCAGTTTGTTGCAGAACACGGCACGATCAAATGTCCCATAAACCAATGGGGCATAATGTGCCAAATACAGCTGTCACGTGGCAATGCTGCCTGGCGTTAAACTCAATTGTTTTACAAAAACACAAACCTACGTTTCCTAAAAACCTGAAAAAGCTTCATAGATACTGCAAGAAACTGGCAAGTTCCCATGGATAAGTTGACAGTGAACGATGTGGAAGAATCGTAAAGCAGACACATTAAGTCATCGCATAGGACATGTGCATAAGTGTCGGGAAGGAAGAAAACAAACAAACCCTGATGGTGGGATAAGTGCGATTTTCCGTAGTGCTGTTCTCCCCAGGGATTGCTCCCGCCGATCTTCCCTCGCATTCATAGCGGAAGCGCAACCCGCGTGGCTTAGGCTGCTCAACAATCACTAGGTGAGGAGTAGAGGGTTTCCCGTAGCCACCAGTTACTCTGTCGGGAAGGTAGGCGCCCAGAGTATTGATCTCGTTCAAGGTTCGGTCAGCTGCAAGCACATCACAACAGATCATATTCACAACATGTACGAAACCTATCAGCTAAGAATAAAACTACAGTTGTGGGACATGTTTGTTACTTCATTGCGATATGTTTGTGATGTCAAGGTGACATGTTTGTTACATCATTGCCACATGATGGTGAGTGACGTCAATGCAATGCCTGAAACTGGTAGATTTCAAAATTGGTCATGCAAATATTTTTTAATTATAATTTCTGAAAGCAGTTGTGTTACTTCGGTATGTGGTCAGTTTTGTTATCTGCTGTCGTACAATAGACATTATTTATAACTTGTGTGACACCTGGTGGCTAAGGATAAAACCACAGTTGTGGGACGTCAACAAATATAGTGCTAAACTGCTAATATGTACCGAATATCGTCTAGTACTTGACCGATGCCATTAAATGTTGTTTCTGTTCAGTTAATGTACAGTTAATCTGATGAAATAATTTTTCAAAATCTTAATTAACTCGAGTACCTGGTAATACAAAATTGGTTCTGTAAAACCAAATTGTATAGCAAGATTACGGTTACTGGCAATATTCTCAAATTTCTGCAGCCATCAACTGATGATATGGTGGATGCACTTCCTAAAACCAGTCACAGCTCATGAGATGGACTAAGGGAATAGTTTGGCTGGCATGAATCCAGACGGATGGAATGGCAGACGGACGGACGGATGGACAGTGAGACAAGACAGACAGGCAGACAGACAGCCCGCCTGCCAGCCAGCCAGCCAGCCAGCCAGACAGACAAGACAGCCAGACAGCCAGCCAGACAAGACAGCCAGCCAACACAGACAAGCTTTGTCCCAGTAGACAGAAGCTGACTACTACTACTAATGCTACTGCTACTGCTACTACCATCATATTACACCAGAGACAAACTATAACCATCAGCTGCGTCATGGCCACACACACAAGCGCTGCTAGTTGCTGACTCTGGGTATTCCCCTGGGCTCACTTCAAAGGGCAGATCACACCTGAGAAATTCCCCACTTCCAAACTCCATCCTGTTTACATAAATCTAGGTCACTGCACAACAAAATACTTATGGCATGAATCAGAGGCTGGGTTATTGTGTGTTCAGTCTAATTCACCTTGTACTATGGTTGTAGTTATTGGCATCGGTGAGGCCTAGGGTAACAGTAATATGTAATAGTAATGATTAAAATTTTTCAAGTAATAGCAATAGATGGAACAGAAAGCAACATAATAGTAACAGAAAGGAAAGTAATAGTAGTGGAGTTATTATGTTGCTATTACAATTGAACATTTCAATCACACCAAAATTCAATTTCATTAAAAATAATCAGACCAAAAAATTCTGTATTTTGACATACTGGAACTTGGACAAGTATCATGTTCAGTCTTTCACATGCAGTTTTATTTATTTCCCAACAGTGGTGATAAAATGGTTTAATATCCGAATCATGACAGTAAATGAACTGTAGCACTATTGGCAGGAGACACTGTGACTGCCCCATGGCTAATTGGTCATTTGAAGCCAGGTCCACCAGCCATCTATCCTTTTTACACAAGCCTATTCATTCATTCACTGAAGCAGGATAAGGGTTGCAGGCTACAGGCACTAAACAGACTGTCTTCAACATCTGAACCAGCCAGCCAGCCAGCTGGAATGAACTCCCCATCACTTTGCAAACATCTGAAACTATAGCTACCTTCTGGAAAAAATGCCAAAATTCCAAATTGCATTTCCACCATAAATCTCTGGTTGTTCCTCGTTCTGAAAATGACTTGCGCGTCCCTGTTCACGATTATGTTTAATGATTCTGTTTTGTTGCACCTCTGAGCTCAGGTTCCTTAGGACGTAGAAGTTAATTATGCCATAGAAGTTAATGATCATTAATTATTAACTATATTTAACAAATTTATTTCTTTTGCACATGAAATACGACTAAAATTCTGTATTATTGTTCTAATACTTATATTTACCATGTCATCTTAAAAGAGCAATTTCTGTAACAGTTAAATGAGCAAGAAATTAAACTTTCAAAAAGTTTAAATACTTTTGAAAACTCCATGTAGTTACTTCCATCATACAGCCCATCCTGAAACAGGTTTATCGATGCTCAAATCCTTAGTTTGTGAATAACCGCTTTACACAGTCAATTTAATAAACAAGCATGTAGTTTTGCTACAATCATCGAAAGAATTAACTCTAGACCTGAAAACTGGCAAAAGTGGGAACAACTAATGCTATACTTGGTGTACGGGCAAAGAAATTTTTTTTCCTGAATTTCGACTGGGCTCGGTCAAAAATTACTTAATATTTTTTTAGATTATTTGTAAGTAACATAAATAACTAAACTAAATAACACATTTGCACAAATGAGCAAACATGTGATAGTGGATACTAGAGCAAGCATGTCATAGTGGATACTAGAGCAAGCGTGTCATAGTGGATACTGATGATCAGATTTTTACCTTTAAGCCCTTTGAAAAATGGCTTTCAGATGCTAACCAAAAAGGGGCTTCACCCCAAGCCTGTCTGTCTGTTTGTCTGTCTGTTAGACTATTATAACTATTTTATATAAAAACAAAATCAAAGTTATCAAAAGCATTATCTACCAACATGCCACAGGTGCTGTCACAATTGCAAGCTATGACTCTGAGTTATTATTCTCTTATCAAAGCTGATCCAAACTGACAGTTGCAAACAACAAATTGTAAAATGGCAGTCAGCATTTAACATAAACAAATCAATGACCGATGGTTTATTCATACACCTGCACATAATCTGATTGCTCCACTGCATCGTGTCTATAACCAGGGGACTTCCCGACAATGCTGTACTACTGGACAGTTCAGACACAGCCACGCCTACTCGAGTCCTAGTCTCAGTGTATTACTCTGAGTAAACAGTTTCTATCTGCTACTTCATAATTCATTGCCTCAACATGAAATAACAATGGCCCGTCTGGGTCAAACAATGCAACCACAGAACCACAGAACCACAAACCAATAGAACACATTAACCACATCAGCAACACAGCTTGTGTTTATTCCCACATATTAAGTAAACAGACTTGGGATCAGTTACATCATAGCAATTCCAAACCAACTACACGATACCAATTACACCTCAAAAATACCAATTCCAATATACCAATTCTATATCAAAATGTGACCTGAAAAACCATAGACATGTGCAGTGCCAAAAATAACATCTATTTTTACTTTTTAGAGCAGATCTATTTAATAAATGTACCAGTAATTTAAACACAATCTTCCTTTCAAAGTGTGAGTACATTTTAAAGAAAGAATTTAACGCAAAAAACTTACATGATACAACTGAAAAAGTATTTGAAAAGTAACTGAGAAACCAGTTACATTTTCACCAATTCCAAATATTTTTTAAAACATCACACCAATTCCAATTATGGAATTGGTGTTTCAATTCCAATTACAATGTAATTTGCCACAAGTCTGCAAGTGAGTATTTCTTGCAGATAACAAATTGATCTGCAGTACTGCTGTAGTGACTGCTTTTCTACTGGCTTAGTAAAAAATTTCACAGATGAAGGACCACGCTGTAACAAATGTCACAGACGAAGGACCACACTGTAACAAATGTCACAGACGAAGGACCACACTGTAACAAATGTCACAGACGAAGGACTACGCTGTAACAAATGTCACAGGTGAAGAACAATTTGTATGATTGCGTGAGATGCATTACTCCCTCAGTGCCACTGGTTATAGTCTAATACAATTCATACAGGATGAAGATGATAATGTTTAAACCTGTGGTCAATCGCTGTGTGTAACATGTATGTCAAGGTTCATACTTGTCCCTATTCCTTATCCTCATATATGGTCAGTTGGAAAACAATGGATCTTAATTAACAAAACAAGGCATCGTTTTCACCCAACCTGAAGTGAAACTTACATAGTAAATAGTTCTTTTTAGACATGTACAGGCAATTTGACAACATATATCTCTAACTAAAAGTATAATTAAAAATATTATTCCTAATGCCAACCCGTTTGGCTGCCATTTTGTGACAGACGATGCGAGTGCTTGCTCTGTACAGATTTGCACTTCCTGGAAGTTGCAGTTACACAATTACTCACTAGGTGGCAATATGCTAGATTATTGTTTTGTTCAAGCTAAGAGACATATCACATAGCATTTTCTGAAAGCACCATTCATCACAATACTTTTTTTGTTATTTTGCCACACATTACAAAGGCATTATAAATACTTATTTTAAATTGTTCAAGGTGGTCTAAGCCATCAACTGGGCAGCAACAAAGGTATCACATCATACTATAAAAGTTTAGATTCAGTTACTTTGTTTCCTAGATTGTGCTGCCCATTCAACCATGACCATGACTGGTCAACCGTGGCCGTGGTTGTTTTTTAGGGTCTGACAAGTAGCAGTAGGTGCCATAAAGATTGCTATCTTTGTATGAATTTTGTAATGAGGGTATGTGGCAGGGGTCTCAACCTCCCATCTCCCACCTGTTTTGGGGTCCAACCTCCCATTTCTCACCTGTTTTTTGGGCTAACCTCCCATCTCCCACCTGTTTTGGGGACCAATCTCCCACATCCAATAATTTTTTAGAGTTCACCTCCCACCAATCCTACCTCGGACCTCCTACCTATTATTCAGACCAACCTCTCACCAGTTTTTACGAACAAACTCCCAGTTCCAGCCACCCCCCACCACACCCCACCCCACCATAATGTCTTTTGCTTTTAAACTGTACCAGAAGTGTGACCTAACTGTGCAGAATCTACTGCCTGACCGTACCATATAAAACATGTCGCTTGTCTGACTGGCACCGGTCGATAGATTTTTTTCAATAATTTACGGCAAAGTTTTAATCGGTGTTTGGAAAAAACAGTGATCATTTGAATAAATAAACCACTTGGCTCCACTCACAGAAGCACGGATACAGCTTACGTGAACATTAATTGGCGAAAGGGAGCGGATCAGAGTCCATGTGAACGCAACAGCAGACGTCACACTTGGTCTAAACTTTGCAATGGTGATGCAAATGAATTCATTTTATAATGATTGGGGGAAACATTATTTGCTATAATGAAACACAGGCAGAAATCGTTCACATTGACATTCTATTATTTTGCAGTGATGTTGCAATTCTTTCATTTGTGTCTGCAATGGCCAATGTCATGACGATATTGTGAATCATGTATGTATTGCGATATACAGGAATACTGGCGTGTCCTTCCTGCCCTAACTATTCAGTAGTTTATGATGAACACAAGGCTGTCTAGTAGCCAAAAGAATTAGCTAAATCTACATATAGGCCCTACATACACGAAACTACCGTGATGTATTGCACACATTCAATGTTTTATATCCGAGAAAATATCTGGGCCAGTAACTTTTGTGGGGGGCCAGTAACTTTTAAAATCTACTGGCACACTGGGTATTTGCTCTTTTGACCGCAATCATGCCTATGAGTTTGTTATTTGATTTTATATTTGTCTCATGAACACAAGTAAATATGTACTTTATCATGATTTTTCCATTTGAAATAAAACCATACTAAAACACGATCTAGCTGTACTCCTACAAAAACGTGTATTGCATATAAGAAATGTTAATGATGTGGAAGATCTGGAAATGTCCAGTCCACAACTGAAGTGTCACAGACACATTATTAAATAAACTTATGTTGGTGTTGAAAGGTAACAATATAAAGTGTGTAAAATAATCCAAATAAAGACTTACGCTGAGCTGGAAAAGGCGGCGAATACATAGGATCAGTGTTGCTGCCTTGCCCAAAGTTCAAAGTCATGTCTGCAAGCAGAAACTCCATGTGTTAACTGTTAAACAACACCAGCAAGTGTAACACTAAGGCCACATGGTGTCATTCATGACAACAGATTCTACACCCCACTACAGGTTGTCCTTTATATATGAATGGATCAGAAACTGCAGTCACACGACATGTCATGTGACGGCTATTTGTGAATGGCAGAGTATAACCACGCTCTGTGTTTACAACAGGAGTGTTTCCGCAGTCACACGACATGTCATGTGACGGCTATTTGTGAATGACAGAGTATAACCACGCTCTGTGTTTACAACACGAGTGTTTCCACACTGAGTGTTTGTAGTCAGGTGATGTCACTTGGATGTGTGCCAAATGACAAATAAAAACAAAACAAACCTCATTATTGTTTATGTGGCCTTATCTCAATCTTATCTCATGTTGCAATCTTATCTGGCTGACATTTACCACCTCAACAAAAAAATTTAAGTGCACACTGCACAATATCAACACTGCTTAAGTAGGCCAAGTTAACAGTCACACCTAAAGAGAAATATACCAGCACTGTACAAAGCATCTTTTAGGTTTGGCTTCTGTATAAATTAGATAGCAACTAATGTCTATTATTTTAATCTATATTCTACAGTGTAGTCATGACCGAAACACCAAATTCAAGTGTATCTTCCGGTTACTCTCAATTGCCATTCAGTATGTGAAGGGTCACCACCCACACATTTATATAAGGATGCTTCACACAAAATAAAAGTGCAGTTTATTGTAATGTAAGACAGAGTTTATTTGACTAGTACTATAAAAGAAAATTATACATACATAATATTATAAGGAGACTCTCAGTAAGACATAAACTATTTCACTAACACAAGAGCCACCTTTGTATTTTAAATAGCACATTTCACTCTGACATCATTGCATTAGAAAATAATTAGATGGCAACTAATGTCTATTTTAATCCACAGTGGAGAGGTGAGCCAAATACCAAATTAAAGTATGCAACATCTGAAAACATCCTGTTCCTCTCATCTATCCTCTTGCCGTTCATTCTGTGCCACTGCCCACACAATAACAAGGCACAAAATGAAACTGCTGTACAATGAAAATGTTCTGGAAACATGGCATAACCATTAGGCTTAGGACAAGCATCTCAATATGATTCATGCGCACTTTGCCTACTCCCAATTTTTGCCAACTCTGATTTGATGACTAATTGTGAGACAGATTCCCAGTTCCCAGTTATTTGAAGGGTTCAAAAAGATTTTAACAACATGAAAGATATATTGACCAAACAGGTTTTGAGATACAGGTCGTTGAACCTTATCTTGCATGCCAGTAATTTTCAAGCCGGGGCACGACCTCTTATCTAAATGAGTTAGATGTGGCTCAACTGTTTTTTAAAGCTCTTCAATAAAGAAACACATTTTACTTGTACAGGGAAACAGTCTAAAAGATATATATATATACCGTATGCAATCTAATAAGCGTACAATATGCTTGAAAAACAATTGGACTGAGGACAAATTTCAAGGAATCTGCTCCTATAAATTATAAGCGTACACCAAAATGTGTTTCTCTAGACAATAAGTTAACTGTTTAACACTAGTGGTGTGATTTGCCGACTAGTGTAGAACAATTGAAAAGTAGTGCCAACTGTGATTGACTGACATCCAAACAACCACAATTTATTGATAAAAACATAGACAGTTGCCATGGAAATCAACAACAAAATGTATGATCTTGAACAGTAAAAAAAAAACCAATGTTCAAAATAAAACGCTAACTGAAATAAATGCCCACTTCTAGAAGTAGCAGCAATGGTAATGTGTATGAATTTCACCCTGAATCACTGTAAACAGTTTGCACTGATCAATTACCAAGTCAGCAATTGCCACGAAAATCAGCAAAAGCTGCCCATTTTCCCAAATTCATCAAACAAAATTGTAATCCAAGTTCTGGTGCATCACCCGACTTGTCATTGTAGACAAAATTTTACGGAATGCATAATCAAAGATATATATATATAAATATATAAATATATATATATAATGTCTAATTCATCATCATTCCCAGGTGAATTTGCCTGGAGTTGGAACTGTCTCTACTCTAGTTACATTAGCTTATTGGCTAAAACTATCTTACTACCATGAAACCCCTCATATTTATTGTAATTATTTGGTCTCACATGATGCTATAAAACATATGTTGCCAGTGCCGCTAGTTCTAACAATTGTTGCTTCCAAGAAAACATTACAAATTGAGATTATTTTGCAAAAATTATTTCACGGAAACAGTCTAAAATATTTCTAAATAATAGTAAAATTATCTTTAGATGTGGCCATTGACCTACCTACTTGGGCTCAACCAACCTGTTTCATTGCTTAACCATTTCACTAATGTCATTGTTTTCTTCTCTTAACCAACTAACTTTTTCATTAGCCAACATTGGCTAAGGCATCAAGTTTTCTCTTAGCCAAACTGGGTATGTGGGTCATTCCACATCAAATCACCCAATGGTCAAAAACTTCATGTCGTAGAATTTGCTTAAATTTTAACAAATAAATAAGTAGCTATTCCTGAGCACTTCTGCAAAAACTAAGGCTATGCATGCACTAATGCTCTATAATGTTAAAATGGAATAAGAGAACAAACATGCACCCATTATTTTTATCTGTTTTCAGGTGCTTCTAACTTGTGAAACTGACAAATCTGAAACTTGCTGAATATGTAGACATGTTTGTACAGATTCAAGAATGATAGGGCAAAGGACAATGGGTATATTGGGTGCACAAAATTAAAAAGAACATTAAACATATTCTGGGAAAGATTTCAGCAGTCTGTATTTCATTGTTGTGTTACAGTACAACGTTCAAATTGCTACCACCTATTGTCGGGGATACTGACAATAACGTATTAGTTCAGTAGGCTTCTAGTTGCTATACCTTCACAATTATTCAGCCCTAAACTTTTTTTATATTTTACGAATGTCAGCACCCAAAATGAGATGGGACAAGTCTTATGTCCACCAGTCCTTTATTAGGTAAGCAACATATCAGAATATCAGGATGGTGTTCTGTCTCATTTAATTTATATTGCAGCTGAAAATCACCACATTTATTTTGGATATTTTTGGCAAATTTGGGGAAATGTTGGGAGAAAATGCCATTGTCAGTCGAAAGGACCAAGGTTGAAATTTAGTCCACCTGCTGCCATTTAGAAACTACGTCAATTTTTTTCATCCCACATTGCCTACAGGTGTCTATTCCACCTAGGGAAGTAAAAGGTCCCACGCAGGGAAATGAAAAAACCTGTCATGGACTCCCTGTCCCACCACTAGTGCAAAAGAACACTATGTAAAAAGCCCTCAAACTGATGACATAGTACCAGTATATTGGAAGAAGAATTTGTTTAGTTGTGTGTGCATTTACTTGTGAATGTGGGGTAAGTTCCCCGGGAAACATCAAAAACCACTACATAACCACATAATAAGCACACAAACAACTCATTACTGGATAAATGCAGCAGAACTATGCATATGGCCCGTGGGCCGTGACCTAGAATTCATAAGTTCAAGTAAAATACTTCAATTGCTCACATTGTCATTGCTGCAATGCTGGTTTCATTCTGCTGGCGGTAACCAGCAAGTGGCCAGACAGCAGTGACTCATCTGTCGTTGAGCACTGATAACTAAACTGAGCGTCCCAAACTGGAATTAGGTAGTCAATGGACAGGGACAGGGGAATGAACACCTCCAGAGCCAGGGCAGTGGCCAGTGCATACATACCGTCCGTTGAAAAATGCTGGTGCATCGTCATGACGCCATGACCCTGTATCGACGACGCCATTGCCATTTGGTTTATCTAATTATATGTTTATGAATAAAGTATCTGACAGAGTTGTTTTTATCCAGTCTTATAATACATATCCCGGCATCATGTGATTTGTTCACATTTTCAGTGGTTCGTCGCAAGTATCCGAACTTTAGTCTTGTCAGAAACAACTTTCGTGGACGCGGAAATGAACGTTCCTTCTCTCTCCTAAATTAACACCTTACTCTAACGCAGCTATGGGTAAACTGAATTGACAACGCACCTGTCGATGGCGTCATTCGGTCAAACTGCAACAAACGAGGACTCAACACATGCCACCGAAACCGGATTTTCCCAAAGCAACGTCCCAAATTCCCCTCCGCAACTAAAGGTGCTATTTTTAGAATTGACGCCACTCAGTCCTGAAAGCTAAACTACTCGGCCCACGTGACAACTCGGCCTGAGACAACTCGGCCCAGTTCGAGACAGCTCGGCCCAGTTCGAGACAGCTCGGCTCCGATTTTGAGACAGCTCGGCTCCGATTTTGAGACAGGTAGGCCCAATGATAATTTATATGATGGCTATACTATGCTGTGTTCACAAATATTATTTTGTTATATTGTTTATCCATAATAAAAAAACTGCTAAATATTAACTTTGTATCCAATTGTTATCCCTATATTCGTGAAACACATCACCCGCAACACAACAATGACAATAATCGCCGGGATATTGTAGGCCTATGTCATATATTAACGTATATTTGCAGAAGTATATATATATATATATATATATATATATATATATATATATATATATATATATATATATATATATATATATATATATATATATATTTATATTATATATATATATATATATATATATATATATATATATATATATATATATATATATATATATATATATATATATATATATATTTATATATATATATATATTATAAATATATATATATATATATATATATATATATATATATATAATTATACATTATATATAATATATATTATTAAATTATTATTAATAAAATATTATATAATTAATAAAGATATAAAATGTTTCGTGGGATTTTTCGTTTTGACTTTCTAGAGATTATTGAAGGTAAACTTTGTTATCTTCATATACAAGTGTATATGAAGATATCAGCACTTATATTACCCTGAAATGGTTACATTACCCTGAAATGATGACACTGTCCTTTGAATTGTCACTGCAATTCGCGTCCTACACTTGTATTGTGTTGTTGAGCTGATCTTGTATGTTGGTTGATTTTGGTTTGTGTGTGTGTGTTAAGACTATTTGAGGGCTATATTAATTGGCTTCACTACTCCTGTTTTGTTTTTTTCTGAGCAGATTGCTTCACGTCGTTTGTCCTTTGATTTGTGTGTTAGCAGTGTGCGGAGGCCGTAGTAATGGGCTTGATACTCTTGTATTGTTTCGTTGAGCAGGTATTTTTGTTTGAACAACGGCATTGTACAACGTGCATTGAAACAAAGCGTCCGACATCAGCAGTATTTAGCTGATGTTGGCTTTCTTTGACTTTGATGACGATAAGCCCTACCTAGGCTCTGACCAAGTCGCCCTTGAATGCATTGAATAGAAGTTAGGAACTGAGCAAATTTTGCTTGTCAGATTTGTGGTATGATCGTCTAACGTGATACTCTGATTAACAAGAAGTGTAACACGTACCTGTGTTAATTTCCCCCGTGTGATGTGGACATTGGCTCAGGGTAATGTTCTGTTAAAAATTATTAGTTGTAAGCATGTTTCCTTTTTTTCGTAACTTTTAGACGTATTTCGTGTGTATCTGTTTTACAGGTATTCTCACTTCTTTTCCCGCCGGCTGAGTACATTTCGGCAGCGTTCGATGCACTAATTGAGCAGACGACCACGTTCACGCTTGTCGACCTGATGGACTACATCCGACGCAACTGGTTACACAGCCGCGTGTGGAAGACGGACTCTTGGTCGGTGTACAAACAGAGCGTGCGAACCAACAACGACGTTGAGGGATGGAACCATCGCATCAAAAAGTCAAGTCATAACATTTTAATAACGAACGTAATAAGGTCCACGGGCCCCACTTTCCAGCACCGGTTGCATACACGGTTGATTCGGCCCATGAGAACGGAAACACTTCCCGATTCACCGGTTGCGAAAACGGTTGGTTCGGCCTATATGCCGAAACATATCCGACACCCGCATCAACCACCGCGGCAACGGTACAGCCCCGCCTTTTTTATAAGTTGGTGCCCTTGTTGTTCACGGAAGCCCAACTCGTACCAACAATTTCTCGATTCGTTTGCGAGAAGAAACTCAAGCGCTACCAGCGAAAACGCTACCGACGGCTGCAAGGCGAAATCTTCAACTTGTGGGCCAAGTATGCAGGTAACGACATTTCAACGTCACAACTGCTCAAGTCGTGTGGCAATGTGTATGCACCCACCCTACCAAATAACTGAGTAGTTGTAGATATATGTACAAAGTGTTATCAGTATTCTTCAGAAATATCATAAGAACTTCATGATACCAGTCGTCATAATTTTTTTATTTGTAAATATGTTTTCATTATTATACGTCTGTATAGGCGGTATTATTATTGTCTTCACTCGATATTCTAGATATGTAATAAATTTATTCCGTTTCATATATGTCACTAATTCATGATAAGTCACACCTTCACACCTTTCTTGAAATACCAAATGATGCCAAACAATCAAATAATGTATCGTTATAAACATAAACACAAACACGAAGAATACATTTCTTTCCACAATAAACATCAAGAACATCAGACCAGAGTGCGAAAACTATTGAAAATGAATCATGAGTTACATGATTGGTCAGGGTTGACTGAATTACCAATGGAACTATAGAGGGTGTTTAATGATGTCAGAATTATGCAAACCATTGTGAATGTGTAGTGTCAGTAATCCAGTAAATTGTTTTCTTTGTTGTTAAATCGCAGTATGGCTACAAAGGCAGGATCCAAAGTGGCCACACAACCGTATGTTGATATCTTAGATGTGTTGAGTAGGCAGAGCCACATGTATTTGGAGAAATTTCGAATCGTTGATATAGATCCGTATGCATTGCCAAATTCAGCATGGTCCAAGAGTTAAGCAAGTTTCCCAGCAGTGTCCTACCCAGACATATAGTAAATTATTTGATATTTACTAAGAGTTTCTACACCATGGAAGACATGAAGGCGTGGAAAAGCTTAGAGACCTACAATCAGTTGACGTCTGGTTGGATCAGCGATGTAGCGGTTTTCGTGGAAAAGGTGGGAGGACTGTGTGAAGATAGATTTGGCGGGTTTGGGAGGAGAGTGGAGAACAACAGTGAGGGCAGAGGGAGTGGTGACAGGTGGTGGATACGGTAGTAAAATGGGAACAGTGACAGAAGGGGAAATTGACACCCAGTATCGATATCAACCTCAACCGGACTTCAGGGCTAAAGAGGAAAGCGACAACATAATACGTACGTAATACGTACGTAATGTATGATCAATATTATGTATATGTCATGTGTGTGAACATGTAGGTGTGTGCATGTGTGTGAACATGTATGTGTGTGCATGTGTGTGAACATGTAAGTGTGCACATGTGTGTGAACATGTAGGTGTTAGTGCCCTGCGCGAGCCTAGAATTTTATCCCAAGCCCTGCCCGCAATTAGTAGTAAGAGTCCAGGCCCGGCCCAGGCCCGCAATAATTTTTCAAGCCCGGCCCAGGCCCAGGCTCGCAAACTAGAATTTAGGCCCAGGCCCGGCCCAGGCCCGACCCAGACCGTGAATGTTTCGCCCAGGCCCAGCCCGGCCAGCAAGTTTCAGGCCCAGGCCCGGCCCATACCCGCGGGCCAAAGATGGGTAAGCCCGCGGCCTGCAAGCCCGCGGCCCGCTAAGTTTAGAGAAGATAAACCTATAATCTTATAACAAAGACGAAAAACAAATAAACTGTAAAACAGTCTTATTGTTTTATTAAATAAATTTATATATATATATATATATATATATATATATATATATATATATATATATATATATATATATATATATATATATATATATATATATATATATATATATATATATATATATATATATATATGGGATAGCGCATAATATCCTTAGCTCTTAGTGGAGTACTACTCTTATGCTGAAGGTCCATAGTGTACTAGATGAGTTCTAAAAATCCAGCACCACCAACTTCTTCAAACTTCCGAATATACTAAGAAAAATAAAGAAAAACTTCTTAGTGTCATTACTATTACATATGATAACATTTGTTATATTTGGCTTTAATGTATTGGCTTATGGTTAGGGTACGAAATTTGTTTATCTAACCCTGACTTAACCATTATGCAAGCCATAACCCCAATATATTGTTAATTGAATTAGCTCAACTAAGTTAACATAATTTAATATGATATTTCAATTAAATGTCACCCACTGGCACTGACACCCAGTGGCATTTCCAGCAGGCCTGCAGTCACTAGCCTGAGACAGACAGGTTCAGACATGTGTGGATTAGTACACGTGTGAATGAATTAGGATTGGGGAGAAATACCAATTATCAACTGGGTTGGGTAGTGGGCTAGTGGCCTAGGGGGCACTTGGCAGTGGGCAGGTCATTCAGGTAGGCAATGTTTGGAGGGAAGACCTAAACAATAGTATGTCCACTGGTGATAAGTTGATGGTTAATCATGGCTTGATTGCCTCTGCAAATATTTCTAAAGTAAACATTTGGGGCTGGCTACTTCCAGCCAAGTGAATTTATGGGGCCATTAGATTCCATGCAAGGTCTCAATTTGCAACTATATAATACTAAAGAAATAATTTTAAGCATTCGTTAACCGGAATTACAATTTATAATCAGTTTTTATTAAAAAATAAAGTACTAATCGGTGTTTTGTATGAATATTTTTATTATGTCCAGGCCCAGCCCAGGCCCGGCCCGGCCCGCTCACACCAGGCCCGGCCCAAGCTCGATGTGCTTAAATTGTTTTCAGCCCAAGCCCGGCCCGCAACATTATGTAGAGGCCCGGCCCGCGGGCTGCGGGCCGGGCCGGGCTTGGACCCAAAGCCCACCCCGCGCAGGGCACTAGTAGGTGTGTGCATGTGTGTGAGCATGTAGGTGTGTGCATGTGTGTGAACATGTAGGTGTGTGCATGTGCATAATATATTGGCCTCCTTTATCGCTTTTATTTTTTATAATTCATTCATATCTTTAGAAATTTGCATCAAACCGACCATGTTTGTCTTCTGAAGTTCAGAATTATGTTTAATAGAAGTTCCAATCATACCGCTAGAAAATTACTTGCATAAACTAGCAGACAGAATCTGGTAAAAATATAATTCTGAGGAAAAAAGCCGGATTATCGCGCGTGCGGAAACCTGTCCCAGTACCATAGGCCACGGCTACTCCCACCGTGAACTGGCAGTCGTGTCTAATTACATTCTCACAGCAAATATAAAATGTACGTTCACAAAGCCATGCAATAGTTGTCATATATCATAATAAAAAAAAATATGTGTAGTGATGTCGGATTGTAATTCAAACTGCGGCACGAAAACATTCGACTTCCCCGTTATCGCCGACGTTAACTGGTTTGGTAATTTACCATTGGGCCGACCTATCTCTAACTAAGCGCCATCATAGAATTTATCATTGGGCCGAGCTGTCTCAACACTTGGGCCGAGTTGTCTCAAAATCGGAGCCGAGCTGTCTCGAACTGGGCCGAGTTGTCTCATGCCTAGTTTTCACGTGGGCCTCCTACGCGCCAGATCCTTCTCACCGGCTGTTACCATGTTTAACATTTAACAGTACGCGTATCACAAGTGACTCCATCTTGATTATCATGCGATTATTAACAATTGTCAACATTTTAAGACATATTATAATTTTGGTACGTTGCAAGGAGCCATTTTTGGCCATTGTCTACGATGGAGTGAGTGCGCATGAATTATATTAGCTATGCAGTTGGGGGTGTATGATGTGACGCAGTTCTCATTTCAGTAACGTAGCATGATTTGTGATTCAGTTTGTTTCTGCTGGTTTCAATGTCAAATAAAGTATTATTTGTTTTCACATCTGTTTACCCCTTAATTAATATTGAACATTGTAACAATTGACAGTTATGATGATTAGGAGAATAATTGAAGTTATGTAAACTACGTTATCAGGATCAACGTTGATACAAAGACTGTCAGGATGTAAATTAAAGTCAGTGTAAAATCCCATTTAAGCAAACATCATTTTGCGTTAAAAATAACATAATGTTTGCGGAAGTGATATTTTGTGCTGAGCTAAATAAAGCATAATAATTATCATGATGCAAATTGTTCACCACCAATAAGTAGATTAGGCGTGCAGAAAATATTTCTTACCACCACGAGGCACCAAAATCACTTTTTCATCAAACGTTTATATTTAATATGTCATGGATCGTCAGATAACCATGATACTAGTTGGGAAAGGGGGTTACTTTAAGCAGTGGCCTAAACAGGGGAGAAATAAAACGAAAATGTGTTTTATTTTTTGTGTTATAAGATTACTAGTCTGATTTTGTTATAGGCGTTTGTTTTATAGTTGCAATGAGAGTTAAGATGGATGATGTGGTGTAAATATTCGCATTATATATCAGTAAAAACATATAGATATGGCCTAGCATTATTAATGACTAAGTTGTAAAAGTGCATATTTGTTTTTGCGGCTCTCGGTGTCAAACATAGTATTACTATCACGCCTTAATTTATTCACTGCAATAAATGAAGTTGTAATGAAAGTGTGAAATGTCATTTCCTTTAAATGATACGTTCAAAGTAGCCTCTTCTAAGGGGTTACTCTGAACAACGTGAAGTGGCACATATCTCATTTAAAATAGTTAATAGGACAGTCATAGTATATTGTATTGCAAGCGATAGCTCAATCGACACAACAAATAAAAAGCCAGAATGGGTGCGAACATTACAAAATGCATATCTTTGAAGGAAACAAATATTCAAAGTCGCCCCGGTTCACGGTACTGCAATCTACCCCAAAACTCTTTCAATGACGTAATAGTGCTGATGTAGAAGTGCGTAATAACGTGGCGACCGGAACGTAAAACGTCATATCCGCCATTAACAAACAGGCTACCTTACACAAGTACTGTGAACCCTACACGAAAGCGATATATTACATATACAACGAGAAAGACTATAATCATAATGGCAGTCGGTTGTGAGTAGATAGTAAATGTTATTATCATTATTAGTATTATCATTAAGAGTGTCTTTCTTAGTCGAGTCGCGACAGCGAGCTTGCACATGCAGCTGGCTCTTACGCCCGCCTATACCGCTTCCATTCAGTTATTCTGTGTAGCGTTCTCCACTCGGCCCTAGTCTTGGCGATCTGACGCAGCTGCTCCAGAAGGGAAGGCCGGTGCTGGGTCTGCCGCGATATCCCCTGAGTCCGTCAGTCCGTCAAAAAAAAAATGCGGACATTGCTTGGTATGCGGGGGAGGGGGGCTCCTTGTTCATGCGTAGGACGTGACTGAAGAGGCGCCATCGCAAGTCCATCATATATGTGCTTAATCGTCGGCACCGTTCATACAAGTTCACGTTGCTTATCCTTTGTGGCAGGTGAATCCCGACGAGTGAGCGGAGCTGCTTCAAGTGGAAGTTGCACAGTAAACCTGGACGCACAGATGCGTTATATAAAGTCCGAGCAAGGACCCAAGTTTCTTGGTCGTCCTCCATTCTTCGGCAACACGGTCGGCTTCACAGTTGATGATCGTATGCCCTGTTTTGCAGACGTTGACGTACACGACCAATCACCCAGTGATGTAGACACAATCTCGTTGACTTTGCTCAGGTAGTCATGGTCAATTGAGATCAAGGCTGCGTCGTCTGGTAGGTCGAAGTCCGAAGGGCTGCATCGAGGTACACAACGAAGAGTACCGGCGACAGCGAGTCCCCGTGTGGAGTACCGACTGTCGAGTTGAATGGGACAAACAGGGCGTCGTCAGCCCTGACGGTGATTTTCGTATCTGATAGTAGAAGCCGTACGATTCGGACGTTAATTGTCTGTGTTGAGGAATGAATGCAGAACGTCCAGGAATTTCGTTCGACGGACCGCATCGAACACACGTAATAAGTCGATACCCAGTATTCCACGTACTTGCATCGTTTGCACTTCGCGACGAGCCACCACTGTTGACCGTCCGCGTCGAAATCCGCTTTTCTAATGGCGAAAGGAAGTCGTTCACCTGGTCGGAAATCCGGTGCACTGTGATGAGACATGACGTCTTTCGTAGAACCGCCAGCAGCACGATTGATCTATGACTCTTGCCCTTGCTGGGCAAGCGATTTGTCGAGTTTCTGCAGTACCCCTTGTGCATACTTCCAGTGCGACATGTTTCTCGAAGACTTCGTTGGACATGTCGGCGACGAGTCTGAAAAGTTCGGCAGGTGCGTAATTCATAAGTTTGCCTGCAATCGAGTCATATCCTCATTCCCTGTTGTTGGTGGGCCTCGCGAATCTCTACTTCTTTGGTAGTAATTGGCGCATCAAGCGACTTCGGCAACCCTTCAAACATATCAACGCCGTGTTTTATTCCTTGGAACTGGTCCTCGAAGAGTTTCGCTAGGATTTATAAACCTTTGTGTTTGCCAAAACGACGTGTTTAAATTCGTCGCGTACCGTAAGATTTATAAAATAAATATCCTAATAGCTTATAGATCCACCCTCGGTCCGATTACCGGAGATCCGACCCCGCGGTCCAACCATCGGAGATCCGACCCCGCGGTACAACCATCGGAGATCCGACCCCGCGGTCCAACCATCGGAGATCCGACCCCGCGGTACAACCATCGGAGATCCGACCCCGCGGTCCAACAATCGGAGATCCGACCCCGCGGTCCAACCATCGGAGATCCGACCCCGCGGTACAACCATCGGAGATCCGACCCCGCGGTACAACCATCAGAAATGCAACCCAGCGATCGAATCATCGGAGATTCGGTCCAACCACCGGGGAGCCGTTCTCTACGGTATGGCCACCAGATAACCACTCTCTATGCTATGGCTACCGGGGAGCCACCCTCTGTGGTACGACCACCGGGGAGCCAATCTACGGTACGTCCATCGAGAAGCCGCTTTCTGCGGCAAGGCCACCGGGGAGCCCGCTCTCGACGACAAGATCACAGCGGAGCCGCTCTCGATGGCAAGACCGATGGGGAACCGCTTTCGACGATAAATGCACCGGGGAGCCGCTCTCGACGGTAAGGTCACCTGGGAGCCGCTCTCGACGGCAAAGGCACCGGGGATCCGCTCTCGATCGATGTTAAGGGCACCGTGGAGCCGCTCCCTACGACAATGCCACCGGGGAGCCGCTTTCGACGGTTTGGCCACCGGAGAGCCGTTCTCTATGGTGTTTCACTGACTGCGTCTCGTCAATGTATCCCCACCTCCCCATGGTCATCTTGGTTCAATCGACTCCTGTGCGCAGGCGGTTGATTGATCGCCAGCAGAGCCATGGTTGGTCGGACCCTGCTGGTAGGGATTCTGCTGGTAGCAATCCCAGTTTTACGACTGATGTTCCTTGCAGTCGTATTTCCCACATTTCTGGTGCCGCTGGGCGACGAGTTCGGCGGTTTCGTGGTGTTGATGAGAGTTTCCTGCGACTGCAGTCGGCACGCAGCAGGTACGTGGTAGTGTAGCTGGTGCCTTGCGCCTATCGCCTGTCTTGTTCTCTCTGTGCGGCTAGCAACAGTCCGTCTGGGGTCCGGGGGAGCTGTGCTAGCCCACATGTGTAAGCTGTCTATGTTGGTAGGTTTCAGACAGCCTGTTATGATACGGCGGCGGTCATGCAGTGCAGGGTTCAGTTTCCTTACATGTGTTGATCTTGCTCATACAACACACGCGTCTACGGCAGGTAGAACAGCAGAGAGCAAGGCCGCTGGATCTTAAAGTCGGTGCTTTGTTTACTCATTTTGAGTTTGCTGCTAGTTTGTTCCTTGCGTTTACCTTCTGTTTGGTGTTACAAATGTGCGGTTTGTATGGTAGTGTTCTGTCAAGGTGGACACCAAGATACACTGGTGTTGTATGATAGTGTTCTGTCAAGGTGGACACCAAGATACACTTGTGTTGTATGACAGTGTTCTGTCAAGGTGGACACCAACATACACCGGCGTTGTATGATAGTGTTCTGTCAAGGTGGACACCAAGATATACCGGTGTTGTATGATAGTGTTCTGTCAAGGTGGACACCAAGATACACTGGTGTTGTATGATAGTGTTCTGTCAAGGTGGACACCAAGATACACCGGTGTTGTATGATAGTGTTCTGTCAAGGTGGATACCAAAGTACACCGGTGTTGTATGATAGCGTTCTGTCAAGGTGGACACCAAGGTACACCGGTGTTGTATGATAGTGTTCTGTCAAGGTGGACACCAAGATACATCGGCGTTGTATGATAGTGTTCTGTCAAGGTGAACACCAAGATACATCGGCGTTGTATGATAGTGTTCTGTCAAGGTGGACACCAAGGTACACCGGTGTTGTATGATGGTGTTCTGTCAAGGTGGACACCAAAGTACACTGGTGTCGTATGATAGTGTTCTGTCAAGGTGGACACCAAGATACACCGGTGTTGTATGATAGTGTTATGTCCAGGTGGACACCAAGATACACTGGTGTTGTATGATAGTGTTCTGTCAAGGTGGACACCAAGATACACTGGTGTTGTATGATAGTGTTCTGTCAAGGTGGACACCAAGATACACTGGTGTTGTATGATAGTGTTCTGTCAAGGTGGACACCAAGATACACTGGTGTTGCTGTGTTGGCGAGTCTGGTGTCATTCCAGGTAACATTTAGTTCGCGCTTAGCATCCCTGTTCCTCAGATGGAAGGCGCACACCTGGGTCTTGGATGGATTTGCCCGTAGTTGCTTCACTGTATAGTACGTTGCTGTGGTACCCAGCGCTGGTGTGAGTGTCGTTTCGATGTTTTTGCATTGGGATGTTAAGTCGTCAGCGAGTGTCAATGTAGATAGGTAGGTCATTTATCTATATTTTGAACAACACTGGCGCCGGTACACTTCCCTGGGGTAATCCACTTCTTTGTCTTCGCCATCGGCTCTTTTTATCCTCCAGTACCACGGAAAATCGCCGGTTTTCGAGCTGCACGGCTACAAGCCACATACTTCGCCGACGACATTGGTCTCCTTTCCCACTCGCAAAAGGACATCCGAGTAAAAACGGACTAAGTTGGCAACACAACAAAAACAGTTGGTCTCAAGATAACTTAGCTACACCCAACCAAGACAAAGTGCATGAAACTGAAGACACGCAGCACAGTAACGTGTGAGGGAACGCACGAGTGGAGGTAAACAACTTCAAGTATCTTGGCAGCTTCATCTCAGCAACATTGAAAAAAATCTCCACAAGGACCGACATGACAGCATGACTTCTGGGAATCCATTACTCTACGAGTAGTGGATTCTCAAACGTAGACAAAACTGGTGGGTGGGTGGGTGGGTGGGTCAGTGAGCTATTCTGTGCAGTCTTAAGATAATAAACAAGTGAGTGAATGAGTGGGTGGGTGGGTGGGTGGGTGGGTGGGTGGATGATTGAGTGGGTGAGTGGATGGGTGGGTGGTGAGTGAGTGAGTGAGTGAGTGAGTGAGTGAGTGAGTGAGTGAGTGAGTGAGTGAGTGAGTGAGTGAGTGAGTGAGTGAGCTATTCTGTGCAGTCGTAAGATAATAAACAAGAAAAACGCATACAATCAGTTGGGGAGTCCCGGGATGGTTTAAAAAAAATATTTAAGTTAACAAGTCTTCCATATAAAGCACATGTATGTAGAGTGTCAATTATATATTGTTAGAATGGCAATCTCCAAACAGCAATGCACTACTACTTAGAGTGATCATACAAAGTTTGAAGACATTTATTTATTTTTATTTATTTTACTGACACATAAGTTACATACGTTACAATATGCAATAACCTTTCCATAAGTTACATACCATTTCTTTTTGAAGCTTTTTGTGTATCTATTAATACCAGTGCTAGTGTGCATTTTCTTAGATACGTAGTCCATGGGCCAGACCAGATGTCGGTACCACCTGGGGGGGGGGGGGCAAAACTTAATTGTTAGCAAATTATTTGTTCCACCACTATAAGTAAAAAATATGCAATAACCTTTCCAAATGAGTAACTTCAGCTTTCTGGTTGCGCATAACGTGTTTTTTTCATAAAACGACGCAAATGGCTACTGTCAACGAGGTGCTCAACCAGTCACTGAACAATGTGCGGTCTTTAGAATTGACCAAGATCGTGGGTGTCTTTGACCAGGCACTATACGCAAAGGCTGCTGAGGTCACATGGAAACATCCTGACAAGCTTAAGATGACCATCATCATCAGGCTTGGAGTATTCCACACCATAAGCACACTGCTGGCAATTGTTGGGAAGCGATTCCAGGATGCTGGATTGCAGGATCTGTGCATTGAGTCAGGTGTGATTGCAGATGGCTCTATTTCTGGAGTGATGGATGGTCGCAAGTACAAAAGGGCAGTCAGACTCCACAAGCTAGTAGGCTCTCGTGAGGCTTTCATCAGGTTGGCATGGAAAGGTTTCCTCTCTTGGTTGCAAACCAATCACATGTGGTCCACGTGGATGGAACACTGAAAACCATCAGTAACTTCTGCAAAGATGTGTCACAAGCGTCGTTGAAGCAGGTCCTCCAAAACATGTCATGTGCCCGCATCATGTACCTGTTTAAAGTCTACCTTGAATTCCTGCGAGTTGGAAATGGGAGCCTCTCAATCTTCTGACTGTCCTACCTGGACATGTTCGAGATTTTGCTAGGCCTGCTTCGAGCATCAAAAGAGGGACACTGGATGCTACACCTGGCGACTATTCGTGCAATGATCCCCTGGTGGTTCGCATATGAGAAGCATAACTACGCACGCTACCTCCCGAACTCAGATGACCCAACTGTCCGTCGAACACCCAGATGTCCATGCTGAATGTATGCAAGGTGGCTTTTCAGTTCAGCTCGGTTCCAGAAACCCTTTTGGGCGAATCTCTGTCGACCAGACGATTGAGGAGAAACAGTTAACAAAGACCCGGGTGGAACAGATGGGTTCAGTTTGAAGCCAGGAGCTGCGAGCAAGTACTACCTAACAGCCGAGTACATGACCATGTATTTGAGAGAGCTGAGAGACGTGATTGGTCTAGGCGGTTCCAATCTGGCTCATCCAGATCTCCAAAGGTCCCGCATCCGGAATGACGAGGCAGATGTCGAGTCCCTGGTTGACCTGATGGAGAATAGTTGCCTGAATCCAATGTGTCCTGAAGAGACTGGACTTGTCAGCCTATGCACTGGTAATGTGGCCCCAACAGATGCTGCCAAGAATCTTCTGGGAGTTCATCATGTAGGAGAAGAAGCATACCAGATGTTCAAGAAGAAACGTTTAGAAGAAGCTCCACCAACAATGAAATTCCACGACAAGATGACAAAGCAAAACTTGAAGACATTCTCCAATGTAAACGCAAAGAAAGCCAGTGGAAAAGGAACGGAACAGCCAAAGAGGTGGTCCTGAAGGCGGAGAGAATTTTTGTTGGCGACATGATCCTTGTTGCTGGGAGTAGACAGCTGCACATGAGGAATGCTTTGGCTCACCCACTAAGTCCTCTACCCTGTGCACTCGCAAATGCTGATTGGTCTTTGCGGAAGACGAACAAGGCTGCACTCGCTAGAGAGTTGGAGAGAAACGTTTCTCCAGTAGAAGAAATTCCTGCATCATTGTTGGAATGAGCTTGGGTCAGAAGATGAACGGCAAGAACAAGACGTTTGCACAGATGGCAGAATCTGTTAATGTCTCTAGTCCTACATGATGGTTCACAGAGTCACAGGATTGACGTGGTATTCAACGTTTACCGGGAGACGTCAGTGAAAAAATGCTGAGAGATGCAACCGGGGGTCAAGCACAGCTATTCAGTACAGGAGCACTGCAGGAGGCCACAATATCCAGCAGTGGAGGAAGTTTCTGTGCAACTCCTGCAACAAGTCCTGATCAAATTCATACTCGGACAATGGAAACTGCCGAAGTACAGGAAGAAGCTACATGACAAATCACTGTATGTAACCTGTGAGGAGGTCTGCTCCAAGATTAGACAAGACGACTGTGTGGAAGTCACAGAAAGTCCACATAAGAAGAAGCAGATACTCGTGTGCTCCACATACACTGCACGCTGAAAAGGCCGGGTCAATCATAGTGACAACAGCCAGCTTCCACCATGCAGAGATTGCCTCCTCGTGCATTTTCTTCGTGCCAACTACCAAGCACCAATCTGGAAGTGCTGCCTTCAGATTCAGCCATTTGTGTCAGACCCGAACGAGTGTGGAAGGACGAGAGATGATGACGGCCATCTGGTCATCGAGTGGATGCGCACTCATCCAGCCTCAGATGCAGTTTCGGAACTGTTTTCATGCAAGTGCCTGCGTTCCTGCAAACTGCCAAGCTGCATGTGCCTTATCAATGGACTGGCATGCACCAACACGTTCGCAGTTGAACTATGCGACTCTGGTGATCGAGATGGTGATGATGATTGAACTGATGAAAAATAAGCCTATCATTCTGAGCTATATGTAAGTTGTTGTTCTGAGCTATGTTGTAGAGAAATTTTATTGTTTAGGATTGTCTGCAGTATTACATATGCATTGTAAGATTGTATGATGTGGAACTTAAACGATAAAATGTTACTTTGTGACTTTATGATGTCTTAGTCTAAGAACTTTATGAATTATACATTGCCAAAATGTTTTTTCAGATGGGTTAATTAAAGCGCTGAAATCTACCACTAAGCTACCACTCAACAATGGTTATCATATCGAAATATGTTCCTAGACATGGACTATTTCAAAAATCATAACTAGATCTTGCCCACCCAGGTGGTACCAATAAGTGAAATTTCTGGTCTTGGCCCATGGACTAACGGGGTACCGTGTCACAATTTAGTTGTATCCGGGCAGTTGCATTTTAAATAGTCCGATTCTGATTTGTCAAAGTTAACAGTTAATAATAATTAATAATAGCAGAGGTGGAAAAACATCAAGGACGCAGGAAAAGGGGGAAGGCCACAGCTGAGATGGGAGGACTGCATGAGCAGGGACATGAGAAGATCTGGGGAGGATGAAAGATGGAGAGAGGGGGCGGCCGATAGAAAACTATGGAAAGAAAGAACCGAAAGAGTGGCTCGACAATACTTTACCTGACCCTCACACCTGTACAGCAGGAAACAAGCAGGAAGAGCAGAACAGTTAATAATAATAATAATACATTTATTGATCCAACAACATGGATATACATTTGATAAATCTACGACAAGGAGTTAAAAATACAAAATACAGAAACCTGCAAGAAAAATACTCAAATTAATGCAAACACAAGATTTGTAAAAAAAAAAAACAGCAAAAAAATGTACAATATTATTGTATAATTGTTGGAAGTGTTTATCACTTTTTATCCTCCATTATTACATATACATATCCGACAATTAAAATCCATTTTATTGTAACTCTTCAAAGAAAGCACAATAAGACGTTTATGGAACAAAGTTAGAAACTAACATTTTATTATCCTGCCACTATTGTTACCATTGTGACACAGACATAGTGTTTGGACAAGGAGGCAAATATGCGCAGTGATACTTTTTGAAACGTTTACAATGGGCCCCACATTCGCCACCTGGCAGAATTGCGGCGAACTAAACGAAAACGAGGTGGTTGTAGTAAATTATCGTAAAACGGAATTAACTAACCGTTTATAAGAAAATTTAAACATCTCCTCTATACTATGGTGCTGACTTTGCATGTCAGTGGCATGAAATTCATGGCGATTGCTTAGTGTACCATGGCGAATAATGCATATGAAATATTTGCGAGGTACAATGTAGTTCAAAATGGCTGGCACTGGTGACGAAGACGAGGAGTCACTGTATACTCTCAACGAAGGCGAGGAATCTGAGGATGAATCATCATACATTAGCGGAGAAAGTGGCGAAACTCTCACCATCGTACAAACCGGTGAAGTAACCGATCACTTGGAAGCAATTCAAGAGCAATGTACACCAACTGTTGACGACGGCGCCATTGACGACGCCAGCGTTGCCAAGGAAGTAGAAACTGAAGACGAAGAAATCGAAGAAGAAGCGACTGAAGAGGAGGAAGACGATGAAACAAGTGAAGATGATCTGTATAATCGCGAGTACATTACACCTATAGAAGACCCCTACCAAAAAGCTCTGAAATATTTTGCAAAGCACAACATACTGGAGCTATTTGGGGTAAATATCGTTCCGTTTGGAGTTTGGTTGCCATCATCCATGGTCCATGAAACTCCTAACCTAAGGCTAAGACTAAGTGATGTGTTTAAAGCTGCCTCCACAAATCGATTTTTTGCGCGTTTCGTTTCAGACTCATTTCGCATAAAACAAACTAGTATCGACTACGTATGGTTTGACATGTGTAAATCATGAAATCATCGGACAAACTATTAACTTAATTTCAGTTTGGGCTTTGGTCGAATAAAAATTTGGTAAAAAAGGACTATGTGTAGCCTGTCTTTAAATCCTACGTCTATGACATAACTTCATAAGGCTATTGACACTTTCACAAATTGCCTGATCAAAGTCCATTCTTAATTTTGACAAAATTATGCAACCGACTGTAGACACATAATATATTATTACTTAAGCTACTCATACACTACAGATTTGAACACCAATGAAACTGACACACAGTGGAATATATGAATTGCAGAAGCAGCTTTAATTGGTATGTGTGTGTGTGTGTGTGTGCATTGGTGGTCCTATACTTATTTTGCGGTGAGACTGCTGACAAAGTCAACAAACAGATAAGGAGACTATACAAGGCTGATGATACAATAATACTTAATTGATTATGTCAACCCAGTCCTTCGTTTTCAAGAACTCAACTGAGCTTTCATTCACAATGCTACTTGAAGCGAGCTCAGCAGCGAACTCGTAATAGTCACCAGCACAAATTGTATGTAAATCGCTTTCTAAAAAATTTCTACAGATATGCCTACTTCACAGGAATTATTATGGTTCTAGTTGACCACCAACTTCCAAAATAACAGTCAAAGAAAAATTACCCCATTAGTTATGGTTATTAAAAGGTATGTTCTTATATAGAATTGAATTGAAAGTGAGGTAACAGATTATAGTGTTGTACTGGACTCATCACCTTTACTATTACTTAAATTTCTTGGTAATTGTCCTTGATTTGTTTGGACCTCTGGTTTTTGTCAATATTTAACATTTAAAAGCGGCCATTTCTCTGTATGACAAGTAACTACCAAAAAGAGGAAAATTTGTAATGCGAGCAACCGATCATTTTGCTGACCACAATTTTATTAATTATGCAATTCCAAAACTGCTGCAATGTAATTATACCTTATCCAGTACCTTATCAAAGCTCTTTATACTTAACATTTCAATTACTGCACGAAGACTATTCGTTCACATATCCATGTGCATCTGAGTCTGCCAGGTACTCATTTATACAGCCAAATGAACTGTGGCAATGTGGGGTGAATGAAATTGTCAAAGTTTTGAACCCTAGTTCTCTTGAGTTGAGTGTCCAGCATTCTCACTGTTACACTACCCCCCATTAAGAGCCATCCTGTCGATGTGTTGATGTGCATGCAGTGTGTTGACAAACGTGGTGTGTGGACACACGTGGTGTGTTTATATGCATTTGGTATGTTGACATCCCATATGGTGTGTTGACATGCATGTGGTGTGTTGATGCACATGTGGTGTTTTGATGCACATGATGTGTTGACATGCATGTGGTGTGTTGATGCCATGCAGTGTGTTAACACACATATGGTGTATTGACATGCATTTGGTGTGTTGATGTACATGTTGTGTATTAATGCACATGTGGTGTGTTGACATGCATGTGGTGTTTTGATGCGCATGTTGTATGTCGACTTCCATGTGGTGTGTTGACATGCATGTGGTTTGTTGATGCGCAGGTGGTATGTTGACTTCAATGCGATGTGTTGACATGTATGTGGTGTGTTGACATGTATGTGGTGTGTTGACACACATGCAGGGGTGAAAACTAACATTTTTGTCCACCAGCCCGATGAGGCTGGCGAGTTTCAAAATCTACCAGCCGAAAACAACATTCTGCCAGCCGTGAAATTGCGCTGGGGGGAAAAATGGAGATTGTTAAATAAAAGCTGCAAGAACCGTAATTAACTTTTTTTTCACCAAAAACAAAATGATGAATTATCTTGAGTCAAAATATAGGCCCTATAACATTATAACAATCACTGTCCATCTCTTCAGCATAGGCTGCACACATCTGATAAACTTGCTCCCAAGCTCAGTAATACCGTTGCATCTTGATCACTATCTGCTGCTTACATTTTAATCAAAAACAAAATGAAGAATTACCCGAGACAGCAACATTACACCATATAGCATTGGCTTTTGTCACTATTAATCACTGCCCATATCTGCCCAACTTCGCCATCATTCGATTCATATCTGCTGCAATGTGTTCGAAAAGCCTCACCGTAAGGCAAGATTCAACATATTAAATGCACTTAAGCATCTCGGGCCATTTGGTAACTTTCCTGTGATGATTATTGTGAATAGTTGCGTAGACCTACATTTTCGTCTGATAAAGTGAGACATGTTGTATGTTAAATTTACATCATCAGTCATCGATGTGTCACATTAGTCAAATTTCATATCATTTTATTGTCGTTCCTCAGTTTGTGGCATATCGATCCTGTTTCACATTCGTCAGGTGAAGCCTGAATCACCAGGTGGCAGTAACAACTAATGTAATTAATCACCAGGTGGCAGTAGCAGCTAATGTAATTAAAAGCCATGTTTAGCTGACAGCGCAGCTTGGACAAAAACATTGCTGATGTGGTTTATTTGCGATATATTATAATTCAGGAACAGATTTATTATGAAGAAAAATTTTTATGGATGAAAATAAAAAAGTTGTTGAAATTACGATACTGGAGGGCTGTAAAGCCATAGGCCACGTGGGCCATAAACGGCCCGACTGCAAAAGTGCTGGCCATTGGTAGGTATGTGACAAAAAAATTCAACCTACATGGATAGACATCAATTGAGTATCATTGTACAGAGCCTGAAAAAACTTTAAAATGCCTTTGAGATATTTGTTCTAGGTTGAATATTAGACAAGTTATGACATTTTAAAGATTAGGTGCACCACCCGTTTTTCGGCCTTGTTTTACTAGAAAAACAAAAGAAAAGTTGTGACCTTTTGGGCCAATTATGGTTCACTTTGAGAATACAAAGTGTCATAACTTGTTTAATACTGAAGAGATTCTAATGAAACTTTAGGGGAGATAGCCCCTTTAAAACACAAACTGTTGATGCAGTCTTCACTTAATTCATGATTTAACTAAATCATCAATTAATGATCTTAATTACTTTGATTGATAAACAATACGCATTCATTGATAAATGAAAATATCAGAATGCAACATTCCCCCCCCAATTTTTATTATAGTATTTTTTTCATTGCATCTATACCAAGAAATAACAAATGTGATCATAGCACACTGTTTCTTTAGCTTTTTTCTATCTTTTTGGTAATAACTTGATGTTATTATTAATTAATAATTAGCTAAATTAGTGAATATCTACCGTTTCAGGGCAGACCTGAATTCAATAAACCTCTGAAGTAAAAATCATGCAAAGTAAAGATATGTAAGGTTCTCCATATCAAGATATTATAATTAGGTCACCCTTAATTAACTGTGCCATAATCGACCGACTCACTGGCCCATATGTGACGACACAGACGTTTTTTTATAGTTTTGATTGATTTTTGAGGGGTCTTTCATGCATTTTTTTCAAAACTACTCGATAACTACCCAGCCTAAAAACTTTGGGTAGGGTTACTATTAATATCATGAATAAGGTAGAAACAAATGTTTAGAAAGTTCAAGTAAATGTATGAAGTAATGATAAATTTGTTTCGCAGAATCAACAATCCACAAAATTAACTTAAATTCATAAAATAGAAGGTGCTAAATAATACAACAATAAAAGCACATGGTCCCTTGTGTTTGTAAACAACAGCATCAGCCAATCACATTGCAAGAATAGGGTCACGTGACCTAAATGCCAGGAATAGCTCTATTTTTAGCATGAATAGTATCCTTCAAAATCTTCAATCATCGGCGTTACTAAGGCATTATTTTCGTGAAATTCATCGGGAAACTATTAAATACACCAAAAAGAATTATTTTAGTATGATCATGGTGTCCACGGTCATTTAAACGATGACAAACAGAGGGGATTGTCGCTGTGAAATTCAACCCAATCAACCATTTGTCGGTTTGACATGAAATATTGCTAACTCTAGAAAACGATGTGCTAATAGTTTAATTTGCCTCAGATTTGGCACACACATAGACAAGTATATGGAAATACAAATTATAAAGGTTTGAAAGAAAAATTTAGCTACCTTCAGGTAAATGGTCGATGACTTTGACAGTCAAAAACTTTGACGTAAATATTTTTTGACTTCTACAAATTGGATTGGAAAATTTCGAAAATGACGCGTCAGCGGAACATGTTAACTACATCATCACAATGAGTGTTCTCCGGGAGCTCCTAAAATACGCAGCAAAAACACGGTCACTGGGCGAACGAATGAGCACGGAGATCGACGTCGCGGCCAAAGCGATTAGCGTGTATGTAAGCCGATTGTCGCATACCTACCATTGGTCGCAGGGCCGGTGTTAGCTTGCAGCCGTGACATGTGTTATGTTGAAGTGTATGTGTTGACACACATGCAGTGTGTTGACCCATGTGGTATGTTGACTTGCATATGTTGTGTTGACATGCATGTAGTGTGTCGACATGCATGTGGTGTGTTGACATGCATGTGGTGTGTTGACATGCATGTGGTGTGTTGACATGCATGTGGTGTGTTGATATGCATGTGGTGTGTTCACATGCATGTGTTATTTATATATATGTGTTATCCGCGTCTGTTGAAATTGTAGATTGTCATGTGCAACTCATGATTAATTTGCCATTTGATGTTGTTGTGATTAATTATTCTTATTTAAGCATTATGTTTTTGTTGCCTTTTTAACATGTTAAGATATATACATATTGCAATTATATTTACAATGATTGTTCAGGATATTTTACATATATGCTAGATTTATGTTTCAGCATTTCTTAGCAGGTCTACTTTGTGGAAGTTGTATACATTTACTTCTGAGTGGCCCACATGGAATTGTGTTTATCTCATGTTGCAGGACATCACTGCGCTGATTGTGATGCGTCGCCCTGATAACCCATATAATCTGATGGTGGACGAACTTGTGAAACTGCAGGAGTTGAAGATGCTCAAAGGTCACGTCATATCATCAGACCATCGCTATGTTCCTCCTAAAAGGGTGGTCAGTCTCACTGCAGCACCAGAGGGCGCTGGAGTTGCAGAGGGCGCAGGAGTTGCAGAGGGCGCTACACCAGAGGGCACTGGAGTCGGCGGTGACAATGCTGTAGAAGAGACTCCCGATAACAAAGAACAGTTTGCTTCTGGTTTTGCCTTTAGAGACACAACAAGCACTGGTTTTGGCGCTGAATTTCCTCTTGGTCAAGAAGAACGCAGCAAACAAATCCCTAGTAGTCCAGATGACCAAGAAGCAGACAGCAGTTTATCTGACCACGATAGCGGGAAAAAGAAACGCAGCAGTGTGATTTTGGCAGAGAGTTATGCCAGTAGCGTGATAACGGTCCCAGAAGTACCGCAAGAAGAGGAGGTTTCGGAGTATGAGACCGACATAACAGTAACCAAGAGCTCAAAGGGAATCGACGGTTGATAGTGAAATGTAGCAAAATTGCCACTATTTCAGTGAATGGAAGACATTATTTATGAAGAAGTGGGCTTGCTGTAAATCTCTAATTGACAAGTAGGATTCTTGCTAGTTGTCACTGGTGTGTAACTCATCATCTGACTACATCAGAATCCCTGGCAGATTGAAACGTGGATTTTTCAGTTGCTGTGTAATATTGCTCACTCAAGTAATATTGCTCACTCAGATTTACAGGGCTTGCATACAGGAACTCAACTTTATTTGGTAGTAGATCCATTGTCGCTGGTCGTGGGAATGCTTTGAGGTTTGGGCATGTACAGTTCCTAGAAACACATTGACCAAGACAGCAAATATGACGAAACAAATGATTCAGTGTACCTCTGCATGTGATGTGGCAAAAAACTTACAAATTCATGTTTCAACAGGTCGATCTGCCAGGGGAATTGTAGTGCTACTGTCCATGCCTTGCGAGGATGACTCTCATGTTTTCATTGGATTACTGTGCCAAATATGTTCTGTACAATTTAGGTTGAGTGATGGCGGTACAGATGTGCTTACGCACACAATTAATCATTCTGTCAAATATGTTGAAAGCTGTACACGCTGTTAGTGGTACGAGTGCAGTGTTTCTCCGGGTTGTATGTTGAATACCTATACAGCAGGTATGGGCCCCAATGCTCAATTTTAAGTATTGTAAAGTATTTGTAATACTTCTTAAAATTTGCAATATAGTACTGTGAGTATTTGGCATACACTATTACAAGTATTTGTGATACTTTTAAAAGTATTGCTCCCATTTCAGAGTGCACAATTTATCAGAGTGAAAGGTGTGTCGAGTTTTTCTACAAAGTACAATTTATGCCAAACGTATTTTAAAATAATAAATGACTACGTTACGGAAGCGTATTGCTGCCATGCATAGAAAAAGTAAGTCAACAGTTTTACTTAGCTAAATTGAAATTTTTACTTAGCAAGTCGAAATGTTGACTTATTTTTTCTATGGATGGCAGCAATACGCTTCCGTAAGACACATGATGATGTTCGTTTTTGTTTGAAACTGTGTTACGTTACCCAAGTGCACAGTTGCAGTGATGTAACGAGTCGTAAACAACAGTGGGGTTGCCCAGTCATCCAACCCTTTTAATATACTACTATGCAACTTTCCGTTTTGGATTTGTAACGAAGTTGGGCCAGTGGTGATAATGCCGATTGGCGCCACTGTCGGGAGTCTTATGATAGCTAGCCTGCATCTGGACACACGGTGCCTTCCCATTGATATGGAATGCCTGGATGTTTGTCCAGAACCTGTGTGACATTCCTAGGCTCTCATTCCTGAGTTGTTAGAGTGGTGGCGGAGGGTGAAACATCTTCTCAGGTCCCGGCCGATAACGTCAGAGGTGCCTCAGCGTTCTGTACTTGGTCCATGTTTATTTATCTTTTACATAAATGATATCCCTGAAAATATAATATCTATAATTAGGCTGTTTGCACATAACACTTTACTGTATTTGGCTCTTAAACAAAAGCTGCTGCGCTGGACAAACTTACAAAAAGGTCTCATCCATCCTCAAAAATTTCATGTGGTCTACGGTTCAGTGTAGAATTGTTGACACTGCATCACATGCCTTCTTTTTATTTGTTAATTTTATATACCTGTATTGTGCACAATCTTGATGTCATGAAATAGCTTGCCAGGCCTCAGGTGGTCCGTGGATCGCAGGTGGCCGACCCAATATGCTTCCATAGCATGTAACTTACGTTGTTGTTATTGAATAAAATTGTTGTTATTGTTCTTGGATCGTAGTGTTGTAGAGCTGAACATGGGAATGTTTCTTTTGTGGATAGAATTAAAATAACAGTTAAAATGTTGGGCTTTAAAGTAGGCGTAAAATTATAAAATTTGACGGTTTTATGACATAGGAGTTTTAAGAGTTAAAGAGGATTTCGTCAAAACTAAATAAAAAATTTGTACAAACAAGCTAGCATTTTGCAGTGGATACTAGATGAAATGAGTCCGAAATAAGACCAATCAATCAAATTGAGGAAGGACTTTTTAACTATGTAATGCCAGTTATGGACTTTAAATCATGTCCGTCAAACCATAACAAAATCATGTCTGATACACACAACTATCTCCAAAAGATCATAACTGACATTTGTCGTTTGGAAATAACATGGCAAGATATCGGAGACACTGCAATTACAGCACAATGACTATTCATTCACATATCCTCTGCCTGTTGGAGAAGTTTCAACTTGGAAATCGGTTTTGAGTGGGGTACCTCAAGGATCAGTATTAGGACCTATATTATTCTTAATTTATATCAATGACTTGGACGAGAGTATAACAAGTAATGTACTGAAATTTGCGGACGACACAAAACTGTTTAGAAAAGTTAATACTGATGGTGATAAACAACATTTACAAAACGATCTAGACAGATTAGTGAAATGGTCTGAGAAATGGCAGATGTTCAATTTTTGGAAACGTAAATGCATACATACAGGACATGGGAACTTGAATGTAAACTATAAAATGAGAGATACTGTTCTGGGTACTACTGTAAAAGAAAAGGACTTAGGAGTTACAATAAGCGCTGATATGAAAGTTTCAGAGCAGTGTGGTATTGCAGCTTCAAAGGGTAATCAAATTCTTGGATTGATTAGAAGAAACATAACATACAAGGGAAAAAAGTTAATTATACCTCTTTATAAAGCAATAGTTAGACCTCATTTAGAATACTGTATACAAGCATGGAGACCATATCGTAAGAAGGATATAGATACGCTTGAACGCATACAAAGGAGAGCAACTAAAATTATTCCAGAACTGAGAGACCTTAGTTATGAAGAACGCCTGAAAGAATGTGGTTTAACAACTCTAGAGACAAGGAGGTTAAGAGGAGATCAGATTGAAGTTTTTAAGATATTGAATGGGTATGAAAATATTGATAGAAATATGTTTTTCTCACTCAAGAAGGATAGCAGAACTAGAGGACATGAGGTAAAATTAGTAAAGGATCAATGTAGATTGGACATCAGGAAGCACTCGTTCTCACAGAGGACAATAAATGAATGGAACAAATTATCTACAGATTGTGTAACTGCTAGCAGCGTGAATATGTTTAAAAACAAGGTAGACACATATCTCAGGAGGGCGGGTTATAAGTAGATGAACATTGTTGGACTCTCGATAAGCCAATGGCTTCCTTGTCCACTTGCCATCTGGGCCTTTGGCTTGGATGGCAACTCTTGTTACATCTCTTGTTGTCAAGTACTCGTTTATACAGCTGAGTGAACTCAGCAGTATTGTCCCTACCCCCTACTGTTCCTACTCCCTACTGTCCCTACCCCCTAATGTTCCTACCTCCCTACTGTTCCTACCTCCCTACTGTCCCTACCCCTCTACTGTCCCTACCCCCACTGTTCCTACCTCCCTACTGTTTGTACCCCTTTACTATCCATACCCCCACCGTGTTCATAACAAGAGTGTACCTTTTTCATCGATTTATTAGTTCTAACAAATTAGTAAAAAAAAAAACAATACAGGTGTACAAATTACCGAATCAAAACTAAACACTGATAGGACATAACACACACAAAGAATCATAGCTACAGTATTAATTAAATTCTCTTCCCATTACTTATGAAATCACAATGTTGGCTACAAAACAGATCAAAAATAAATCTACTTGTTACAACAATTACACCACTGAAAATAAAAACCTTTGAAAATATGGTTGCAATCTTGGCCGTTACATGTACTGTGGATAGATCGGACGGAATATCCAAAAGCCAACATCTACATATACATACATAATTTCTATAAACAATTTCTTAACAAGACACTTTTTCCACGATTATAGTCTGACGTAAGCACACAGAGATGACAAGTCTTCCCATCTGGATGTTATAATCTCCCATTTTCGAAAGTTTATGATGAAAAACATGCTTGTTTGTGCTGATCTTTAACCACTAATACATGATAAGTTTATGATGAAAAACATGCTTGTTTGTGCTGATCTTTAACCACTAATACATGATAAGTTTATGATGAAAAACATGCTTGTTTGTGCTGATCTTTAACCACTAATGATAAGTTTATTCACAAAACGCATTGTATCCAAATTGTGCGTTTCTAGAGAAATCATGTTTTCTACTGCACGATGTTAATAAAAAAAAAACCATATTTCTATCAACTTGATGGCAGCACAAACTCAATCTTACTGGGTATGCGATTTTACGTTTAACACGATTTGCAGATAAGTGCTTCATACAGCCCCAAAATATCCCCACTGATTATAATATTTTCTAATTACATCCCCGCTCTTAGAATAACTCTCAGCCATGGAGGGAAGATCCATTAATTTCACCCTTGATCATCCCTGGGAGATGGTTCTCCCGTAATCACTATCACAGTCACACATAAAATATAAAAAAAAATATAAATAAAACAGATAAATATATATATGTATATATCCAATCAAGGAATGTAAGTCGACAGGTGTAATAAGTCAAAAGACAGCAAGAAAACATGTAAAATAGAAAAATACTAAATGGTAACTGGTACAGTTTTAAATGTGATACGGCTTCACTGATTCAGTGAATCTGGCGCTAAATCATTGTCTGGTTTCTTCGGTCGTCCGCTTCATTTGCCCTTCCAGACAAAGATGCTGCAAAATAAAATAAAATTAAGTAATACGAATGAACATAGTGTTGGTTATCCTGACAGACAGCTAACAGATGCTGCTAAAACATCCATATATTTTGCCAAACCACAAAATCAGTTTGACTGTCGAATGTGCTAAAATGTAATGTTTTGTTTGAACAGTTTGAGTAAAGTACAGTCGAACCTCACTTTACGGTCACCTTGGTAATACACGGTCACGGTGGGACAGTCACCTCGGTAATACACAGTCACGCTGGGACAGTCACCTCAGTAATACACGGTAACCTTGGGACAGTCACCTCGGTAATACACGGTCACGCTGGGACAGTCACCTCGGTAATACACGGTCAAGCTGGGACAGTCACCTCAGTAATACACGGTAACCTTGGGACAGTCACCTCGGTAATACACGGTCACGCTGGGACAGTCACCTCGGTAATACACGGTCACCCTGGGACAGTCACCTCGGTAATACACGGTCACGCTGGGACAGTCACCTCGGTAATACACGGTCACCCTGGGACAGTCACCTCGGTAATACACGGTCACGCTGGGACAGTCACCTCGGTAATACACGGTAACCTTAGGACAGTCACCTCAGTAATACACGGTAACCCTGGGATAGTCACCTCGGTAATACACGGTAACCCTGGGACAGTCACCTCGGTAATACACGGTCACCCTGGGACAGTCACCTCGGTAATACACGGTCACCCTGGGACAGTCACCTCAGTAATACACTGTCACCCTGGGACAGTCACCTCGGTAATACACGGTCACCCTGGGACAGTCACCTCGGTAATACACGGTCACCCTGGGATAGTCACCTCGGTAATACACGGTCACCCTGGGATAGTCACCTTGGTAATACACTGTCACCCTGGGACAGTCACCTCGGTAATACACGGTCACCCTGGGACTGTCCCAAACTACTTCCATAATAGTGCGTAACATAATAGGACATTAGTCTGGCTAATATAGTCACCTCGCTTTTCAGGTCACTTTGTCTCAGTCCCGAGGGTAATAGTGAACTTCTACATTACACTTCATTTAGCTATTCGTGAATCAGGTTTGCTGATGTTCATATCTATAGTACGTGAATAGTTTCATAGCAATATGCACACTCGGTTTCATAAAAGATGGCATACTAGTGCTGAAATCGTCAAAAGAATTTAATTTGATTGTTAGATCGGGTAACTTGCGAAAGCGTAAATAGCCTTATCATTATTGTATATAGCCATTCCCCTTTTCGCAGAATTTTGATTCGGCCGAACCAAAATTATTAATTTAATCGTTTGTCTGATGATTTAATCATAGCTAAACAACACGTTTGCACAAACGAGCTAGCATGTCGTAGTGGATATTAGATAGGTTAGATTTTTTTGCATAATGAATGTGAAATGAGACGAGCCAAAAAATTTAAGTTGGGCAGCAGCTTTAACTCTTAATCTTACACACAACGCACTGTCTATTCTATTTCATGTATAGGCTATGCAAATTAAACCTGGCAAAAGGCTTAACCTAGCTGGTCATATCGGTGTGGTTTGGTCATAGTAGCAAAAGCATGCAAGTAAAAGTAACCTACAACCTACCAACAATCGTCGCCTCCGACACTGACCACGTAACGGTCATCATAGGTGAACCGGACATTGGTGACATGGGCCGAGTGACCAACATAAGTCTTGTGTGGTGCCTGAAACATCGACACCGGTCATCAATACAACTTTTATTGCATGGGTCGCACAGTTGGCGAGATGACCACAGCAAATCAAACTAGTAAAAAACTAAATATTGCATTTGTTATTGTTCCGTAGGATAAAACAGGAATTGTCATATCCGAACAATCAAGAGAACGCGACAGAGAAGTGATGTGTAGGAGGACACTTACCTCCTTTTGTGGGCAAGGGAATTCGAAGAGCTTGACGAGGCCGAAGTCGTCTCCAGTGACGATGGCATTGCCTCCATGAGACACGTGGGCGCAGTTGACGTCATCGTTCTTGGACTTGGAGGGCCACAAACCTGTCACCTCGCTGCCCAGCACACTGGTAGACAGCAGCCACACAACCAGTTAAACTCACATTGGCAATAAAGGTTATACTGGTGAATCTGCTATCACTGATTATCCAATCATAGATGTCATTACGGTTTTGCCCGGCTAGGTATGTTACCATCACATCATATAAAACTCGTTGATTGAATACGTGCAATTACCATTTTCGCAGTTAGCATTTCCTTCCTGGTGCATATTCATTGTTCGATAATGTAAGTCATTTCACTAAATACAAGCATTCTAACAATTTGTTTGCTCTGCCCTGGTGAAATAACTGTTAGAGATTTAGTATATGGATCTCTTATGCAAGTTTCTTCAGATTTAAAAAAAAATGGCATATCAATGGCAGCAGATTCGTAGGCAGAACGTTTCTGGCCTTCACCAGTATAATATACATCAGCGACACAGGTTATCATCACATGTAGAGAAGAATGGATGAACGTTTAAAATTTAAATAAGTTAACCTTAACCTTACCAAAGCTTCCTCTTAAATAAATTTTTTTCAGTCATCTCATTTCGGTCACATTTCACGAAAATCTAATGTATTTAGTATCGACTAGGCTGCCTCATTTGTACACATTTGTTGTTTAGCTTTGATGAAATCATTGCACAAACTATGAAATTAGTTTTCATTTGACCAACTAAAATAATAAGCAACAGTGGCAAAGTAGCCCGGATTTCACTCTATAAAAAAGGCTACTCACACTTTTGTAAGTTAGCCGATATATCAAAGTAAAACTCTTGATGATTTTAACAAAAGAATGCCCTCTTTTATGAAACCAACTGTGCATATTACTTAAACTATTCACACACTACTGATTCGAACATCAGTGAACCTGATTTGTAATGAGCTAAATGATGAGGGGGCAGGTTTAAAGGTATTTCATGAAGATTATATACAGCATGCGTGCATACATGCGTATGTGTGTGTCGAGTAATGTTTTGCTCCTTAAACTTGCTGAAGTGTATTTATAACAGAAATGAAACACCACACAGGCATTACCACGAATTACAATAACACGAGACACCAACAAATATTACATAACAAAAGGAATAATGTAAATTAATAACAATACGTTTTAACAAAATTAGGTGACCGGTCAAAGTGCCTCGTGCCAGACTATTTACCTAGTCCAAGTCGACCAGGTCACGCCGCTGACAATCTTGTTGTCCTTGACTTCCTTCGCTTCAGGTACTTGGAACACCTGGTGGACGTAGGCTCCTGTCCCCACCTGCAACAGCAAGCCCAGGATTCCTCAACAAAAATCAAACCATTTTAACGTTTGCTTATTTGTAACTATTCGACGAAGTCATGTTATTGGAGTGTGATGGGAAACTACTACACGCTTTTAAAATTTCAATTTTATTTAGGGTTAGCTATCAGCAAAATCATTCCATTTTTATATTTTATTGCCTGATTATTAATACTAGCTAAGATACCCATTCTCAGGATGGGATAACTCGGTAGTTTGTGGCTATCATGATAACAATATTAAAAAACGTTATCACAGAAATAACCATCTATGCTTTGGTACTTGCTGCTGCCAGTCCATAACTCCTGAAATGGCGACGAAATACTGATAGTTACAGTAATGTCTAGCGAAGCCTTGCCCTTGTATTATGTGACTTGGGACAATCAATGAAAAGACTGTTGGGACAATCAATGAAAAGAAAGTTGTTCATGTAGCATCGCGGACAATTGTATGTAATAACTACAAAGGTAATGCAATTGTTCGTAGAAAGGTAAAAGTGGGGTGAATTTTCGAAAATGGTGTAATAGTTTAAAGATTGACACAGGTGTCACTAGAACTTGTCATGAAAACAAAATGAGCGCTGTGATTGAGAGAAGCTACTACGTGGAGGTGACTCATTCAGATCAGCAGCTGTTATTCTTTGAATTAAATCATAACGTCTTAGACCCTCGCCTCCCCATTAGTCTAAATTAAAAGTACAGTCTGGACATTTTTCTCACAAAATCATGTTACACAGAATACATTTTATCTGTTCTGGCATCTTGACAACCCAAATGTCTTTTAATGAATTTTTTTATTATAATCTTACCATTTTCTGTTTAACTGGAATTTTCATATTATAAAAAAAATAAAACCCATTAGCAGAGATTTGGTTTATGCTATATAGCATGATAAAACAATCAGACCATTAAGCATTATATCCCAATGTGAGGGAACAGCTCAATGTCAGGTTTTTTGGGCCTACAGTTGACAGTCTGTGCTTACCCTGATGTATTTGGGCCTACAGTTGACAGTCTGTGCTTACCCTGATGTATTTGGGCCTACAGTTGACAGTCTGTGCTTACCCTGATGTATTTGGGCCTACAGTTGACAGTCTGTGCTTACCCTGATGTATTTGCCGTCGAGGGAGAAGTCGATGGCGGTTACAAAGCCAGCGATGCCCTTGCAATAGTTGGCCCGCTGCAGAGACGAACCCTTACTCAAGTCGTAGAAGTCCACACAGCCCTCCGCCGAGCCCACCGCCAGGTAGCGCCCATCCGGGCTGAATCTGTCACGAGAAACACGATAAGTTCCGATTGAAAATGGTTAAATCTAAAGTATTTTATTCCTGAATGGACGATCGCTTGATTACTATGCTAAGCACTCAACATCTCCTAGACACAGCACATATCATAGTAATGATGTAAATTAATAACAATCATAGTAATGATATGTGCTGTCAACTTTTATGGGACCAGTACTCCTCTGTTTTAGTTTAGAAGCATGGATCTGTCATTTGAGAACAACTTTTATGGGACCAGTCCTCTGCTGTTTTAGTTTAGAAGCATGGATCTATGTCATCTGAGAACAACTTTTATGGGACCAGTCCTCCACACTAGATGAGACTGATGATCTGTTAAATAAATAATGTGCCAACACATGCTCTTTTAGTTTAGAAGCAAGGATCTATGTCATCCGAGAATTTTTTTACAGGATCATGGTCTAGGCATGGTTGGATAAATTTTCCTGCCATCCAGTAGGTCACAAACTTGTGCACTAGTGACAACTTTACCTGATGACGTCAATGCTGCTACCACGGTCCCGTCGTTCTCCCAGAACCTTGAAGTTGGACATGGCCAGGATTGCAATGCCTCCATTCTTCAAGCCTACAGCCACCATCTCCCCATCAGGACTAATGTCAGCTGATCGGGCTGCACCAATCGTTAGCTTGTGCACCATTCGCTGCAGAATTACAACACATATATATGCATGCCTCTGCGATGTGCTTTGCACATAAATTACTTGTGGTGATATCAGGAATCATTCTAATTGTTTTCTGTTTAGACACGACAGTTTAACTATTTGCACCCGATACATATGCATGTGTACACAAACATGCAAGTGCACACACGCACGCACACACATGCACTCACGCATGCACACAAACAAAGAGATGAAGAGGCAGACAGAGACATAGAGAGGGAGGGAGAGAGACAGACAGACAGACAGAAAAGAACAAAGCTCAAGAAAAAACAATTACTACAGTATTCAGGAGTAATTCACTTGTTGTCAGGTGTCATGATTTTATGTCACATCAACACTAATGACATGTTAGATGACACCATACCTTATTGATGACGTCCCATGACCTGACCGTGCCGTCCTCGCTGGCAGTGATGAACCTGTCAGCGGAGGGGTGCGTTGCGAGCCCCCACAGTTCGCCCTCGCCATGACCGCACGACACTAGGTGGTTCTCCCCCGTCTTCTCATGAACCTCGATCAACTCACTCCCCTTGGTTCCCACGAGGATCTTCCCCTGCGATGAGAACACGGGTTAGGGGAAGAATGAGCTGTAGTCTAACATGTCTTTGTTATTACAGATGACAACAATGGAAAAATTGTCATAACAAACAAATAATCTACATGGATAAATGAACAAAATGGACAACTAGTCACAACAGGACAAATGGCCAACTCATCACAGCAGGCCAAATGACCTAAATGGTTATAACAGAACAAACGGCCAAAATGGACAACAGGACAAATGGTTAAAATAGCCAACTGTTTACAACAGGACAAAATGGCCAAAATGACAAACTGGTTGCAATAGGCCAAATGGCCAACTGGTCACATAGGCCAAAATGGCCAACTAGTTGCAATAGACCAAATGAAAAAATTTGCTGACATGGTCACAATGTACCAATGACTACAACAGATAACTAGTCTAGACATATACAAGCATTTTATATTATCTCAACATTTCTGAATGTGACTTATTCCTAACGTTAATTTGAAGTTATCTAAACACTTCTGAATGTTACTTATTCCTAACATAAATTTGATGTTATCTAAACACTTCTGAATGTGACTTATTCCTAACCTTAATTTGATGTTATTTAAACACTTCTGAATGTGACTTATTCCTAATCTTAATTTTGTAGTCGTAAAACTTTTATTGCACAATTTATAATTGTACAATTTACTGCAAAAGCTAGTCAGAAAAAAATATATAAATATAATCCATCTGACTGAGAAATCACAACATGGAAAAGAAAGTTGGCAAACACTTTCTTAGTCTGAAAACAAACCTTCTTGAGCATTGCCAACTGTACAACTGTACCACTTTAAAATCATCTGAAACTATAGTTACATTCCGGAAAAATATCACAACACATTTTTGAAATTGCATTTTTATCCTAATTCCTCGGTGGTCCCACACTCGGATGATGAATTCTTGTTTATAATATCATGCTTAACAATAATGGTTTATTAGGCCTCTGAGCTTGGGTCCCAATGATTCATTCAGCTACAGAAGATGTATTATTGATGGATCCATCATGTGACTGGTCGCCTAGCAACAAGGTCCATCAAACTAACAAACATGGCTGCCACTGTCAGATATTCAGTTGTATTCTTTGTTGCATTTATGACCCATTTTAGCTAGAATAGTAGGTTTGATCTGGCAGATGTATGCCGCACTAGTAATGTAATATATTATATATGCTAAGGTGAAGCTCAACGGAGCCCACGCTCATAATTAGGTTTGTGATGTGAGACTCTGAATTGGGGAATTATTTTATTTGCACCGACTGACCTTGTGCCTACAGACGGACTTGACGACCTCTACAGGCTGACCTGTCTTGAGTTGGAAGGGTCGGCACCGCTTCATCTCCTGGTCCCACAGTTTGACACAACCCCCATCATGACCTCTGCACCAACAAGAGACCATATTAGTTTTAGCCAACTAGATTTATATATCAGTTAGCATAGATCTCCATGGATGATCATGAAAGTACGCAAACAAGGTAGTTTGTTTGTTAAAAATTCAATTATTTTGGTTAGACCACTATTTACAACATTTATTCTTATTTGCAACTAGTGTAAACTTGTCAGTCTATCAGTATTAACTTTACTGGAATAACCTATTACATTTCGCTCCAAATACAGCCATTCTGTCAGATTCAAGGAGTAAAGAAGCCAATATAAAAAATGTCTGGTGCCTATTTGACTCAATGTGTCAGAATGTTGACTCGATGGTAGCCAGTTTTCATAATGACTATCAAACTGTCTATGTTTCCATAAACAAAAACCGCTAGGGTGTCTTGTTTTAAATCACTCTAAAACTGCATATTTTCATAAATGTAAATATCTTATAACTGGTGATTAATGATAATTTATCCTTCATCAAAAAACAGAATATTTTACCAAGCATTAGTAGGTGAACAATTTAATCAAAAGGAATTACAACAATGAATGTATTGGGATGATGTCATCATAAGATCTTACACTCGTTCTTTGGCGCCTGTGACAATCAGTCCATCCCGTAGTGTGGTGTACATGGAGAAGACCGGACCATTGTGTGCCTTCTGTACGAGTCGTGTCAAGGTCGTGTCCTTCCACACGAAGACGTCGCCGTTCATCGCTCCAGTGAAGGTCACATTGTTCTGAAAAAGAGGCAGACAACTGTTATAAAATCATGTTATACAATATTACTGTCAACTGTTTAAATTGAATGTGTCGACTCAAATATCATGTTTACATTGCTTGCTGAACGGCAATGTCGATATTCATGGACAGATAACGATCTTTCGTTCATTTTTAAAATAATTTTTTTTTAATGCTACACAAAACCCATTTTGCAAAACTTAAAAAATCTCCATCAAACCAAATTCTCCTGCTCCAGACTGACTGGTTGGAACTGAAGCCAATCAGATTGATTCAGTTTTGTGACTGGATCATTTGAAACCGCCATTATACGTATTTAACATCTTCCATAAATTAATTTATGTGACAGTGGGCACATAAAGGATTTTATGCTGGATAACAGAGCAATAAATGTGTCATATGGTTATTACATATAACTGGCGGCAGGGTAATGTAACTGCATCAGGGATCATATGCGAACGATGGTGATGAGAGCGTCAGCCTAATTACGCCCAGGCGCGGAATGATACAGAGCACTATATAAAGAGCCACATGGCCTAGATCCGGCCTCACTTATTCTTAAATTCATTTGGTGCAACGTGAACACTTCTGCTCTGCAAAATCTCAGCTACGATTGTTATTGTTACTTGTTATTGTTACTTGTTATTCTTGTTAATTGTTGGAGTTATTTCTAGAAGTTTTGTTGGTCGGTTAAAAGTTAAGTGTGCTAATCAGGAGTTTTAAGTGTTTTTTATCCCACCCTCCTCCCTTGAGCATAAATTGGAGTAGTCTGTCAACTGGGGTTATAGTGTTGTATTGGGTAACCCTGTGGTAGTTGTACCCCAGGTTTTGTAATGCATCTTCATGTGGTTGACCATTGTAAATCACCGTTTGTATAGAGATGTTGCACTTAATGCGTGACGCTTTTCCCCGTTCCAGATGTTGTACACAAGGTTTTGCCTTAGTGCTTTTTCCTCTTATGATATGGTCAGTAGTGTACACAGGGTTTTTAATGTAGAGAGGATGGTGAGACCCCCACATATACAGGGTGAAAGGTAAATGCTAGTTAGTACTGATATAGTTAGTATTTGCATTGTTATCAATGTTTGGTAGTCTAGCATAATGTCTGTGAATTGTAGATATTACTCATACACACCATTTGGGGGCGGGCGGGCGTGCTTGCTGTGATGATGTATGTTGTTTTGATGATGGATGCTTACATAATTGCTAGCTTATGATTACTGAATTAGACTTGCTTTGTCATTCTTCATAAATAGCAATTCCATTAATCTTTTAATAATTTTTCACAGTCAATTTTACCTTTATCTTTGTAACGTTTAAAAAAAAAGAAGCCAAAACTGACTGTGAAAAATAATAAAAAGATTAATATATTTAATATATTCAAGCTCCAGGTGGCAAGTGGACAAGGAAACCATTGGTTTATCAAGAGTCCAACAAATTTTTAATCTATGTTTAGCCCACCCTTATCAGATATCTGTCAATTTTATTTTTAAACATATTCACACCATTAGTACTAACACAATCACCAATATGATAATCTCTTCACATCAAAATTGCAATTCCTTAGAGGTAGCTCTTATAAAACTGGCTTCTTACCGCACCAAAAGCAACAGACAACATAGTCTGCATCTTGGGCATGTTTGGGCACTCGGGCACGGCAGCTATGATGCCCTTCTTGCCCAGAAGCTGACCTCCAGCCACCGTCCAGAACTTCACGTGCTTCACACCAACGGTCACAAAGTTACTGTCCGAATCTGGCCGGAACTCCGCCTGGAAGATTCTCTCCGAGTGACCAGGCCCACTGGCAACCTTTGTACCTGTGGACAGATGATTTATTTCTGTATGACTCACTGACAAATTTAGTTCAAACGAATGAACAAACTAGAGTGTAATTTATTTTGCATTGCATGGCTTCTAGGATGATTTTCTTGATTTAATTTATCATTATTCCTGTATACTTTCCTAAACGATTCTCCCTGGACGATACGTTCTTATTAACTGTCCCTTTATACGTATTTATATATATAGACAGTTTAACCTATTTCATTCCGACTACCGGTTAATCCATTAACAATAAGGTAAACTTGGTAAAGGTAGGGTAAAGGTAATTTTTACTGTGCAGTATCTGGTACACGGAACCGGTCAAAGCGCTTCACACTCAACTGCCAGCAGACCTGTTTATTCCTGCAGGTGTATTCAGAATAAAATGGGCCAAAAAGGTTCTTGCTCAGTCCATGTGTTTAATCACAGTATTGTCTGCTGAACTGTGGACAATTATATTGGTTATTGTACATGACGCTTTGAGGGGGAAAGCCATCTATATGATCAACAACTCTGGCTTTAATGAACTGATATTTATTCGGCAATGAGATGAACATATGCTATTGATAATTAAGCAATGTATAGTGAGCTCTTGCTATAAGGAACATGTTGGGACTTAGTCAAACTGCTTTATAGATCTGATGTTCCTTATACCCAAGGATGCATAGAGTGCAGACCACAACAGGGGTCTGCAAAGTTGTTTCTTTTAAGCAGATGTTTCACACATCAGGAGGCTTTTCTGTTATTATTTTTTCTTATATTTTTATACTGATATTATGTTAGGTAGATTCATAAGAACATAATTTCAAGAAATGCAAAATATTTATTGCTATAAATACATAAACATTAATTAATTAATTTGTTCCTTACGGTGAGAGTAAAATTTATTACAAAACCGAAACACGAAACACAATCATGCCAATTCCCACCTAGATTAAATTGCCAATGGTCAGTGGTTACCTACCGTCTTGCCACCTCCACACGGCCAGAGAATGGTCAGCATCGAGTCCGACGGTCACCAATAGTTTCCCCCCGCACGAAAAGTTCACGGCACACACGCCCTTTGTGTGAAAGCCCTTGAGAACGGAGATGGTTTCCTTCGTTCCTGCGTCCCAGATGTTGACCTCTGGCTGCGCTCCGATCTGACCCGTGGCGATGATATTCTTGTATTTCGGATGCTCGTTGACACACAGACAGATGATGTCATCGGTGTGTTGAAGGTAGAAGCTCTGATTGGCTGGAATGGAAAATAATCAGCCAATGAGAAACTAGCTTTTTAAAATAATGGTGAGTATAAAACATTACTGTGGATTACGCCATTTGTTACAATATATTCTCACTTTTGTTAAAACAGGTGCAATATATTTGCAATGTATGGAGCTTGTTTGCCTTCGCCTTCCACAAAACATGTCAAGAATATTATACAATGAATCCATGTCAAAGATATGACAGAATTAAATACTGGATTCTGCCAGTCACATTGAACAAAAGGCCCTTTTGATAATGGGTCAGCCATGCTAGTTACTGGTTTGGTTTTGTACCTATAATCTAAACATAGACACAGCTAATCTTGTCCACAGCATATAACACAACAAATATTCGGTAAATGTTGATATAACAATGTCATACAATTAGCACATATATTCAGTGTCAAACGTGAATGTATAAGAGAGAGAACTGGTACCTGATGAGAGGTTCATTACAATGCCGGCTCCGGCGGCATGGTAGATGACATCGGTGCCGTCGTTGAGGTAGTGTAGGTTGTTGCGGCAATCAAAGCCACGGTAGCCAAGGACCATGTCCAACTGCATCTCCTGGGTGAAGACACCACAGTTCTAAGACTCACTTACTCAGTGCCAACTCTTACAGTTTATCCCCAAGTCTGGAATTTGACGGTCTTACGGGCATACAAGACACTCCATATGGTTTGGCACATCCTGAACAAGGCTCTTCTGTATTATGGGATACAACAAGTGTTTGTAAAAAAATATGTCAATACCAGACCATCATTTAAAACACATCCGAAGAGTGACTCTCTCGAATATTTTAGCTGTGCACAAAATCTCACGAGATCCAATCAATATATCCCAGTTAACACTGCTTCTTTTGAGCATGTGCTGCAAACTAGTTAACGTGGATAATCATACAGATTAATTTTTTAACCAACTCAATGTAAATGCGGAGGCCCACCCTGCATACGTGACCTCTAACTGGGTATGCTTGTGGAATGTTACCACAAATGTCAAAGACAGAAAAGATATTCTATGTATAGTAACATCTCACCAGGATCACATATATGTTTCTTCCAAATAAACAATATTTAATGTTGTGCCAGCTAAACAATAACTTACGTTAACCTTCCCAAGACGCTTCTTTTTCCCACTGCCAGAGGGAGCTGCGACCGAGTCGACTTTCTTCACCTTCTGCTGCGGACGGGCCTGTCGGCTAGCCACGGGTCTGGAGAAAATATCAAAATCGATACATACACCTCAAATTTAACTCTGGACATTTTAAGCCAACATCATAATTGTATGCTTTTCTACATAGATTTTTCAAAGCTAACAGATTTCACACATCCTTAGCATATCAAACAGAAAAACAACTGCGAAAAACAATGCAGGTGGTATCTCTATCAGTTCAGTATATATTCTATATTTACGCATGCTATCACCCACTTCTCTTCTTCCTCATATTCCTGTTCATGTGGTTTGATGCCAGTTTTCTTGCGGATGGGGTCCGTGTATATCTTAGTCGTGTAGTCCATGTTCTTCTCACGAGCTACGTCACTGTCATATCCTGAAACAAGACAATTCCACACCACTGTCATGGCCTGAAACAAGACAATTCCACATCACTGCCATAGCCTGCTTCCAATCAAGGAATCGATCACAATCTTGTGTGATCGATCATATTCAATTACATTAATTTTGCATTTGATTCCCTGTTGTTCTACGACTTATCTGTCCAAGATTGTGACAAGTACGTGACAAGTACAAACATGGCAGGAAGAGAGAAGACTTCTGATTGGCTATTCTGCCCCCTTCTCCCAGTTACTGGCCTTCACATTAACTCTGTTGATAATGGAATCAATGAGGTCGGGTGTGGAAAGGAAGGACTCAAGTCACTTTCTTGAATGTCGTCACCTGTTTGCAAGGTGGCAGGGAACGACCAAAACATGAATAAGAAAGAATGAGATGCGAGCTTGCTCAATGCAGCACTGTTGCCAATCGGTTGGGTCCGGAGAGCAAGCAAACCATGCATGTCGATAACATACTTCCACATGGTGAAACCACAAATGAAGCAAAAACCAACAAACTGTTTTGTCTCTCTTTCATTGATATATATCATTACAGAAATACAAATAGCAACAATATTTATAAAATATATATTCATTGACTTCTATGATCGATCATTGATTGGTTAAATAAACCGATGATCATCATCAAAAAATTACCAATTCCCAACTGTAATCCCTATCCCTAGTTCTCACCTCCCTCCTCCTCAGAGTCTGTGTCCGAATCATCGCTATCCCCCCGGGCGCACACCCTGTCCCCTACTGAACCATGTGACCACACCATCACTGACGTGTCTGCGCCGCCAATGGACACCAGGTGGCTGTCGTTGCAAGACCATCGAACGTTCGTCACATGGGCGCTATGTCCAAGGTACTTTTTGAACTTTGCGTGCTTCCCCTGGTGGTAAGTATGGACGAAGGTCAAGTTACCTTTCAGAGTACATATGTATGTTCAAGTTTAGTGTCACTTCTTCAACATCAGACAAACCTTAATGACTGTAAAATTAATGACAGTACTAACCTACACCGATGGGCTTAGAAACAGGTGAATCCATGTTCATTTTACAACATAAAGTTTTGTCAGAAATGTGATTACTTTTTATCAAAGAAGATTTCTTTTTAATTCAATCAAACAAAACGACATCCTTTAATGCCTTTGCTGTAACTAAACTCAGAATTGGTGCGTGTGATTATTGGTGTGCAGGACTCAAAATTTTTTGTTAACTTGCAATTAATTAAATATATATTCATAATAATCACACGGATTAACTACAATTATTACAGGACAATTATATCTACAGCTTCTAGTGACATCACTTACAATCAATTATCATGGAGGCCATCTTTACAAGACCCTTACAAACACATATTTTAATCAACATTTTAACTACTACAAACACACTAACTGTCTTATTTATGAGCTACCTCCTGTGACTTTTTGACTTGGCATTCAGCCCTTTTAATTGTAGACTTTTATATGACATGCGATGGTCATTCAAAACAATTTAAGTTTAATGTAAAGTGCCTCGAGTAGTTTTTAACTAGATTTGGCAGTATATAAATGCAATGTTATTATTATCATTACAACTATGACCACTACTCAATAGCCATATCAACATTTTCCTTCACTCACCTTGGCTGGATACTGGAATAACTTCACGAATCCAAAATCGTCGCCCGTCGCCAACAATGTTTTGTCATGTGACAGACATGTGGCGTTGACATCAGTGATGTCACTCTTGGGCGGCCACACCCCTTCGACTGTCTGCCCAAGCACACCCGTCCAACTTGCCCAATCCATCTTCTCTATCTCCGTGTTACGGACTGTTTGGCGCTTCCCGCGCGGCGCTTCAAAGAACAGCTGTTCCTTTGCCCCAGAGTTGCTCACCAAGAGTTTACCTGAAATGTGGGGCAGTCGAACCTCACTTTAACGTCACCTCGATAATACAGCCACCTCACCTTTATGGTCACCCTTTAATACATATGTTCACTGTATATTGTTACCAAAGTGTAGAATGTTTTCCCCCAGTGACAATACAGTAGATATAATATTTCAAATGATACCATCTTTAACCCTGGGAGGACTACATGGCCGAATTCGGCTTGCACGAATAGTGCGAAAAGCATTCCTGCCGATTTTGGGCCGATTTTAGTATCACTCGGTAGGAAAATTTTTCGTTTCCGTCACCAGTACCTCACACAGGAACAAATGGTATCATTGGAAAGCTGAATCATTTTTCATTCTGATTCATATTTATTCATTAGCATAGTCGATGATAGCTAATGACGATCTAGCCTACAAAACGCGTCACATAGTTGGTGCCCATACTTGGCTGCTTTTACTATACTTCGCAGAATAAGTTTATGTTTCCATTCATAGTATCTAAATATGCAACACGTTATACCTTTGGAAAGCTCAATGATTGGCCTATTTGAATACATGTGAATGAGCGAGCTGGCTACATGGAGCGAATGAGCAATCATCGTTACAAACACGTGTTGTCTGGTCTGTCTGAACTTTTTATTTACTAATCCGCCATTTTGTTTTCTCACTTCGTTCTGTGTCAGATCACTTTAGGCCAAATTATTTCAAGAAGTTTCCATGTCAATATTTTGGCAAACTGAATGACAGCAATAGCGAATCATGTTATTATACTAGTTCAGACAGTTACAATGATGTTGCGAGCTTTTTTGAGGTAAATATCAGCAAGTTGCCATCTCGATTTCCGCCGGCTTTGACATCCTGCACTACCACGGTAAACAACGCGGGACTGATGGGCCTGTTTGAATCGGCATAGTCCGGTGAAAAAATCTTAAAAATAAAAGTTCTCAACATATTTGATACATTTTTGTTTTATTTTGTAGCTAATATGTATGACATTTTTTTATTGGACATAGGGACACACAGCCACTCAGTAATTATCTAGTAGAAGGGTGAAAATAAAAAATGTTGCTTTCTTTTTTGATGAAATTCAAAAAGTAATATCCTCATAAGATTGTGTGCTGTAGTTTTTATAAATTTATTATAATAAAGAATCTTTTTAGCAGCAAAATGATACCTCAATCACATTTGTGCGATAATTATTAGCGATGTTATGATTTCTTAAAAGCACCCTTATGAATAACTCCGATTTGTGTACACCGTGGAAATTTATCATTGGTCACTCCTAGGGTTGAACCACTATATATGATATCTAAGCACCGAGAGATCATGAACATTATAAAATATTGACCTCATGTATTGTACTTATCATCTTTCATAATTTGTTGAGATCTATCTTTTTATTTACCTTATTTGAATCTATTGTTTCATAGTGTATTTCTGCTACATTTTACCCTACGTAACTATTTAATCTTAAGCGCTACTACATTTATCTGTAAATTTTTTGTTTTCAATATACAACCCATAGAGAAATTTACCGTAAATACATTTTAGTTATTGTTACATCATGAATTCTGTTCACTATTCACAATGTTGCTGACCTCTACCAGACTAAACCTGTATGGTAATTAAAATGGTGTAATATTTATTTATTCCAAAACGTAAAATTTTACCTTCCTTCAATACTAAGGGGCAAAGTCAAAACGTGAAATGCTCCACCCACCTCTCATGTCCCAGTCGATGTGAGTGACATAACTCGAGTGTCCCTTGCACACCCCGACACGTTTGCTGCTCAGGACGTTGTAGATGTCAATGAAGTTGTCATGCGATGCCACAGCCAAATACTTGCCGACCCCTGTACAAGACATAAGACATACAAAAAGGGATAAGGATAGAAATTAAGCACTTACTCAATCTTTTGATTGGAAAATCATATATATTTGTGTTACAACCTAATTCACAGGGCAATATAAAATAGTTAACCCATACATGTCTTTACGTGTTTATTTGACCCATTGAATACATACTATATTTACATACATATATGAATATAACATTGTTAAAATCTGGCATAAAATATTAGTTAGTTATAAGTATAATTAACAATAACTGCATTAAGAGTTGTACAAATGTGATAAAAATAATAATTGAATTTTAGGCATGGTGCATTATTAACATGGGTCAGTCATGGAGATTATAATTAAAAAAAGACATGATCGCATATCATATAGTAGTGACCTTTGGTGTGTGAAGTTCTGGTAGTGCATGCAATAGAGTTAAGTTGCCTACTTTTAAAAATGTAGTTGTGTTTTATCTTAATAAGTGTAGAGGATTATTTACAAAAATGACTTCAACTCTTTAGCTTAGTATATACACAAGTAATGGATTTGCCTGGAGAGAAGCGAACGTCTGAAATTTCTTCCTTCCTGTGATGAAACTGGACAATATCCTCCAGCGTATCAGCATTGACCACCACAAAACTACCTGCAGACAACAAGACAACAAAGGATGGATGATGGAAATATCTATGCCAGGTTGTTGGATCTCGTGGAACATGCTATTACTAAACCAGCTGCTTGCTTGCAGAAAAAACAACAACTTACAATGCAGGCTGAAAATACTTACAAAACTCCATCTTCAACTGATTTAGCCTATTGTGAATCCAGTTCGTTTATATCCTAATATGTAGTGTGTGCTGATCTGATATGTAGTGTGTGCTGATCTAATATGTAGTGTGTGCTGATCTAATATGTAGTGTGTGCTGATCTAATAAAAAATGCATATTTTTGTTCACATCATCGAAAGAATTGACTTTAGTTGTTAGATCTGGTGGAGTTCAAAGTAGTAGATATCCAAAATGGTAAACACTTTATGGGGTCAAGGCTGATCATGAGCGTAACTTCCATCCTCTCGCCGATCACACAGCAAAGTTATGAGTTTTCAGTGTTTCCATTTTCATTTCAATAAATGTTGGATCAAGCACTAAATCATTTAAGTTTGTCTGATGATTTCACAAAAACTACACATAAAAGTTGAACAAGCGAGCTTGCATGTTGCAGTGGATACTAGGTAGGTTTGAATTTTCACAACGTGAATTTGAAATGAGAGGGAAAAATCTGACTTGAGGAGGCAGCTTTAACATTTGAAACAAGTTCTGACGGGCATGTCAAATTACAACCTTTTCAATTTCTTTTCTAGCATCGCACACATTTCTAGTAAATTAGGTTTTTAGGGACCAGATATATATAAATCCACAGTGACCTACTACCAAATAATGCTTCGGTTGAAGTTTATTAATAATTAATTATCAGTACTTAGCAATATTTCTGAGAAAACTACTAGTCATTTTCACTAAGTTAGGAAATTAACATTCATAAAACCTACTTTCATTCACAAAATAATGATAGATTAGGAAATGAATCTCTCGGGAGAAAAAACTTTTTAACATAACTCACACTAATAGATTGTGATGGAATGTGTTAATTATTATAATGCTCATGAGGAAATTAATGGACAAACTATTGCAGAAATATGATGATGCTAGAGATGAAAGTTCTTTACCTTAGTGAAATAGTCTCACTATGAACATATGGTTTATTTCCAAACATATCATTCTTTTAATGTGACAAACTATTTGCAAAAAAAACAAATGCCTCCAGACCATCATCATGGGACAATCATTGACTCACCGTCCTTGAGGCCGACTGCCACAGCCTTGCCGTCTGGAGAGAAGCACACACAGCGGGCTGGCTTCTTGAGGATCTTACAGTTGACCATCTTATGTTGACTGGTCAAGTCCCACAGTCGCAGTGTGCGGTCATCACTGACCGTGGCACACATGAGTTTCTCTGGGTGTGTGGCCAGACCCCACACTTCCCCCTCGCGATGACCCTGCACAACAAAACATTATGCTGCCGTTGTAACTTATCATCAATCACAAACACTTCATCCATACACTGCCAATTACACACCAATTATGCATACAGTATTCGACCTATTAAGCGTACATGCCCTAATTAGCATACACCCCTTTTATAATCAGCAGGATCCATAATTATTGTAATATGACTAGTGTGGGACAACTGATCAGTGTCGCCATCTGATGTTAAACACTCGGTACCACTTTTCAGTTGTTCTACACTAGTCATCAAATGACACCACTAGTATTAAACATTTACCTTGCTGTGTAGAGAAATTTTTTTTGGTGTACGCTTATAAGAACAGATTCCATGGCCCCATTTTTTCCAAAGCATATTGTACGCTTATTAGGTTGAATACGGTATCAATTTCAATTCCACCACAAAAATAGCAATTCCAAAATACCAAGAAACGTGGTATACACAACCTAATATTATATATTATTTGTTGTGAAAAATTTTAATTAACAAGTTACATAAAGTAATTGAAAAAAGAAATTAATTGAAAACATAATTGAAAATACCAATTACATGTTCACCAATTCCAATTAATTTTAAAAGCAAAACACCAATTCTGGAATTTATATTTCAATTCCAATGTAATTGACCCCAAGTCTGCTGTAGACGCCTGTGGGGAGTCAGCTATGGCATTGCTGTCGTACACATGGCCTGATCAGTGCCTCTCACGGGCCCGACCGGGAAGCAGCTCCAGTAGCAGGAATTAGAATCAGTGGGTTAGAGATAGAGCTGACCACTCTCTGAGGTGTGGGATCTTTTACTTCCCCAGGTATAAACACCAGGTAGAAGGTATAAGACCCAAGTAAATGTAAACTACCCTTATCAATCCCAATGGTGTTATATTGCACCCACCTGCGCCAGGATGTGGGTCACCCCTTCCTTACTGATCTCCAGCACCTCTGCATTCTTCGTACCGACCAGGATGTGACCGTGCCCAAGAACGACAGCCCGGATGGATGGGTTGTCTTGTAGGAGCATTCCCCGTGTCCCAGGAGCTAGGGCGCTCCGCTTGATGGCGTATGTCTTGAGACAGCGCTCAAACTGGTCATCCCATAGGGAGACCAGGCCGTCCTTTCCTCCCGTCACAAAACCCTGAAACATGTTTCAAGGAGAACATTAATGTTAGAGACACACATTGTCTTATCTATTGCTGCTTTGAAGGCAGTTTAAAAAAAAAAAATTTTCATGCAGTCTTTATAACATTATTGCAGATAGCAGCCATTACTTTTTAATGACATGGACATTTTACTTATTTACCATATTTTCACTTATTTTATCAAACCTCTGAGCTAGTTTTAACAGGTTTATAATGTGCATTATAAATGTTAATTTATTTAATATAATTTACTATCTATGGATTTTGGTTTCATAAAATATGTTAAAATAATGTAAAAATCATGAATAAATGAATTTGGTGGGGGGTCGGTCACAGAGGGTGACCTAGTGGCAGAGTGACCCCCACCGATACCATGTGAATTGTATATAAGTCAGTAGTGGTACAGATAGTACTGGTAGTGGGTAGCTGATAGGCATGATTTACTAATGATGTGTAAACACCTTTTGGGGGCCGGCATGCTTGCTGAGATTATTGGATGTATCTTATTTTGATGGTGTATGCTTGCCTAATTTCCTGCTCCTTAATTAATAAATCTAAATGTCATTCTTTGGCCTATTTCAATCTACGCTGGACTTGTGTTGTTATTTTGCATAAAATACTTAAACCAGTGCTAGGAATAAAGTAAGTCAGACAATACTCAATCAACAATGAATGCATCAGGTTGATAGTTATTGCTATTATTGCTATTATTATTAGTATTTACTGACAGACAGTACACCTACTGAGAATGTAAAATGGTTTGTTCTGTTCAAAAGTCACACAATTGTGTGAGATTTGCAGTATTGCCAACTGGACTAGGACCAGGACCAGGACCCACCTTCTCCAGCGAGTGTGTAGCGAAACACGGTCCTTCGTGAGCCTTGATGGTCTTCGAAAGTGTCAGACCCACCCACACATAGACGGCACCACTGCTGCCTCCCGTGTAGCAGATATCGGGGGTCCTTCCGTAAGTCACACACAACATACTGTCCAGCTTGGCAACAGTGCCAAAGGTTCCTCGCCTTGATGTGAAGCCACCGCCTACAGCACAATGTCTCAGATCAAGTCATCTTTGAATATACAACATTTTAAATTAGGTAAACGTTTTCAATCTATCAAACTGATTGATCGTAAATTTCCATGTAAAGCCTGTATGGTGAAAACATCCATGAGGACTTTGTTAACATAACAATGTTTTTATTATGAAATTAAACTATCCTATCCGACCTATTAAGCATACAGGTCCAATCAAGTGTTCATCCCAATTCTTTTAAACATCAATCTTGACTACGGGATCCATATCGTAATCTCCTCTCCACTGATCTCAAAGCTCAGCGATGACAGAAGATCAGAAGTTCCACCTATATCAGCAGACTCTGCAGTGCACTGGTGTCCTTTTGACCACGTAAATGTTTAATGGATGGTAACTCCAACCCAGTCCCATATGGATAAAAGCCATTGCTACAACTACTATTTTCTTAAATGTTACGCCTGTACGTCTTGTTGTTGATTCTGTCAAAAAAAGACTGAGATTTAATTACACTTTTATTTTACACAAAGTATAAAAAAATCAACATTAAAATACTCTACGCAAAGCAACTCGTATTGTAAAATAACAAGTGTCCATTTTTTTAGTAATGTACAAAGTTATTACTAATATTATTAAGTCACCTGTTTGCGTCCAGAACTTGATGTGTTTTACACCGACTGTGACAAGCTTGGTGCCGTCATGAGGATTCCACTTGATGACAAATATCTTGTCCTTGTGTCCCCTGTCATCACAAATACAAATTAGGGACTATCTCAAGACAATGTTTGCAAAAAACGGTACAACCCCAGTATGAACACGACTATTAATGTTTAAGCCATCAGAGAAGACATCATGGAAATGAACTTTGTCCCAGTTCCCAAACCAACCAACCAAATTTTGTGTTACTTGGTTTTTTGGTCATTCTGACCAAATATGGCTATGAGAATGACTAATGGCTATGATAATGATTAATGTTTTGCAAATGTCAGATCATATTTCACGTTTTTGTTTTTGTTTCACATGTGCAAAATATCCGTTGTTCATTAACAGGATAATAAAATAATTATAATATACAGGCAAAACATAGTTTATGAGACATAGAATGTTCCAGTTATGGCCCACCTAGTCATATCTTTTTGGTGAAGTTTGCAGGGAATTTGACTGGCTGACAGGGAGACAACGTACCTAGTTGTGGCGAGTTTTTCCCCCTTTCTCCAGTCCCACACAACAATGCTGTGATTGTCATCCAGTCCAATAGTGGCCAGCCTCTTCCCGTCACCTACACACACAGAACTCAAATGAAACATTTACCTCTCTCTTCTCCTACATGGATTATGATATTAAAATTTTTAATATTGTAGGATTTGCAAATCCATAAATTATGATTAACATTTAAAAACACCAGTGATGTCGATTACGTGGTGTCAAAACAATGGATGGAACGATGAGGTCATACCGGAAAAGTCGGCGGCACACACGCCTCGCTGGTGCTGCCCCTTGAGGATGGACAGAGTCTTGAGGGTGTCCGCCTCCCACACGTGGGTGGCAGCGTCTCTCCCCACCTACAGCAATATTTCAAATAAGTGCTTGCAAACTCCATTTGCATGTCTCATCATTTTGATTTAAACTCCCACCCAGTTGAATTGGTAATTTTGTTCATATTATTATAAAATTCTTAAGTCCCATAGATGAATGTTGCGCATGTCATAAATAATAACTATAAATAATCGGTACCAGTGCAAGAAATTCTAGGTGTACTGTAGAACATCCTTATTTCTACAACAGTCAATGAAACACAGGTGCTAATTACAATGTGTTTTAAGTAGGACAGATAACATAAATTAAATAACATCATTACAGGTTAATTACAACATACTAAATAAGTTTAATTTGGCTAATAAACAGGTTAATATTCACAAAGAATGAACCACCTGTCCCAGAAAGAGATCCGCTAGAAAATGTAGAAACAATTTTGATATAGTTTTTACCTCTCAAGAAACCGGTTCTGTTTTAGAATATTTCTTCAACCGAACCTCTCGGTCTGCACTGGTCAGCCCGCCGTTGCTTCAGAATGTTTTATCTGGCTCACAAGTTCGCTCAAAACAACATTCAGAAGCAACTCGTGCATAAAACTCAATATCTTCCAATAAGTGCATATTAGTATACATAATATACTGCTAAACCATCACCTGTCCAGTGGCAATGAAGTCTTTATGTGGGTGTACGCTCAGACACAGAATGTCATCTGTGTGCTGTGTATAGAACCGTTGCGCATGTTTCTCACGGTTGTACACAATGCCGACAGCTGCGACATGATACACGATCTCGCTCGTTTGCAGGTAGAAGAGATTGTTGCGGCAGTCATAACCACGGTAACTGAAAGTGTATTTCAGACACAAAATATTGGCAGATCTTAGGAACTGGAAAAGAATTAGCAAATGGTGAAATGTCATGGCTTTTGTTCGGTGTAACAACATTCAATTTTAACAATTTTAATACTACCCTAGTGGAAAAATTCTAAAAGTTATGCAGTTCACATGTATGTACAAACTCAATATCCATCAACAACTTTTACAAGCTCATCATCAGTTCATCATTAATGTGGCATATTCGTTTTTTTGGTGGCAAATTCAGACCCAATTCTTTAAAATGGAATATATAGAATCTTCATAACTACTTGGGAGTTTGAGATTGTTTATAACTTTGTGGCCGGCTTAGCTTTCAAAGACTGTTCATAACTTTATAGCTACCATAACTTTAAGAGCAATATTTCAAATTAAACAACAAGGCTGACTGACTGACCCATGAACAAAGTCCAATTTGAGACCCTCGTTTGGTGCCCTTGCCCTCTTCTGGCCAGGAGCTAGTTCGCCCTTGATCTGACTCTTGAGAGCGGGCATGTCCTCCTTGTATATGGCCCTGTCGTACTTCTGTCTGCTCTCCGCCTCCAAGTCACTGTCTACCTCATCGACGTCAGACATGTCGGAGTCAGAGTCATCACTGTTTGAGTCGACACAAGCTGCGAATCAAACAATTAGATACTAATGTTAACCTTGTCTTCTGAGACACTAATCTTGCTTGTCTTTTAAGTTTACAAACACCAATGTAAAAATGTTCTTATATGACGCGGTATCCAGTCGTTCGGACTGCTCAAAGAACTTTACACTTCACCCCCTGGCAGACCTGTTCATTCCAACGCCATCTTGACTTCTCTGGGAAGCATTCAGCCACCCTGCAATTACTGCATGAAGACCATTCATTCACATATCCACCTCTGTACGTAGCCAGGTACTCGTTTATACAGGTGGGTGAACTGAGGCAATGTGGTGGAGCGATATTCCAAAGCTTCAAAACGGCAGCAAGAAGATTCAAACTCAGGTTATCTCAACTAAGAGTCTGATGTTCTAACTGCAATGCCATGCACCCCACAATGCCATGCACCCCACAATGCCATGCGCCCCACAATGTAACACCTGGACCTTTCTCTTACAAAATACTGTTATTAAAATGCACAATAATACATTAGACATAACTCACCGTCCTGCGCGTCATCATCGTCGTCTGCGATGCCCTCTGGCAGGAAGCGCCACTGAAAGACGGCATGGTCCCCGCCGCCGATTGTGATCACTCGGCTCTTGTCGGCACTGAAGCGACAGTTTGTCACGTGCGCTGAGTGACCTACATACTTGCGAAACTTGGCACCTGTCAGCAACAAAGTCCCACGGTTACCAACAGTAACACTAACCATTAAAATGTTCCAATAAGATCATAATAATAACCGAGACAAATGATGCAGCATGGACGTAGCCTACTAGCTGACTACAATAACATGGCCTATTAAAAGATATATTTACAATCACATATTCTATTTATATAGATATAGTGCATTTAGAAATAAGAACATTGGCCATATAATTTATTAATGTTAAAAACCCTTGCTTTTACCTGGCTTTCTCATTGCTAATTGGTAAAATTACGATGCAGTTCTAGAAATTTTTCATATCAAACTACAAATCTCATAGGCTATTTTCAAACATCTCTTACCAAATCAAAGATGCATCCAGAAGATAGACTGAAACTGCTCTATTAGCAAAATTTCCATTCTTTCAAAGCCTTAAATAAAATTGTTTTTAAATTCCAACTGTTATGCTATAATTCCCATGACACTTATACACATCTCACCTTTCTTGAGACTGGGGAACCTGAAGAGTTTAACAAGGCCAAAGTCATCGCCAGTGACACAGACTTCGGCGCCGTAGTTTGCGTGTGCAGCATTGATGTCGTTTGTGTCTGTGTATTTCTCCCAGATCCCACTGGACTCTGGACCCAGCACACAGGTCCAGGTGGACCAGCGGATGTTCCGGATGTCTTCCTTGTTGGTCAGTTGCTTCCCACCTGGGAACAGGAACGAATGGAAGGGTCAGTATTGGGTGTGGCTCAACGAACACATTTTTTTTAACCTACTGGCTGTTAATATTGACCTAAATGTGATCTGCTTGGTGCTATGAACATTTAAGTCAATGCTGTAGAGGCCATACTAACACTAAAGATGATGTGTGATAAATAAATGTAATATTACTATATACCTAACATTTAGGTTGGCAACTGACCACCCTATGCATTAATGCCAGCTCAACATTTTAAAATGTCCTCTTTTAGTTCAGCCAACATCACCGTAACTGATACAAGTGCCACCTTAAAGCAGCATCGCTGGAGAATGTATTATCCAAATACCTACAAATAGATATCACAAGCACATACGTTATTTGGTCATGACATTTTTAGCTCTCACATTCACTGAGAAAGAAAAAACTACAGTAAACAGAACTGACTTGGCATCTTAAAGAAGAGCCGTTCGGCGGCGCCACTGTTGGTCTGCAGGTACTTGCTGTCCTCCGACCAGTCGAGATGCGTGATGAAACTAGAGTTTCCTGCGCACTGACCGACCCTCTTGAAGCGTTGGGGCACAGCATAGATGTCCACAAAGTTGTCGTTGGACCCAACTGCTAGATAATTGCCATCTGGGGAGAACTTCATCTCGTGAATGACCTCCTTACGGTCCTTTATGTGGACCACCTCCTGAAGGTCTCTGGGGACCAATCGCTGGTGGTTAGTCGTACATATCTGATGTATCTTTTGTTAAAAATTATTATCACCATTATCATAATGATGACACTAGACAACACCATTAACACTGCGTTATCTCTCAGAATAGACACAGAATAGATGATATTCGCGACGTATGCACATTAGCACTTGATTTTTTTATGACCCGCAATTGTGCTTTCATTCTTAGCCAACAGGTGTTGTATGTGTTATAAAAAAATCTATTCTACGACAGCAGATGTTAAAACTTACTACAAATGCATTTATTTAGTAAAACAACCTCTTTGGGAAATTATGATAAAAAATATTTTTTATTTTTATGACCAATTTCGAAATCTACCAGTTTCAAGCATTACAAACATATTGCAATGATGTCACAAACATATCACAAACACATCACACTGACACCTCAAGCACGATCAGCAGTTTTACTCTTAGCCGCTAGATGTTACACATGTTATGAATATTGTCTAACTAGTACAACCATTTGTATATATGCAAGCAAATTTGACACAGAAATCATTCAATATGGCATGTTGCATCAGAGCCACATGTTAGTGTGGTAGTGCTAGAAATTCACATATGCATCATGCATATGTGAATTTTACACTGACCCTGGTGCAAAATTAGATCACACATGCAAATAATGAATTCTACACACATATCAATCTGAAGACTTGTGACTGATTACGGATCAGTTATAACCGAGGACTTGCTACAGTTGAGACTGATCAGGCATCAAGCAAGGGAATGGGTTGGGGGAATAACTGAGGTAACTGGCTGAACCATTCGTGACCTCATCATAGTGACCTAATTTTGATTCAAAGTTGGTGTAAAATTCACTTCTGTCTCTTGGACAACGAGAAAGTGTTTGGAAGCAAGTGTCACGATAATACATTTCTATCCTACCTTAAACATGTTGAATTTTGCAGTAGTTCTCAGTCCAAAATGTCTTCATACGACTTACTTTGTGCGAAGCACCATGAAAGACCCATCCATTAGTCCGACTGCTAATTGGGATCCATCAGGATTGAAGGAACAGGAACGGATTGGCTGCTCCAGAGTAGTCCTGGTCAGGATCTGATTGCCTTGCATGTTCCAGATCCTGAAATTAGAACGAAACGTCAGGAACCGAAACGTTGGAACACCGCATTTCCAAAGGTTTCTGGATCCACGTTGCACCGGATGCAAGCAGAACAAATAAACATCATTTAAAAATATGTAGGGGAAGGCAGAATTAGTTGAGCCATTTTCCATTCTTTTTGATGTCATGTTCATAAGTCAAAATTGTTTTTACTCACATAAACTATGATTATTAGTAAATAATTTCATACCAAGATAATATATCTAGCATGCATAGTTAATTATACAAAGCTGATTCAAAGAGTTGGTAAGCTGGATCAACTAACACTTGGTGTGGGGTAAGTTGAGCCACAGTGTAGCGTAAGTTGCATAAATGCTTTATTTGTATAACTTACGTAGGCCTTGTATAAAAAATTCATAACAACTCAGCCAGCACGTTTATTCAATGGGTACAACACGTCTCTGACAAGTTTACATGCTTCATTACTAAGTTAACACACTTAATTAATATAGACTTATAGGCCAAATGCAACCAGTGCAACTAACTGCTAATATGTTGCCTTGTAGCTATCTGATGTCCCAATTTGCTCGGAAAAATTAATTCCTTAATGTATTTAGGGGTAAAGAACACTCGTCTTTGTTCTTTAACCACTGCTCAATTAACCCTCCCTTGGGTGATTCAACTAGTCCCGTTTCGACAATTAAGCTTATTTAATTAACTTCTCATTAATGCGCGAAGTGATGTAAGTAATCTTCTTCTCTGTGCATAGATAAACCATTTGTAGGTGCACAGACAATAAAGTCTGGTCAAGTGCGCTGATAGTTTACACACCAGCAGACCAAACGTTTAGAAAAACATCAAAAAACATACTTTTAACTCACATGTTTTGACCATTGTGACAAATGACATCTATCAATTGTGTTCTAATAACATGTTCAATCACTGGGTGGTACCACGTAACTGTCGCTGCTGTAGTTTCCCGGGAAACATGGGTGGCTCAACCAACCCAGTGGCTCAACTAACACTGCCTTCCCCTAATCAGCGCTGAGTATCTCTATTGCCTACACTATAAATAATTCTGATCATTTTGTAGTAAATGTTTAAGTTTCATACTTGGGGCTTTACTACAAAATAGTTACTATTAAGGTTCCACACTTTCATAACTTTCTCACCATTTTACAATAAATAATGTAATATCATCTTTTTTTAGTACAAATTGAAACCTAACTTGTCTTTAAAAGCTTTATAATATAAAAGCCATTAACGTACTTATTATACTGGTTGTTTTAAATACTATGCAATTCATTCAATTTACTTTACAAAAATTTTAGTAGAGTCATCACAAAGGTCATCACCTTGAAATAAAAATCTACTTATCTTTCCAATTCTTTAATAGTAATAATGACATCTTATATAGCGTTGTTATCTGCTTAGACAATGGGCTTATGGCATATTCTCCATCATCAGAGCCAGTTTTGGCAGCAGCTTATGCAGTGGAGGGGGCACAATTTGTACAGCATGTGCTAGAGTTTGTGAGCCCACAACATTTGACACATTTACCCCGTGCGTGGAATATTTTATTGGTGCCGATTTTACTTTCTCCTGGTATAACAAACACAAGCAATGCCGGATGAATCAAACTGCCCAAGTTTCAAAACGACGGCTCTAACCACCCAGTTACTGCACAACTGACCTGACTGTGTGGTCGTCACTTCCAGTCGCAAATATCGGCTTCTTCGGGTGAACATCGAGGGCCCACAGTTCACCCTCTGCGTGACCTTGAATGAGACACCGAGGCTTCTGTCGCTCACTCACGGCCACCTCAAACACCTCGCTGTCTTGAGTGCCCACCAGGACGCGGTCGCCACGCCAACACACACTCCTGATGCTCAGACCTAGGGAGGATACAAGGTTTGGATAATGTCCATTTCTGAGTACATAGACACCCAGACAAAGTGAAATTCTTGTGTGCATACTTACATGTGTGCATGTATATAGATATATTTGATAGGCTGCACATGCATGGTAGATGGATTTACAACATCTTTCTGGTCTAACTGATTCTCTGCACTAGGTCATCTTCATCTTATTCGCAGTGATGTTGAACATCCACTCAAGGTTGTGAGCCTTATGGTACTTCTATTATTAGAGGGCCAAAAAAGCTGCATTGAGCACGTAATAGAGACTCTGAACAGAAACCTAACTTTCTTCAACATGTCACTATAACCACCCATTGTGAACGCAATATGTCCAACACTTTTCACCCAGCATATTTAAATTATTGTGTGTATATAAACCAATCCTGATCAAAATGATACACTCCAAGCAGTAATAACATGGTTAAACTATGTATTTACTGGTAAATTTTTAATGTTGACCATCTAATGCGAGGAATTTCCCCCCTAAACATGCCAACATAAAATATGATAATTTAATATCACAAACATTGTGGGCTATCACATGACACTGGTTATTGTTTTGCAAATTTGAACCTTTGCCTTTAAATGGCATACCATATAACACAATTAATATAATTGTTTTGCACAAAATACAGATTTAAGACTGGGTTTCAAAATGTTATTGTAGAAAAGGTGCACATTATTGAAATGCAGATTCCTAGATTCAGAAATACAATTCTATATACATATTTCCGAAACCTGTAAACAGAAACATGATGTAAAAATCTGTAAAAAGTGCAGCAATACCTTGGTAGCCATCGGACGCTTGAGTGAGGTCTATCTTGGAGATTGGCTTGAAGTCTGTGTCCCACAGTCTGATCATCCCATCCTTGGCTCCCGTCACATAGCCTTCATCTGCACAATCCATGGTGTAGATACCTCCCTAAACATAACAAGCAGTTATCATAATTTTCCATGTATATTACGCATTTTTTCTTTCATTCTTACTTAAAAGTCCAGGTATTTATACATGGTAACAATGTTAAACAAACTTTTTTGGACGATTACGCAATTGGAACTCCACAAGATATCTCGGGCCAACGATTTGTAACTTGCAAATAACAAAACACTTTTAAGCTTAGACAAATTAACTAAATGTTTTTGTATTAAGCATGGTGTTTGAGTTGTGCAATAGTGAAGTTACCATGCAAGCTAGATGAGCTAGTGACGATCCGATGCGGATAACGATGCTGTAACTGTGTGACACTCTGAACCACATTTTGTAAGTGCAGAAATCAGGGGTTGTTAAATAGTTGGGGTGCATATTATACATGACAATATAGAAATTATGTCAGATTTGAGCAAAAAGGCAGGGTGTATATTATACTTGGGGGCCCATTATACGCGGAAGATTACAGTAGCTTTAAATCATCAAGGACCATTGTCATTGCTTCAAAACTGACAACCGGATCAAACCCTAGTTACATGATAAATGCCTATAGTTTTTTGCCGAACACCATTCTGTCAAAAATAGAGATCCCACTTCGCACCAAACATTGCTTACACACCCATGAGATAAACAGTTAATCATTAGTGCCACGTATTTATTTGAATTTCCATTTTCACCCTAAATGCTCGGCAGTCCATCACTCTTAGGATGACTTTTGTACGTCCTTGTTCACGATATCAAATTATCATGCTTAATGATTCTGGTTTGTTCCTCGGGTTCCCGAGGATTTGGGTGCTACAGAAGTTTATTAAATTTTATTTTTATTGCTACTTCTGCAATTATTTGTCTGCACAACACTTAATAATGGCATTTTACCCAGCCAAGTGAAATCTTTGTTTTGTAAATGCAAAATCTGTGTTATAGTGAATTTGAACTTTTATTTAATTTCCTATTCTTGTACACTGCAAAATTTGGTTAAAAATTTACAAGGCACCTTGACCTAAACAAATCACCCCGACTTAGTGAGATACAATTGGCTAAAGCAAACGACTCCTACAAACTACTGAATGCCTGACCTGGTGCGCCCCCTGGATAACTTTCTGCAAGTTACGTCCCTTCCACACATAGACGTCGCCACTCAGTGTACCGGCATATGTGATGTCGTCGGGTGCGAACGACAGACACAGCATAGTCTGTATCTCGCCTGCCTTGCCAAACACCCCCTTGTGGCCATTCAAGGCATTACCACACAGCGACCAGAACTTTATGTGTTTCACGCCACAGCTGACGATAGTGTCTGCCTGGTGCTGGTGAAACTGAATATCAAATACCTGAAAGCAAAGCACAGTTAAAAGAAACAGGTAAGGCTATATTAAGGGGACACACTGGTCTGAAATGGGTGTATGTAGACCTCCCAACCTTTTATGAAGGTCTTCCACCTTCAGTAAAAAACAGACGATTTTTTTCTCGAAGAAACCCCCAATTTCACAAGGTGAAAGTCTGTTCATTAATGGTGTCTGGCAATATAGATTTATTTACTATGTTTATGACAGGATTGTAAAATATAAAAACACTGCCACCCAGCGAGAATGTTGGTAACTTCAACTATTTATGATGTTGCAAAAATTAGCATTTTCAAATCAAAAAATTATCAATTATTCTCAACAGTACACATTGTTTTCTACTCTTAAGTGTTGTTGATCAAGTGCAACGAGGTAAACAATTGAGGCCGGAGTGTCGGGCTCCAACCACTAGAGCTTCTGAGTTGCTCTAAAATTAGTCAGATGCTTCCAAGAAAATACTAGTTACACATTTACAATATTACACATTTACAACCATATTAATGAGGGGGATACATACCATTGATTGGCAAATGCGACCAGCTTAAAGGCTTTTATATAGCTACAGATGTGTAAAGCTATTTTTACTCTAGTAACAGTGCAGTACGTGGGTCATTTTAGCAAAGTTTTTTAGTATGTATGTACATATATTTTATATATGCTGGAGGAGGTGAAATTTCTTACACACTAGAAAGCATACCCGATCTGAATGGCCCCTTGCTGTTGCAAGGATTTTCCCCTTTCTCCAGTCCCACACGTTGATTGTAGCATTCTGGTCCAAGCCCACAGAAACCAGCCTCTGTTGACAAAACACAATTGTACCAACATTACATTAGAAACAAACAAACAGTTTCATTTATGATATCACGGATAAAAAATGTTGTCTGATGATTTATTATCACAGACAAAGCCCATATTACATAGCAGCTAAAGTATCATGATTGCAGTATGTTGAATCTGATGTTCACCAAACATAATGTCATTCTAGTGTCAGAAATAAATAATTTAGAGAATTACAAAGTTTTCAAATACAAAGAAATTTGGGGAGAATATTTCAAGCATTAAATAAACTACTAATATCAAACACTTCGCATGGATAAATCTTTATTTTTAATTGTTGATTTTTCACCTTATTTTTCTGTCCACTGAATATGGCATAATCAAAATGCGATGTGTCATCAATAATAACTTGAAAACATGTTTTAAAAAATCACCATTTTATAAATCTAACAATAATGATGTTTATTTCTGAAATAATTACCTACCATCCCATCACTGCTGAAGTTGACCCCAGACACGCCCTGCTGGTGTCCATCTTTGAGGATGGACGTTGTCTGGACACTGAGGGAATCCCACACACAGATGTATGGTTTCTTTCCCACCTGCCCGGTCGCCACCAGAATCTTCTCTGGGTGCAGGGCAAGGCTGGAATCAGTGCAATTTGTAGACAGAGATACCAATGTTGAAAGAACATCACAGGTTAGGAAAAGCAACTATCAGCAGTGTTTGAAATTAAGGCCTTTTTATCAACGGATGCCGATTCAAAATGCTTCCCGCCGATTCAATTAACCAAATTATTATTGGCCCCACCTCGCAGATTCATCCTGACGGCCACAGCTGTGTCGGACTGAATTAGTGACGTACATTACAGTACTTACTAAGCTATGCTAATTTTATATAAAATACAATTGTAATAAACTATTTCGTCCTTGCCAGCGACAGATCGCTGCCAAAACAAAGTCCATACATGCAGGGAAACCCCTGGTATTTGTAACATGGATGCCTATTGGATAATTCACATTTTATGACATCAGGGAATCGCCAAAGCAAAGATGGTGGACGAAGTTGGGAGAATTGTGGAATTCGACAATTTTTGAAGGATATTACGCCAATTTACTGGTGATACTAAGGAGGCAGACAATCCGACTGACAATATAGTGTGCCAAGATATGCTGAATAATTTGATATTTGGCTGTGAAAGTGAACTTTGGAGGCTTTGACTTGGAGTGAATTGAGAATGGTGTCATACTCCATAGGCATATATTTTTGGGTACTGTAATCATGAACTAGATTAACCTAAATTATATACGCTGTTGAACGACATTCTTATCTCATTTGTTCTGTGCCAATACATTAATTCAGTCATTCCATACCATTCCACGTACATAAAACCATATCTTCTTTAAAAAACATTAGGTTTTTGTGCAATTTTTTGGTCCAAATAGTGCCACGATGCATCATTGTCTTCTTCAATGAGTGCCATTGGCTTATATGTTCGCTCACTGTGGATGCAATCTGCAGTGCTATTTAGACTGCAAAATGTGTATAAAAAAAACACAATATTCTAATTGAATGTATGTCTTTTTCTATGTGGAATGAATGCCTTTGCACAGACAAATTAAGGCAAGAATGTTGTTTTAAGAAATGAACGAAAATATTTGGTATGGTTTACATTTATTAAAATATTATTTATTATAATTTAAAGCAGTGTCTGTTTTAGTTTTACACACAAAAACATTGCTTTATTACTTATAATTTATACATTTTGTGGGGCCACTTCAAAACAGAACTGTGCCGGCCAATTACAAAAAAATTGGGGCCAGTTAATTTTTTTAAACAAATTTCAGACACTGTATCAGTAACAACAATGACTGAAAATTGCATTATTCATTTAATTAAAAAAACTTAAAAAGAAAACAGTTTAATTAATAAATTATTTAATTTTTTTGGGGAAATGTTATACTATAAGTATAACAAATCTCTTAAAATGTACCCAATGTTTTTCTTCAATTCTAAAGAGTTTATTGCCAAAAAATATTTTCTCTACACATTCTACGCGTCTGGCAAATCTACTAGCGCGTTCTTCGCGATGCAAAAGGCAGCGACAAGATGAAAGGCGGCGCTGTCAGCACAGGCATCATGCGTGCTCGTGCACGTTACAGGTGGTTCGAACAGATGCCCGCCAAAGCACCCAACGCCATATCACCAGCATCTAATCAACATACAAACTAAAGCACACATATTAAATAATGACTAAACAAATACCTGATAATATCATCGTCGTGGCCCAGGAAAAACCGTTGTTTATGTTCTCGTAAACTGTAAACCACGCCGACTCCGGCGACGAAAAACACGACGTCTTTTGACGCCGTGTAGTATAAGTTATTGCGGCACTGGTGGCCGCGATAGCCGAATACCCATTCCAGGCGCAGCTGGGATTTCGGAGCAGTCTTACTCGTCATTCTTGTTGCACTGAATGAAGATCGCGTACAGAATTTGGACTGGATTGCTGTTTTGGCTTCAAAGACGCCGCCCCTGGACGCAATGTTTGATCGCCATTTTAACCAACGCTAGGGAATTTGATCACGTGGTCAGCAAACTAGCCAATCAGAGGCGCGCTAATATCAATGTCTGCGCCCATTAAGCATTAAATTATCGCCCGAGTAAACATTTGCCGGTAACCAAGGACAGTATTTATTGAACGCTAGAATAACCGCCAACTTCTCAGTTTATTAAAGAGTTATGAATTAGTCATGGATGTTGATTCATGATGCTTGTTTAGAAATGTACCAAAATGTTTCACGCGTTGGCTTAATAGCTAAACCTAGCTTAGCCTAGCCCAGCCCCTACTCCTAGCCCTGCCCTGGTCTAGGCCAGAGGCAGAGCCACTACACTAGTCTAGGGCCTAGGCCCTGCCCTAGGCTAAGCAGCAACTGGATAAGGTTAAGTTAATGCATGTTATACGCTTTTATCATAATCATTTATACGTGATGGTTGGAATTTATAACGTTTTTGAAATTTTGCTGTAAAACTTGCTTTTCTCTGGATGAGGATTTTGAGGTTAGCAACATTATGTCTTAATGGCATAATGCTATAACGGGATTCTACCTTGACCTTTATATGTGTGTTATTTGTCTGTCTGATACCTATTTTTTACATATCTAATTCCCTGCCCTGGATTGTCCAGATCTTCCTTGCGCTTGGAAACAGGCACTGATTAAGTACTCCATGCAATTGTTTGCCGATATAAAGATGTTAGAGAAGCAAAATTGTTGTGAAATTGTGCACGTTTTGTTTATTCACACATCATGTTTTAATTCTAAATTTGCACTGTATATGCTTACCATATTCAACATATTAAGCGTACATGTCATAATTAGCGTACACACCCTTTTTTAATCAGCAGGATCCAGAATTATTGTAATTTGACTAGTATGGAACAACTGAAATCTCGCCATCTGATTTCGAACAGTTGGCACCATTTTTCAGTTCTACATTAGTCACCAAATGACACCACTAGTGTTAAACAGTTACCATATTGAAAAGAAAAGAATGTTGGTGTATGTTTATTAGAACAAATTCCTTTACATTTTTCCATGGCCCAATTTTGTTCAAGCATACCATACGCTTATTATGTAGAATATGGTAGTTACTTATCTTTGCTGCATAAGGCCACATAACTGCCATTTTGTGCGATCCATAGCTGCATTCTTTGCCATCTTCCAATAATTCCATCCCAGTTGGTTTTTTCTGCTTCCACAGTCCATCTCCCATGTTGATTCTTGCCTTCCTCTTTTCCTTCTTTTTTTGTGTTGTAATTCCCATTTCTCCTAAGTGTGTGGCCGATCCATCTCCATCGTCTGATCTTAATTTCTTCTGAGACTGGTGACATACAGTCGTATAGGTCTTCATTTGACATTTGCACTACAAGTAAGTTAAATAGTTCCTGTTCACCTACCAGCCCACCTCTATGCTATGATAGGAAGAAGAAGACAATTAATATGGCACCTGGCATTTTATTACACATTCAATATTATTAATAAATATAAAATAATGGTGAATCTTCTGACATGACACCATCACTGATGAAATAAATGGCTACTGGCACGTCTTGTAAATAATCAGCTTTGAACTACTGGCAATTCAAGTTTGAAGCCTATGGCCCCTATGTACATCAAATTTGACAAGATTCTGTATAAACTCTGTATTCCATAAAATATATCCACCTGTTTTGACATGCAGCAGTGTCCAACTTTTCAATGACTTTTAATGACATAGGCTAATTAACCAATGGAAAATGCTACATGGATTTATATAGCTGCATACAAAATATAATAAATACTGTATACAAGTCAAAAATACGGATTTCAACCAAAATATGTAGCAGGTTTGTTAGACAATCTATGGTGACAAACAGCTGTATGTTATGTATGAACACTGTATGCTATGTATGAATGCTGTATGTTACATATAAACGTTGTACATATGAACGTTGAAGTCACATGATCTGTGTCGTTGTTTGTTGGCCATCCAACAGGCTCGTGCATGCTGAACATGCTTTACAAACCCATTTTCATTAATACTAACATTAACACAGATTAACTGACTGGCAGATAGTTCAATACAGTACACATCTATTCAATATAAACACATGTATAAAATAGCATTTTTATACACAACAGCACCATTGCCTTTTCTATAAAATGACAATTTTTTATAAATGTCATAAGACATTTTTTTTATAAAATCTATTATAAACTACTGGATCAGTTCATCAAGAAAAGTATCAAAGCATGCTTGTTGAAACATTTCTTTTAACATATCCAAAAGGTTTTTTTACACCAGTAGTAGTTTTTCGCCATCTTTTTAAGATGGCCATGTCAGTAATATTGAGTGCTGGTAGGATGACATCTTCGTAGAAGTGTGGAAGTTTGTAATTCCCCTCATCTCGCTTGATCGATGCCTTTGTCTTCCATATCCACATAGCTTCTTTCACGTCTTCCAGTCTATGAGATGGTTTTCGGTGGTTGTGTGATCTGTGCGGACGGACTCGGTGGTGGTGGACTGCGAACGTTTCATTTTGCTCCTCGTACATTGTTCTCTTGGTGTATTCTACACATCTTTCTTGCGTTCATCTAGACTGGTCTTAAACAGTCTCCCTGTTTCTCCTATATAGGCTGTGCCACAACTCTTACACGGGATTTGATACACTAGTTCACCTTTTCTTCCGGTTCTACTTCGTCCTTTGGGTGTATGGGGACTCATGGCTGTGGCCTCCCTCTTTGAGACACCTTCCACGTATGGGATGACGACCTGGCTTCTGTAGTTCTTGTCCTTTTTTCTCTTGTCAGTATACAATGATGTCACCGTACCAGAACATCATTAGTATTGACGAAGTAATCACGAGAAGATGAAGAAAACTGCTACTGGGGTAAAAACCATTTGGATATGTTAAAAGAAATGTTTCAGCTACTGGGGTAAAAACCATTTGGATATGTTAAAAGAAACGTTTCAGCTACTGGGGTAAAAACATTTTGGATATGTTAAAAGAAATGTTTCAGCTACTGGGGTAAAAATCTTTTGGATACGTTAAAAGAAATGTTTCAGCTACTGGTGTAAAAACCTTTTGGATATGTTAATAGAAATGTTTCAGCTACTGGGGTAAAAACCTTTTGGATATGTTAAAAGAAATGTTTCAGCTACTGGGGTAAAAACCTTTTGGATATGTTAATAGAAATGTTTCAGCTACTGGGGTAAAAACCTTTTGGATATGTTAAAAGAAATGTTTCAGCTACTGGTGTAAAAACCTTTTGGATATGTTAATAGAAATGTTTCAGCTACTGGGGTAAAAACCTTTTGGATATGTTAAAAGAAATGTTTCAGCTACTGGTGTAAAAACCTTTTGGATATGTTAATAGAAATGTTTCAGCTACTGGGGTAAAAACCTTTTGGATGTTAAAAGAAATGTTTCAGCTACTGGGGTAAAAACCATTTGGATATGTTAAAAGAAATGTTTCAGCTGCTGGGGTAAAAACCATTTGGATATGTTAAAAGAAACGTTTCAGCTACTGGGGTAAAAACCTTTTGGATATGTTAAAAGAAATGTTTCAGCTACTGGGGTAAAAACCTTTTGGATATGTTAAAAGAAATGTTTCAGCTACTGGTGTAAAAACCTTTTGGATATGTTAATAGAAATGTTTCAGCATGAAAATGAAATATCCTGAGAAATGTTCAATATTATCATAAGTACTCCGGACAACATGAAAATGTTCATACCATGTATATACATGAACAAGGCAACATTGTTGGTTAAATAAGTCACCTTTCTATATTCATAACATAATTTTGAAGTAGCTGTTCTTGCTGACATGCTATATAACATCCTTCACATAAAAATACACAAGTGACTTCAGCTACGACAATATAATTTGAAGCTGTGCAAGTTATACTACAATATAATGAAAACAACAACATCCTATAATGCATACAAAATACATTGGCATAAAATAAATGCATCTTCAATACAGATGCCATAAAATATGGCAGTTTTGATTGGGCTCACGCAAACACAGATTTGATGACCAGGAGGTTGCGATGCCTGATCCATAATCAGGTGGTCGTTGTTCTCAGTAATACAAGAAGCTTGGATAATTGGGTACTTTCCACAGTGCTATAAGTAGGGTTGACCTTTTGTGAGTCCTTCTTTCAGCAGGTTGTGATACACAACTTCTGATGGATCCTCATATCTGCAACAGAAAGAAACATACAATTTTCACATGCTGTATACGAATCTGTGAACATAACCTGGGGCAGATTCAGTGTGGCAAATTCATTCATCACAACCTGCAGCACTGTTTCGCCCCAGAAGGTTATTTTGTCATTCAAGGGAGGCAGCACGCCTGGATCACAACCTCGGCAGATAGTGTCATTGCAGAAATGGGCATCATTGTTGGATTCACGTTTGAATCAGATTATTTTTGTTAAGTAATTATTAATTATGTAGTCAGAATTTAATGAATCATTAATTTTTCTTAATTAATCACAAACATGATAACTTTGATTATTTAAAAAAATATGTCCACAAATGTATTATGAAATATTAATAAACTGATACATAAGTTATATTAAAAAAATAGTCCATAACAAATATGTTTTATGCAGACAGCTTTAAAAATAATTTTTATGTCATGGGATTTTCAAAAAAGGTTAAACTTCTGGCAGGAACTGCAATGAGTTGAGCCGGCATTGCATCTTGGCATGACACCTGCCACTTTGAACGTGACCCCGATCAGTGTTTATCTGTACAATCATTGTAATAACCAAATTATCATGAAGAGATGTGCTGGCCAGGTGTCAGGACTGCAGTAGCAATATCTAATGGTGTTACCATTAGATACAGCTAGGTTTACACAGATTGTTCTGATGTTACACTTTCTGAACTAATCTAGACAGTGACCATCTTTTGCTTACTAACTTTACCTAGAATATGTTCAACAGATACACACGTTTATGTTAGTGAAAAAGCAACAAAACCTAACATAAAACTGCATACCTGACGAAATAGTAGCGTTGAAACATTGCAAGAACCGCTACACAATTCTACAATAACAGTTCTCAGGCGACAACTACAACTCGGCATTGATGTTTACTCATCCTTCACGCAAGATAACACTGGTCTTTCACCAACGTGTTACAGAAGTTTGCTGACGAAAGATGCCTGTTTTCAAGGCTAGGCCATTATTTTCTAAATTAATTAACTTTGTTTCTTGTACCATAGAGTAGTACAGTTTAGTTATTGGTAGTGTATGTAGAAGGGGAATTCTAAGCATATGGTGGCCAGAAACAATTAGTAATGAAGCACTATGGGAAAGAACAAACCAAAAAACATCACAAGACAGGCGCTCACATGAAACCCTCAGACAAAATGAAAAGGGGAATGCCAAGAAACGGCTGGCATAGAGAAGTAGAAGCAGAGATGTCAGAAACAGGACGTGGAGGGAACGAACTGGAAACGCAAGTCCAAAACCGTGTCTAGTGGAAAGGAGTCGTCAATGGCTTATGTTCCACCAGGGAATGAAAATGTTTAAGTCAGAAAATAAGAAGCAATGGTATCCATACATAAGTTTATTCATCGCCATCACTTGCTCCTTGTCCAGCAGGTCGTTAGCATTGCAGCTGTGGACCATGGTGCCGTTGGGCAGTGACATCATCACCATGACCGGGAAGCGGTAGACAGACAGCTGCTGACGGGCGATCGCAGCGAACTCTGGTTGGTCCTCGTCCTCTTGCAAGGCCTGCAAGCAGTGCATCACATGACAGTGTAATTATTATGCAATGATTTGCTTTCTGAGTGACTCTGTTGAAGGCACGTCACATGACTGTAATAATCCAGTGGCATCTTTTCTGAGTGATTCAGCTGAGCTAAGCAGTTGCTAATATGTCCCTAGTTCATAGTTTGCTCATCTTGTCAAAGTATAACTAACACAGATATATATTATCAATCAAACTGAAACTGAATTTATATAGTATCCACTACGACGGGCTAGATCGTTTGTTATTTTGTTTTGGTGAAATCATCAGACAAACTATTAAATTAGTTTTGACTGGGTCCAATTAAAAATTCTATGAAAAGGGGATGGTGAAAAGTGGTCCAGTTGAGCTGTACGAGGAGGTTTATATAATATCACATAAGGTATCTACACTTTCGCACGTTACCCGATCTAATGATCAGAGTCAATTCTTTTGATGTTTTTAACAAAAGTACTTTTCTTTAAACTGGCTGCCCATATTACTTAAGCCATACACATGCTACAAACCTGAACATCAATGAACCTGATTTGTAATAGGCTAAATCAATCGAAAAAGGGAATTTAAACCCAGATCTACAAACACTACTAAGAATTACATAAACGAACTTGACTTTGATCACAACATCAATAACAAAACTACCTTGATACATACACCAAACATGACATCATGGACTACCAACACTGACTCTCTCAACTGATAACATCAGTGACCTTGCCACTGACCTTGAGGTCAACAACCAGTGACCAGCTGTTGATGAAGTGGTCCGACAGCAGGCGGATGACGCGCGGACTCTCCAGGGCGTTCTCCCGGAGTGTCCGCGCTGATCCTCAGCAGCTCTGGTCGTCTAGCGCACCCCACAACACGATCGAGTGCACAAGTTTTTTCTTGGCCTGCGCTCGCGCAAACGCCTCCGTTAAATTGTAGTAAGGCACCTGATCACAGAAAGCAAAGTATTTTTAAAACTGTCACATGACTGCTGAATTGGTTCGTGTTTCTGTTTTATCATCAATAAGGAGATGTATTTGAAATGTTGTCTTCATTACAATTAATTTTCAAGTTGTTGCATTTATCGAAAAGAAACTAGTGACAATGACAACCGTGTCTACAGTATCTAGCCTTTTACAAAGTGTGGACAAACTTTATGAGGGTCGCGTGATTATGAATCATTAACACATGTACAATTATTTTCACCTCCACATGCAATGTAACATGATATTCATCCAGAAACATTCTAATTAAGCAGATAACATTCAAAGTACATTTTTAAAATGTGGTTTAAAAAACACATTTGGGCAGGTAAGATGTTAAAAGAAATATAATTTATACTATATAACATGATATAACATTTTGTTAACTAAATTTCATTGAGTTTTTATTTAATAATATACAACATTATGTCTAAAGATAGAGGTGCTTTGGGTCGGGCAGCAAAATAAACATCTTGATATAAGACTGGAAGGGAAGAAACTGAACCAGCAACTTTGTATTCCTGGGTGGAGCAGTTTGGAGACAGATATTCACAGAAGTATACAAGGAGGAAAGTGGAAGGGGTGATGAGAGATAGACATATATCTCGGAAGCTCAAAGGAAAGGTGCTTAGCTAGTGTAACACATGAGCTAAGCTGTGAAGAGAGATTTGGCGGGAGGGGAGTGGACAATGGGAACAAGGGATGGGGGAGTGGAGACGGCAGTGAAACGGGACCAGTGATGAAGGGAAAATTTTTGTTTACCAACATAGGTGCCAGAGGAGAGCAACAACAAACAGGAATAAGTGCTATAAAAGTACTAGAATTATTATTTATAATTATGATTTTATGACAAAAACAAAGAGAATTTGTACAACTAAGTGTAGAATACATACTTCTTTGAAAGGAAACAACTTCACTTCGAGTTTTCTTGCGGCCTCCTCTTCCGAGATCTTCTCCGTCCACTCTATTGTTGACAGTGTATTGTCTTGTCCACCCGTGGTGGCGTTGATGTGGTCACTCCGTACGTCAACGCCATTCAGTACAGCCGGGACGGATGCCCTGGTCACCCTAAGCTCCATCTGAGGCATGTAGCCAATGTCCACCTCCATGCTCTCCTCCGAGTCCGTCAGCCATTCCATGTCTAAAATCATTCAAACATGTTTTTTATACATATTTGTATAAAATGTCTATATGTCACGTTTTTGTATACGAGCACTTAGCATTAGACCAATAGCACAATTGCGGTACACCTTTCTTATGTGACACTTGTGACTTTTGCACTTTATATTTTACACAATAATTTCTAGGTATATAATTATTATGTAGCATGTGTTAGTGCTGGTTGTATGTCTGATGGTAAGTCCTGATGATAATTCTATTGCTTTTTATATACTTTGTGCATTTACAATAATTTCGGTACAATCAGCCATGCGCTCATCACTATATATCCGACCCCACACAATGCAGCCATCATCGGTGCCGCAACATGTATTACTTTAATAATAATATTTCATGATATATTATGTGCATTAAATACCTGACAGTTGTTGACATTCTAAAAGAGACTCACCAACATTAAGTCTCTTATTGTTCGGCACATACAAGGTGAAGTTCAAGAGCCTCCCAGAATTCCTGCTGATGATCACATGACCTGTGAACTGCCCTGGAGTGTACCAGAATGGGTAATAAGGCGGTTCATTCAACTGGAACTCTGCATGAATTCTGAAAACAATGAACAAGAAATTGTAACAATGTTGTCAAATGCGATGAACAAACATTTGGTGTCCCATAAGTTAAATTAAAAATATTAAAGCTACCTTCGCAATTAAATGTTTCGCTCATCTCAATCTTACCTTAAAATAATTTTATGAATAAACAAACATAATTATACCTAGTATCCACTATGATATGCCAGCTTGTTTGTGCAAATGCGTTGTTTAGTTTTTGATGAAATCAGCCAACAAACAACAGCCTGTACTAAATAATTTTTTACTGGATCTGGTGAAAAAATGATAAAAGTAGCACACCTCTAATAAATGACAAAAGTAGCACACCTCTATTAAATGACAAACTAGCCCACCTCTATTATAATATACATGAGTTCATTCACACTTTCACAAATTACCCGATATATAATGATCAAAGTCAACTCTTCACAATTTCAACACCAGTATGTCTTTTATTAAACCGACTACGTGTATTACTGTACTTACACTAGATGATTACGTGTATTACTGTACTGACACTAGATGGCGTGTATTACTGTACTTACTCTAGATGACTACGTGTATTACTGTACTTACTCTAGATGACTACGTGTATTACTGTACTTACACTAGATGACTACGTGTATTACTGTACTTACACTAGATGACTACGTGTATTACTGTACTTACGCTAGATGACTACGTGTATTACTGTACTTACACTAGATGACTACGTGTATTACTGTACTTACACTAGATGACTACATGTATTACTGTACTTACACCAGATGACTACGTGTATTACTGTACTTACACTAGATGACTACGTGTATTACTGTACTTACACTAGATGACTACGTGTATTACTGTACTTACTCTAGATGACTACGTGTATTACTATACTTACACTAGATGACTACGTGTATTACTGTACTGACACTAGATGACTGTGTATTACTGTACTTACACTAGATGACTACGTGTATTACTGTACTGACACTAGATGACTACGTGTATTACTGTACTGACACTAGATGGCGTGTATTACTGTACTTACACTAGATGACTACGTGTATTACTGTACTTACACTAGATGACTACGTGTATTACTGTACTTACACTAGATGACTGTGTATTTCTATACTGACACTAGATTACTACATGTATTATTGTACGGACACTAGATGACTACGTGTATTACTGTACTGACACTAGATGACTACGTGTATTACTGTACTTACACTAGATGACTACGTGTATTACTGTACTTACACTAGATGACTGCATGCATTACTGTACTTACACTAGATGATTACGTGTATTACTATACTTACACTAGATGACTGTGTATTACTGTACTTACACTAGATGACTACATGTATTACTGTACTGACACTAGATGACTACGTGTATTACTGTACTTACACTAGATGACTACTTGTATTACTGTACTTACACTAAATGACTACATGTATTACTGTACTTACACTAGATGACTACGTGTATTACTGTGCTTACACTAAACAAGCGAAAAAATCAAATTGTGGAGAGTCCTTCCACCCCACAAATTATTCATACTATTGTATTCAGAATCCACAATGAAGATGTTATCTCTACTTACATAACAACCTTCACACACTATAGGCACATCCGTTTACTAAGAATAAACATTTATTATCTGGTTTCTAATCAACGACTAATATGACAGATATAGGCAGAACAACTAATTGATAACCTTCAGGCCTACATATATACATGACTTCCTGTGATGCCCTGAGCCAATCTTACACATAAGGTGTTATCAATATTTTGATCTTTGAGCGGCATTTCCTAGATAAACAAATTGTTATCACTGTTCACTTGGATGGACAACTATTCCTACTTATCTGATTCTTGTCACTGAGCCACAACTTACAAGCACACTAAAGAACGGAGTTTCTTCGAAACATCAACAACTGCTGTGATCTATATGAATGCTATGAGATCCGATTAGTATGAGGGATGATAACACTAATCTAACACTAAGTACTGCATAGATAACATAAACTTTGTATCTATAGTTTAGAAGTCATACGGGGTCGAAAGATAATTTGCAAAAAATTATCCTGCAGTAAAAAGTTAGATCCAGAAATTTCTCTACATCAACAGTCTGCACTCTTGGTAAAAAAAAAACTGAATAAACAATACAGCTAATGACACCCAAAAGAAAATCAGAAGTTTGTTTGTTGTTATAATTATATACAAGCTGAACTACAGTAGCATATTGTAGTTCACTGGAAATTCCACACCAGTTGCACCAGACAAGCCACATTTCTAGTATAAACAAAGCAATCTTGAAGCAAACTAGGAATGTTGGATAGAAAAGGCTAATTATACACTGTGTATCTCCAGAGGTTGATCCAGAGCTATTTGTTGCAGCAGGACAGTGTAGCATGTCCTTAACCAGGTTCAGTTTACAAGACTAAGAGCAACTCTGATACCAACTGACACATGAAAGGTCTCCACATGGCCCCTTTACTGACGTGTCTAAACACAGAACACTCTCATAGATCTTCCCCATTTACTTTCCATTTTCCACTTCCTTGGCTCTCCACCCCCACTACACCCTCCACCCCCACTGCCCCCTTCACCTCCACTGCCCCTCCACCACCACTGCCCCTCCACCACCACTGTCCCCTCCACCACCACTACTGCCCCTCCACCCCACTGCCCCTTCACCCGCGTTGCCTCCTCCACCCCCTCTTCCCCTTCCAACCACTAGGCCTTCCCCCTTCTTTGCCAATGCTTCTTCACACATGCAGAAACAACGATCACGCCTACAGTTCAACAAGTGAATCCAATGCACTTTTCTCTTAGTCAGGAAGTAACATATTGGAACTCTGACAAGACCAATGGAAAACCATTACCTTGGAATCAACGAGGTCAAAATGGAATCAACGAGGTCAAAAATATTCAAGATATTATGCAACAACACCAAACTGAACGTGCTGCCTCACCTGAACATAATGTCTATGTAGTCACCGTTGAACGCCCGAACGCATGCTACGCTTCCCTGTGGAGCAAATCGGCCGTAAACAAAGGGAACCGGATGGAACATTGCCACCAAGGAATGGACCATGACCCAGCTGTCCTGGACCAGCCTGGGAGGGACGTAGCGATTGCTGGAGAGAGACGGTCCCTTCTCCATCATCACCGGCTCAATAATGTAGTAGCACTTCCCAGGGAAGATCTTTTCCCCATGGGGTGGGAGAAACTGGCGGAAATGTCCCACGGCATAGTTCTTCCATTTGACAGCAGGAGTCTTCCATTTCTTGAGCCCTGTCATCGGATCAAGTGACTGGAAAAAGACAGGACGTTTATTTGTATTTGTCACGAGTGATGCAGCTTGAATCAACATGTAACATAAACTGACACATCTGCACACAAGGGTTGAAGAAAATAACTTTGTTTTGTTTCTAAGCTTTACAATAATTAAAAACTACATGTACACACATTCACTCTAATTGCATTCCAGATGGTTTGATATCACCAAAATAGATCATCATTGCAAAGACAATGTGCTTTCACATTTCAGGTAACTATTTATAAATGTAAAACAGCAGTTGATAATGTGTGATTTTTAAGTAGTTTTCCGTTTCAAGAATTATTTGATTGCTATTTTTGAATAGCATGCACAGGAAAAAAATCTTGTTGCTGAAACGTGTAACATGAAAGAACATGTTGGACACTGAATTCAACAAAATGAAATGATGTTATAAAAATGTTCTTGTGTATCAGTGACATTTGATAGCTTAGATTATACAAAAATGCTATCTATCATTTTAAAGAAAATCTCTTGTAGAATGTTGCAAGACACACTGAAAAGCATTAAGGAAGTCCACCAGTGTCAAAGTAAACCCAGTAATTAGTATACTTGCTGCCAGGACAGCTGATATGTATCCATTTAAGCAAACGGTATAACTGGTTTTTGTGTTAAAAAGCTGCTATAGCATCTCATTAGCTAACAATAGTCGTTACCCAGAATATACTGTTTTTGATCGCTAGATGGCTGGGACTGATTGACGACGGAAGTGCAACTTGTACTTCAAATTAGAGAGTTGAAAGAAATACTGTTTCAGTAAAGAATACATCGTACCAACAATAGCATTCACTGATATTAGACAGAAATAACAACACTAGCATCAGAACACAAAAATCGGCTGATATGACGTTTGATTAACTTTGAATGCGACTGAGCATGCATTGGCATAGATATGCGACTGTTTCAGCGCACGGCAAGATTCATGAGAATTATGTGTTGTATTTCCATCGACAATATCACGCGATTTCACCCTATATTACTTAATATTAGTGTTACATTATGCACCAAAGGTGCCACAGGTTATTCCAGGTAAGCTCTATTGTACTTACACCAGGGACAGCCATGAACTCTGAGTCAAGATCCTTCGTAAGAGAACTCATCACCAAGGGCTTGAAGAAAGTCTCAACTGTGACGACTTCCTCAGACTCTTCTATTGCTGAGATGTGATTCACTGGCTGCTGTAGGAGACAACAGTAAACATATGGGTGTCAACAGATCAAAGAAACAAGGGTGTTACTTGTATTAGAGGAACAAATTAAATTACTGTTGTTCAGTGCTGATGAGCAACTTTAAGTGATCACCTGTGAGAAAGGCGCACTCTGTGTGCAAGTTTGGCACATACAAAATGGCACAGGTATATAAAGGCACATGATGTATGTAAAAACTTGCCATCTGGGTCCTTTGCCTTGGATAGCAATCTTGTTAAATCTATTTAAATCAGCATGATTTAATTACATGGGTAATGACGTAAATGCCACATTTGCGTATGAATTATGTTATGATAATGATACACATTTGAGTACAATATAATTACACGTCATATGTATTCTTGAGTTATCGTATGCTGAAGACTTAGTTCAGTTTATCTACAATATTATTCTAAGTTATATTTATGCATTTATAATCAGAACTGTCACTTCAATCTCTCCCTCCCTCTCTAGAAAAGAACATAGAAGCAACAGAAATGTGTTTTTTGAGGTGAACGCTTAAGAATATTGTGGACAGAGAAGAGACATTCTAAGAACAACTAATGATAAAAGGAAGATCAAGTACAAAATGAGGAAAAGACGAGCAGAATTTCTGGGCCCGGTGATGAGAGAAACCTAGAACATCTGGTGACAACGGGAAGAATTGAGGGGAACGAAGCAGAGGTTGGCAAAGTTTAAAAATCCTTGACGGTCTAAAAGCCTGGCTAGGAAAGAGCACAACGGAACTATTATGAAACACCTGTGATCATTGGAAATGGAGGGGCACGATCGCCTATGCCTGCAACAGACACGGCACCCGATGATGATAAATCAGAATTTTGTGAGGTTTATTTGATCATTTTGGTTAATTGGCCGAACAAATTGATTGATTCTGCAAATGATCCTTTTGGTTAAAAGGCCAAACTGATTAACTGAGTCAATTATGAGTACCCAGGTACCTGCGTACACTTGCATGAATGATTGGTGTGTAACGAGGGAAATTCAGGGAACTCAACTGAGCTCAGAAATCTAAGCAGCAAAATAAATATGTGTTAGATGTTGAGCTAGTTAGTGTTCATGCTAAGTTTGACAAAAGTATCCATGATCAAATGTGTTGGCTAAAGAGACTGGGTTCAATCCGGGTCAGTTCTTCCAACGGCACAGCTAGGTTTCTATATCATATTTAAAAAAAAGTTTTACGCTTATCAAACTGTTGCTTCTCCGTATACATTTAAACAAGTTAGTCTCTGAGTATTATGGGCTAAAACTACAAATAAGAAATAAAAGAAATGAAGGTGTTTGAGTCTTCAGATTAGGACTTTAAGACATCACCAGTTTAATGCTTAGGCCGAATGCACCAGTTGTAAGATGTCTTGCTTGGCTTGACCTAAAAAGTGTGTTTCAGGTAACGGGCCGAACAAATTTGATAGGATAGGTAAAGAATTTTTGTAATAATTTTTTTAAACCACTACCTTGACTACAATCCACGGAACCAGATAGAATGAAACATACCTACCTTTTCCACTAGTAATATCTTCAGAGTTCAGACTAAGACTACGTTAATTAAAGTCCAAATATCTTTTTACATGATCTGAGGATGCAGAATAGAAAAAGCTCTTCAAAGAAAGATAATCAGAACATCAATGATGCAGTGGCTCATGTCGGCCGATCTGGCTACATCATACCGGATGACCTATAAATGTGTTTGATTTCTACAACTACATTTCATTGGGCATGTTCACCGATCTAGATTTTACGGAATTCATTTTTGTGTTGATCACCGGTATTCTGATGTGCATCACTACAAGTGTTCAATGGGACTCAGCATGAGTGAAAATAAACTATACACTTTTGTTTTAATGTTTATTCTTACATAAAGCATGACAACTGTAAACTTTACTAATACAACAAGTTAAACAAGTTAAAAATAAAGCACCAATCTGTGTATCATGTCACTAAAAAATTCCATTAAAACTAAATCTGTAATAGTTTTACATCAGGACACAAAGCTCTCTACCACAAACATTCAAATCCATGGTTTACAACTACTTTTAATAAAAATTATGACCTTGGGTGTAGCCTTCTCGTGTGCACCAAGCACAGCCCAGTAGCAAGAACAGTTTTATAGCTTTTCTTGACCAGTTCAATACAAGATCTGGCACTGCAAGGCAAACAAAATTTGACACGATATATCTTGACAAACTTGCAGTTAAATGACGACGGCAATTGCATGATGATGACAGGTTGTTTAAATACCTGGTAGTTGCTACTAAATGTAAGAAATGATCATTGACCGAAATTTAAGAATTTTTTTGGGTCAGACTGTTTTTCTCGGTTGGGTTAGGTTACTGGAAACATAGTTATTTTTTAGGCTTCAATGGAAATTAGGTAATTTTGTTTAATCTTCCTCACTGCCTACATGGACATTGGCACATAAATTACAGATATCTAATAATAATAATAACCTTTACTTATATAGTGCTATGGCCGTGAATCCGAAAATAAAATCTGTTCAGAGATTCTTAAAATACAAAATAAATGGAAAATTTTTATTATTATAATAAAATTCATTTCATAAATCAATATAATAGTGAAGCTTACACATACAGGTAATAGTTCACATAAGCTACTTGGCTTACAAAGCTCAGGTGTAGTCATTTGATTGTAATTGTTTTAATAATTGTTTTCATCAGAACAAACACCTGTTGCCCCCTCTCAGTACACTGGTGATATGAGAGATGTGTCCGTGTGGTGCAGCAATGTAGGTCAGAAGGAACAAAATAGCAGTATACGTAATCTAATTATTAACCCTACACAAAATATAAAAGATAGTAAGGCCTAGTAAAAAAGAAACTAGTTTCTCGTCCCCGCCCGCTTCCTTTTTGGCTGCCGCCTCCTTTTTTTATTATTTACTATTGAAAAAAAGGTAATTTAAAACAGTTTTTTTCAGTTCTGTGAAGAAATCTCTGTCCAAAACTTGCCATCCGGAGTACTGTTATACTCTTTCAGTTCACTCTTTGCGCATCATTATTGTATGATTCATACAAGGTGAAGGGATATACGTACATTCTACAGAGTCTAAAATAAGAACAATGACCTTCTTACTTTATAATATATAAGTCTTTATGCAGAATCATTTACATAATACCAGTCTCAATCAGTATAAATGTCATTCATTTGTATGCTTGTGATACATACAAAGTAATGAAACCATGGCCAAACCTACACATGACATTCATATACATTCAACATTGTGTTTGCTTCTTGTCTGTTTCTAGTCAATTTATGTAGTTTTCCAGTGTAACACATACGTGCCATATTCCATTGATGTAAATGTTTCATCTGCCATTCCCGCTAAAAAAGTTATTGTATTTGCTAATTTGCAAATGGAATGGCAGGCTCTATTGTAATACACATTACTGGCATGTTCCATATTGCATCGAAAAACTACAGCTTGCCTTTAAATCAACCACAGTGAGCATTTAGGACATGGCTGCCATATTCAAACCTAATAACAAAATCCACAAACAGTAAATAATAAGGGCCTCCTGTTTCCTTTTTAAAAAGTATCTTTTTTAACTAGGCATAATTTAAACAGAAATAATAAATACTGCATTAGCCAGTATAATTAAAAAACACTGTGTATGTGGTGTGTACGTGCGTGCATGCTGTGTTTACAGTTATGCCTATGCTATGGCTTAAAAAATTTATTGTACAGTAGAGTGCTGTGATGGTTCTTTGTAACTGTAAATCTGAATGATACACACGGCTGGCTTTGATCATGACATGGGCTGCATGGACCATGCCATGGCCCATTGCCATTAGCATCATGAGATTTCTTTCTACGAAGACTTCTTTCTAGGTTGCCATGGCATTATAGGGCTACTGACCACGGGTGTCGGATGTTTCGGCCCATTAGCCGAACCATTCAACAGCGTGACCGGTGAACCGTGAAGTGTTTTCGCTTGCATGGGCCGAACCATCCGTGTATGCAACCGGTGCCAGCGGGCTCCGTGGGCCGAAACGACTAACGAATTGTAACTGTTTGTGTTGTAATTGTGTTTTCGAACTAATATTACTTATTTATTACGTTCACTAGTTTCTGCTGTTTGCGTGTTTTAGCGAAATGTTCTACGCTACATTATTATTGTTTTCGAATCAATTGTTTATTATGTTTGCTAATTTTGCTAAATTATTAAAGTAATATTGAAAAACATACAAATGCGCTAAGAATTGAAAGTTTTTTTTAAAACATACACACACACAATTAAAAAAACAAGTTTGGATATGTCAAGATAACAATTTCACCGTACTTCAGTTTAGATCATTATTTTATTATATCAACCGTTTTCCGTTATTTTATTTATATTGTGCTACAATTCTATAAATAGTTCTAGATTATTATTATTTTATTAGCATGTGAGCGTATGTTTCTGTGAGCAATCTTTGTTTACTTTCTTATTGATTCAGGCTGTGGGCCGAAACGACTATTCTTTCCACTACTAGAGTGGGCCGAATCGACCGTCGCTGAATTCAATAGCGACAGTGAAGTTGGCCGAACCATCCATCTGCGTGGGCCAAATCGACTAGGCCGAACCATCCGTCGGCGTGGGCCGAACCCGTCACGGGCCGAACCATCCGGGACCCCTGACCACTGCTTACCTTCACCGACTTGATGTCCAGTAGCTGGTGTGCGATGGGTTCAAACTCCCTGAGAGACAAAAATCCGTCATCGTTGATGTCATGTTGTTTGAACATAATCACACCATCCATACCGATGTCTTCGACCAACTGGGACGGAATTCTGTACTTGGCTTGAGACCCGTTACCGAAGGCATCCCTCAACCTTGCTACCATATCACTAAGGCCGTGGCTACGCGTACGTGAGCCGTATCTTTAGACCTCGAGTCTAAAAGTACGGCAGTCATTCTGCGCATGCGCATACCTTTGGATTTCCGGTTACGTGAGCCGTATTTTTAGCCTAAATTCTAGAAGTACGGCAGTCATTGAGCGCATGCGCGTAATTTCATACGTGAGCCGTATCTTTAGCACTCGGTTCTAAACGTACGTGAGCCGTATGTTTAGTCACTGCTTTCGTTGTTTCATACGCGAGCCGTACGTTTAGCATTCAGTTCTAAACATACGTGAGCCGTATTTTTAGCAAATTTTTCTACAAGTCCAGCAGGCAGGCACTTTGGTCTTGCATTTTTTGTGAGCTATAATTAAAGATGTGTACATTGGAGGGAGCAGTACTTAATGGCTTCGATACTTAATACCGACTTTTTATGTATACATTTTATAAATTTACTAGTATATGTAATGTGTGTGTGTGTGTGTGTGTGTGTGTGTGTGTGTGTGTGTGTGTGAGCATTTTTAGCCATATTTTTAGTCACTGCTTTCGTTGTTTCATATGTGAGCCGTATGTTTAGCACTCAGTTCTAAACGTATGTGAGCCGTATTTTTAGCAAACTTCTAGAAGTACAACAGGCACTCTTTGCTCTTGCATTTTTGAGCTATAATAAAAAACTGTGTGTGCATGTTACATTGTAGGGAGCAATAAATAATACTGAAAGTGATTATATATATAGACATTTTATATGTATCAACCGATATATGTGTGTGTGTTTGAATTAACACAAAGCAACATTGTAGTGAACAACCAAGATAGTTTTATTAACCAAGCATAAATACAACTTAGATGGATGGATGCCTTGAATACATAATACACAATTGAAACCCGGTTACACTAGAACATATTAGGGTTGAATAAGGTGGTTTAATAAAAAATGGACTCAATCCATCATCCTCTGATGCAATATACATGCTAATATGTTGGTAATTGTATACATTCATGTTAAACGTTTAGATTATATGGTGCGCATGGAACATACTTTATAAAAGACGTTTCTAAATATCTTGCTCTACTAATAACGGAAATCCTGGCACATCATACTAAATTAATTATAAGTCAACATATTTTCTACATGCTAAAACAGAACTCATGCACATGGAATATACCAAAATATGTGTCTAAATACCTTACTATACCAATAACTGAAATCCTGACCCATCATACTAACTTAATTCTCCAATGACATATTTTCTACATGCGAAAACACGAATGACCCTAATGTAAAACATTTAAACAGTGAACATGTAAAACACAGAATACACTAATGTAAAACATTTCTACGTAGAACACACTAATGTAAACATGTACATGCTGCACTAATTAAAATATTCTCAATATGGCATCTATTACTATAATGTACTAATATACTAACTAATGTGTATGGTGTGTATATGCATGTGCATGCATTGTGTTCACGTGCTGTACATGCATGGTAACATCTAAGCACACATGTATAATATACCTGTGTGCTTAGATGTTACCATGCATGTACAGCACGTGAACACATTATATGGCAGACACTGAAGTGTTGATGTGTCACTTGAGCTGTCTGGCTGATGCACTGCAGTTCACCGAACACACGTCAACCTATTAACATAAAGTGCAAACACCTGGCAGTAATATGGAAAGGCGATAGTCAGACAGAAAAAGACGTGTGTAGATAATTGATGGAACTATTTATCAGAGTGAGATGCAGCATGGTTGAAACCTTCAAATGCCAGGGTTACTTGTATTTGATATTTGACCAGTCATGGTATGTGTGTGTGCTGATTTGTTAGGTATGTGGAAACCTTCCATGTCATGCCAATATACCAGAGCCAGTTTCCTTGGTGTATGTGCTTGTTCTTTGACAACACACTGATATTATCACAGAGATGTATGACACCCATTACATATCCAGGTTGTTCTTAGGTGTTGTAATGATGCCCACACATCTGCCATGAAACCAATCAAGGCAAGCATCACACCCTACTGACAAACCACCATCAACATCCCCGTCACATACCTTACATTTCCACACCCCTTTCTGTGTGACCTTACCAACCTTACTTCCCTTGTGGTTGTGTTCCTCATTTAAACCAAAACAACAAGCTTCATGGCATCTTGTGACAGCCGTATCCACAGACCAACAGGACACTGTTGTTGGGTAGTACTGAAAACAAAAATAATGTTTACGATGTGCTATACAAACCAGCCATAGATCGTGCATATATAAACATTAAGGCACATCAATGACCATGCACTAAGCAGTATTTGTTGCAGGACTACTTTGATATCAACAGTAACCACTGGCGCTATCTAACGAGCTCTGACATACGTGAATTCAGATTGGCATTCGATTCCGAAGTTACATTGTCATTAACCACGTAGCCCAGCAATAGTTGCCAATATAAGGCAAGATTCACTAACCCCCGTTTTCTATGTTCGATCCCTAACACTAATATAGTGATACACAATACTTGTAAAATAGCAACAACTAGGTAGCTAGATTAATCATGTGTGTTGTTAATGCATAACTGTCTGGGAGGATAACCAACATCAAAGTAGAACAAACGAATAACTGTAACTTGAACGATAATGCAGCAATTGCCAGCCCAATGCGATGTAAATTCAGATTTTTTTTTATTCGGTTGTTACCAAACGTTGACGTTGTTATGCAATGTTAAAAAAAATAAACAAAGAATCCATGCCTAAAGAATACTTACTGATGAGCCTGTCACTGCCTTTTGCTGTTCGATTTGAATGTTTTTCCACCGCGTATACAACACGTCAACAGTACTGGCTACTGACGAGTACTGTCAGTAGTTGATCTCGGCAAAAACAAGATCTTTATTTGCCGTTTCTGCAACATTAGGACAGCGCTTCTTGTGTGACTCTATCGATCCCGAGCTGCGCTTGTACAAGTTGACAAATTTCGATTGTTTGTAATGACTAATTGCCGTTTCTAAATTAGATAAACTAGAAAAAATCGCGCCAACTTCTATTGCTTGATCAAACGCCATTAATTTTCGAACGGGACGATTAATGCGCGCGCAGGTTTAGAGCAGGAAATGAAAAACGAAAACTGATGCGCGCGCAGCCTCACGTACGTTTAGACCCCCATGCTAAAGATACGGCTCACGTACGCCTAGACACTTCGTATCACTAACGGCACCCGTCGACAGACCTGTCGCCAGTAATGCCGCTAGAAACGCCAAGGTCCAGAACAGCCGGCGGCCGCAAACCCCAGAGTGCCCCACATCCCTAACGCTAACATCGTCCGTCGGCACATCTCTTTGGTCGCCGGTGTGCGGACCACCGTCTGTCTGGGAGCAGGCGTTCTTCCATTTTGAGCGCTGCGACATCGCTTCGTGTCCCGTTTAGTACTGTATCGGCTTACATATCAAACGAGGTCGCGGCAGGTTGTCATTTTAATCCACGTAATCAATTCGTGAATACGGGACGCAATCAATGTAATCGTGGATGACGAACATCCTCTGATCCGATAACCGATCACCTTCGTCTGCACGCGCACGCATGCCAAATCAAGCGCGTTGTTTACTCCTACTGAACATATGCTTTCTCTGCAACGCTGACGTTCATTGCCGCGCATGCGTTGACGCTATGGGGAGGATGAAACAGTACAATCCGTGTCTATGGGCGTATTCTTTTTGTCTCTCCGACCTGTCCGCGGAGCGAAATGTGCTATTCTTTTTGACGCGGAGAGGTCACGTGATCTCTCCGCGTCAAATAGAACAGACCGGAGAAGCTGTCCGGACCGCTCCGACCTCGCCGCCTGCGGGGCATGTCGCGAGCGGAGAATTTCCGGTCACGTGACTTTAAACATGGCTTAGCACAAAGATTGATAAGTGGCATTTGTACAAAATATGAAATTAAATGTGTACTTTTCTGTTTGCTTTGTACACGTAACAACGCAATGATGTATATCGTCGCTGAAGAAAAAATCGCTAACAATTGACACGGCTACTCATTCTGCGTCCATATTGTTTATGGGCGATAACAAGGCGGTTGCTACCCTCTCCCAAGTCTATTCTTTTTGTTCATCTCCGCATTCTCCGCTTCCGGTGGCTCCGCGGACGACAAAAAGAATACGCCCTATGATCTCAAGTCTCAAGTGGTTTACTCCAAACAGCCCAAACTTGGGCTAACGCAGGAGTTTGTGGTGGACTGTGCGCATGCGCTGTGGGTGGTACGTTCGATTAAAAGACTAGTATAATTAATGTTGCTGAAATGGTTTTATCTGATAGTTTTATTTATTTTATGTATAGGATGTTTAACGAAAATTTTTAATAGGTTGGTTGTGTGTATGGATACTGTCGCTGCCTTGCCACATGCACACATAGACAGTCTCCATACCCACACCATGGATAAGTTTACGCTGAGCACTGTGTTTTAAAGGCAGTTTAGGTGAGGAGGTGTGGTGAAAGGGAGTTCCATAATAGCTTCTTGAAATGATTTTGGGTTTTTTATGTTGGTAATTTTTGATGGAATCATATTCCATATGCGAATGGCTCTGGGATAAAATGAAAAGACCATTGCATTTATACGACACTTGGGGGCTATGTATTGTCCACGGGTTCGAGAGCGAGTTAGTAGGCCCGGAGGGGGGGTGATCTCAATAATGTTGTTTAGAATTTTGTAGAAGGTAGTGGCTTGTTTGATAATGCGCCTTCGTTCGAGGGTTGGCCATCCAAGGGCAGTAATTAGATCTGCTGGGTTTGTGTTCCGTCTGTAATCATTTTTAACAAATCTGGCAGCAGAGTGTTGCACTCTTTCAAGGCTTTTAATTTGCGAAAAGGTGTGGGGATTCCATATGGGTGAAGAGTACTCAAGTTTTGGCCGGATTAGCATGTTGTACGCTGTTTGCTTAACTTCGGGTTTACATGGGCCAAGAGTTCGTTTAATCATGCCTAAACATTTCGAAGATTTTGAAGTTATGTCAGTGACAATAACTTAGTCTTAGGTTATGATTACGACCGCTTCAGTTGATCGAATGCTGTTCCACATTTATGTAATGCTACAGCAGGACACAAAATGGAGTTTGTATGTCGCATCAACCATCAGTACTTCTGAAGGCGAGCTGTATTTCCTTAGTCTGGAAGATCACCAGGATGGTGTTGTCGGTGATGACCACTTCGACTGTCGCTCCTGAATGCAGGCAAAACTTCCATAATCTTTATAATAAGTGTGCTTACAACAAAGACTACCTGAAATAACCTGTGGTTCATCTGGTGCATAACACGTTGTGTGACACATGACTGACAAATGCAAATCGAAAATAATAACTTGGATTTGAGCAGGAATGACTGACGTTCTTTTGTAAAAAAAAAACAGAGTGGACAAACAAAAGAAGAGATCGCAATGAAATAGTAACTGCCGATTTGGCTCGGGGAACTAGTGGAGCACCTCACATAATTGTTGTGTTGGACCATTTCCACAACACCAGATCTCTTACGGTTGCTCGATGTACTATACTCAAGGGAGAGTATGTATTGGCCCCTAGACCATTGTAGTCTCCCACTCGACTACTGACACAACCGAGAACCACAGGAATTTATTCTATCTATATATTATGCTACACCCCGTAGATGAGTTAGTGGTGTGCCTCCATCAAACATGGCAAAATCTAAAATATGAAAATGTATTCATTAGAATGTGCATTATATGTTATATTTTATGTTGCGATGCAGCAAACTTAATGACACGCTCAAATAGTATTATTAATTTATATCATTGATATTGAATTATGCAGATTCAATGTGTTGTATTATGCGCATGTACCGGAAGTCGTCAATCAAAGATGGCGCCTACGTACAACGTCGGCGCTTTAATTGCCATCATGATTTAACTAGGGATTTAACGAATGCAACACACACTTAATGTGGCAAGGTTATATTATATTGCTAACAGTGATAGTTTAGAGATAGAGATCACCAGCTCCGTGAGTCCATGGCAGGTTTTTTCCATTTCACTCTGTGGGATCTTTTATTTCTCTTAGCATAGACACCAGGTAGAAGGGACCAACGGTTTTATTATGTCTTCCGAAAGGCACAGGCACTGTGGAATAATTTTTTTTTTCAAAGTTTCGAAACGGCAGTCGAGTCCCTGCTACCGAAAGCCCGACTTACTACCACACAACCGCCGTTGTAGAACAAATCATGTATCAAGTCATGCGTACCAACGTGGACAACAAGATGCACTGGGAGGAGATGGCGTACGATCGCAGTGCATGGCGTACGGCCATAAAAAAGTAGCAAAAGCCGAAACCAAAAAAGCAACCGATGCCGAAATCAAACTACAACGCCGCCATGAACGTGCACTCGCGTTTGCAAATCGAACAAATCAGCACCCAGAGTTCGCATGCCGATACTGCGGAAGGAAATTGGTGGCTCGTATTGGCCAACTATCCCATGAAAGAGCTTGTGCGAGAAAACGTTGAACGATTTACGATGTTAATGTCATACTCGAAACCGAGAAGACCGCCCATGAACGATGACCAACGTGGGGTCTACAATAACCTGCTAAACTATGCAAATGCGACACAGTCTACCTAATATAGACCCGAACAAGGGCAATACCACTAGCCAAGCACCAGCTGAACAACAGTCTAGCCACATTTTGTATGCGACTCATACAGAGTCATGAGCGGTATCGGAAGAAGAAAAGTATTAATTGTCACTACTTATTAATCTATGCCACAATAAATTAATCACAACTACATGTGAAATATCCAATCGTTTGAAGGATCCTAGCAGAAAGGCTCGTAGAACCATGGGTAACCGGTGCCTGAAATATTTTTCATAATCAATAATAATTTTCAAATATGTATACTCCATGGTATAGATATTCGTTGTATGCAATGCCAAATAACGTTGACACACAAACCTACCTTTCATAGTAATGAGAAAAAAAACCGAAATTGTGTTGAAATCAGTGACACTTCTTCGGTAGTATTCCGCGTTATGTGAGGTCACCAAGTGGCTGCACCCTTTGTTTCATTTGTCTCTGTCTTGGATCACCTCTTTCATATTCACATATGTTGTTCGACTGGCTGTCAACGCAACGCAACGCACTTTGTCCCAATTTTGCCGAGACCAAAAGTTAAAGGGAACACCAGATCAGCAGTGTGTTCTATCTTGCACATTCCTTCCACATTACTCGAATTGGTCGTGTTACGCTTCTCAGTCGTGGAAGGCATGGTAGACATCTTACAACAATTAATTAGCATTAGCAAAAGCACCAGCTTCGCGGGGTGTGCTACATAAGACATGATACATTCAACACCACTCCAAATCCGCGCCTGGATTCTAGAAAACATATTGGGGGTATATTCAAGCTCTCACCCAAAATATTAGGGGTTGGACCCTGGTTCTGACACGTATGGTTGGAAATTAAAAAAATCTTCTTGGGAAACTTTGACATCTTTTCTGAATCTGGATCCGCCCATCATGTGTATAAGAATAATGATTTTACAAAAAAAAACTAATTCTACAAATATCCGTAAATACAAATATAACAATTCATAGGTATATCCAACAAATACAAAGTGCATAATCATGCCTATACTCGTGCAGGGGTGTGGGTGGGGGGGGTGAACGAACCCCCTTTTGAGAGAATTGTGTTCAACTGTACCATTTTCAGAAATCATCCCAGAAATCCCCGACTGATTGCGCATGCTCGAACCTCCCTTTCAAAACCCCGAGGACGTGCCTGGCTATTTTTGCCACGTCCCTGTGATGTCAAGCAAATGGTTCCGCCACATAGTGAACGAATGAGTAATATTGTATGAACTGTGGATTGTTACATACATGTCGGTAACAGTATTGCCAAATTATTTAATGGGGCAAATCAAATATCAATGATTATTATTGCTAGCCAGGTGAAAAATCATAAAATCGGAAAACTAAAATAAAGCAAAGATAGCTTATACATTAAACTAACTGCGACATATTACATTAGTTTGATTACCTGGTAAACTAATTTGCTACATATGCGTTTTCAGTGCGGAAATGCAGTTGCGACAGGCTGTTTAAGAAAAATATTAGCCAAAATGTCAATATTTGTTATGTGCCTATAAGCCATATATTACTGTTCTCATAATATAATAAAAATTATAAATAAACCACATTGTTGTAGGTTAAGAAATATAACTTTTACAGACATTCCTTTACGGAGAGCAAATGGTGGTCTAGATCGAAGTCTAATGACACAACATATTCCCCCCGTCATTTCCTTTTGAGGTGATGTCGCCATATGAGTAAGTGAGAAGTATCTGTCACGTAGGGGAGGGGCGGAGCCAAACTTACAGCAAGGCTCTTTTGGACACCTGTAACTGTGGTCATATTGTGGACAACCATTATAACTTAGACAAATGTCGTAAATTGTGTAGATATGAGCCTCAGGGCAGTGTGGATCTTGTCTACTCGAGGCACGGATCCATGGAATTTGTTGTTTTCTAGGTACTTGGTAAAATACTTATATTATCGCCCGGACCTCCGGATTTCTGCTAAGCCTAGATTTGACCAAATTGTCCTGAAGCATGATGACATCAGAAACCAAAACAAATGGGGATCGCGGTGCACTGTGGACCTAATCGTGGGTCCGATAAGAGACTGTCCCGCCTGTTTTAATCCTAAACAAAGATGCTGACGTTACTTCATTGACACATTCAATTGCAATACTATTGCCACTATTGGGTGTCGGATGTTTCGGCCCAACCGTTTTCGTAACCAGTCAGCCGTGAAGTGTTTTTGTTTGCATGGGCAAAATCAACCATGTATGCAACGGGTGCCAGCACGATTGGTGGGCCGAAACGACTTATTCTAACTGGGAAATGGGGTCCGTGAACCTTATTATGTACGTTATTTTCGCTAATTTGATCGACTTGACTGTTTTGCAACTTGGGATTTTGTAACTGAAAAATGCTATGCGCTAAATTATTGGTGTTTTTGAACAAATATTCTAATTAATTCTAACTAATCTTAAAAAACATACAAATGCGTTAAGAATTAAATTGTTTTTATTAAACATAATCATATATACAGATGAAGATACAAAGAACTTTAAAACTTGACGATAGGCTGGAATTTAATTTTATTGATATTGTTCTATAATAACTATTATATTTGCGTGTTATTGTGTACGAATGTGTCTGTGCACAATAATTTTCTTTTTATAAAATCAGGTCATGGGCCAAAACGACTATTCTTAGAATTCCGCTACTAGCGTAAGCCGAATCGACCGTAGCTGAATTCAACAGCGACATGGTTTTCAGTGAAGTAGGCAGAACCAGCTGTCTGCATGGGCTAAAACGATGGATGAACCATCCGTCGGCATGGGCTGAACCTGTCATGGGCTGAACCATCTGGGACCCTTGCTATTACTATGCCGAAAACTTAAACTATTGCATGCGATGCTACTAATAAACGACACAAGTGTTTGTGTTGACATGAGATAGGTCGATGGTGCTAATTAGGAACGACAATATTCGCTTCATTTTTGTGGCGGTCAACGGACTTGATACAAACACTATCTTTCTGTGGGCACTAGAATGGCTGAGTTTGATCAACAAGTACAACGAAAATGTGACCGAGGAATGCTCAATAAAATGTCACTGCGATCATGTATAGTTTGGAATAAGCCAACTCTTCTGACGTTGGACATTTGGGCTTTGTCAACATGCTCGCCACTGAGTTCCAGACTGGTGACATTGTTATGCTAAACTACAAGCATTTATTTTATCAATTGAGCAACATATTTACGATTACGATGTATATCGAACGACAAAAAGACGACACTGGCACTGCACAAAATAATTACAAGCCAGTTAGGGAGTCTCGCATGTATGCAACATAACGCATTAAATGTAAAAAACCACAGGGTGGTTATTAACTTTTCCTGGGGTGATTGTTAGTCGTATACATTTTTTATATTTTCAAAATGTATGCTTTTTTGCATCAAACAAATTTGACTTTGTTCTCTGTTGACTATTGTACTCTTCCAATGAGTATTGATGGTCGTGATGTGAGGCCTCGTCACATAACCCAACGCTTGGGTGCTTTTAAAATCGCACACTGTCTTTTAGCAAAACAAAACTAACACCTCTTCCATGGTGTCTTGCACTAATCCACTTATTGAGGCATGTATTATCGCTCAACCGGGACCCCTAATTATGCCCACAGTGCACCACACACCCAATTTATTTAGAATTCTGACATCATCATGCAGTGGGTCTATTAATTGCTGTTATGAGTCTCTGTCATATCTGTCCAGCGACACATTGTCATTGGTGGTAGTTCTGATTTACCCATGAAAAGTGCAACTGTGGTAGTCGAGCACCTAAAGGCATAACTGCAAAACTTCTCACATTAGTATTTGATTACTAATAATGCTACATAATAATATATATATAATATATAGTAATAAATGCTAATATGTGAGCAGTATAATATATATGTATATGTTATGCAAAAAGCAATAAATGCCAATTCGGGCGACATTTCTAAATTGGCAAAATTTCATTTTTAAAATCTGCAATAAATTATAAGATTTCAGCAACCATTAGCTTTGATGTGTTTTACCTTGTTTGTGCCACATCAAAGATTGCTACTTAAATTAAAAACCCATGGTATCGGGGGTGGCTTAATTGACTGGATAGAACAATGGCTGACTGACAGAAGACAGCGTGTTGTAGTAGATGGGAGAAGTTTTATACTGGAAATCAGTTTTGAGTTGGGTACCACAAGGATCAGCATTAGGACCTTTATTATTCTTAATATATATCAATGACTTGGACGAAAATATAACAAGTAATGTACTCAAATTTGCAGATGACACGAAAGTGTTTAGAAAGGTTAACACTGATGGTAATAAACAACATTTACAAAACAATCTAAACAGATTAGTGAAATGGTCTGAGAAATGGCAGATGTTGTTCAATTTTGGGAAATGTAAATGCCTACATACAGGACATGGGAACTTGGATGTAAACTATAAAATGGGAGATACCGTTCTGGGTACTACTGTAAAAGAAAAGGACTTAGGAGTTACAATAAGTGCTGATATGAAAGTTTCAGAGTAGTGTGGTATTGCAGCTTCAAAGGGTAATCAAATTCTTGGGTTGATTAGGAGAAACATAACTTACAAGGATAAAAAGCTAATTATACCTCTTTATAAAGCAATAGTTAGACCTCATTTAGAATACTGTATACAAGCATGGAGACCATATCATAAGAAGGATATAGATACACTTGAATGCATACAGAGGAGAACGACTAAAATTATTCCACAACTGAGAGACCTTAGTTATGAAGAACGCCTGACATAATGTGGTTTAACAAATATAGAGACAAGGAGGTTAAGAGGAGATCAGATTGAAGTTTTTAAGATATTGAATGGATATGAAAATATTGATAGAAATATGTTTTTCTCTCTCAAGAAAGATAGCAGAACTAGATGACATGAGGTAAAGCTAGTAAAGGATCAGTGTAGATTGGATATCAGGAAGTACTCATTCTCACAGAAGACAGTAAATGAATAGAACAAATTATCTACGGATTGTATAACCGCTAGCAGAGTGAATATGTTTAAAAACAAGTTGGACACATATCTCAGAAGGGCGGGTTACACGTAGACGAACACTGATGGACTCTCGATAAGCCAATGGCATCCATACTTTCTCTTCTGTAGAACATTTCCTACTGTGGAGAAAAGAGCAAAAACCTTCAACGGAGAGAATTATGTGCCACTTCCAGACTCCCACGAGTTCTTGGAATCGCTGGTCGCAGACCTTGGGCTAAAACATCCAAAACATGAGGTGAGAGTTTGACAGGTCAACATGTACAACAACACAAGTGTACGTGACAAACGCACCATCCGTGGGACAATTAAATCTTAATTATTCATCCAGACTAATTTCTGCTAAGTACTGTATCTAAAGTCTCGTTGAGTCCCTAATTTTAGATGTGGGATGGTATAATATATTATTTGCAATGGTAATTTTAGATCCCATTTATATATATTTAATAAATTATTATTATACATTTATTTTTAACACATCTATATATTTAACATACTTTATTTTTTTAATATATATATATTTCTAACTTATGTATTTTTTTAACTTAATTTATTGTTTTTAGAATTTTTTTATGCACATTTGTATGTATATGGGTTTTAATATAGTATTCGTATTAGAAGTCGTATATTTGTCTAAGGGGCCATTTCAAATCTTTCAGTTTCTGCAATGTCGAGACACATGTAGCAGGAAGGACGAAAGTCCAGTCTATGAGGTCAACACTGTTACTGGACATCTATGGCCAGTCCTTGTGCTTGAACTGGTTTGTTGATTTATCTACACATATATAAATAATACTAATAACTAGAACACTTTCACTGCTTTCATTGAAATATATATAAAAGTGTAATTTATCTAGATTACCACTCAAAACATGTGAACTGGTGCAAGGCAAACTATGCCATTTATTGGTGGCCAATCACAATGCTGGATTCATGACCTGTGTGAACCAATCGGCTCCTTTCAAACAAGTGGCACATTGTATAAGCATAAATAAAATGTGATGTCATTAATAAAAATGACCAACATTGATAAGTAAAGTTTTTTATTTATAAGTTGTGTAATCTTCCGATATTAAAGGATAATTTGAAAGGATGCTGTTTTATTCAGCACTTGATTTGTATAGAGCATTATGTACATACTGATTAGTTTCACATTGAACACGCCCAAGCGGTGTGTACACATAGAAATTATAGTTTATAACATAAGTTTCACTTAATGAAAAATACCTTTTTACTATATGCATATTACATTTTATTCTCATAGAACTGGTTCACAACAATAAGCAGTGATGCGTTTTACAAAGAAATTAATATGGATCACATTCATGCTCTGAAACCAGTAGAGTGTGGTTTAACTAAAGTGCATAATTCTTGCATGTGTATGATGTTGCTATTAACCTTAGTCCTGTAGGCTGTACACTTGTTTCAAATTGTATTTGCAGCATAGTTTACTCTTCTGCTGTTTACCTCTGGTTGAAGAGGACTTCAGCCAGAAACCACCTATCATAAACATGTAAGAGCAAACTTCCACTCAGTTATTCCTGAGTTTTTAATTACAGTTGCACTGTTGTCTCTTTGTGAACAGATATTGCTATATCCAGTCAAAGTTATCCAGTTTTCAGTATAAAAATTATTTTCGGTCATTAATAATAATTATATTTTCATTTATATGTAATTACACTGATCATATTTATATATTCTGTTATTTGCAGTTGACAAGTAAATTAATGCTATTCAATTAATTAAAAAGATTAGCAGCTACATATTTCTGACATGTTTCTCATATTTGTCAGTTTTCTGCAGTGGTATATTTTCTGTTTCAGTCCTGGTGTCTATGTTGGCTTCAGTCTTCTTCTAGGAATGTCAGAATTTCTAGGAATTCTTCCTAGAAATGTCACAAAGTTACACCCTAAACTTGTCGAGCTGTACATGTATGTGGGGGAAGCCGCCCCCTTTGGCACCCCAGTCACTGTTGACCCCGCCCTGGTCTCTGCCCGCATCCAGGGACGGACTGTGTATGCCTCTGCCAAACAGTCGGAAAAGGTAACATCAAATATGGGACCATATCATTGGTCTATGTGATGGGTGTGTTGCTTTGTAGGGCCATTGTGTGTAATTATTTAACTGTCATAACGTAATTTATTGAGATATTTCACACAGACTAACGGCCTCTGAGCCACCTTTCTTTTGTCTACACTGGGTTGCTTCGGGTGAAATTGTGAATTGCAGTCTCGCTTATCCGACTTTCGCTGGCTCCGAACACATGGTTTGGCTGTTACCCAATTCATTTTGTGTAGGCATTACCTGGAACCATCTGCAGTCAATCAGCGTCCTAATGATTTAACTTTTCAGTGTGATTCCGATTCCTATAATTCATGTAATTGTATATGCGACCAGAATCTGGGTGCATACATAATTTCCATCACAGCGAGAGGCTAATTTGAAGTAGGCTTTGAGGTGTCGTTGTTTACTTGCCAGGTACCAGCATGGAAACCCTTCATCTACAAAGGCAAGAACCACATACACTTGTCTGTCAGGGAGAAAGTACAAGCAGCACAGGTAATGGGCAGCTACCAGCCAAAAACAATGATGATAATATGATGATTAGACATTTGCCTCCTGCCAGCTATGTTGGATCTTTTACTTCCCCTGGCATATACACCAGGTAGAAGGAACTAGGAACTAACGGCTTTTAATGTCTCTTCCAAGACGCAGCAAAATAGGTAGGGTGGACGAAATTGCACAAGTTTCGAAACGGCAGCAGATGGGCTCGAATTCTGGTCTCCATTCTACCGCTGAGCTACCAATATCTGCTTTCAATGCATAGGTTTAGCTACAAACATATCTTGTTGTAAATATATATATATATATATATATATATATATATATATATATATATATATATATATATATATATATATGAATATATATATATATATATATATATGACAGATGAGAATACTCTGCAGAAATCGAAGCGTCCATTCTGGTCCCCATTCTACCACTGAGCTATCAATATCTGCTTTCAATGCATAGGTTTAGCCACAAACATATCTTGTTGTAAATATATATATATATATATATATATATATATATATATATATATATATATATATATATATATATATATATATATATGACAGATGAGATTACTCTGCAGAAATCGAAGCATCCATTTAGAGAAAAATATAACAACATATTTGTTAGTGAAGATAGCTTGACAGTAGAACTTCTTAAACATGGAGTGAAACAGAAACAGAATGATTATGACATCTCCGTAATATGGAAGATCAGTCATCTATCAAACCTCAGTGAATTCAATTAGTTTGTAGTACAACATACACAGACTCGACTAGTAAATGACACAGCAGTTCAGGTTGTAAGAGGCATATATACTGATCATCAGTTCAGGTTGTAAGAGGCATATATACTGATCATCAGTTCAGGTTGTAAGAGGCATATATACTGATCATCAGTTCAGGTTGTAAGAGGCATATATACTGATCATCAGTTCAGGTTGTAAGAGGCATATATACTGATCATCGTGGTGAAACCAATGACTAGTTGAAGTTTTATGTTTGTTTGCAGTATGGCAAGCCAGATATTCCTGACATCTGTGAAGTCTACGGTACTGTTTCGTGTAAGGCTGACCTTGAAGGAACATCGACCAAGGTCAGTGTGACCTTGGCCCACTTACCAGAGAGCAATCGAATGCCGCTGCATAACCTACTTACACATCCTTGCGTTCAAGAATTTAGTACGTGATAGTTTTAATACAGTTCACATATGTTTGGAGGAAATTGCTTGGTTTATCCTCCTTTACTCTGCTCTGCGAAATTATTTTAGGATTAATCTAAATTGATTGCACTGAGAATATGATCTTTAGGCATTATTAAAATATATTTCTGTAGGTTTCAACTTTCTAAATGATATATTGGTGAATCTGAATATTCTTGTAAAGATATGAGGGGTTTATCCGCAAAACGCGTTATCCGCCAAAATGGCAAAATTTAGTTAAGATCGGTTTTGAGCTGCCATCTAGCAGATAATCATAGAGGCAAAAGCGTTTCGGCGCATATCGCGTTATATCCAACGTTATCGCCGATTGAAATAAGGGTTTCGCCGCAAAGCGCGTTAAGTGACAGTGCACTTTTGCCGCAGAATGCGTTACACCCGATCCGCCATTTTATTCGGTTGTGTGAGTTTCCTTTCGCTAATCTCCGTCCATCCTCTCGATCATACGATACTTTATTTCGAAACAACACGAATTCGTTCGACGGAATATCGGAGAGAGTAGCAATATCTCTGATCGGACGAAAAAGAAAAAAGGGGACCGGATCAGCAGCAAATTGATAAGAAGCGTCGTCATTCCGGTGGAAGGAAAATCCCACAGATAGCCTGCGGCCACACTGCCGAGGGCAGTTCTGAATTGTGCCATGCGAATCGACTGACAGAAGGTGACATTCTCATGAACTTCACGCAGTTTTATTCGCTGCCAACAAAACCCCAGCAGGATGAAACGATACTGCGCCTAATGGAGGTGACGAAGCCTCGTCGTGTCAGAGTCATGGAAGACGCCAGACAAGGCGATGTCTGTCAAATATAAGTTGATGACCGAAGATCGCAGGAAGCAAGTGCCAGTGTGCAAGTCCACCTTCACCAGTGTACTAGGTTAGTAAAAGGCATAGGCCTACAATCATGACAATTTTTTATTTTCGGAAAAATTAAATGTTATTGACATGACAGTGTCCTGAACCTAGCCTAAAACCAGTCATACATTCACGTATCGATAGCGACTCCCTATAAGAAAACTGAATGTCCAAACTCACTGGCCAAATCGTTGGCATTTATTACATTTTAAAAACATTAATATGATTGTTTTATCACAACATTATATACACTGAAAATTCATAAAACAGACTAATTATGAAGTTTAATAATATTAGTAATATTGTCTCAATAATACCCCTTGCTATTTTGCTTTTATTGAATTGGCATTTCTTATGTTATAAAAATTGTTGAGGTGTTATTAATTAATGTTCATTTTGTTCACAGGGATCAGCCGAGACAGACCCGTACGCATTGCGAAATACTTTATTGAGCAAGGCTGCCCTCGGCCGGAGAACCGCGGGGGAGCGCGAAAGACAAGCGAGTACGATGAGAAGAAAGCAGCCATCTCGACATTCACGTGCCGCGCCAGCCACTACACCCATCGAGGAACGCCAGGCCGGAAGTACCTGCCTTCTGACACGAGCGTCAAGCAGATGCACGCTATGTTCGCGAGGCAGAACGATGCACAGGTCCAGGTGACCTACTCCCTGTACTACAGCATCTTCCGGCTACTTGGACTTGGTGCAGCGACTTGAATTTGGTGTAGATCATTTACAGAAATACGTGGAATATCAAATAGAATAAGTATTACTATTGCATATATATTATACACAAACGTATTGTAGACATATATTAGGAAACAGGTTTTGTTAATTATTAGTCAGAGGGAGTATTTTAGAGTAAGTTAGTTTCGGATTCTGTCAGGGAATTCAGCGAGCGTTAATAGGGGTGTTTACAATTCGAAAATTTAGATAACATAGTGAATAGTCAGTAACAGTGAATATTGGTTAGATTAAGTATTAGTATTATACATATATTGTTCACCAACTTCTTGTAGACATATATTAAGAAACCGTTGTTGTTAACAGAGGTAGTATTTTTTTTTTCCCGGATTCAAACTCAACGAGTGATAAAAGGGAGTTTGTTTACAGGTCATTCAACCCGTGCATCGAGCTATCGTTTACATTAGCTAATATATATATAAGATAAAGTGATTTATTTACTTAAATTACATACATAAGGTAATATCTGACATAGTGGTAGTCAACGTTTTCGGTAAAAAGGAATTAACAGCAGGATTTTAGCGTAAATTAGTACACACTGACTTCGTTGTTTTGTTACACAGTGTTCTCCGTATTCGCTAGGTGGCAGGATTTTTAGCCTAAAGTGTTCTTTTGATCACAAAAACAGCCTTATTCAAGGCTAACGTAGCAAACTAATTAAAACTAAATTGTATGATGGCGCCGTGCAAACGGCAGTTAAAGGCCACAAGGCACTTAATTTGTGGCAGTTGTAGTAACTGGGTAGATTTCGTCAAGTCTGGGTGCGAGAAGTCCTGGGCTGAGGTCCAGGCAGATAGTTTTAGTTTTGAGTGTAGGGGATGCGCAAGGATGAAGGAACTAGAGGTGGAGTTGGAAGAGCTGAGGCTGCTCGTTGTGGCAATGGTGGGAAGGGAACAGGGGAGTTGTGCCGGTAGTTCCGGTGAGGGAACAGTAGACGATAAAGTGGGGAAAGACACAAGAGATGCTAGGGAGAGCTCACCTCAGCCTGGGAGGAAGCTGAGAGGAGGGAAGGTGACAGGTCATAGGGAGACAGGACGTAAGGAGACGGGAAGGAAAGGAACGGGAGGGAAGACAACCGGGGTGAAGGAGAGGGGAGTAGGGGAGACAGGAGGGAAGGAGAAGGGAGTGGGGGAGACGGGAGGGAAGACAACCGGGGTGAAGGAGAGGGGAGTAGCGGAGACAGGAGGGAAGGAGAAGGGAGTGGGGGAGACGGGAGGGAAGACAACCGGAGTGAAGGAGAGGGGAGTAGCGGAGACAGGAGGGAAGGAGAAGGGAGTGGGGGAGACGGGAGGGAAAACAACCGGAGTGAAGGAGAGGGGAGTAGGGGAGACAGGAGGGAAGGAGAAGGGAGTGGGGGAGACGGAAGGGAAGGAGTCAGGACAGAATGTGATGGAGGGGATCGAAAGGAAGAGTTATTCTGCAGCAGTGATAGAGGGGGTGAGGAAGAGAGCGAGGGTGTTTGTGGGGGATTCGATAGTTAGGAAGACCGACAGAGTCTTAAACAAGGGAGATGATGTGGTGGTCTGCTTGCCTGGAGCCAAAATAGAGGCGATAACTGAGAGGGTAAAAAACATCGTAGGCTCGGGTAAGGGTGGATCTGTTTTAGTACATGTAGGGACAAATAACGTAGAGAGGGAGGGTACAACTGCCATAGTTAGGAAATATAGGCAGTTGGTCAGAACACTAAAACAGACGCGGGTTGAGCAGGTAATACTGTCAGGGATTTTACCTGTAATGGGCAGGAGGGGTCATAAATATCGAAATTGTCGGGGGATGGCAATTAACATGTTAGTCCAGAGTTTGAATGGAAAGAAGCAAACATCATACCATTATTTAAAAAGGGTTCGAGAAATAAGTCAGAGAATTACAGACCAGTGAGTTTAACGTCAGTGATTTGTAAATTATTAGAAAGGTTAATTAAAGACCATATGGTGGACTTCCTCGTTAAGCATAAATTATTAAATTCATCTCAACATGGATTCCTTAAAGCGAGGTCATGCTTAACAAATATGTTATGTTTTTTGGAAGAAATCACTAAGTGGATAGACATGGGATCGCCAGTAGATATTATCTACTTAGATTTTCAGAAAGCTTTTGACAAAGTGCCACATCAAAGATTGCTACTTAAATTAAAAGCCCATGGTATCGGGGATAGCATAACTGACTGGATAGAACAATGGCTGACTGACAGAAGACAACGAGTTGTAGTAGATGGCGAAGTTTCAAATTGGAAATCGGTTTTGAGTGGGGTACCTCAAGGATCAGTATTAGGACCTATATTATTCTTAATTTATATCAATGACTTGGACGAGAGTATAACAAGTAACGTACTGAAATTTGCGGACGACACAAAACTGTTTAGAAAGGTTAATACTGATGGTGATAAACAACATTTACAAAACGATCTAGACAGATTAGTGAAATGGTCTGAGAAATGGCAGATGCTGTTCAATTTTGGGAAATGTAAATGCCTACATACAGGACATGGGAACTTGAATGTAAACTATAAAATGGGAGCTACTGTTCTTGGTACTACTGTAAAAGAAAAGGACTTAGGAGTTACAATAAGCGCTGATATGAAAGTTTCAGAGCAGTGTGGTATTGCAGCTTCAAAGGGTAATCAAATTCTTGGATTGATTAGAAGAAACATAACATATAAGGGAAAAAAGTTAATTATACCTCTTTATAAAGCAATAGTTAGACCTCATTTAGAATACTGTATACAAGCATGGAGACCATATCGTAAGAAGGATATAGATATGCTTGAACGCATACAAAGGAGAGCAACTAAAATGATTCCAGAACTTAGAGACCTTAGTTATGAAGAACGCCTGAAAGAATGTGGTTTAACAACTCTAGAGACAAGGAGGTTAAGAGGAGATCAGATTGAAGTTTTTAAGATATTGAATGGGTATGAAAATATTGATAGAAATATGTTTTTCTCACTCAAGAAGGATAGCAGAACTAGAGGACATGAGGTAAAATTAGTAAAGGATCAATGTAGATTGGACATCAGGAAGCACTCGTTCTCACAGAGGACAATAAATGAATGGAACAAACTGTCTACAGATTGTGTAACTGCTAGCAGCGTGAATATGTTTAAAAACAAGGTTGACACATATATCAGGAGGGCGGGTTATAAGTAGGTGAACATTGTTGGACTCTCGATAAGCCAATGGCTTCCTTGTCCACTTGCCATCTGGGCCTTTGGCTTGGATGGCAAATCTTGTTAAATCTTGTTAAATCTTCTGTTACAAGTTTAACCTCGGTTTCGGTCATCCGGTGACAGACGTCTGCGTGACTTGCGCGAGCTACAAGCTGCACTGCAAGGACCAGCTGGCAGCTGAGGAAGACCGACGGCGCGAGGCGGCCTCGTACATCCTGCACAGGCGGCGCGCTCGGGTGTTTTACAACATGCTGAACGCTACGGATGAGGCATCGGTCACTGTCTGCTTCGACATGATGCAGAACCTGTCACTGCCAAAGACACCGATCGGTCAGGCGTACTATTCGCGCCAGCTGAGTATGTACGTGTTTGGCGTTGTTGTCCATCACGGACGCGGTGGTGGCCAGTCGAAGGAAGACGTTCACCTGTACGTGTGGCAGGAAAACGAAAACCGGAAGGACAATAATATGGTTGCTTCTGCCCTCAACGATTGCCTGCGACACCGTTTACCGATGTTGAACGATGCAGGCTCGCTGCGACTTTTCAGCGACTCTTGTTTTGGTCAAAATAAAAACATGAATATGCTCGCCATGCTTTTTGCCTTGCGGAAGCAATGCTTCCCACGTATCAACATAAAATACGTTTTCCCCGTGCGTGGCTACAGCTATCTGCCAGCCGATCGTGTTTTCGGCCGCATCGAGCAGCAGCTGCGCAACATGGATACAGTGCTGTTGCCCAGCGACTACCACCAGGTTCTTAAGAACCACGGCACTGTACACCTGTACGGGGAGGACTGGCGGGCCAGTGACTATCGTGCTGCCACTGCCTGGCACACCAAGGTGCAGCGGTCGTTCCGCATCAGCGATGCACGCATCATCGACATTGACGGTGATGCAGTGGGTATGAAGGACACTTACAACGGCGCCACTGTGTGTCGCACAGCATGCTGAAAAGGGGGAAAAACTGGAGCACGTTCGCGCCTGCAGCTCTTGCTGACCAATCGACGGTGTCATCTGCAAAGAAGACCGATGTGAGGAAACTGTTGTCGGCCATGGGGGTGTCTGATGCGGTGACTACATTCTACGAGAATATTCTGGCTGACACCAACGATACTGTCCAGTCTGACAGCGGCGATGAGTGACGTTTTGTGTCAAAAGTGTGTAATGTCTGTAGTCTGTTATATTATTGTTCTCGTACGCCACTCTATGACTGATGTGTAATGTGATTACTTACGTCTTGTCGATTAATAAAAATGTGTAATACAATTTTTTGGTAATTTGGCTATATTGGTAATAAGCTCAAGTCTTTCAATGTTGACGGTTTTAAAGTATTAATTATTGAACAAATAATTTTTTTTCATTAATAATATTATTTTATTTATTATCATCGTATTTGGTGCTTATTGCATTTGTGTCCATCATAACACATTTTACACGTCTCAGTGACAGCAGGTGTTCGAGCTGTGTACTGAGTATCTCAGCTATAAGCAATTGAGCATGGATATAACGTGTTTTGCAACAAAACACATTTTTGATTTTGTTTTAATCAATTAATAGTTCATTCAGATTTCAAACGAATAGTTTATATATAGCATCTAGTGATATAAATTGAACACTGACTGTGAAATCAATCAAATCTAGTACGTAGCTATGTGCAATAGAAAACAATGGTTTTCTAAGAACACACAAAATGGATATAATGCGTTTTGCGGATAAACCCCTCATATGTTCGCCTAGTAGTTGTTTTTATGATTAAGTAAGAAAATTTAGAAGATCGGTGGAATAAAATGATTATAGAAGAACTACTGGTTTGCTTGTTTGACTTTCTGGTGGTTATTAATACAAATACTGTAGTCTGGGATGAGGCTGGCACCAATAGCGGTCTTCGATTTTTTTTTCCCCTTCTTCGTCACATCCCGTTTCACTGCTATCTCCAAATCTCTCTATACGCAGTACTCCCATCTCAAACCTCGGTCTCTCTCTTCTGCTACACAAGGAATGAAGAAATAACAGACATTTTAAAGGAACTGATAAGAGTATAGGACTAAGATCTTTACTACGACTAATTAGTCAACATACTAGAATACACTAAAATTTATTAATATTGTGTTAACCTCATATAATTTTATGATGTCCAACTGCATATAATTTTTGTCATGTCACATCACAGAGTAGTTATTATAAAAACAATGACATTTAATTTATATTTGCAGATATTGAGAAAACACCTTCAGGGTCATCGCATACGCTCCACTTCACTCCACCTCTTGAGATGTTCCCCCTGTGCCACTACATGGTCCAATCACAACCTGAGCCTCCCATTAAGGGGTTCTATCAGATGAAGGTCAGTGGCTTAGAAATATTTATGATTCATAAAATATATCATAGTCGGCCCAAGACTCATATTCTTACTAGCCGAGTTGCACGAGAGAAACAACAACCATTGTAAGAGCTTATGACTCCTCGCACGGCCCAGTTACGTTTGGTAGGGCGATAACAATTTCATGCCCCAAAAATAATGTACACCTGCTGCTTTCGCAAAGCGTTCGTACCATACAAAGAAACTTGTAGACATTTGATGTAGATCACGTAACTCGGCACAATCACAGAAAACATGTGTAGCGTTGCTAACAATTGTACGAGGGTATTGTTCTGAGTTATGTAAAGTTCACAGAGGTTCCTTTGTGATATCCCCACTACCCAGGGGAATTTTTAAATTGTCTTAATGTACGAACCATCCTTGTGGGCCCCAGGGCACGCCTACAAAATTTTAGCCCCATACATGCGAAACTGATGGAGATACGAGGGAACAGACAGACATACAGAGTCACAAACTGATGGAGATACGAGGGAACAGACAGACATACAGAGTCACAAACTGATGGAGATACGAGGGAACAGACAGACATACAGAGTCACAAACTACTTTGTATTATAGATGATGGTTCTGGAATGTTCTGGATGTACAATCTTAGAAAGTTTTGCTTTTATGGCATGGAACAAGTGCAATTACTTGATCAAAGAAGAAATAAACTATCAGCCTTTATGTTGATGCTGAACTCTGTGAAACTCATATGAAAGGAAGTTTAGATACCTTACAGTGTCCTGATATATGTTGGACGGAGCTTTTGAGACCGTCATGGTGTCTTCGCCAGCATGAGACTGCCCTGCCCTCCAGTGTGAACTGATGCAGTCTGCCACTGATGAAGGGACTGGGGTGGGGGGCGGTCTCAAAAGCTCTGCTGAGCACATATTGAGATTGACACTAAAAGAAATAAGAAATAAACTGTTGTGCCAAAATACAGCAATGCACGTTGTCTTTTGCAAGTCTGTTAATGTAATGTATTGTCAAATATTGTTCTGTAAATGTTAATTCTTTGCCACTTTATTAGCGTGACATTCACTGACACCATGGAAACACTGACAAAAACGAAATTGAGTTTTTCCAATTTGCCATGTTGTCAACGTGAATAGAAAAATTTTCTCTTAAACAAATCTTGGAATTTGTGCACAAGGCACTGTCATTTATGCACACGGCGCACTCATTTTTGTACACGACATGCTCATTTTTGCACACAACATGCTCATTTTTTGCACACGACACTGCTTGTAGGGAGAGAAGCTGGTGGAGCTGCTGGTGCAGCTGAGACTGGACTGTCATGTGAAGAATGCAATGGACTATTGTGAACTGCAGATGCCTTTCTTTCACAGGTAATGCCTTTTATTTTATTAGTTGGAAAAAAAATGTATTCAGACAGTTAAAAGAATTAAAATCTCAGCTGTCCGGAAATATGTGATGTATGATATGGTACACAGAATTTATTCACAGATATGCTCTCCAAATTGAGTCCTGATGTTGTGACTCGTTACTTGAAATATGCTTTATTTACACCGCTAAACAACATTCTTTGCTCATTTTTTCTATGCCAGTGCATTCATTCAATCATTCCACATTACTCCATGTACAAAAAACATTCTTTAAAAATATTGTGTTTTTGTACACTTTTATGGTCCAAAAAATGCCATGGATTGCATCCATGGTGAACGATAATATAAATTTGTTAGTCCCAATTCTCCCTGACAAAATCATTCCACAAATTTACCTCGCCTGGTTTACATCACTGATTCTGGCAGTGTGATACGCATAGTACTGACAAATCAGACAAAAATCGCTTGTGTCAACTGGTCTTTGATGCCACAATCAGACGTCTGTGTTGACCGCAGAAGTATTTTTTTTCAAGTCAAATAAAAAAGTAAAAGTTTAGTGAGGTTATTATAGAGAAATAAAATTACTTGATTGTTGATATAGAAACAATGGATGACTGTAATGTTGTGTGCAATCTTTACAAAACACTAATTGGTTCTCATAATATGTAATGTCAAATCAGAAAGACGATTTGATTTCATGTGTAGTGCATTTTGGGAATTTGCATTGTTCTGATGTGGATGATCTGATGTGGTGTCGTCTTTTCTGTAGGGGACCAGTACTAAACGTTGATTCTTCTCCGAGTCATGGAAGCATTCTGCTGAGTAAAGACAAGAAAACGCTAGTGTGGAGCATAGGTGAGGATTACACAAATTTGAGACTTACATAATTATTCTATGATTGTACACCGCATTAGTAGTAATACACAAGGGAAGTCAGGGCTGTTTTTTATGATGAACCCATGGATAGATTATGGTAATAATAGAATACAGTAATGATAGATTACGGTAATGCTCTCTTTATCCTTGTCATCGCGGAGACTACATTAAGTTATATCGATGCTGTTAATTATAATAATTGATTAATTTGGGTCTGGACTACTTTCATCTTGCACACAATCATTTTGTACAAATAAATTTGTACATCCCGATTGTGTCTTGACTTATATAGCAATTAACATTTAAAAATTGTGCACAAAGATATTATAACATTATAACACTGAACAGAATGGTTAACTAATAGTTAGACAGACTGGGGAATCACTGAGTTATTCATGTGAATTAATGTATTGAAAATTTTTCTGCCAGACCCCCATTTCCATGGTAACGAACGAAATAAAAAAATATATAGATACATACACATGTTGTGCAGTAAAAGTACATGTAAAAAAACTAAATAAACAAACTTATTTGTAGCTTCCGAAATAAAGACAATGGCAACGAATACTTATGTAACTTTCAGAATTTTTATTATTTTGATAATGTTTCTGTGTATGAAGAATAAACTGAATAGAACACTCGACACCCGACACTCGACACCCGACACTCGACACCCGACACTCGACACTCGACACCTTGTTTGGCATAATTTCTTCTCCTCCTTCCAAATTTGAAAATGTGGTTTTTAAAAAATGGCCATCAATGATTGAAAAACAGGATTTATTACTTGAAAGAGAGACATACTTTATCCATGAACAAAAGTGATTTTTAGAGGTATGTAATTGTTATAAAAGTGTACTTTATGGATAGTAAATATACAAAGCTATCAGAATACAGTGGAAACACATTTTGAGTAATAAAAAAAGCCATTTAACCTGGAGTGTCTCACATTTTGTTGGATCCCCACGGTTGCCAAAGTCGTAGCAATGACCTGATTTTGTTATGCAATTAGACAGTTGAATCTACGTATTATGATTGCATTACTGCCTAAAGTTACTGCATTAGAATCACACCACCACTACGATAGATCACCTCATGAAAGCAACTTTAAATCTATTTTCAGAGCCCAGGACATCAAGAACAGGAGTATCATATTAACGTTTTCATTATCTAATTTTTATCTCATTATCTCATGGAATTTCCATTCTATAAAGTACATTGTCACTTTTCGCTCGAGAGTTGGAGTCACCATTGCGTACTGTGGTATCTGTGTTCTACCAGTGTCAGTGGCTGCCCATAAACGAATGAATGAATGAAACTTTGTTTTCTACAACAACAATAGACAAACATGATAAAAGTAACGATGTCATTACACCATTACATAACTGTAAAACTGTCGAAAAAGGGCAAGACGAAGTGTAATACTTATATTACTTGCTCTATTACAAATAAAAATACATAATACTGAATAAAATACAGTATACAATTGTACGCTTCTGACAGATAGTTTTCAAAGCGTAGTACATCATACATAGTCTTCATGTCCGTTCACTCCATTCATGGCAAGTCGAACAGCAGGTAGCAACTTGATTTATGTTCCATACCAATTAGAATTGACAGTCAATGTAACGAAAACCACATCAATAAGCTTAGATTAAAAGTAATATAATGACTCCTCTCTATCTCTTCAAGGACAGAAGTTCCCCAGTAAGTCCCTCGAGGTGCTGCTTAAGGCTACGCTCAAGTTTGGCAAGTATGAGGTGCTGCAGAACGAGTCGGGGGAAGGCGGGTTCTGTGTTGGGCAAACATCATATGCCAATGTGAGTAGAGCCTGTAGATGGGGGTATCTCTATTTTGCCTACTCCCGTTTCGCCTATTGATATTATTCCCACTTCACCTACTCTGCATTAGCATAGCTCCACTCCCACCAAAATCTCCAAAAAAAATTGTAACTGTAAAATATGCTTTGCAGAAATAAGTGGTTTTCCTGAGTTAAGTCGTAGTCTTCTTAATAATTATTTCTTTATATAGAACATTTACTAAATCCAAAAAAGAACATAGATTTAACTCAAGAAAAACTTATTTCTGCTGAGCCACTGTTTGTACTGAATTATTAATAGACATCCAATTAATATTTGTCCTGTTGAAGCCAAACCATAACCCTGTAGCCAGCACACCAAGTGATCTGCGAGTAGGCAAAGTGGGAGTAGGCCTTAATTGGGCTTTATATGAACTGGGAATCTTTCTCAGAATTAGCAATAAAACCACAGTTGACAAAATGGGAGTAAGCAAATGGACATGAATCTGTAGATGTAGGGACTGTAGCCAGCAATGGCAAAGTTGTAAAAGATCAGTTCACACAAAAAAAAATTGCCCCAGTTTGTCGGGCAAGACTGTATTGCATGACAGTGTTCAGATAATGTGCGTGTATTTAGATGAGCGACATGTCTAGACACTGCGACTTAGATCTTGATTTGTGCCACTCCCGATTGAGTCTTGGTGAAAGGTCATGACGGGTACGTGTGTTGTCAGTCAGTGATTGGTCACTGCTTCAAATTCCCTGACGCAATAATTATTGTGTCAAAAATTAGCCTTGTTAATGGGTCTCGTGTCGGTGTTTATACAAGTGATTCTTGCAATGATATCATGCAACACTATATTGGCTGACAAATTGGGCAAAAATAAAAAAGTTTCTTGATCAAAGTCACTGATTGGAACAGTGTGCTAGTTGTTACACACAGAATAATTGGTTGATCGCGTTGTTGAACATTTCTCAAGATAGTCAATTTTTATAGTCATACAATTGTTTTTTATATATGGCTGGCTTCATCAGTAAAATGGTGATGACGTGCTGGTATGAATGAGAATGACGTGCTGGTATGATGACACCATTGTAGACATGTGGAAGTTCGTAATAAGTTGATCGCTGCCTTTGTCTTCCGTATCCATATGGCTACTTTTACATGTCATCTCCTTCTGTGTGACTCCCTGTCTACCACTTTTACTCCCTCCCAGTGTATGAGATGGTTCTCAGTGGTTGTGTGGCCTACCAAGACGTCATCCTACCAGGACATCATCCTGCCAGGACGTTTCCTGCCAGGACGTCATCCTGCCAGGATGTTATCCTGCCAGGACGTCATCCTTCCAGGACGTCATCCTCATTAGTACTGATGAAGCCATCTTGGCAACATTTGCAAAAACAGGACAGGTAAATAAAACTATGGGACGTATTACGAGATGAAAACAGATTTGTATGACCATTGGTTGATCATGGTTTTTGATCCTCTGAAGGGAACTTGAATGCCTCTGTCATGTTTAGTTCCTCGTTGTAGTTGCTCTTCAAGATAGCAGACTTCACTCACTCGGGCACAGTCATTGATCCAAAGAATGTGCAGCTGGAACCCAGTACCAAGTACAAAGTCACTACAGGTAAAAAAATACATATCACCATGTTGTAGTATTTGTACCTAGGTGTTGCCAATATCCCCACCATTTACCATACCGTCAATGGACACAGGGAAGCATACATAAAACATCTTTTCATTTGTTTCAACATTACCATAATTACATAATGGTTTTTACATGTTCTTTTAATGCAAATTGTTTATTTGTATTTTATGTATCTTTATATGTATATGAACTTTTGTCTGAAATAAACATTTATTATTATTAAGTGCTAGTGAAAGACTATTCACTTCTTCATAATACGACCTATGTATTTTCCTGTTTCTTCACTTACACAAGTAGGGCAGGCATGTTTGGTGTGGAGGACATATCCAGGGTAAAGTTTTGTAGAATTGTCCTTGGGGAACACCTATTCCAGCAATGTGATGTATGTTTTGATACTGTTTTGGTATTCAAGTATACAAACTTCACGACTTGACAATAAAAATATGTTGGTGTGGTTGTGCACAGCGTATGAATACACGAGTGCTGAGTACAAGATCTGGAACTCCCATGGGGACGTCCCTGCGACATGTCAAACGACAGAACAGTTGACACATTCGTCGTGAAAATGGACGTCTGAGACTACTGCATTCACACATCTTAAATAACAATAAGCGCTCAAGTGATTTGATTAAACTGAATTATGTGTATGAATTATGAGTCAGGGCAGATTCTCATGTGTGTTAGTTGTTGTTATCTACAATTAATGTTAATCAGAGCCAGGGAACATTTGCTGTTTCCATGGAAATTAACATTATACAAAACATAGCCTGTGCTGATAGGTCAGTGAAACTAATGGCCAAACAATTTACTATAAAGACCTCGTTTTCTAGGCAGTATATTCGAGCAAAGCACCGATTTACATGAATATATATCTTGCTTAACATTAATAATTTGCAGTTTTAAGATGGTTAATGATATCATTGCCCACCATATTTATTATCCTCTATGTTATGACTTATCATATCCATTTGCTCAAATTTCTGTCGGCATTATAATGATCTATGCCAAGATATATAGTATATAGAATGTGTATTGAATGTGTTTATTAATGGGATGTGCTTGTTAGCTCTGTCGCACCATGCTGTGACATGAACAAAATTGTGGTATACCCGTGCAGTGGACTCTTGCTACAAGGAACATATAGAAACTGTTCCATATATCCAATGTTCCTTATATCCACAGGTACATAAAGCAGTGCTGGCCAGAACTGGGATTTCAAAGTTGTTTTTTGTTCCATACATTGGGAGTCCTGACATCAAGAGGCCATGGTACATCTGTTTTTTGTTCCATACATTGGGAGTCCTGACATCAAGAGGCCATGGTACATCTGTTTTTTGTTCCATACATTGGGAGTCCTGACATCAAGAGGCCATGGTACATCTGTTTTTTGTTCCATACATTGGGAGTCCTGACATCAAGAGGCCAAGTTACATCTGTTTTTTGTTCCATACATTGGGAGTCCTGACATCAAGAGGCCATGGTACATCTGTTTTTTGTTCCATACATTGGGAGTCCTGACAGCAAGAGGCCATGGTACATCTGTTTTAAAAACACAACTGAGAGAAATCTTACAAAGGTGGGCCGCACAAAGATGACTTTTTTAGTTGATTGATCCCTTGCTTCATTTTGTCATAGATTATGGCCGGGGTGTATATAGTATAAACTCCCCAGTATATCTCTATAATATCTTGACCACTCAAATGTGTTTCACTGATGGAGACTGCTGATTATACTTCTGAACATCGCAATGTGACGGAAATGACAGGCAAAACTTGCTCAATCACAGTCGAGTTTATTAACATCTACCATGAAGTGGCTTTACTACAAATACAGACACAACATATGACCATTACACATCGATAGAAAGAATAAATTATTACTAATCAACATCTATCTCCCCAGTTACACTGGCACATTTTCTTGCATAACATTGCATCATCTGATAAAGAATTTCATTCTGGACCTCAGCACATAAGTAATAATACATTCTACATCAAAACAGTTTTGCATTTCATCTCGGGTACATTGATAATTTGTGACTGATTCACAAAGGTATAAATGGTTACTAAAAGTGCAGTGATTTGTCGCCATTTTGTAATATACTATGTTGCTAGTTTCAAATAAATTTTATTTACATGTATCGGATACCATTTCATTATTTCTGAATATTTGATATGTTAACAATGGCTTACAGATGGCAGTGGTAAAAGCATTGGGGTATGCAGAAAAACGGACTAGTGGGATGCTTATATTTTAAATTGTTCATTGTCAAATTTTATCAGACTTAAATCTTATGTCTATCAACACCTCATTGATTAATTAACAGAAGGGTCTGTTTCTGACCAAACATGCATGGAAACATACTCAACAGTTACCAGTCGGTACATAGAGCTTGAATTAAAACGGGCCATGAAAAACCCATAGAATTTTGTTGGGGGTCCAATTAATTTTGTATTGTAATTTTGATACAACAGTTCACAAACGGTACTCTCTCCACTTTCATGATGAATATTTAAAAATTTAGATATTAACATAACTTCTAATTTTAATCTACGCTGCGATGCACAAACATCTAACATTCACACAGTAGTACACAATTTCATAAACATTATCCCAAAAGGAAAGAATATTTCGAAAAATACCCTACCAGTATGTAAAGTATACAGCACCAATGTTGAAGTAGGGAGGTTCTAGTCCAAAACACCAGTTGCTAGCAATAACATACAAGACCATCTAAATTTACCATTCATTGTTCAAGATATGATAATAAAAATTATCTCGTACTTCTGACTAACACTGCACACTGCTAAACTCACCCTGTGCAACATAAATGTCATGAAAATCAAACATGCTGCCGTTTGTGATCAATTCTTCCATCAAACAATAACTGTCAATTCTGATCTTATGCCACAAGAAATGTTTTGCAACATCAATATTATCTTTTATGCAACTACCTGTGGTTTTTGGATACAAAATAAAAAACGTCAACACCACGAAATAACTCCTCCTTAAACAAGAACCTTATTTGAGTGAAGAGATATAGTTATCATTATTACATCCAGGATTACAACTGTAATAAATTGTTGAAAAAAAAACGACCATTGTCCAAGTTTTACTTCCTAGTGTTTGCTTCCTGCACATCCTTGTAACCCACGGGTAGCTCTACTATATACCCTGGGTGAAAGGTTATTAGAAATATGGATTTGTACTGTTTCCTACTTGTTATCTTGGACACACTACTTGTTATCTTGGACACACATGCAATATATTTTGGCTGTAGACCAATCATGATCTACCAACTACAGACGATCCTCAATATTAAGGTCACCCATGGAACTGGGTCAAAGTGACCTGAATATTAAGGTGACCATATTAGCGGGACTAATTTCTGTTATGGAAATAATTTGGGACTGTCACAGGGTGAACATAACAGCGTGGTGGCTGTTTTACCAAGGTGAGGCTCAACTGTAATACCAAACATTTCCCTAAATGGCCCGTTAATGTTGAGCTGGATTCCAGGAATTGGTGAATGTGCTGATGCGACACGGCTGATGTGAGAAAGTGACTGCAAACATCATCAAGTGCCCATATGTAGGCCAAAGTTCTGGACGCTCGTAATATTGGTTAAAACAGCAAGTAGGACGAAGTACAAATCCATGTTTCTAATAGCTAGTAGAGTAGTAACTAGTAGCTGTTCTCCCAGGAGTAGCTAGTAGAGCTGCCCATGTGTCGAAACAATGTTCCAGCATTAGCTACTTTATTTGACCACATTCTGAGGGATCATCGGGTTATTCAAGAGTTTATCTAGTTGAATCCATCTTCACATTCGATATACTCTAGCATTACTGGGAGGCCAGCAGTAGTTATTATTAATTTTTTGTTTCATGTTTTCCAGGCTTCATAATTCTGATACCAACATCAGTCATTATACGAGACACTCTGATACCATTACAATCTAATACAAAACATGAAAAGCTGTCTAATATAATCACAATAAACATGGATATGAACAATCAATAATAGCATTACATGAAGCAGTTATGAAAACAGAAATGACGGCAGTGGCTCGGATACATTCTCAGGCACTTGGTTGGCTGCCGAAAGAATATGCATAGAAAAGGATTTTCAACATCTTGAAAAGTGGGAAGTGCCAATGGACGAAAGTTAATATAATTTCTAGGTGCTAGGTTAAATTTCTAACATATGGTATAAGAATTTGATAACATATTGAAAATACCTTGCAAAACTGATGACGCTTGTCAGATTGCTGATTAACGTTTCTGACACTAAGGATGTATAAACGGAAATTATTGCTGTATAGACCCCGTTTTTTGGTCAGAAACTTTACAATTACTTGCGACAACATGATACAAATACAATGTAAGAGAATGAATGTAAACATTTAAAATAAATATTCGTAAATGTGGCAATGCTTTAAGTTTAAGACTGCGGCATTCATGCATAAGGAATGTAGCAGCATAGGGGCCAAAAGTAGCGGTCAGCGACTGTTTTGTAACAACGGTCAAGTGGGGGCGATACACGTAGTGCTGGTGAGTTCTGAGTCTTATGGATTTTTGTGCGGTTGGAACAATGCTTTTGTATTATTGGCTACGGCCCGTGATTGGCAAATAACAGATCACCAGTTTAAAGCACATATAAAGACTCTCACGAATATTTTAGCGAGCTCCTATTGAGCTCCTATTGAGCCTGCGCACAAACCAGCAGACGTAGATAATCATCTTTGTGGCTCTTTCTTGCAGGTGTGCACCACTCAGGGTTGGCACATATGATGATGTTGACCAGTTGGTTTAGTGGACATCCATTCTTCTAATGGACATCCATTCCTCTAGGATGTTTATGTTTATATCACACACTGCGGGCAGGTCTGTCTAAGCCGGAGCAAAAAAGCTGCACAATATAATAAAATTCTCCAAATGCCTCTAAGTTGTTATTTCCTTGTCCAGTCACGGGGCACCATGAAATCACATGCAAAATAAAAAAATTAAACATTTGCATTATTGAATTGTCCCACCAGGCCTTTGTTAAAAAAATTATGATATTTCATTAAAACGAACGTTATTTGTATCCAATCACCATGCGATACGTTAGATCAAGAAGAAGACGACAACACACACCGAAATGGCGTCTCTGTATCATGAGTTCTCATGTGCTAGATTTGCTTATTCTGGTCACCGCATAGTTGGTACAAAATAACTTTCTTTTATTTTTGGATGGATTTTACACGTAATTTCCCAATGCCCCCAAGTCTGGACCATGGAATTCAAGAACGGTAGTGATTTCAACCCAATGACCCACGGCTATAGTTGATCTTAATCAGGGTCACATTAAGGACCAGTCCCTTCTACTTCCTAGCCAGGTGATGAGCTGGACATCCGTCTTTACCTCTGTGACCACAGTGTAGTACTGACAGACACTGACCAGTACAGACACGCTGTTTGTTTGCTTGAAACCTGTATTTTCATCTGAAATTTGGTATAAATCTGTATAAAATTCTTCTTTGGTTAATTGGACTATAGTATTCCAATTCCCATTAAGTGTATCCATCAGAGTATGAAATACACACAGGTCAACCAACACCAACTAGGTTTTGCTGGAAATCGGCCTATTTTTGATTTGAAATTTGGTATAAATCAGTAAACAATGTTTCGTTGGTTAATCGTATACCTATAGTATTCAGATCAAGTGCAGCTATCTACTAGACTAGGAAATGCATCAAACAAAATCAGCTAGATTTCCCTGGGAATCTGTCTAGTGATTTATCTGTAAATTAGAAAAAATCCATGTAAATACAGGAACAACCGCTTTCGTCCCCCAAATCAGTACTGAATATGGGTAATTTGTACGATACAGCATGTCTGGTAATCATAAAATCATCAACAATGTCCTGCATTAGACATGAATCAAAGGCTTGTTGTAAGGAGGCGATCATCAATTGGAATGGAAACACAGATGATTCTGACGGCAGGCCGGGTTGCTACAGCCATCACGAGTGTAAATGTTGACAGTAGTGATGCTGGTGATAAGTCACTAGTGCCGCATCACCTCCTATTGACTGAAGAGACTCTAACTGAAGATGATCTTGATGACAGCCTGTGTCGCTTCAGTTGTCAAGAGCAGTAGTGATGCTGGTGACGCATCATTGGTGACGCATCATCTCTTATTGACCAAAGAGACTCTGGAACATGATGCGTTCCTTGTGTTGTAGTCTCTCCATCTCCAGGTTGTGCAGACGCACGTTCTTGAGTGCACGTTTTGCAGCGGCGCTCTTCGCGATACGATAGTTACGCCCGATTCCCTGGAAGCTGCCCTTGCCGACGACATTCACCATCACACGGATGCGGCCGTTCAACGTACGGATCGGCTTCCTGGATGAACACACGTAATAGAACAGACATGGTTAAGAGAAATAGTCCAGTGATCTTACTGGTAACAATCAGTCTAAATATGCCAATAAAGGCAGTCTTTAAAGTTCCCAGAAACATGTCGACCAAAACAGGAAGTGGGACCAAGTACAAATGATTCATCCACATACATCCCACACTTTGCGTGGGATAAACTGACAAATCCACGTTTCAACAAGTCAATCTGCAAGGGGTACTGTAGTACTATTGCCAGCCCTGGCTAGCGAGGATGGCTTTTGTTAAACTTAGGCATTTGTGTAGATGGGACATTCCTCCCATATCACCACAAACGAGGGCTAAATCTTTTGTGACTACTTTGTCCTATAACAAACGGGTGCATTACAAACCATACATTATCAGAGTATATAGAAATATAATAATATATATTAAATAGATATTAAGAAAGATGTCATTGTAAAATCAATAAAATTATGTGTATTGTTCTTTACACTGAAAATATTACATTTTACCCTTTTCTTGTCGGTGCTAATCTATGAATTAATTAGTGTCAATTGTTGTTGGTGGTGCAACTGGTAGATGGATACTCACTCGAACTTTGCTGTCTCTGGTTCCATTTCCAGCAGCTCCCTCACGGGTGATTTAGGAATCTTCGCTGTGAATGTATCTACACAAGAAATAGGAAAATTACTTTTAATTACATTATTTAGTTTTTTCATTCTGGGGATTGTTTTTAATATCAACACTTACTGTAAACTATAAAAATCATCTGTAAATAAAGATGTTCATTTTCTTCATATATATATATATATATATATATATATATATATATATATATATATATATATATACATACATACACACACACACACACATATATACACACATATATATATATATATATATAAAACTGCATCGAGTTCATTAAAAAATCCCATTATTGTTATTAGAGAAAAAAATGTCTTATTCAAAAATTATTATATTAATTTCTTATGGTATTCTTTAAAACAGCTTTTATTTGGTCTAACCGATAACAAGTATATCCTTAAGCTGGTTTATTCACCTATTAAAACCCTGCTTAACCAGCCACCCTAAGTCCGTAATCCACCCCTCTCTCAATCTGCATTTACCCACCCACCTCGGCAACACATCGGTGTCAACATCCCCTCCATAAAAAAGCAGTAAACATCCTCCTCCGCTCAAGTTCCGTTGTTTTTTAGCAGCCTCACGTGTTGTTTTTATAGGTTGTCATTTGTTATCTTGTTATCTCATTCGCACTGAACATAATAATGCTCAACAAAATGATGAGACCAGAGATATAAGATGTGCCTAAATTGCCCATATTTCGAAACGGCTGTAAGTGGATTGAAACCCCGGTCCCCTCGACTGAAAGTCCTCATCCACTTAGCCATCGTGCTCCACATACACTCCCACTGCCTTTAGGCCACGCACCTATCTGTGGCTTCATCATGCGATAGTACACCCGCCACACCGTATCGAGTGACATGCCACTGTCCAGATAGATGGCACCAGCGACCGACTCAAATATGTCTCCGAGCGCCTTCGGTATCTCGGTGTCCTCGCTGACCTCCACATCGCTGTCCTCCGAGTCTTCGAACTATTAACACAAGTCCCACTGCCCACAGTAACATTCATCGTAATGTCTACTGTGTCGAATCAGAGAATATCGCTTTATTCAGATGTTCACTCCAAGTATTTGCGCTGAATTCAGTAAATTACATTACACAGTACTTTATAATTGACATAATATTGTAATAATAAAAAAAATTATTGCAGAGAAAGAATACTGACTGTGTTTTGCATGCAAATTAGAACGATGGTCACAGTCATTGGAAAAACATCTAAACTGTTAGTAATTAGCAGTGTACACATCCACATTTGGTTTAAAATTCTTAGGAAATACAGGAAATCAGAAGTAAAAAACACCTTAACACAACCTGATCCCCATCCACAGGTGGTCATTGTGGTACGGAGTGACTCACACTATACCACAACCAGATCCCCATCCACAGGTGGTCATTACGGTACGGAGTGACTCACACTATACCACAACCAGATCCCCATCCACAGGTGGTCATTACGGTACGGAGTGACTCACACTATACCACAACCTGATCCCCATCCACAGGTGGTCATTACGGTACGGAGTGACTCACACTATACCACAACCTGATCCCCATCCACAGGTGGTCATTGTGGTATGGAGTGACTCACACTATACCACAACCTGATCCCCACCCACAGGTGGTCATTGCGGTATGGAGTGACTCACACTATACCACAACCTGATGTCCATCCACAGGTGGTCATTGTGGTACGGAGTGACTCACACTATACCACAACCTGATCCCCATCCACAGGTGGTCATTGTGGTACGGAGTGACTCACACTATACCACAACCTGATCCCCATCCACAGGTGGTCATTACGGTACAGAGTGACTCACACTATACCACAACCTGATCTCCATCCACAGGTGGTCATTGTGGTATGGAGTGACTCACACTATACCACAACCTGATCCCCACCCACAGGTGGTCATTGCGGTACAGAGTGACTCACACTATACCACAACCTGATCCCCACCCACAGGTGGTCATTGCGGTACGGAGTGACTCACATTATACCACAACCTGATCCCCATCCACAGGTGGTCATTGCGGTACGGAGTGACTCACACTATACCACAACCTGATCCCCACCCACAGGTGGTCATTGCGGTACGGAGTGACTCACACTATACCACAACCTGATCCCCATCCACAGGTGGTCATTGTGGTACGGAGTGACTCACACTATACCACAACCTGATCCTCATCCACAGGTGGTCATTGTGGTACGGAGTGACTCACACTATACCACAACCAGATCCCCATCCACAGGTGGTCATTACGGTACGGAGTGACTCACACTATACCACAACCTGATCTCCATCCACAGGTGGTCATTGTGGTACGGAGTGACTCACACTCTACCACAACCAGATCCCCATCCACAGGTGGTCATTGTGGTATGGAGTGACTCACACTATACCACAACCTGATCCCCATCCACAGGTGGTCATTGTGGTATGGAGTGACTCACACTATACCACAACCTGATCCCCATCCACAGGTGGTCATTATGGTACGGAGTGACTCACACTATACCACAACCTGATCCCCACCCACAGGTGGTCATTGCAGTACGGAGTGACTCACACTATACCACAACCTGATCTCCATCCACAGGTGGTCATTGTGGTACGGAGTGACTCACACTATACCACAACCAGATCCCCATCCACAGGTGGTCATCCACATGTAATGTTGTGGTAATGAATAGCAAGAAACATAAAAATCTCCACAATTATTAGGAAAATGTAGGAATTTTGAGAAAATATAGGACATTTTTTTATTGTAATTAAAATATAGGAAAAATATAGGAACGCTGGGCACCCTGAATTAGTGAGAGCCTTGAAATGAGTATGAAACACTTGCTGAGCTGTTGCATGATCACATAGGGATTTACATTTATCCATAAAATTACAACACAGCCACCCCCCCCAAATATATAAGCCTTCAATAACTATATCTCATATCTTATTCCTGAGTTTCCTGGCTTCCTTTCGACACACTGACTAATATAACATTTGTCGCGTTCGCATTAGTGGCATAACATATGTGACTTCTGACCTCTTCATCCATGTTGATTTCGTCATTGTTTTCCTTCTGACGACAGACGAACTTGTCAATGACGAGGAAGAGCTGAGGAGACAGGGCCTTGAAGTACTTGTGAAAATCCCATTTGACCGCCAGAGCCGCAAATATGTTGTTGTTGACGAGAGCTGACCGCAGGTCGGTCAATATACCTACAAACGGGACAATTGACATCACAAACTGGAAATAGTAAATGGCCAAATAAGTTTTCATGCTGCACACTGTTTGCTTGTTTGTTTACTAAGGCTAAACAAAAGACCCGTCCTCTGGATGGGATAACCTGGTAGATTGTAAGTGATTGTCATGAAAACAATTTCAGGAAACACAATATTATCACAGAAATATCCATCTACGCCTTGGTACTTGGTGCTGCCAGACAATGTCTTGATGGCTTCTTGGAAGCCAAATATAAAATTTGCGACGTAATACTGGCAACTATAGTAGCATCTAGAGGCAATTTACTTAACGTGGAAAATCATAGAAAAGACGCATAGCGTTGCAAACAATTGTATATTTTCGAAAAAATAATAGTGTTATGTCTCCTTTTTGGTGTTGCAGATGCAATGCGCCAAAACAGTCGCATACCTGTGCCCATGTGTGCTTGATCATGTCCAAAATTATCCAGACATCAGATCGACCATTTGTTGTGTTTTTTGTTAAACAGGAGTAATCATCATTGTCGGCATGTTATATAAATACTCTGTTGATACAATAATTTGTTAAATATTTTCGAACTAGAATGTGTCGTTGTGGATACACAGTTGTTCTGCACAGTTTGTCAACCAATTATTGTTACAATATTCAGGGCTGAAAATAAAATGTGTGGTCTGGCTGGTTATATTCTACAGACAGTTCAATTAAAGAACTACTGGACCAGCAGGTGTGTCAAAGGAACCTTTCTAAAGAGGGCTAACATGTGTTTTTTCTGGGCCTACAACCCACCTGGCGAATGCTTCACTGGGTCCTCAAACAATTGCCTGGTAATGACGTAGTCCAAGATGGCATCTCCCAGGAACTCCAGTCTGAAACCAATCCATGTAATTGTACCATGTACTTGTGCCATGTACTTGTGACATGTACTTGTGCCATGTACTTGTACCATGTGCCGTAAATACTGTATTTGTAGCTGCACCCCTAATTAAAGCCGCACCCAAACTGTTGACATAAACCCTGACTTTCCTCCGCGCCGTTTGTTGCAGGCAAAAACCTTATTTAAAGCCGCACCCGAACTTCGAGCCAAGACTGTTTTAACCCTGCGTGTGACAACTTCTGTATCGCACACAATTAGGAACAATTTATATGGGTTCCGTAAAATAATTCATACCTTTGCTAATAATTATCACAAATGAATGAATCAGGTATCATGCTATTGATAAAAGACTCTTTATTGTAATGCAATGATAATAACTACATCACATTATATAATCATGGGAATATTACTATGTGAATTTCTTCAAAATGGAAATATAGATGAACAAATTTCACCGTGCTGCCAGATAATAACACTTAACTGGGTGGCTGAATGTCCATACATCCAGTGGGAGAGATGTAGCCATATATGTAAGCTATACAATAAAGCTAAAATTATTCAAATATGTTGAGATGTTTTGTTTTTATGACGTTTTATGTATAATATTGATGCATCTACATCTGTTTTGATCTTTGTTTTTGAACACTTTACGGACATGGATTTTTAGGTTTTATGTAATTATTTTTCTTGCACCAGTGGCAATTGTAATACAATGTTTTATTGATATATCTGACTTCGTTTTTCACTGAATATAAACCGTTTATTTACAGCAACTTTCAAATTTTTTTCAGCAAATCACTGTATTTAAAGCCGCACCACACTATTGTACAGGTGTAATTGTAAATTGGAGCCACGGCTATTAATACAGCATTTACGGTACTTGTACCATGTACTTGTACCATGTTTTTCCATGAACTTGTACCATGTACTTGTACCATGTATTTGTACTTACATCAGTCACATTTGTAACAAATTACCCAGGTAACAGGGAACTTCTCCACTAGGCCCAGGGGATAAAGTCCCACCCAGGCATCAGCTATCACATTTGCAGTTTGCTGCAACCAATTGCTAAATGACCATTACCATGGTGCTTTTATTAACAAACATAATGCAGAATTTTGGCCTTTTAAGTTTTATCCAAATGTTTTAAAGACATCTAATGTAAAATAATATGTTTGGTGAACACCTTTCCAAACAGGCACAAGTTGTTGATCTGTGTCAATGATATGACCAAGAGTGCTGACAGACGGACGGGCGGATGGACGTACAGGTGCTTTTTTATTAAAGTATTTTGAACAGCAGAAATCTTATACCGCACGATACATATTTATAAAAAAATTTTCATCAAAGAACACTGATTACCCATATAATAATTTTTTCAAGTAAAATTAACTATTACATCATCTTGAGTTCTTAACTGATTAAACAAAAGAAAGTTTCAAAATGTCCAAATGCAGATGTCCAAAAGTACCATCGACCTGTTGCACAGTATAACAACAGAAGTTTACCATAATTTCTTTCATTCAACATAAAAGTGTAAGGCGTAGACATACCTCTGGTAGCAGTCGGTGACCGTGTTGTAGTGGTATGATGCATGTGTGAACGCTTGTAGGAGGTAGCCCCGGTCTCTGAAGTGGTACTGGATGTTTGTCTCGAAGGCTTCAGCACCCATGAGGTAGAAGTCAAGCCTGTCCGTTGCCCCGGGCACGTGCATGAGAAGCGGTGAAGGTGGTGGCTGAAGTTGGCCCACAGCAATGGTGCTCACTGGCATTTTGTTTTTTATTTTGTTTTGCAACGGTACAACATCGGTTGTCATTTGTTGATCGTCAGATTTGTGCCGACTCAGCGATTTGTGGTCAGTTCCGGTGGTCAGATTTCTGTTTCTGATGTCCTCATCTGGGAGTACTTTCAGCCCGAGCCACGACATGAACTGCAGTGCTGCCCTCTGGCCACATGACGTGAGGTAGCAGCCAATGAGAGCCTCAACGCAATCCGCGATACTTTTATCTGGCAGACTGTGCTGCGTCTGCAGATTATATGGAATGAGGTACTTTGCTCGTCTCTCCGGAACCGTTTCGTTTTCCTCCTCCGATTTCGTGCATTCCGCCAACTCGCGGTTGAATTTCCACTGCTGCGATATTGCCTTCTCCGTGTCGCACAGCACTGCTTCCCTGGGTGTCTTTTGGTGCCCCCTATTGCAGGCCGAACACCCGGCGTTCACACTGGGAACTACATAGACGTCCAACCCTTTGAAGGCACCCTCCTGCGACACAACAAACCCTGGTGGCAGCCAGTTCTCCATCGGTTCGAACTTTGTCGCAATCATGCACTCGGCCAACCCCTTCTTTTTCCCCTGGCGGTACAGATTGTAATTACTCACTTGCTTGCTGCGGAGGTAGCTGAGTTTGCCCTCGTGGATGCCTGGGTAGGTACAGTAGAGATACACGGTGATCGCAAACTTCAGGAATGAGTCTCCGATTGTCTCGAGTCGCTCCAAGTTGAAGAAGTCGTTTGCGTTTGACATCGTCAGTGACTGCAGTATCGTGCACGAGCTCGGCCCGATGTACGTTTCGAGGTCAACGTCATTGTCAAACGTAAATGGCGGGGTGCAATCACTCGAAGTGGTTGCACGGGTACATTGCTGTATTTCAGAACCTTCGGTGGACGTGGAAGGATTGTCATTTTCTGGCAGGCTACAAGAATGAGAAACACTTGCATTTTCACAGCTGGAATTCACAGCAATCAACGTCTTCCCTGTTCCAGCTTCATCTTTATCACAGTCGTCAACATTATCATTGGCACAGCTGTTGAGGTAACTTATCCCAGAATTCACCTGCGCGTTACATCCGGAAACACCATTAACAACGTCCGTATCACAGCCTTTAGCTTTGTCCCTTCCCCTCATTTCCCCATTTTTCTCCCCTGCAACTGCCAGCGATTCTTCCCCCGTTTCCACTTTCATTTGTGGAGAAACCTCAATTTCATTGTCCTTAAATTCCCCGGCTTCCCCCAAACCCTGCATCAGTGTCGTCTCCATATTCCCATTTCCCACAAGTTCCTTTATGTGGTCCTTCCTTCTTTCAGTCATATGAGCATCATCGCCATTCATGTCTGACACCGAATCGTTTGCCTTATCCAAGCTACTTCCAAAGACACTGGGGTTGTCCCCGCCTGCACTACAGCACAACCGAGTATCCCCCGACATCAGTGCCGTGGCTGTGGGATCTCCACTCCCCCCAAGGTCATGACTAGAATCAACCGCTTCCAATCCACAGGACTGGTAAACACATCTTGCATTGGTAACATCTCTACTGCTATCAGCGTCATCCCCACCATGTTTAAGGCACACAGAATCCCCTGTGTATACTTCAATATCATCATAAGATTCAGAGGTAGCTGCTTCCAAGTAGCTGCCTTGTGAACCTGCATCTACCAAGCCAGTTTCAGACATCACTGTTGCATTGTTCAATATGGTCAATTCCGCGGCGAGATTCGTGTCTGGTTTGCCATTTTCATCTAAGACACCCTCGCAGATTTCGACCTTAATTCCATCACCATTTGCATGCGCAACATCACTTCCATATTTTGTATCAGTCTCAGGTGTAACACAAGTTTTGGATTTGGAACCAATTTCAAATTTTCTGTCGACGGCAGCATTAATGTTTTCAGATTTGTCATCACCGATGTTCGTGTTGGCCACTTCAGGTTTATCCTCTTCAGTCGAATCATCCGTCGTGCATGACAACTTCCCATCATGCTCTGGGGAGGGACCCGAACACGTACACGGGTCCTGGCCACACCCGGATGCCTGCACACAGAGGCCTTGCTTCATCTCAAACCCAAACTGGAGTTTTGGGAAGTGGAACCCATCGGGAAGTTGCCGTACTCCGATGTGAGCCTCGCTGGCGATGAGGACGCGGAGTTCCTCGGCAACGAGGAGACAGTTGATGCGATAGAGGATGGCAGGGATACAGATCGCCTTCCGCCACAGGGAGGCAGGGAAGGGGTGGATGTCGCACAACTCCGGGATGAGAATCTGCTTCTGTTGAAGATTCTCCCGTCGTGCCTTACGTGTTTCGGCGCTGCTCGTCGGCAAGGCAACGCCCTTCTGGTTCATGTAGCGTGGGGTCAGCAGGTTGAGGCGGGCTGACGTGTGATCGACGTCGAGCAGTGGCTGCGACAAGTTTGTGATCTTGAGTTCATATTTGCTCGAGTAGTAATCCTTGAAGGTCCTGTATGCTTCTGGCGATGGGAATGGGCTCGTTGGCGTGAGATCGTGGCGAATTTCAGCCACGTAGAAGTACTGGGGCTGGTCGGTATTGCGGTACGACGGCATAACAACTGCATCTTCAAACGTGCTCTGATCAAACATGAATTCCTCGCTGCTTGCATGTGTTTTCTTGGCCTGAGCGGATGATTTTGCGATCATGTCAACAAATGGCCAATCAACACTGTGGCAGTCAGATTCTAGAAGAAATCAAGAAAGGTACATTAAATGTATTGTATCAGAAAGGATAGTGCAATAAACGCTAGTCTAACAACACTAGAGTGGATATACCAATGATTCAGAACAATATAGCTTAACTTAAAACAGCAATGTAAATGCATCTAAAAAGACTGTGCTATATTTAGAACTTAAGGAAACACTTAAACGATTAGAACGTATTTTGGATATACACATTAATACATATACACATTAATCATATCGTTGTTGATTAGTTTATAATGTCAAATCAACAAAGGTATTTGCAAGAATTGACAAAAAATTATTATGTTTATATTTTAATGTCATCTGTGTCAATTTTTATTCTCTATGTCAACCTACCCACGCTGAGTGGAACTATGATGTAGCCACAAGAAGCGTTCCTTGGGTCAAACCTCATCGGGTCTTTATCGAGTCTGAGCACTTGGCCAAAGAGAAAGTGGTGGAACTGAAGTAGTTGGTCAAACTCGGCCTCGGTGAACCGAGCTTCACGAGCCACAAGATCCAACGAGATGGTCACCTCACCTGAACGCGTGAACACGGGAAACAGTGGCACCTGGTGGGGCAAATAGAAACAAACGACATAAAACTGGCTGAATCGTTCATGTCACAATGCTTATAGGAATGTCAGGTTCATAGAAAAAGGGTTCGGTGGAGGAGGAATATCATCTGGTGTTTTAGGAATATAAGAAAAAGTGGACCTTTATTTGTTCAGCTCCCCGTTCCTTACTCCCAGCTCCCTACTCCCAGTTTCCTATTCCTTGTTCACTACTCCCTGTTCCCTACACACTGTTCCCTACTCGTGTTCCATACACCCTTTCCATACTCCTGTTCCCTACACCCTACTCCCTGTTCCCTACATGTCGTTCCCTATTCCTGTTCCTTACACCCAGTTCCCTAGTCCACTGCAAGGGGTTCCGGTGGAGGGGGAATATTTTAGAAAAAGTGGACCTTTATTTGTTCAGGTGGTGGCAAGCTCCCCGTTTCCTACTCCTTGTTCCCTACACCCTGTTCCCTATTCCCAGTTCCCTACACCCTGTTCCCAATTCCATCCTCCCTTTTTCCTCTTCCTCCTCCCTCTCTTACCTGTGGGATCTGTTTACTGCTGACAAGCCCGAACGTCCGACATGTTTCCTCGGGGGCATAAATCTTGCGCCCTCGCGTGTTCTGCTCCTCGGTGATGGGGCAGGTCAGGGTCATATTAACAAGATAGAGGTAACACACACCCCCTGGCTCTGGGCGGCCAACCAGGGACTGAGCGACCCTCTTGTAGTAGTACTGCTTGTGTTTGGTGGTTCCCGGGCGCGCCTGGCCGTGACACTCGTGATCTTCCCACTCATTCTCATCGTCCTCGTACTTGATCATGTCCTTGCCCACTGGCATCAGGCGGTCATCCAGCTCACCTGGGCAACAAGTGGTCAATACAGGAACACACAAAGGGTAAACATTATGCAAATAATAATAAAAAAAAATTATTACACTAACACAATTTAAATAATAATAATATAAATATGTTTGAATTAATAATGTTTTAAATAATACTAAGTTTTGTTTAAATAATAATGTTTTAACAATATGTTTTTAATAATACTATTTTTTTAAATAATACTTTTTTAATAATATTTTTTAAATAACACTATTTTTTTATAAAATGCTTCAAATAATGATATTTTAAATATTACATTAAAAATAATTATAATAAAAATTCAAAAAAATTAAACACATAAAATTCATAGTTTAGATGTCTAATAAAATCATCATTTATTTATAAATTTAATTAATATGTAAATCCTGTATATCAGATGGTCATGCATACCTGTGCAGAGAGTAAACATTCAACATAACAATAAACTAAACAGTATAAATAATAATACAATTTAAAAATATGATTAAAAGAATAAATACTACAAATAAATATTAAAAATAACACTGATAAAAAACAGAATTCATAATTATTTTAAAATGTTATTACAACTGCTGTAATTTTCCATGTATTATATGCAGTTTCTCCTTCATTTATACTTAAAAGTCCTGGCGCGTATTATACTGTGCTTCAACCAAACAATCAGAAGTAGGGAAATTGTGGGTTGATGTTAAAAAAGTTGGCGTGTATATTAGACATGGTAAAATGGAAATTCTGTAAGAACTGGGCAAAAAGTCAGGGTGCATATTATAGTTGGGGGTGTATAACACGTGGAAAATTAAGGTAAAATGGAGTATGGCACCAAGGACTCCAAAAGATTGACTGGGCATTAATTGTGTATGCCAGAAACAGCAGGTAAACTGATTTTCAGTAACAGGCAAAAGTACCAAGACAAGATTATAATAATATGTACCAGCTTTGTGCAAGATGTGGCACGCTTTCAGCGCGACAGCCATCTTGGCTAGCTTCTTTGTCGACATGGCTTCTCCCTGCAGCAACGAAATATAGATTTTAATCAAACAAACTCCAAGATAAAACAACACAGCAATGTTGAATTTATAAAGGAATGATGTTATTTGGAAGAAACATTTAGTGAACTTAGATATTTACAGCAAAACATTTAAAGTTTATAAAGTGTCATACAATGGTGAATCATACTTCTGACTCATTGTGTAAATATGCATTATGCTGGTGAAATAATTAATCCAAGTAACAGGACCACGGATACAAACAATATTCACCCATTAGTACAGTCGTCACTCTTCCTTACCCTGACTGGCTGTTTGATGGGCGAGTTGATAGGTAGTTGTAGCACACCCCTGTAGAGAGGGGTGTCACCCTCAGTCTCCACAGTGCAGTGGGGCGCCAGGTGGGTGAAAGTGTCACTCGGCAACTTGGCACAGTACCTACAGAGGGAGACACATCTCAACATTTAAACGTTTTGACGTAACCATAAAGTTCCTGTGTCATATGGTTGCTGCAATTTCGAATTCTTTTTTAAAAATCCAACACTTTCACAGTAACACAATGCATGACTTTACAGATGATATATTTGTCACTAAATATGATAATTTGCAGCGATCTTCCAGTTGGTTTTTCTAATTCAGTCGCGTCATCTTGTGACGTCAGCAAGGGTATGTCTCCCAGGATGTGTGGTATCACGAAGCATTCGTACCGTAAGAAGGAACTTATGTGGACGTTTGATAAAAGATTACGTAACAATCATGGAAAACATTCATAGTGTTATGAACAACTGTACGTTACCAATTCCTCAACCCTGCTGATGTTATTTCCAGTTTCTCACAGTAATTCCTTTGTCAATTATGGAATACAATTATGACTGTGCTTTTCACATCATGGTGAGGAACTACAGTTTATAGCATAATAAATTGAAGCTAAACAGGAAAGAAGGTAATAACAATCATACCCAAACAATGGCAATTTTTTTTAAATAAATGGTTACTAATTAATTAAGGCAAATCAGTCTGTTTTAGAGATTTCACCAAAAAACCTGTAATGCCTCCTCGATAGAGATCCACTCCAGTGACTGCCCACATCACTGGCCTTTCTATGAAGTAGCAAAGATAGACCAATATCACCCTGCTATCAAATAATTTTTGATTGGCTGAAAGGCGAACAGTAGACTGCAAAAACCGACCTGTTAACGAGGGAGATGGCCGAAGTCATGTTCACGGTAGCTCCGTCTTCCCCTTCCAGGGTCACATAGGGAGGAATTAGGGCATTAACCAGGGCTGGGTCAACGTCCTCTGACGTTTCCTCCTCCCAATTGTGGCATCTGCTGATGAGAATCTGCAGCAACAACGACATTCAGAATTTTATTTGACATCTGTGCGTAGCCCAACCTTGCCATGTAAATTATCTTTTTCAAGGTACATGGATAAACTTTCATATCCTATAAGTAGATACAAATGCAGTGCTCTCAACAATGAAATTTTTTATGACAAAAAATAAAAAAGTGGACCCTGAATTTTAAACATTTAATTGCTGGCAGAAACCACTTGTTTAAATGTCCGCAAGGGACCACAATCTCTAATGTTACATGACTTCAGGCACATAGCATCCATTATTAATAGCTAACTTAAACATTATATCAAGATTTTGCGTGTTTGGGTGCAATGAAACAGGGTGAGAGGATGCAAAGATGCCTCCACTTCCAGCATGAGTCTTTCTCCCATAATTTGACCTCATGCCAAAACAACAGCGTTAATTTGTCAATAGTGTAGATTTATGAGAGATCGCTTTGGATTCAAAATAGAATGGGATACTGCTATGTCACTCTACTGTTCCGCGCTAAGCGTGGTTGACCACCAGCATATCAATGTTTTTGATTTTTATTACAGCGTAGTTTTAAGTTACTGCTACCACATTTACAATGGCAAACAACATGTGGCTGATACAAACTATTGATCTAATGGTGGGACCCTCACCTTTTCAACTCCCTTGAAGATCTTCATGTTGTCAGCAAATTTATCTCCGTTCTTATCCATCAGCATGTAATACTTGGAGTTGGGAGCACGGGCGCGACCCTAACAATCACAAGGGCGCATCGCCAGTCACCAGTCAGTGTCAGAACGTTAACAGTTTGGATTTACCGTATTCGACCTATTACACGTACATGTCCTAATTAGCATACACCCCCGTTTTTAATTGGCAGGATCCATATTTTTTTGTAATTTGACTAGTGTGGAACAACTGAAAAGTGTCATCATTTGGTGTTAACAAGTTGGCATCACTTTTCAGTTGTTCTACAGTAATCACCAAATGACAAAACTAGTGTTAAACAGTTACCTTATTCTCTAGAAAAATTTTTTTTGGTGTACGCTTATAAGAGCAGATTCCTTGACATTTTTCCATGGCTCAGTTTTTGTTCAAGCATAATGTACGCTTATTAGCTTGAATACGGTATGTCTATTTACCCAAGGTAATGTGTCTATTTGAGAACTGCTACATTTACCAAATTTGACTCATACTGTCAATAGTTTGGACAAGTTTGCTAAACAAATGAAAAACATGTTCTTTCCTCCGTTAGTAGGTATTTAGTGCCTCAATATGTTTTACCTGTTGATAAAAATATTGGTATGGTAAATATACTTCTAGGAGTACTGTGTAGTCATTTGATTTTATCAAACGCCAAATTTAAGTTACTGTAAATTTGTATATGTCGGGTCACTAGCTTGTCAAGTAATGACTTATTCTAGTGACTCACCTATATTTTCATTCTGTACTGATTCCACTTGTATTTTGTGTTTGGGTGAATAAATACCTATTCTTACTATGTCTGACAATCGACGTTATAGAAAACGCACTGACCTTTGAGTGGACGTAGGAGTTGTAGTTAGCAGGCAAGTCGAAGCGGATAACAAGATTACATTTGGGCATGTCGATTCCCTCCTCGAGCACGCTGGTTGCGATGAGCAGGTTGACTTCCCGCTGCCGAAACTGCCGCAACACGTCTTCCTGCTTCTTGTAGAGCATTTCTGACTCCGTTCCTTTCCCTGTCCTCCCGGTCATGTGATGACTACGCACGAAGAACAGGTCCGTGTCCCAGTTACACAGCTCAGTGATGAGTTTATTCAGCGCGAACGCCGTGTGACGCCGCTCAACAAAGGCAATCCCACAGATGGCGCTGCTGTCATCTAGTGTTTCAGACTCGCCACTGGGAACGGCTCGCCGCACAGCAACGTACTGCGTGTTCCTGTCTTTCACATGCCTGTTTGATTTTGGCTTTACAAAATTTCTGGTGTGTTTATCATCGTCGTCGGAGAGGTCTAGTGAATCGTCAGTTTCGTCATCATCTGTGAGGTAGGCGTCGCCATCGTCGCCGAGAATGACAAAGTTGTCGGCTGGCTTATATTGGTGGAGAATCTCCAACAGGCGTTGAACCTTTGGGCTGATGTACTCTAGAAAGTCTTCAAGGCACTCAACTTTCTTGTCAAACACTTGCTCCATGAGCACGTGTACCATACACAGCTGCGTGTTTGCCAGGTGCAACATCAACTTGGTCATCTGGGAAGACTCGTACTCGATGACCTTTGTGACTCGCCTCATGAGAACCTGTGCCACCTTGCCTGCGCACCATGGACCGAGCGTGTGCAGGATGTTTTGACACTCGAGGAGGACTGTGCGCGGAACAACACACGGATCTTTTTCACTAGTATCCGTGTCTGCGCCGATACAACAGTCCTGTAGAAATGTAATAGCTGGCATTAGTACATTGTCAAGCTCTTTGACAAGTCCTGTTTGATCACTGTACGACTCACATTCGAGAACCAACTCTGTCGGACGGGCACTGTAAACATCGGGAACAACCATATCCGTTGATGTCTCGGCGGTGCTATGAAATGTTGTCTCAAGATTTGACAACATTTGCTCCAGCTCCACTGACGTCTCACATTTGTTGCCCAGAATTGAAGTTGTCACACCAAGGATTCTCGGACCGCCATCATAGTATTTCATGATCTCAACATATGGGTGGGAGTCAACTGCGAGGTGGCATTCATCGAACACAAGTAGATTGACTCGAGACATTACCCTAAGGTCGTTGCGAATAATGCTGAGGAATACACCTGCAGTCATGACAAGAACTTGGTGCCGCTCAAACTCTGTGTCCCACTGAGCTGGAGAGAGGGTGTCATCCGTGAAATGGCCAACCGAAAGGTGGGAATGCATTGCTATCACTCTGGCGTGCTCATCGACAACATGTGCTGAAATGGAAACAAATACAAAATGCCGTATATAATCTGGCAGACGTGGATGCTGTGCCATGGTAGACGTTTATTATGCAACTATAAAAAATATGAATTACTTACTTAATCCTCTTGGCCCCTTCAGGAGCATAGGGCGTCAACCATGTTTCTCCACCTCACTCTCTTCTGGGCTAGAGCTTTGGCCTCTTGCCAGGTGACCCCTACTTTATCAAGATCTTGTAGTGTGGAGCGTCTCCAGTTGATTTTTGGCCTTCCTTGTCTTCTCTTTCCTTGTGGGTTATAGTCCAGTGCTTGTTTGGTTGTATTTGTTGGATCTTTTCTGAGTGTGTGGCCAATCCAGCTCCATTTTCTCCTCTTGATTGTAATGCTTATTTCTTCCTGTTTGGTTTTCTTCCAGAGCTCTTTATTTGATATTTTGTTAGGCCACCATACCTTAAGGATGTATCGGAGGCGACTGTTGATGAAGACTTGGAGTTTGTTGTTGAGAGACTGAGTAGTTTTCCACGTTTCACAGCCATAGAGAAGAACTGGTTTAACGTTGGTGTTGAAAATGCGGATCTTAGTGTTTATGGATAGTTGGGAAGAGAGCCATACAGGGCGTAGGGTTCTGAAGGCATGGCGAGCTTTATTGATGCGTAGCTCAACATCTTTGTCAGCTCCACCATTTGTACTGATGTTGCTCCCGAGGTAGATGAAGTCTTGTACTTCCTCAACAGTACCACTTTCTAGTGAGATGGGTTCAGAGGATCTGCTGTTGATTTTCATCACCTTTGTCTTTCCCACATTGATCTTAAGACCCAGTTGGCTGCTTTTTTCTTGAAGCCTTTCTGTTTTTTGTTGCATGTGTTTATGGGTTTCTGAGAGTAGTGCTAGATCATCTGCAAAATCCAAGTCTTCTAGTTGTGAGAACAAATTCCACTGGAACCCAGTACGATGGTGTTCTGTGGATCTTTTCATTGTCCAGTCTATGGCTATCAGAAAGAGCAGTGGAGATAGCAAGCAGCCCTGTCGTACTCCAGTTCCAATCTGGAAGCCTTCTGAAACTTGTCCATTAAAGATGACATGACCAGTGAAACCTTCGTACATGTTCTTTATTAGGGTTACACATTTTGTGGGTAAACCATAGTGCCTCAAGAGCTTCCATAGAACTGTCCTATCTATACTATCAAATGCTTTATCGAAGTCCACAAAGTTTATGTAAAGGGAGCTCTGCCATTCAATGCATTGTTCAATGATAATCCTGAGTGTAGCAATGTGGTCTGTGCAGGATTTATCCTTTCTAAAGCCAGCTTGTTCCTTTCTTAGCTTCTTGTCAACTGTTTCTTGTATCCTATCCAGGATGATACGGCAGAGAATTTTACTGGGCACTGATAGAAGCATGCTCTCCAGTTCTTACATTCACTGAGGTTGCCTTTCTTGGGGATTGTAACTAGCATACCTGTTTTCCATTCAGTTGGTATTTCCTCTTTATCCCAGATCTCATTTAGCACGCTGTATAAAACGTCTGTGGTGGTCCCAATATCAGCTTTTAAGACATCAGATGGTATATTGTCAATTCCAGGTGCTTTGCCTAGCTTCAGCTTTTTGATGGCTCTCTTGATCTCCTCTTTGGATATCCTACCACAATTAATGTTAAGGTCTTCATTTGTTTCCTCAATGTCTGGGATTGAATCTGGTGGAGGCCTATTCAGGATATCTTGGAAATATTCTTTCCAGCGTTGTAACTGTAAAGATTCCTTGGTGAGAAGGTTTCCCTGTTTGTCCCTGATGGGGCGACTAGTGCTCTTGTTCTTCACTGCTAGCTGTCTGGTGATCTTGTATAACTCTCTGGAGTTGTTTTGCCTAGCTGCGATCTCAGCCTCGTTTGCTAGTTTTTCGACATATGTTTTTTTGTCCCTCTTTGTCTTCTTTTTAACTGTTTTATTTCTTTCCTGGTATTCCTGCTGCAGTTTTTTTTCCTTGTGTCATCTGCTTCCTTGTTGAGTTTCATTTTAGTCTCCCTCCTTGCCTCAATAGCTTCCCAGGTGTCGTCTGTAATCCAGTCCTTCCTCCTAGCTTCCCAGCAACCTAGGACTTCTTCACAGGTGTCTGTAATTGCATTCTTGCATCTTGTCCACTTTTCATCAATGTTTTTTCCCTCTTCCAATGCTTGGAACCTGTTCCGTAGTGTGATTCCCAGTTCCTGTCGTATTTTAGTATTTTGAAGTTTTCTTATCTCAAACCTTCTTTGTACCTTGTTATCCGTCTTCTTCTTTGCTGCTAGCTTCATCCTAAATTCACCCACAAGGAGGTGGTGGTCGGAGTTAATGTCAGCTCCTCTTTTCACTCTGACGTCTAGAAGCACTCTCCTCCATTTCTTGGTGATTGTTATGTGGTCAATTTGGTTTTCCATCTGTAGATCTGGGGATATCCATGTGGCTTTGTGTGTAGGCTTGTGTGGAAAGAGAGTTCCTCTGATTATCAGTTCATTGAGAGTACAGAAATCTGCAAACAGGAGGCCGTTCTCATTCATCTGTCCCAGACCTTCTTTCCCCATTGTGCCTTTCCAATTGTCATTATCCTTTCCAATCTTGGCATTCATATCCCCCATAACAACTTGGATATCCCTCTTCGATAGTTTTTGGGTGACTGTTTGTAGATGTTGGTAGAAGGTCTCTTTCTCTTCAAATTCAGCAGAGTTGGTTGGTGCATAGCAATGTATAATGGTGATGTTCCGACCTTTTGATGTAAACCTGGCTGTGATGATTCTCTCCGAGACTGGTTCCCATTCGATGAGACTTTTTGCTGCATCCTTTGAGAGGAGCAGCCCTACTCCATGTGTGTGCGCATCTTCTTCTCTCTCATTCCCAGAGTACAAGTAAGTTTCTCCAGAGCTAGTTGTAACCTTCCCAAAGGAGTTCCATCTGCTTCCACAGACTCCAATGATGCTCAGCTTGTATCTTCTCATTTCTTTGGTGAGCTGTGCCAGTTTTTCTGCCTGGTACAGTGTCCTGACATTCCAACATCCAATTCTAATTTTTGACTTGAGCTGTAGCAGACTCTTCCTCCCTTGGGCTTCCTGTCGGCTTTCACCCAAGGGATTCATACGCACCCTTCCAGGACAGCCTGCTTTGCTCAGATCGAGGTGTGGTTGAGTATTCATGGTTTCTGTTTCTGTAATCGATTTCAATAACAACTGAGTGGGTGATTAGCCCAAGCCGCTGTGCCCACAAGTTTTCCGCAGTGGTCATAGACCATTTTCCTCCCGGGTTCCATGATCAAGAGATGTGGCTGGACTGTGCTTTGTCTGACCACTCACCCCATACCTGCCCGGTATGGTTAGACCTGCCAGGAGTTGCCTCCCACCGGTATAGCTCAGAGGGTCATAGGGGTACACAAGCTTCCTTACCACGACAAGGTAACAGTCCACAAGGAAGGAAAAATATGAATATTTTCCCCATAATTCTTACAATAACAATTCATAGTTTCAGCCCATTAGGGTCAATGGTATGTATACATACACATTCAGAAGTTATAATTAACTTAAATTATTAACATAAATATCTTATGAAAACCTACTTAATATGCTAATAAAAAAATAGGTGTAGGTATATTTTAAGCAGAATGACACATTGAATCAAATATATAGAATTTGAATGCTGACCTATATTAACAAACAGACAAAAAAGTTAATAAATCACGTCTGTTAATTTGACAACACTAGTTGTAGACGTTTCTGTCAGCCCATCAAATTATACGTTTGCCACAACATTTCTAGTTTCTACCTAGATAAATTACCTGTTTCAACGAGAAACACAGTTTGCTTATTGAGGGGCGGCATCACTTGGTAGGTTAACTCTTTAATCAGAAGGGTCGCAATGAACGTCTTCCCTGTTGATGCTCCCAGACACACGATTGTATTGCGCTGCAGTGCAGCATCAAGTAGCTCCACCTGGTGAGAGAATTTTGAAATTAAAAACAAATTAAACACACAACACATCTCTGCTAGCTATAACTCTCAATAATCCTTTATGTTAAAATGACAAACATGCATGTACATATGTATGCATGCACTTGTCGGGGCTAGTGCCGGTTATAATTGTGCTACTACAATTAATTACAGTCATAAAGGCAATAGAGTTGCCCAATGGTATCTCAAAACTGAAAATAATCATGTAATTGATTGTATTTGTAACAGCAATTTGTAGTTGCTTAATCACAATACCATTACAGTCAATTTAATCTGTGACATATAATTAATTTTGATCACTTGTGCAACATAAAAAAAAACTAAAAACATACTCCCTATAACCATAAGTAAAAGGCAAATGTAATAAATGTTTTTATTCGTCATGTAGGGTGCGGTGGTCTAATGGTTAGAGCAACCACCTGTCGATCAAGAGGATGGTGGTTTGATTACATCTCCGCCGTTTCGAAGCTTGGGCAATTTCATTCACCCCACTTTGCCTGTGTCTTTTGGAACAGACACTAATAACCGCTGGTCCCTTCTATCTGGTGTTTATACCAAGGGAAGTAAAAGATCCCACACAGGGAAATAGAAAAAATTAATACCATAAGCCAATTACATATGCTTCCCTCAATGCAACATTGTGTAAAATAAATACTGTAAATGGCTTGTGTAAAATAAATACTGTAAATGGCTGTAAATCTCACATAATTTGTTACAGCTAGCATCACACAGGAGTCATTATCTGTTGCAAGAATTTTCCAACAGGGATCAATTCTGTTTAGTTGCCAAATGATTGTTTTGGGTAGCTATAAAGTAAATACACGAAATGGTGAAATTGTCAACTTTTAAAATACACATCCTGACATGCTTGATTGGATGCAACTTAAATTGAAACAAAAGTCATGGTTTTAGGGCTGTGCACCTAACAGAGGTAATAAAAACTAACCATGAACAACTAATATCAAGAATATCACGCAACTGGTTTAGTCAGCATGTGTTCTAAAAGTGGGAGATTCTGGTAATTTCTCCAGCTGACTGAGCGCTGACATGTTAATCTGTGAGACCGATAAGCGAATGTGCAGTTCTATGAAAATCGGGTAACCTAGACTATTGACTGTTGTGATGTATTAAGGGAGGCTGCCATACACAAAACCAATGCAATCTCAAACAAACATGCTATTTTCTCAGAAAGAAGACTAGTTTAGTAAACAAATGTCAAAATATGTTACATAAATTGAGTTTTTACACAAATAGTATAGACATATCACATAGGCAAATATATGAATAGGTGTACAGGGTACACAAATATATTTTCATTTGGCGAGTGAATTTTGCTAGACTTTGACAACTCGTGATGTAGGGTTATCTAACAGTATGGCGTGGCCCATGAAATTAAGATGCGTTCAACAAGCTTTTCCTAGTAAACCGCTGGTGTTCTTAATTGTAGTTGCAAATATTATGTTTTAGTAACTGTTACAGGTGCATAGGCCCAAAAACATGACTTTTGTTTCCCTTTAAACACTGTCTTCAGCTAAGTATTCTCATGTTGTTATCCTTCCAGTGGAAGCCGTACCTGGCATGTCCTGGGTGTGAACATGTAAGTGTGAATGTTCTCCTGGCGGAATGATTGCACTGCACGACTGGGCCCATCTCTCTGATTCTGTCTTGATCCCATCTACAAAAAATTGAGAATTTATACATAAATGTTCTGAGTTAATCCAATAGTTCCACTGCTCTATTTACTGCATACCACTCTACCATCAACAGTGGACGCCCAGTGTCATTTCTGGTCTAGTCACTCAACCTCTTCAGTAGGCCAATGGCCTTCCTCTCTTCTGCTGTCCTATGAAATCTTGCTTGAATGTTTTGTTAACAATGTTCTCTCTTGGCACATAGGGCAAACATTCCCAAACCATGTTTGATGAAATTTGTGTTGGATGGGGTGGGGTATTGTGCCCACTCCGATCTGGCTATAGTTTGTTACCTGTCTACTCTGGTAACACCTCTGACTGCCTGCAAGCAATGCATCTCAAAAACCTCAAGAGATTGTGTCTCCTGTGATTGCAGTGTCCAAAGCCTCTGCACCATCTAGAGACTGCTGTTGGCAGTATAAAGGCCCCATATTCCATTGTGTTAAGATCCTCAGATTGGCAGTATAAGGGCTCTATATATTTTATGAAAGACTATATTTTGTTGGAAAGCAAATGTTTTTTTACCCTTTATGTGATTTACATAGATATTTGTCTTGCTTCTTTTTATGGGTAACAAGTAGTTTCTTCAAACTATAGATGCATGAGTAGTATTTGAATAGCTGCTTTAATGTGTTTTTATTAATAAATCATTAAATGTTTCGCACTTTTGGCGACAACCGACAAAGCCAGGCAAACGTTCGTACCGGCATTGAATAGTGTCATTTTATTTTCTTACAGGTTCTTACAGGTCTTCTTCTGGCTATTAGGCTGTACTGCCTCTTATGCCAGCTCTCGCGTTTATCGTCAGTTCAGATTGAGCGCATGCGTCTGACGGTTTCCAGGATAGGGGTGGGGCAGTGTAATCTAGTTTGATTGGATGATTTTGCCACAACTTGTCTATTTTCCTCTCAAAGGACTGTACCGATGGAGCCCCTACCACAGACTGTGGGAGGCTGTTCCATATATCTGTGCATCGGTGTATGAGTTTTTTTATGTTTAATCGACATCTTTCTTTAAATATTTTTAGATGGTGCCCTCTTGTATCTAATTCATTGACCCTCAATGTCACAAAATTGGATGAAACAGCTGCATCATATTTCTCTGTTAGGATTTTATATAGTTCAATCATGTCTCCTCTGAGGCGATGGTATGCTAAAGTTGGTAATTTCAGTTTCCGTAGACGTTCTTTATACTCAATGTCTTTAAAACCAGGAATTAATTTGGTTGCTCTACGTTGAACATTTTCAAGAGATGTGATATGCTTCTTTAGATGTGGAGACCATATTTAATTAGCATATTCGATATGTGGGCGGATAAGAGACTTAAAAATTGTAGAAAAACATACACGAACGATCATTAACAACGCTTTATTATTTGTTTTTACGTCGTATATGTATTTGCCTGATCGCAAGGTGATATTACTAAGCCAATTTAGATCAACTTTATCACGCGTATATTACACAGCGTGATCAATTCCTTCATGGCAGTCAATGTGCATGCGTGGGTGTACCATAATATCGCCCACAGCGAGTAACTAGTCATTCGTCTGCTGTTCCAACATTCCCACATTTGACCCCTTTATTAGACTAACAATAAAAAGGGTAGTGCGAATAGTATGTCACCTTATTGTGTGTATGGATAAACAATCAAAATGAAACATTCACATTGTTGTTGTTTCCATTTCGGCAAACAAACGGGCGCGGAAATCCCCGTTCCAGTGAACACCGCAGGCCATTTGTTACACTTTATCTGATTGGGCGTTATTGGGACAACAAACTAATAAAAATGCGTGTTGCATAGACGTTGCTGAAAATGGAAACCTAATTCTGAAAGGGCGTCGAAATGACAGAACTTGAGAAATTAACCCGGTGTAAAATAAACGCTGTGAGTTTAAAACATGTTGTGTGCTTAAATGAATCCAGTTATAAAGCTTTGCCTACAAGTGAAGCTGAGCCGAGGGCTAGAGTAGACACACCGCCATGGGCCGGCATTAGTCCGGACCGCAGTTGTTACACCGTTGATACACATGGCCATGCCCATATCATGCCCATGGCATGGTTGATGGCATGACGCTTGGTGTAGTACTCCCTTTACAGATGTTCACAGCTAAACTGGGATGTCTATTGACATAGTGTCTTGAGTATTGGCATGCCATGGTATGGTACATGTCTATCATAGTATCGACATGGTGTCTTGAATTTGGTATGAAAACATCTTAGTTTGTGGCATTCTGCAGTACTTTAGCAGTTTCCCTTCCAATGAATTAATTCCCCACTTCAGAATAATTGATGTTCATACAAATTGGAGACCAGGAGAGTAAGAGTAAACCAAATAGAAGTGTTTAAAATAGTGAACGGTTATGAGGATGTTGACAGGAATGTTTTTCAAACTTAGAGAAGGCAGTAGAACCAGAGGACACAAAGCAGCATTAGTTAAGGAGCAGTGTAGGTTGGACACAAGAAAGTACTCTTTCTCACAGAGGGTTATAAATGAATGGAACAAACTGCCAAATGATTGTGTTAATGCTAGTAGTGTGAATATGTTTAAAAATATAATTATGTTACTGCAGGTTCCTCCGACTGTCTATTACATTCCGGACTTCATCACCGAGGCGGAGGAAGTCTACCTTCTACATCGGATCGAGTCAAGCCCCAAGCCAAAATGGACGCAACTGTCCAACAGACGACTGCAGAATTGGGGTGGGTGAGGTGTTGGAGTGTGTCGCCCGGCATTGCATGGGAGAAAAAGACAGCCACTGCAAGAGCTCATGACTCCTTCCTTCCCAAACACACCTACACAATTTCATCCCCACATATGCAAAACTGATGGAAATAGGACGGAACAAACAAACAAACAAACAAACAAACACAGCCACAAACTGTTTTATAGTATAGTTGTGTATATATGTGTGTGCATGTATAATTATAAATTTTTGGTCTCGCATGCCCTGTTAATTTTGTGTCCATAACTGGATTGCATATAACCACTCAGCTATCATTCTTTATACATTTAGCCTCACATTTATTTATTTATATTTCTTGATGGACCCTACGTAATTTGTACATACAGTCATGCACGCACACATGCATGGGTTTATGCATGCATGTTTACACACACAGTTAAAAATTAGAAACATTTTTGTTTATAAAAACTTGTTATAACATTTAGAAAGAAGATAATTTTATGTTAATAAATTATTGAACATAACTTATTTTGTTTTTTCTAGGTGGCTTGCCACACCCAAAGGGAATGCTCTCTGAGAAGTTACCTGAGGTGAGTTTTGTTACCCAAAGTGATGGCCACAAGGCAGCAAACTAAGTTGCCAAGAAAGCTATCGATGGAGCCCAGTTCTTAGTGACGTGTGAAATTTTTGTTGTGCAAGCATAGTCATGTTTGGTGTATTTCAGAGATGATTTGGTTTCCTTTCCGAAAAAATTACCAATATACCAATGTAGGCAGATTCAGTGTGTTCCATATTTGACAGTGATTCTGTAAATTCTTTATTTTGGCCAGAAATATTGTTATTCAGCAATCTCATACACTGTTTGTATGCAAACATATTTCTTGACTTGTTTCAGTGGCTGGAGCAGATCTGTGGAAGAGTCTCGGATCTTGGGGCTTTTGGTGATAAACGTGCCAATCATGTGTTAGTGAACGAGTATCAGCCAGGGCAGGGCATCATGGTGAATATTGTACCTAACTGAATGATTTATCACATAATGAAACCAAAATATTTTTGGCACAAACACATAAAATTAATTTCTTGTAATATCACAATAATAGCCATTGTAGAAGAACATACGTTTACACATACGTTTATTAAACAATAATACATCTGACATGTGTGCTCAGTTTAGCACGAGACAAACCAACACAAAATGTATGTTGTCATAAAAGAAAAAGGACCTCGATGCAAATAATGTATATCATACGGGTAACCCAACAGATATGCTTATACTAAATTTATTGACAAGCATCCCCGTAAACAAAACAAAAATTGTGATTGCAAAAATGTTGTCATAAAAGATACTTTGATGCTAGATAGGTAAAACACAGCAACTTTTTAGGATTTTGCAAGTTGAGACTCGGGAGGATTCACAAAATTTGCCCCAAAATGCTATTACCACCATGTTTTCAAATAAATGCAATTGAGCCTAACTACATAGTTGTTTACTGGGTCTTTTTTAATGTTTTGGCCAGACTTGGGGTCAGTTACATTGTAATTTAAGTGCCAAATCCGGAATTTGTGTTTTTTATTTATAAGGAATTGCAATTGGTGAAAATGTGACTGATATTATCAGTTACTTTTCCAATCACATGATGTAACTTTTTAATTCAAAAAATTATTCGCTATAAATAACAGATCAATTAAAATATGCTGTGTATATCATATTAGTTTGCCACTGTGCAGAAATTAAACAAAGCTGGTTTAAAATATTTGTTTTATTTTTGGTGTTGAGTATTTCTAGAGTTGTTCTGTTCACAAACTGTTATTTTGATAATTGGTTTAGGTATTTTTGAGGTAAATTGGAATTGGGATGTGGAATTGTAATTGATATAATCTATGGTTCTGACACCGAATGACATATCTTTGCAGCCACATGAAGATGGTCCGTTGTATTACCCAACAGTGTCTAATCTGACTATTGGCTCACACTCCGTCCTCAAGTTCTATCATCCAGTTACTGACGAGAAGTCTTCCCCCTGTATTATCCAGGCTGTGGGCAATCATGCAGAACCATTGCAGCAGGTTGGTGGTTCTTCTTACATCATGTAGAAAGTTCATATTGCCTAGTAGGGCTTCTTTATTTATTTTGTTCAAGTGGGGGCTAACCCATCACTTTATTTGTACTTTGAAACAAGCTGTACTTGTAATAATAAAACATAATTTGGTTTTGTGATAGTTTTGTATAGATGTTTTCATACTCGTTCATTGTTTTGTGAATTGCACCACCTATGTTACTTGGGTTAGTTAGCTAAAACGATGGCCCAAGATATATGCAAAGTTTTTTAGAAGTAATAAGTTAGATTTGTGTGTGTGTGCATGTGTGTGCATGCATGTGTGTGTGTGTGTGTGCATTGGGGGTGCATGCCTATGTGTGGATGCATATGGTGTGGCACATGTATATGCATGTGTTAAATATTAGAAGAATATATATGAAGCTGGCTTAGTGGAACAATCCTAAGTCCCCCAAAATTATGAATTTCCTAAAATCTTTCAATTGTGGTTAAAGACTTTCTGTCTGTTTGTACTCGATTATGGGTGACATCCTACACAATTCCTCCAGGGTAAATGCTGCATGTATTATGTACTAACGTAATGTCAACCAGTCACTGGCATTTTGTGTTGTTTGTGCCGGCTGGTCAAATACTGCATCTTTCCTGCACTACATAGTAAACAAATCCTTCAGTAAATTAAATAATGATGACATTTTATATTGTGCCAACACTGCTAATACCTGCCTAGATGAGCTGCTCATGGCATTTTGCTCCATTATCAGAGCTAGTTTTGCCAGCAGCTAATTCAGCGACACAATTTGTGCAGTGCACGTTAGAGTTTGTGAGTGCATGTTTACCCCCTTGTGGGATCTTTTACCTACCTGGACACCAGGTAAAACAGACGCATGCTGTGTGGAGCGAACAAAACTGCGCAATCTTCAAAGTGACACCAGGTTTCCCCGAACCCCAGTCACCTAGCTTGAAAGTCTGGTGCTCTGTGCCACTATGCCCCACAACTTTAATAACAGTCCTTTCTATGTTGAGTTTTAACCCAGCCTTACAGAGTGAATAAAGAAATGGTGATGTATCTCTATTGTGCAGGTCGTATGAATGATATTGTTATGACGAAAACACTATCAACCTTTCTCATTTCCTGCTTCCAGACACTGCTGGATTCATCATTCGACAGTCGCCATTTTGCTTCCATGCTGCTGGAGCGACGCAGCCTCTTTCTGATGCAAGATGACATGTACACAAAGTATCTTCATGGAATTGATGAACTAACCAGTGACACGATCGACGAGAAATCTGTGAACATTGATCGTTGTCGAAGCAATGTTGGTGACACGCTGGAACGGTCCGTGCGAGTGTCACTGACGATCAGACATGTTCCAAATGTACTGAAAACTAAAATATTCATTGGTCTAAGGAGGTAACTGCAGCTCAGAGGTGAAAGTTTTATATTCTGTGTGGCTGAATAGCGTTCATAATACACCACATCACTGTGTCCCTGAAGTGACATATTGGTGGTATGTGTGTTGATGTTCCATGAGGAGAATCGCATTGTAGACTACTGTGTACGAGAAGAGCATTTTTTAAGAAGCATGTTTTTTACATGATACTCCAAAAAACTAGGCCTACATATGATATCGGATATTGTCTAGGAAGGCCAAGGGGGCTCTATTCATTGCCAGTAGACCATCCTTGAGAATTTGTCTCACTATCCCCTCCAAACAAGTTTTAGACTTTTGTCAAAAAGATACCCTTTTCAAGTGGAGTGCATTGAAATATACACTCTAACACATAAAATATGCATTGTTCCATGACAGGTTAATTCACTAACATATTTGATTCATAGATTAGTTTCTACCCTTTATCGAAAAAAACATTTTGAGATATCAAAATATATACAATGAATTACTCAATAAACGTAATGGAAAACATAAAAGATGGTATACTGGCAGTGCATTGAGTGACCCCTCTGCCCCCGGCCAACTTGTGCATAACAACCACTTGCATCATTTCAGATTGTGTGGCTACACTGGCTAATGATGTGGCCCACACAGTTGGTGTGGGGGATCACACAGGTGTTTTAAACAGAAACTGTGGGTGATACAAGAGTGGAGTTCAGTTCTTGTTGGGTGTGTCGTGTGAGAAGTAACGCTGTCATACGCAATGTTTGTATCCATGAGATGGTAAGGGGCTGTTTTGACAACTGTCAACATTTACGTATTCGTATGAAGCATACTAAGGGGTGGGGGTGGGGTAAAAGCCTGTTGCATGCGAAATATTGCTACTGTTGCGTCATGCAGCGCCACACAGTGAGTTGTTACGGAACTATTATTGTTGTAAATTGTGTAACCATTCACTGCGCGGTGCTGTGATAGAGTCCGACATCTTGGAAATTCACAACTTTGTGGAGATACGTTTTATTGGAGATAAACGTTTGTGAACACATTTTGATGGTTTATACATGCACTTTTCATAACATTATTACATCAATGTTTATAATCTAGAAAATAATCAACATTTAAAAGTACTAATTAAAGTAGGGTGGTCTAAGAATTAGTATGAATAGGTAAACATTGACAATTGCGAATGGTGCCTAATATTGTCTACTTTTGCTATCAGAATCACAACAAGTACTGGCCTGATGAACAAGATATGGCTTTTGTATTGATGATTTAGGCTAAAATATTTCATTGTAGAATGATTTTGCAGGTCTTGAAATGTTATCAATGCTGATTTTGTGCAGAATGACAAATTATTTGAATGCGGTTCCTGTATCAGAATCTGACTCGATGGTTGCTGTCGTTCGAAGCCAGGGCAGTCGCCACTTATTCTGTGGTCTCTCAACTGTACATGGCTGAATACTCCCCAAACAGTATTTGGATGACTGCTCTGGCAAGGATACAGGGTGCATGTGTGCAGGGCCCTTCAATGATGCAACTTTGATACTAGCTTGCTATAAATGCTGTATATAGGTTTTATTTACTTTTATAGGTGAATATGCTATATGTTTTGGTTTGTCTGTTTATGATAATAAATGCATAATAAATATGACACTTTAAATATGGACTTTTGCAGCAAATAATGAGTACAAGTATATTCTTTTGGGATTTGAAACAGTAAGCAATACCGGATGTGCAGTGTATCAAATTGATAACCTACTAATGTATTTTTGTTTGAAGTATTTAGGTTCCACATATAATTATATATATATATATATATGTGTGTCCTCCAATTAATGTAGTGACGCGATGATTTCCTTCCAGTTGTTTCGGTTCTTCATTGCAGTTAGTAGATTTGTCTCACGCAGAGGTTCTTGTCTTTCTCTACGATGTTTTGCAGAGTTGTTGTCGGTCAACCTCTTCTCCGTGGACAACCGCGCTTACAGAGCAGGACTTTGTTGTCTACTTTGTCACATGACCTATCAGATGAAGACACCGTTGTCTCACGAGGGTGGTGATTTGTGGGAGGGAGCCGTGTAGTTCTTGGTTGGTCATATGATGGTGCCATGACACGTTTTGAGTTTCCTGCAGCATTCTTGTGTAGGTGCCATCCAGTGCATTTTCTACTATTTGTATTAGCGACCATGAATTGCATCCATATATCAGGATCGATTCAACCGTCGTCCTGAAAATCTTCAGATGGACGCTCTCCAAACTTTATCAAGGGAGTGAACTCAAGGGGGATGGGTCCTCTTCAGCTATTTAGGTTCCATATATGTGCGTGTGGAACATAAATACTTAAAAAAAATACTTTAGTATGTTATCAGTTATATATATATATCAAACTGATAATCTACTAATGTATTTTTTAAAAAGTATTTAGGTTCCACACACACACATATGGAACCTAAATAGATTAGTAGATTATCAGTTTTATATATATATATATATATATATATATATATATATATACATATATATATACATATATATATATACATTTTCTCCTTCCCCATTGTTCATTTGTGATGACTATTCATTGAAATCCATATGCTCATGCTTCTTTTGTCATGGATATGTTCCTTACCTGATGAAATGTATGGCTCTGGATCATAAAATAAATGTTATCAACAAAAAAAGATGAGTCTTCAAATGATTTTTTGCGACTGACCTAGCAGAGGGGACGAATTCTATAAAGTCGGTGCGGCAACTGAGAAATGTGACAATGTTAGTCTCAACTCTCGGAACAAAAGGTAAACGCGAGCAAGATGACTGAAGCTGTTGGGCTTTCTTACATGCATTTACGGTCAACAACAGAAAAGAATCTTGCTAAAATTTAAGTTTAATTTACTACACTTATACAAACATCGAGTTGTAAAGAAGGTGAGTTATACAAAAACAATTTTTATTCTTCGGCTTGTGAACAAAACATTCATGGAAGCATCCTACTTGTGTGGCCACAAAAGGCCAACCACCTACTGTAATACTGCACGCGGCAGTCAAGTTAGAATATCTCGCAAGATGTCTAGCGTATAGCATCCATTATAAATCTGCATACAGAAATATGACATGCTCTATAAAATCTTATACAAAATACCTATATACAAAACTTTTATTATCCAGAAGATTCTTAAGATAGAATAAAACTACTTTTCTAGTAATTCGTGATACATTCACGAAAAAAATATATATTGTCATACACAGTAATTCAAAGCACCATGCTAAGCTTTGAATGTTACCTGTATGTAGACCACAGATATTTAGTGTAATGTAACACATCGGACAGCCGTTAATTCCGTCCTGTGTTTTGACAGCTTACCTTCCCCTAGAAGGAATAAAATCAATGTAGGATGTTTAAAGTGGCACACTTACTCCATAGCCAGAAGGGTTTTTTCAATGGTATCCTAACCACAGTCACCAAGACATTCGACAATATCGAACAAAGCCCCGGGCGGTCCATGGTCACAGTTCATCTTATGCAGGGGCATCCAAACCGTCACGCTTGCATGCGGGCTTGGCATAAGAAAGTGCTGTATGGTTATCATAAGTTTAGTAAATGTTGCGTGCATATATTATGTGCCGTGGTTCCATCGAAAAATGTCCTTTCGGACACGTCGATGCGCCTTCTTATGGCAACCGAGGCGTGATCTTTTAGGTGTACTTCCTGACTGGACTCTCAGTTGTAGATGGTAGATGTAGTGTGCTCGTCCTCACCGCATGTGTGGGTAGCCACCACCCGTCGTTTGTGTGAATTCAGCAAGTACTTCCATGAGGACAAGAACGAAGCTGAGGAAGGAGCCTACACACACCGTGACGCCGACGGCGAAGGCCCACGACAGTTGCGCTACGTCGTTCCAAAGACCCGGCTCCTTGTTCATGAAGTACTCTTGGTATCTGGCGCCGTAAACCGAGACGCCGATGATGTTGAAGACGGCTGCGGGAGACGAGAACACCAGTCGTTAGCACAATGAAAGGTCTACATCATACGCGAATGTTCTTAGTGTTAAATCACAGAAAGGCTGGTTGCACATAGATGAATAATCGTCGAACTCTCAATAAGCCAATGGCTTCTTTGTTTACTGGCCATCTGCTTCTAGAAGTCATGAGATCAGTTGCAAACATCACACGAATGCAATTATTGTGGCCGTATGAAGTAGATGCATGTAAAGGCATGTCATAGTTTCTGATGAACATAAGAAAACAAGTAATTTAACAGGTAGATATACGCGTTGGTCTCGCATTGGTTAAACCGCTAAAGCGGCAAACACACCTGTTCGCTTCCATCACCCGTTTTTTTGTTTACACAGATCAGTCGTCCGCTTCCACTGGTCTGTGTTAAGACAACGGACGACGTATTCGGACAGGTGTGTCCGTCGCTCCATGCACGCAGGTACGCGCATTGAAAACATAGTATACGATAATAAAATAAAATAATTACTCCACATCTTCAGTGGCGACAAAAGGGTTGGTAATGTTATTCCCAGTTGGCTACGTGATTAATTTAAGTTTATAAAATGTCTTATTAAAAAAAGTAATTCAAGTTTCACATAAATATCAAAGCTGCCTCAGGAGCGGTCACTCACGATATCTAATACCAAAACAACATGGCGAATAACACAAGCCTGCCTGTCCTGGCCGAAATTCAACATGGCGTATGTAATACTTCAGGAGGCCTATTCAACATGGATTATGTAATACTTCAGGAGGCCTATTCAACATGGATTATGTAATACTTCAGGAGGCCTATTCAACATGGATTATGTAATACTTCAGGAGGCCTATTCAATATTTAGCACATCGGGTGATATCTACTAGTGCCCTGCGCAATTTAAACACATCGGACTTGGGCCGGGGCCTAGTGTGAGCGGGCCGGGCCGGGCCGGGCCTGGACGTAATAAAAATATTCATACAAAACACCGATTATTACTTTATTTTTTAATAAAAACTGATTATAAATTGTAATTCCGGTTACTGAATGCTTAAAATTATTTCTTTAGTATTATATATATATATGTATATGTATATGTATATGTATATGTATATGTATATGTATATGTATATGTATATGTATATGTATATGTATATGTATATGTATATGTATATGTATATATATATATATATATATATATATATATATATATATATATATATATATATATATATATATATATATAGTTGCAAATTGAAACCTTGCATGGAATATAATGGCCCCATCCCCATAAGTTCACTTGGCTGGACTGGAAGTAGCCAGCCCCAAATGTTTACTTTAGAAATATTTGCAGAGGCAATCAAGCCATGATTAACTATCAACTTATCACCCTTTGACCATACCAGTGGACATTCTATTGTCTAGGTCTTCCCTCCAAACATTGCCCACCTGAATGACCTGCCCACTGCCAAGTGCCCACTAGGCAACTAGCCCACTACCCAACCCAGTTGGTAATTGGTATTTCTCCCCAGTCCTAATTCATTCACACTTGTACTAATTCACACATGTCTGAACCTGTCTGTCTCAGGCTAGTGACTGCAGGCCTGCTGGAAATGCCACTGGGTGTCAGTGCCAGTGGGTTACATTTAATTGAAATATCATATAAAATTATGTTAACTTAGTTGAGCTAATTCAATTAACAATATAAATTGAATTAGCTCAACTAAGTTAACATAACAATTAACAATATAAATTGGGGTTATGGCTCGCATAAGGGTTATGTCAGGGTTAGATAAACCAATCTCCAACCCTAACCATAAGCCAATACATTAAAGCCAAATATAACAAATGTTATCATATTTAATAGTAATGACACTAAGAAGTTTTTCTTTATTATTCTTCAGGTTTATCTTCTCTAAACTTAGCGGGCCGCGGGCTTACCCATCTTTGGCCTGCGGGTATGGGCCGGGCCTGAAACTTGCGGGCCGGGGCCAAACATTCACGGTCTGGGTCGGGCCTGGGCCTAAATTCTAGTTTGCGGGCCTGGGCCGGGCCGGGCTTGAAAAATTACTGCTAATTGCGAGCCGGGCTTGGGATCAAATTCTAGGCCCGCGCAGGGCACTAATATCTACCCAGTTATTCCATGTGTGCCCCCCCCCCACCCCCGGGACAGTATTCCGCCATAGTTACGAATTCGTAGGTTTTTCGAGAATTTGGAACGGGAGTGTGACGGTGTACTCACTTGCAGTTGCCGTGACGATGAGACAGACAGTAAGCATCCTCGTGTCTCCCTCCATGTCTGGGGTGAAGGCGTAGGCGCCGACGACGGCGATAGCCCCAATAAGGACGAACATGGCCAGCGTCATAAACGACTGACACGCCTTCAGCCAGTCTGCAAAGAAAACGGTATCTTCATGACATTGTCTTCAATCTTCAGTGTGGTTATCAATGTATATGTGGTGGATTCCGAATAGTAGTTCCACAAGAACGATAACATTGAAAAAGCTTGAATGAGTTACACAGATTCTCGGGATATACGTTGAACTTGTTCTGTTTTCTTGACGTCATGGGTGCTGATGTAGCACCGGCATAAACACAGGCCCCCAGCAAGTTCAAAACTACACGTGTGCTAAATGCTGACATCAAACATATCTTCACCATTAAAAATAGTCCCACCGCACGGGAATATAATAATAGTTGCACCCGTAGCAAATCCATTTGTCAAATGCGATTCAAATAACATTTTGTACGTCGCCATATACGTCTGCCTGACACATTTAACTCTTCCAATACAATACTAAAGGGTTCCATTACACTATAATTGAGTTACATAGTTTTTAAAATGACATTTGATAATCGTTTGAAATCTCAAACATCTACACTTAAACGTGTTGATTGGCATTGATCTGGAAGGTAAATAAAGAAAACCCCGATACATGTCCTTAGCAAAACAAATATTATATAAAATTGTTATAGAATAGTCTATTGGATTACTGCGGAGACATTTCTACTCAGAAAATATTATATAGAATTTGCAGAATTCTATAAAAATTATATACAAATATACAGCAAACTGAAGTAGGTGTACATTCATTCTATAGAATAGGTAGTATTTTACAAATTTATATGCAGAGTTATACTATCCCATGTAGAATTCGATGTGTTTCTATAAATTTGTTTAATACAATTATGTATATTTGTTTGTTAAGGGCAGTGATGGAGCTTACCGGAAGTGATGATATTGATGAAGTCGTCGCACTTCTCGTGCCCGTTGATCGGATACGTGCAGTATCGCCACAGGCCGATGTGTTCGCGTCGCTCCGTCCTGTACTCGTTCGTCTTCGCCCAGTGGGGAACGCTGAAGCAGATCAGGTGTAGCAACAAGGTGAGCACCAGCAGGATGCAGGAGAGCTTCGCCCATCTGGATTCTCCCAGAAGGGTCATGGTGGCGTCGGGATGAAGTTGTCGTGCAGGGACTTGTTTGTGTCTTCGGTGTTGTAGGTATCAACTAGAAGAGCCGTGTCTGTGTGACGTCATCCACCAATGAATACCACGTGTATCATCAGGATACGGTACAGGCCGCTGTAAAAACAATAATCATGTGTATTACATGCGTTAGCTGTAATTCTCGAGAAGGGTGTGGTTTTGTAACATGAACAAGTATTACACTTCTGTTCATCCCTTGCAATGCAGTTTGGTTTATTTATACCTATGTGTTTTACATGTTTTGTTTTATAATGGAATTCGTACCGATTGTCTGAGATAAATTACGGGATTTATACAAACGCATACCGAGTCTGTGCGAATACACATGAACACATTTTTTTTATATACAGTGCAATTGATTATATTATTATTATTTTGCAATAACAATAGTAATAAGGTGTAGGATAATTAAGTGTCTGAATGTTGCTCTTAAAACCATTCATACTGTCTACACTAACATTATGTTGAGGGGGAGTTCCAGAGTCGAATAGTACTGGGGAAACGAGTGTATGTGGTAATTGCAACTGGAGTAAGATATATGGGTGCTAAGGAATGTTGTCTCCTGTTGTTAATATTCACAGGAACAAGGTATTGGTTTGAAGGTATTCTCATTAGACCATTAACTATTTTGTACATCATGCTGAGCTTAACATCTGCCTTGTGGTATACCGGGGCCTCCATCACGATGTTAGGACATAGCATATATATCACACTAAACATATTGTAATGGCGATACAGGACATAATTTAAGCCCTATGTCCCAGACGATTGACACAAAATTAAGGCGTAGATGACAGAAATGTTTAACAAGACTGCATAACTCTATGGTATGTGCACAAGTAAGCCATTGGATATTGGAGTGAAACAAAAACAATGATTTTTTTGCTGTGTGATCAGCCTTGGCCTGTCAAGTTCAACGAGTGACCACAATCAACCTGTTGAGTATTCTGCCACTATAGATTTATTGTGCCACCCTTTGTGGGTCAGTCTTCGGATTGTCTGTGATTTGGTCAGGTATATAGCAGCAGGTAGTCCACGGTATCTTGGGTTAGGGGAATCTACAATAGGTGTCCAAGTTTCTTTTACGAACGGTGCAAGGTTGTGCTGTTGTATCGTTAATGTTGGGAATCATGAAACAAAATATTCGTTTCGCATCGTCGTATGCATGAAGTGGTGAAATCGTTGCCGACTGCGCGGTTGGGTCCGTGGGCCATGTTGTGTTTAAAAACTTCGAATTTACTTCTACCTGAACAACAATCCACTAATTGAAGTCGACGAATACATACGACGCCACACTCAATAATTGCTCTAATAATTCGTAAATTGTGAACATTCGTGTCAATCCGTAGTGATTGTGGTTAATGTGGACTTTTATGACCATACTATCGCTTACCTGTCGAATAACAACGAAGTGGAAGAAACACCTGCAATGGCGCGATTGACCTAGTTTCTGTCGGCTGCCAGTGACACGGTTGGCCTCGCTCTGACACCGTGTCAACAGCAGCAGGTATGCTCACCTGTATAGCCTACGTCACCATGGGCTTGTGTTGCTCACGGCGAATTGTGTGCGTGCGTGTGTGTGTGTGCGCGTGTATGCGTGCATGCGTATGCACGTATATATGTGTACAGTCATCTACATTACGAGTCGTGCGTCCAAAATTCGAGATACATTGTAAGGGTCCAAAATTCGAGATAAATTGTTAGAATCTTTTCGGTAAACGCTGTATATGTGCTATGCACGATCTAGCTCATTATCTTAGGTACACTGCGTGTGGTGAAACTGTTGACGTGCCTAGTCTCTGAAATAAATTGTAGCAATTTTAGCGGAGGTTCCTATGATGGGGTAGGAAGCTCACCCTCTGGGCGTTTGCAATATTATAATTTCTTTATTTGAATATTTTTTCTTCATATATATATATATATATATATATATATATATATATATATATATATATATATATATATATATATATATATATATATATATATATATATATATATATATATATATATATATATATATATATATATATATATATATATATATATATATATTATAATATTGCAAACGCCCAGAGGGTATACATATATATTATATATATATATATATACATATATATATATATATATATATATATATATATATATATATATATATATATATATATATATATATATATATATATATATATATATATATATATATATATATATATATATATATATATATATATATATATATATATATATATATATATATATATATATATATATATATATATATATATATATATATATATATTTGTACCATTACTCCTAGTATACAAGGAAGCTAGCTATAAAAGAGTGTTTTGTTATAACAAGAACATTATCTTGATGTATCAAGAAACTAGTTACCTGTCTTGTTATAACAAAAAGCTAGTTATCTATAAAAAAGTGCTTTGCGAGTTGCATCATGTCCTCTGTACACTTCCGTAGAATAGTTTACCTCGTGTTTTGCTTCTGCTGCAACCATGTCATAACTAGACGGACCCGATGATACGCGGCTCCATCTGGCTATCTCGAAATTATTATTTTCAAGCCTTATGGCTAGATAGAGGGGTAGCAATTTCTTGCACATGGGTGTTTTTCCCACCTTACTCTACTTTTAGAGTTGCCGTTTCTGTGTTTGTCCAAACAGACACCGGGGACTCGGCTGACAACGACCACAGCAATGAAACGACAGATGGGCAGTGTCGTGTGGTGCTATGATTAAACCGTCCACACGAGACACCCATGTTGGCACTGCACGAAATGTTTCATGAATACATAACTACCCCAATATTTTCCTTCGAAGTAACACGCACTAAGTTCAGCATATTTATAAACAACAGATGTTTGAAATTCGCGTCCATGACTTGCGTCTATCGTAAGCACAGACGCGCGACAAGCAAGTGTAGTTTGTTCGTTTGATAATAAACAAATGCGCGACCGCATGATTATATATATATATATATATATATATATATATATATATATATATATATATATATATATATATATATATATATATATATATATATATATATATATATATATATATATATATATATATATATATATATATATATATATATATATGTATATATATATATATTAAATGTTCTTTTTTAATTAAATATATATGATATATGATATTTTGAAATACGATGTTCTTTTCTGGTTAAAAGTAAAACATAGATTGTATATATTTAAATCCCAATACGTTGCGTTTTAATGTGTTACATTGTCGGGCGTTAGCAATCGATATTACTAAACGTGATGTGGAATATTAGTTGCGAAAATGCGAATTCGTTACCATGGAAACATGCATCGACTAGATCAATAATTTAGCATGTACCGATCATGCATAATTATGACAAAGATCAAAAATTTCCAGAAAAAAATTGCACCTTCTACCTCGCTACAGGAAATACATTTGTTATTGTGTACAAACGTACACGCACGCACGCACGCACGCACGCACGCACGCACGCACGCACGCATGCACACGCACGCACTCATGCACGCACACACGAGGCAGATGGTTGACAATATTTGTGACCAGTATTGCATGAACGGGCCGATTGATTAAGTAGGCTTAGCGGGAGCAATCGCTCTTGCGTGGCGGGGCACGCAACTGAAAGCGCTGATACGTTTTCACCATATGTTGCCTACACTCAACCATCGTCTCATCTAGGCATGGGAGGCTCTCTCGGGAAATTACAACACGGAGGAGGTTTGTATCAGACGCCAACACTGGCGAGAAGCATTTGTGCTGTGGAATGCATAGCTTCAGTAGATGTCTTCGTTCACAATGGTGCCACCCAGTCGTCTGGAGCAGCAACGGGACATCAGACACGAACGATGGACGTTTGTAACCAATACACGTTGCCACACGGCGTGAGCGTGGATATGCGTCAAGAGTCTGGTGGTGTTGATATAATGTGGTCGTTCTCGGAGACAACACCGCTACTGTTTGCGATAGGATGTATTCATTCAACATGCATGCGTACATGCCATGTCATGAATATATATATACAATATGCATATGTTGCTGCAGAGAGCTGGACATGCTAGCTGAACACGCATCACCGAACAGGCGCGGGTAAGAACTACCAAAATTCGTTTACTCTTTACAGCAATATATCCGGCAGTTACGACATTAAAGCAATACATTACGCATAGTAGAAATTTACAACGATAAGTTGAAACCGTATACAGTTGGAACCGCACAGACTTGTAAAAATGACATACAAAAGGACCACTAGAAAGAAACTACATAAGTGCAATCATCTTATTTCCATAGTGGACCTTAACAAATTAAGTGTTGCATAACACGTTCTTTTCTAGCAGTGTCAACATGTAAGCCACCACGTCCGATAGTTCGACTCGACTGACTCGGTTGATCCGAGAGCACTCGTGTGCTCCTTGCGAACGACGAGAATTTGATTTGACCGACTCGACTGACCCTGACTCGAGTATTCCCCACTTGGTCGCGAGTCGCTCGCGGGTCTGACAAGTTCAAATATGGCGTATATTGTCATATTTGTGACGGTGTACGCTTCTTTTTCCGAATAGTAAAATACCGCAATAAATATATACATAATAATATATAACAATTCGGGGGAGGGGGCTGGTACAATCTTTTTTATGGGGCCCTTATCGAATGTGTGAAGACGAAAATGCGTAGTATTGACTATAGAGGTAATGCCATACCTTAACGTTTATTCAGCGCATAAGCATTCACCGATTGTTATCGGCGACGGCCTGCAAACATGCATACAAGAAAATACATCGTATGGTGACAAACAAGAAAATACTGCATACAATGACAAGCAAGCAATACGGCGTACAACGACATTCCAACAAAATACAAAAACGTACCGCATAAAACAGAGAACGTACATGTACTCCTGAGAAAACAAAGAATTACTAATATAGTTCTGTCACAAACTTCACGTCCGTATTTTGTGATGTTCCCTTCAACCCGTTCCCCACATCATTTTGTCTGATCGCTGCTTTCGAGTGGGATCACTCTTTGTCAGTGGCCCAGTATCCCCGTTTCCAGCGGTTCCAGCTGCTTTCAGATGCAGCCTCCCAACGCTCAAGTATGGCTGTCTAGAATTGTTTCTGCGTTACGCTATCACTGCATCGGTGCCAGCTTCACCCGGACTTCAATGATAAAGAGGAGAACAACAACAACATATTTCTATTTCTGGTAACTTACACTGAAGCAACTAATGACATTAACTTAATTTAATTCTAGATATTAATGCAATTTCTGTGTCATTATTAAGTTGTAGTAGGCATATCTAAGGCTTTTACAGTGCTGTACATTATCCTCGTCTGTTCCCGTTTTCGCTACCTTTTGTTTCTACAATGTAATTAAGAGTTACGTTGTCAATTGGTTTGTGTTACAATACAAGAGTTCATTACCACACCAGCGTTGTTCGTCGCGTTAAAAGGACAACGGAATGAACGCTGCCGAGCGTCGTCGCCACAACCTAGGGGACTATTGGGTTCGGATCCTCTTGTTCGGATCTTTGAAGCTTGGACACTTGCGGTTACCAGGAGTTTGTCGCTGACAACATGCTTGTTGCTAGGGCGACCAAACGGAGCACAGTTCAATGGTCCTGGATACACTTCACTGTGAAACGAGACTACATGCTCCCTAAGAAAACAGTCATATCTGCGTTTACCCATAACCATATTGCTAGCATTGTAGCCGCTGGATCAGGTGACACCAGGTGGCGTAACGAAGAAAAGTGCAGCTGGGGGCAAGAGTGAAAATGCCACCGCCCCTACAAATAGTGCAATGATGGAATAGTTTTGCCTATGTATAAAACTACATCATTGCTCCAACATCACAGTAGCAATCAGAAACGAAAATATTGAAAGACGCAGTTTAATTGTTCAGCGCAGCTAGACTTCAACCCAAAAGCCACATCTCCAACTAAACAAAGAAAAGCCTTCAGCAAAGCCCACAACTAAGACCAGCCAACAATTACTGAATAGATAGTGGTCAAAACTAATAAATGTCAACATAACATTATTCACCATTCACTGCGAGTTCGTCCCGCCGCTGCCATAGCAACGACAACGATGAGCCAACGAGTCCGGGAGTGATACGTTGGTCTCGAGCGAGGAAGCTCCTTCATATTCTCTTACAGCCTAATCTTTCGGGTTTTAAGTAACGCGAACTCAGCGATCACGGAGTCAAAATCCATGACATTAGTTAGCTCTCGCTCGATAGACAGGAGCGTCAGACCATTCAGTCGTTCTTGTCCCATATACTTGAGTAAAAGTACAAATGATACGTGAAATTCACGATAGTGCCACGTATTTGAGAAATGAAATGTAAGCATACACATCTGATGATTGGAACGAACGAACTGGGATTTTGTCGATATGTTCGGAATTCGTGTGATCTACAACGTAGACACGCGTGTGACTCATTTTAAAGTAAAAAAGTTGCCCCTGCCTAACGTGCTGTTGGGGGCATTGCCCTCCTCTAGTTAATCTAGTGGGGGACATCCACATTTTGCGACACTTTATTTTAATTTTACGTGAAAACGGCAATAATAATAATGTAGATATTCTATACATATTTCATTAAACGTACATTAAAGAACATATGCATTTATTTATATTTATTTATACATCATGGCAGTTATGTGTAGTTAAAATATGGTATTTGACCATAAGTTGACCACCATTTAAGATTATGCTAATGGCCTTCCGGTCAAGCTTGCCTGGACGTGTTACCGCCAAGAACGTTGCCATACTTGTAGCTTTCACTTGTAGACTCCGCATGACGTTTCCCGCATTGATGGTCTCCATCCTCCTCACTCTTACGCAACATCACGGTAAGCAAAGCAGATTACTAAGTTGTAGGGTAGAGTGGGGCAAGGAACCCCCTTAAGGGGAAATCGTACGCGGGAAAGAATCCTTTCGGTAAAAATCTTTTATGTGATGTGCGTGAGCTAGTTCATTGTCTTGGCTACATTCCTTGTGTTGAAATCGTTGACGTACATAGTCTCTGAAAAAGATTATGGACATTTTGGCGGAGGTCCTTATGGTGGGGTAAGAAGCCCACCAATAAGACTAGAAGCCCTCTCTGGACATATGCAATATTATAATTTCTTTATTTGAATATTTTTATACATTTATACCACTACCATAATCGTATTTGCCTATTGTTTGCATTTATTTATTTTGTCCGTTTCCCGTAGCTAGTGTACATTTTGGGAAGGACGATTTGCATAATTATGAAGCTCACCTTTTAATGTGAATAGCTTACCGCGTGTTTTCTTTCTGCTGCAGCCACATTGTAATCAAATTGACATGAAGCTACGCGGCTCCATCTAGCTATCTCGAAATTCCTTTTTCGAGCCTTATGGCTAAATGGAGGGGGTAGCAATTTCTAGCATAAGGGTTTCTTGCCCCACCTTACCTTAATGGTTCTGCTTGATGATAGCAAGGGGCGAACACTTGCTCTCAAACGCCGCCTTATTAAAAAAAAAAGCTGGGTAGTCAAACCTAACATAAATGAACAGAAACTGACGAAAGACTGAATTGAAGTGAAACAGTCGTCAAACAGTCGTCAAAGCTATCTCGAAATTCCTTTTTCGAGCCTTATGGCTAAATGGAGGGGGTAGCAATTTCTAGCATAAGGGTTTCTTGCCCCACCTTACCTTAATGGTTCTGCATGATGATAGCAAGGGGCGAACACTTGCTCTCAAACGCCGCCTTATTACAAAAAAAGCTGGGTAGTCAAACCTAACATAAATGAACAGAAACTGACGAAAGACTGAATTGAAGTGAAACAGTCGTCAAACAGTCGTCAAAGCTATCTCGAAATTCCCAGTGCGGGCAACGTGACAGATTCATGTCATCAACATTATTTAAAAATTTCATTTGTAGGAGCCGAGGCGCAGATGGGCACCAGTTTCGTCATAGGCTTCATAGAAAACCGTATTGTCAATGCGTTGCCGGTCGGGCGGCTGTACTTGTCCAGCCTCAGTGACTCCCCGGTCACTGTTGACATCAGTGTGCCGAAGATCTACATGTCTTACATGGACCTGCTGTATGACGACCCAAGCGAAAATCCCTTCAATGACGTCACTCTGACGATCCAGCCAGGCTCCCTAGCAACACACGAGTTCCCGTACGAGGTTCACATGCTGGGCACCGGCATCGAAGGAAAAGGTGGGACACTTCTTCTTTAGTTTAGCATGTCTGGTGACGTTGGCGATCATGGTCCTTCACACAATTCCGTCTTTTACAGTTATCTACAGCTGAATATCATTGGCTGGTCTTTCAAGCACAGTTAACGTATTTAATTCTTTCCCTGGATCTAGTTTTGTGTTTATCGATTTTTCCTTCGATAGACGGTAACAGTCTTTATTGCTTTACAACCTTGTGTTAACCTGACGTATTTTCCGATCATCTTAGATATACACGATTATTTTGTTGGTCGTAAATACTAGTTCGTTCTGAATAGTTGGAGATACACAGAAAATGCGACACGTAGACCTAACTACACACAGCATATGTTTCAATCCACAGGAATTTATATCAGCGCTTCAGCATACATCTCCGTGCAGGCCGCTAGCATCACCGATCTCTCCGCGGACGCGTACACGGCGCTACCTATCGACGCTCTGGGGAACGAATACTTCGCCATGTCGTACGTCTACAAAGGTTCGTCTGCCATTCCCCAGGGTCCTTCAGAAGTAGGCTTGATCGGGGTGTATGACCGCACACACATCAAGATAATTTTGCCGAGAGATGACTTCGTCGTTTCCTTTACCGGATATGACGTCAGACGTAGCGGAAGACAGCTGTCGCTGACTCTTGACCGCTTCGAAACTTATCAGGTGAGTAGAAGTGTAAATGCGAAAATACAAACAGAAACAACGTATACAATGTGTATATATATATATATGTATGTATGTATGTATGTATGTATGTATGTATGTATGTATGTATGTATGTATGTATGTATGGATGTATGTATGTATGTATGTATGTATGTATGTATGTATGTATGTATGTATGTATGTATGTATGTATGTATGTATGTATCAGCGCTTCAGCACACATCTCCGTGCATACATACATACATACATACATATATACATACACACATACATACATATATATAAAAAAGAAACGCGTCTTATGTTTGAACTTTGGCTGGCATGGCTTTACTTGTAGTCGTTGCGCCCTCTGGCGAACAACGCAGGGGTATAATACTATCACTGTGTAGATGTGGTGTAAACACCACATCTACACAGTGATATATATGTGTGTGAATATTTGTGAATATTTTTGAGAAAGAATGGGCTTAGATGTAGTAACTGGTACACCACATGTACACAGTGATATTATTATATCCCTGCGTTGTTCGCCAGAGGGCGCAACAACTACAAGTAATGTCAGCCAAAGTTCAAACATAAGACGCGTTTCTATTATAATTTATATATATATATATATATATATATATATATATATATATATATATATATATATATATATATATATATATATATATATATATATATATATATATATATATATATATATATATATATATATATATATTTATGCAATAACCAACACAAGTCTGATGTAGTAGAGATTGAAAAGGGCCAAATAAATGACGTTTTATTGCAAAGTGGACTGCTTATCACGCAGCCACTTTGGGAAGCACATTAACAGGAATGTGAGCTCCTCAAAGCAAACCAGACAGGAACTGAACACATGTACAGCCCCGTCCGGCAAGTTTCTCAGAGCCCACATTCCTACAGGCATGACGATAACATATATACATCAAGAAGTCGTCATGAACATGTAATGCAAAGAATACAGACATTCCACCACCAATACACACATTTAATTACAAACAGGTGGGGCCATTTCGCCACAAGGTCACCCACAAACATGTGACCACCCCACCGCGTATATATATATAACGCATATATTATATTATGCCCATCCTGGGGAAGGGGGGGTTCAGTGGGGGGTTGTTTAACTGTAACATTGTTCAGACATCATCCAAGAAATGCCCGGCTGAATGTATACGCCTGAACCTCCCTTTGCCAAACCAAGAGAACTGGCCTGTATATCATTACGTTGTTCGCCAGAGGGCGCAACGACTACAAGTGAAGCCGTGCCCGCCAAAAGTTCAAACATAAGACGCGTTTCCTTTTGTATATTTCCAGTTGCAAAGCGCCGATGATTTGACAGGAACGAGGGTGGTTTCGTCGAAGCCTCTCTCGGTGCTGTCTGGCGCCAAGTGGTCTTCCGTCGGCGTCGAGTACATGGGCGATCATTTACTGGAACAGCTACCGCCGGTGTCTTTGTGGGGGAAGCAATACGTGGCGACAGCGATCGGCACGAGAAGTGCGGGAGACGTCTTTCGAGTGCTAGGTTAGTAGGTTTATCCACACGAGACCCACCAACAACGCACAGCCACTAAGTTAGGCTGTTAATTGGCAAGATATAATCTGATGTGTTCTTATTATAGACGTGGTGTGTTTTCACCATTATTGCGCATGACACTGTCTGTTAGCATACTTGGAATGTGGAACGTGTTCAACCAGCAAGCTGTAGCGTTTCAAAGACCCGTCTCCAACCGAAGTCTCCAACCAAAGTATTTAACCATGCACTACAAGAATTTATTGTGATCCCCTATATAGAATATAGGACACTTTTAGCTTATACCACCTTGGGAGATAATGTCGCACATTGCAGCATAGTAAAGCATTAACATTGAGCAGTAGTATACACTTGAAGACTTGGATTAATCCTATACTAATTTCACGGTCGACAAAAAGTTCTTGCCACAATCAGCCGTAAATATTTCACGCGACAGAGCTCACCTCTGTCGTCCTCGTGAACCAAAGGATATGCTTTAAATCATTGATACTAGGCCCAACACTGAATCGGACCTTGCTGGCGATTACTCCTTTCTGCTCATTGACAGCTAATTTAGCAACCTACGTTCGATAAATGTGTTTCGGTCCGATTTTCGAATCGGAATTCGCGAAACAGAAGTCGTTTATTAATATAATATACCACAACGGTAATTCGTAACACGTTTAACACATAAGAAACTACAACTTGCGTAGATCGGAGAAACGCCTACACTCCACGTGTCGTTCTTATCATACCCATTGTCGTGTTTTCTGCTAACATCAACATTAGTGGGTAGCCAAGAAAATATGTATATGTTATAAGCCTTTCACTAGCCAACACACATGGCTTACATGCCTGCAGCCACTAATGAAAATTAATGGCTGCAGGCATGTAGGCCCAGTGTTGGCTAGTGATAGGCCTATAAAATATGAATATTTTCTTGGCTACCCACTAGTGTTGATGTTAGCAGAAAACACGAGAATGGGTATAAATTGAACGTCCGAAAATTGATAAATTAAGCGTGTCTTGTTATATCAACCCCAACTAACGCCATGACGGGTGTGTCTTTCAGCTTCCAGAAACAACACATCGGTGAAGACAACACCAACACCTCGTGGCAAGGTCAAATCGTTGGTGCTGGGTGCCGGCGAGTATCACGAGTTTGAAATCTCGTCTCGCGAGAGCATTATCGTGACGTCCAGCAAGCCAGTACTGCTAGCTCAACTGTGCAAGTCTTTCGATGCAGACAACACGCGCAACAGCGACCCCTTCATGACGCTGATAACACCGACAACGCAGCTGTCTAACTACTACGCATACTCAACGCCTGGACTGATAAGATACCAACATTACGCGAACGTTATTATTGACGTTTCCCACCTTGGAGGAATTCGTCTAGATGGACGCGCGTTGAGGAGTTCAGATTACCTGTCCAGTTGGCGGAGAGCTGGTCGGGATTACGCCGTCGCCAAACTGAAGATGGCCGCCGGCTTTCACGTGCTGACGCACGCTAGCCACGTCCGCTTCGGCGCCGTGGCGTACGGGCTGAAGAGGCAGGAATCGTACGGGTTCCCGTTGGGAATGTACGCGCGGGATTACCGGGACGACTTCGCAGAGCACACGACGGAACAGGAACTTGTAACGACGCCCGAGGGGTTCCCCCGCACCAAAGCTTTGACGACACAGGAAGGTACTTCAGCACGGTCAACAGACGGCACCACTGTCGGTATGATACCGACAACAGATGAGGCTACAACCATTGGTTCTGCTCAGACCACGGTAACCACGGTTGTAGGTGACGTTATGGCGACTACAGAAATAACCGACGTCCCCTTCATCCGGGACCCGGATGGCATGAACAACGAGATGTTACCGCGGAACAGTTCTGACAGAATCATCAGCGAGACAAATGCAGCGAACTCCACGGCATCGACGCAGTGGAACTCAACAACGAACTATTCAGCTACACCGCAACTTCAGACCATTACAACCGCCCCTGCATGGAATGTCTCAAACCTAACTCTCCTGACAGCGAATGGCGACCAGGTGGAAACCACGGAGGTTCCCGCCACAGAGGCAACATTTCCCGCCACAGAGGCAACATTTCCGGTCACAGAGGCAACATTTCCCGCCACAGAGGCAACATTCGAGCACACAAACAAAGGCATTTCGGGAAACGTCACGGATAGTCAACCACTTATGCCAACAACAGGTTTTAACTACACGACACGGTTTGATGACAGCAACACGACGGCGCTGTTCCTGGACAACGGGACAACGTCTGCTTCTCATTTGCCGGAGAAGGCTATGGGCGGGATAAGTACTGTCGGGCCCCGGGTTGTAAGGACAGGAATGACTGAACAGGACAACGATACCACTACAACATCAAGCAATTCCGTCAACACACTGTCACACAGTCACACGTCTACGCTCACAGTCAGTAGAACAGAATCGGTAAATGTAACAATGAACTATACGGATAGTACCTTCAACGATACTGCAACAACCACGAGTGTTCAAGTAGAAGGCAACGGCTCTGTTCGCGCGGTAACAGTAGCAATATTATCAAACGAAAACACTACACATGGTACAATCACCGCTATCCTTACAACTGCAGCAACAGTTTCTTTGCCGACTTCAGTGGAAACGTCGACTGGAGAGAGCGACCACTGGAAACAAAGGGCGACTCTCGAAAGGAACTCGGAGCTGCTGAATGCCACAACTACTCTTTATGAAGAAACAACAGCTTTGCTAAACAGCACCCACAACTGGAACACGAGTAAGTCCAGCACATCATCCACTCTAACGGAAAACAATCTAAACATGCAGAACTCTACAAATTCGTCTGCAGAATCCGCTGTATATGTCACTTCTGAAACATCACCAGATGCTGTTACGCAGCGACCACATATGAATCACAGTTTGACGACAACATTTGTGACAAATGTAACTGAAACGCGTCAACAAGACACTACACCATATTCCAGCATTATCCTTACGTCTCCAAACGCAACGCGGACGGATATTTTCAGAAACGGTTCATCCACGGATCTGAGAGACGAGACGACTTCCTTGGATAGGGTCGAACACAAGACGTTTCGACAGCCGTTAAAAAACAAGACGGTAACTGAACGTTGGGCTACGGTGAATGTTATTTGGAACAACGAAACATATGCGAATGCAACAATTCCCACTTCAATCCCCGAAACGTACAGCAACATTACATCTCTACCACATATACTTTTCGTGGACGATGCAAACAACACTCGAGTCGTAGACGAACGCGCAAATGAAACGATTCTGAGAGAAGCCAATGTGTCAGACATTTCGACAGTGGCGACAACTAACGGGACAAAAGCAAAGCAAATCAGGACAGAGTTGCCATTCGGCACTGAAAGGAACATTACAACAACAGAGAATAACGCAAATGATACGACAGAAAATGTCAGCGCCAGTTCTACTAGTGTGCCACTAACTAATGCTTCGGAGTTTGTTGGTTTGATTCTCGGGAAGAACCTCTCTACCCATTCAAATCTCTCTGATTCGCCGGACAATGCCTCATTGTTGGAGAATACCTCTTCGTTGGACAGTACCCCATCGACGTTCACAGAGGTGACGTCAATAAGTCCCATGGGCAACGTTACGTCATCGGTCCTCGCAAACAAAACAACTGCTCCAAACGCAAGTTTCATATTGGAGTACTTCGGAAATACGAATGATTCAGCGCCAGAACGCGCTGAATCTGTTGAAAGACGTTTCAACGAAACTACGACTTCGTCGTATGAAGAAATTGTAGAAAACTCTGCAACATCACCCATGACAACCTACCCGGACATTAACGACACTTCAGTGAGTCCAATTACGACAACAAACGACACGATTTGGACAACGGATTCGGTGTCAACCACAGAAGAATCGACGATTGCTTTAATTGTTCAAAACACTACCAAGAGAAAGACAATGAAATCAAACGACAGTCAGACAGCTACAAGCGGAATCCAGCACATCACCACAGACCCGAGTGAGAATACAAAGTCATCGCCAGCATCAACCACGGTTGACGAGTCGACTAATGCAAAAACAACGTCTGCTGTTGACGTGACGGATTCGACGACGTCAGGCTCAAGTCGCTACATCGATCTGAGCGCAACAAATTCACCGCCCGACACTGGTGTCGATAAACTGTTGACAAACAGTAATATCCAGCAAACAGAAAATCATACAAATATCTCCACCGCAAGCGACGCAAATAACGTACACAATCACGACAATCTGACTTCTGAAATTACCCCGAGCTCCGAAGAAATGTCCGCGAAGAAGAATGACAGTGTTAGGTTGACGGCGACAATCCTCGTAGCTACTTTATTCGGATTGCCGTTGCTAGTTTTATGCGGATGTTTATGCTACGGGATGTGTTGCTGTGTTTGCCGGAAGCACGGGCGTGGCGCATGCTGCGGCTGCGCAAACCGCCGGCGGAGGAATACACGTATCCGACCAACGTCACAGTGGAGTTCGTCGTCACAACAGAGTGCGGCATCTTCGCGACGCAGTAGTTTGGTGTATATCGACCCGTCGGTTTTGGAATCCAGAGGACTTGTTGCGCCGCCATCGAGGAAGCAAAAGTTGGACTTCCTAAATTTTTACCAAAAACCGAGTTGTAGTAGCTGGGTTGAAGTGATAGACGAGCAAGCAGACGATAAAAACGGGCGATTGGACCATGCACGCACATCCCGCGTTAAAGATTTACGTGGGAAAATTAAGGGAAAAGGCAAACGGGGCAAAAGTGCGTATGGGAGGAATCGAAAGGTTGGACCGGCATTAGATGATCGTCCTCCGTTGCCAAGGAAGGATATGAGCTCTAGAATGCAAGCTTATATTGTTAGAAATTAAGTTAATGGTTGCGGTTATTTAGTGGCAAAACGAAACAAGTCCACGACAAGTAATCTGACAGATAACGCCAGTGAACTTTTGTTATATATAGATGTACCAGGTAAGGTTTGAAGGCAACAACGGTGAGAGGATGAAATGACAAAGGTAGTAGTTTATACATTTTCAATTAGAAGTACTGTAGATTTTAACAAGATTTGCCATCCAAGCCAAAGGCCCAGATGGCAAGTGGTCAAGGAAGCCATTGGCTTATCGAGAGTCCAACAATGTTCATCTACTTATAACCCGCCCTCCTGAGATATGTGTCAACCTTGTTTTTAAACATATTCAGCAGTTACACAATCTGTAGACAATTTGTTCCATTCATTTATTGTCCTCTGTGAGAACGAGTGCTTCCTGATGTCCAATCTACATTGATCCTTTACTAATTTTACCTCATGTCCTCTAGTTCTGCTATTCTTCTTGAGTGAGAAAAACATATTTCTATCAATATTTTCATACCCATTCAATATCTTAAAAACTTCAATCTGATCTCTTAACGTCCTTGTCTCTAGAGTTGTTAAACCACATTCTTTCAGGCGTTCTTCATAACTAAGGTCTCTGAGTTCTGGAATCATTTTAGTTGCTCTCCTGTGTAGATTAAAATATTTGCAATCGCATTGCGATTTCTGTGTGGAATATTTTTGTAATATACATCCGTTGTTCATGTGTTTGCAATATTATGAAAATGTTGTCTTGAACTGCAAGATTAATGTAACGTCGTAATAACAATATCTTGTAACAGTTGTCAGCTACGTGTGTTTTATTGCACCAGTGTTGCTCTTTGAATGTGTATATTTGGGAACAGATGGCTATTCAACAATATTGCTTTTACAAATTATTGCGCCAAACGGGTGTGGAAAGAATGACGTAAATCTAGACATGACTATTATGCAGGGAAACATTACCATTGTAAGTGGATCAGTAGTTTAATATGTAACTTGGATAAATGATTGGGATGTTTTTAACAAGATTCACGCTCTTATGTGCAGTATGTGTGCGGTGTGGTTCACGGATAGATCTCTATTGAAACATTGGGTGATGACAAAACACAGAGATGACATACTTTGGTGATCACGTTGCTAGCCATACAAATAAACAAAGATAAAGAGGTAAACAATGCACTTTTAACAAATACTGACAGTATACGTGAACATAATACAAATAAACAAAGATAAAGAGGTAAACAATGCACTTTTAACAAATACTGACGGTATACGTGAACATAATACAAATAAACAAAGCTAAAGAGGTAAACAATGACTTTTAACAAACACTGACGGTATACGTGAACATAATACAAATAAACAAAGATAAAGAGGTAAACAATGACTTTTAACAAACACTGACAGTATACGTGAACATAATACAAGTATTCAGTGTTATAAACAGATTAGACATCTACATATCGCTTTGTATACGATGGTCAGAAGAGCAGCATGCACTAAATATGGCTAAATCTAAACTACCACCTTTTATTTATGTTTGCTGCCGGTCTGATTATATATGGTAAAGTTAAAATGAAACACGTTAGGAATTAATAAACCATCGACAAAGATGTTGTAGCGTCTGGTTAATGTTAATATAACTTCGTTATACAAGACTTGGAGGCACTGTAAAACGTGCACATATTAGTTAACAAGATTTAAAAAGATTGCCATCCAAGACAAAGGCCCAGAAGGCAAGTGGACAAGGAAGCCATTGGCTTATCGAGAGTCCAATGTTTTTCATCTATGTGTAACCCGCCCTAGATAATTACAGCTAGATAATTTGTTCCGTTCATTTATTGTCCTCTGTGATAACGAGTACTTCCTGATATCCAATCTACACTGATCCTTTACTAATGTTACTTCATGTCCTCTAGTTCTGCTATTATAGCAACGGTTTTGGCAGAAGAATGCAGGAGTCGAGGAACCACATAAAGAACACGTTGGTTCAACTGCAAAAAAACTGTGTTTGGGGCAAGATGTTACAATTGTATTGGATTTTAACAAGATTTGACATCCAAGCCAAAGACCCAGATGGCAAGTGGACATGGAAACCATTGGCTTATCGAGAGTCCATCAGTGTTCGTCTACATTAGAGTTAGTTGTTACAACTGTAACAACGCTCGGGCGGCTCGTACAGATGACTCAGCCAACGAGTCGTATGCTAACGATGACTGAAAGAACACAATTTATTTAACCACGACGTTTGAACAGCTTTATTTCACTTGTGAAGCCTAGCGAACTGGCTTACAACCAGTAACCATTAATGTAATGGCAATCAGGTTAAATCATTGTTCCAGTGATATGACTGGACCTCATCTTGCATTACAAATGTGAAGTTCTCTGCAAAATCTCCCACAACAAGTATTTCTTTTTCACCCAGCATGTTGTATTGCAGGTCTTTGTAGTATGATGTTTGTACTTTCGCAATGAAATCTTGAAGTATGAGATGTTACAGATGTTCAGTGAAACTTTGAATGAATTCATCAATTGACTGATGGATGGTTTCTAACTTTGATATGTCTGCTGTGGTCCACTTTCGGTATTAAATTTTGTGAACAAAACCATTTGCAAATGCATTGAGTAGCAGTTCTTGAAAGATCTCAACACATGGACACTGATTGCACTTCTGGGGGAGGCAGTCCAGTGAGGTATCATGTACATGTGACTTACCATAAAAATCAGGTATATAAAATGTTATTTTGATGTCTCCGCTAGCTACAGGTCATCATACTATTTATACAAATATTAAGTACACCAATATATACAGATAATTACCTTATAGGAAGAGAATATGCAGAGAACATAACACAGTACATTCTAGGAAGGCAGCCCCATTTGTGTACTGAAAGATCATGTGACTAATTTAGTTCTTACCACACCACTAGAGTAACGTGAGATGATGGTGCATTAAATATGCCATAACTCCTAAAGTATTGCAATGCGCATAATAAAACTTTCAGTGATTATTGCCAAATATGTGTGCTTCAACATAAAAATCAACGAAATCTGAGGTTACATGATTTTTACTAGGTCAGGTCAAAGATTAATAAACAACATGTTTTTAAATTTTTTTTGGTGTTTTATTATCTACAAAGATAGACATTTATCAGAGCTTTAAAATGGCACCAACATCACATATGCAGGTTACCTAGGAGAGGAGCTTTAGCACCTGGAAGGTTGTTAGCTAGTCAAGGTCGGGTCAAACTTTGATGACATCTATCTCTAGAAAGGAAGGTCTAATTGACCTGAAATTTGGATGGGAACATTGACTCATGAACGTAAACTAACACTGCTTCTGGTATTCTGATATATAATGCTCGATAAAAATAACCACCACTCTCGGAAAGTAATGCCACTAAGCGGCAATCGAATCAGATACAGACGGCGTCGAACAATGTCATGTTCTACTTTATTGATTACAGATCACTGGGAAAGTTTATTCCAGATAGGCTTACAGATGCGGCCGTGCACGGACAAACAGACAGACAGACGGACAGACGGACAGACATACAGACAGACAGACAGACATACAGACAGACAGACAGACAGACAGACAGACAGACAGACAGAGACAGACAAACAGACAGACAGACAGACAGACAGACAGACAGAAAGACAGACTTTGCTTCATAGATTAGATGCATCGTGCATATTGCCAATAGCACGACATAAAATTATCACTAAATATTACTAAAAAAAACAAGACAGTGGTTTATGTAGTTCAACTTGATTATTTCCGTGGTGTCGTTTGTTTCGACTGACGTCGCGACAAGTGTCGTTTTCCAGATGACACGCTCGACATTGATGCAGACGCCTTCCTCGCGGATCTTCGATCTCTTAGAAGGCGATCATCCGGTTTCAGAAACTTCGGGTTGATTTTATCTGTCGACAGAGCAACACGCCCGTGCCAGTATTGACAGTATTGCATAGAAGCGTGGAGACCATGGTGTAAGAAGGACATATAGGCTTATAATATAGAAACAGTAGACAAAGAGTAACTAAGCAGATGCCAGAACTGACATACCTTAGTTATGACGTTTTAAAAAATATTGGTTGATCATGAAGACATTGATAGACATTTTGCAAACTTAAAGATGCCAGTAGAACCAACGGGCACAAAACACCGGAAATAACAGCGTCCGCGGAATACCGGATGTTGTTTATAGTACAACCTACTTGCACACCCACCGAATATAGCAATGATTTGTACTACAATTAATAAAAAAACGCATTATGGTGTAGCATAAAGTGGGCACACATACCAAGGAAATCCTTGTCTGCTTCCAGTCTTTTAAGTAGAGGAACATAAGTCGTCCTCTGTAGCGGCGCTTCTCCTGTTTCTGAGAAAGACACATTTGAGTTAATATTACACACATGCGCATGCGCACATATTGGCTAGCTAATTCTCAAATCCAGTTAATCAAACACCAACAAAACCATTATTGTAAATGCTGTGCACGACTCAACGTTTAGTAAATGGACTGTGCACATTATTCTGTTATTTTCATACTACAGAGTTGAACGCCAGGCGGACCAGATTCGCTAAGAGTAAAATGAATTGCGCAGGCAACATTATGATTAGTAGAAAGTTTCAGAAGTTGTGCAGAAATCCAATGGAACCGGATTAAAAAAATAAATAAAGTTCCCAGAAGAGCAGTCTGGTTTGACCCCAGTAAGCCAGCATTATGCTCATGCCGGTCACTTGTCACGTGAACAACTGAAGAACGACATGTCACCTAACAAAGATACACAATCTAGCCCATGGCCGGGTAGACTTACGTACAATCGGATGCTTACAGGGAAACGCTTCGCGCTAGATTATGTAATAAATTCCTATTTACTAGCTTTTCTGTCTCCACGGACACAAATTGTGCTGTATTGTTCGGAGACATTTCTTCTCGTGTTGGTGGCTGAAATATCTACCTAGGTTGTAGGCTAGAAACATTTCATGCTGACGGCAACCTTTATCTAAACATCTGTGTTATTGTAAACAGCTTCTGTCCTCGCCAAAACATGTATGCTCTCCGCAAAATCACGTTCTAGAGTAATATCTCAATGTATGGAAAGTAGACAACGATCAAGGCACTGATTAGCATGGTGGCAATCTAGGAAACATGGGAAAGGCAAACACCACGCAGCTAATTGTCTAAATAATTGACTCATTATCTGCAATTACTCGCGAGGGTATGATTATTACGACTATCAGTGCGCACATCTATCTGGGGGATCTAGTTTTGTTGGCAGGGGGGGTCTCAGTCAGTCGTAGTCATATGTCATTCTACTTACGAACCGGGGGGGGGGACACATGTGTCGTTCTACTTACATAAAGGTTAATATTAGCCGGCTGCTAATACTTCAAAAGCTTTTAACTACGTGAACCTAGATGCGCTCTTCACTATTCTCAAGAAAGTTGGATATTCTCTAATCTTACTTGATCTTATCAAATCATTCGAAAACATGCATTTCACTGCCCAAGTCGATGGAATGATATTAAAACCCTTTCGCATTGTAAGTGGTGTGAAGCAGGGCTGTGTTCTGGCCCCAACTCTTTTCGGGATATACTTCTCTGTAATATTGAGAGAAGTAAAGGTGTTGGTGCCAGTTTATCTTCTATATCACGTCTGAAAGCTAAGAACAAAACAACAACGTTACATGATGTGTGCGAGGCCCTATATGCAGATGGCGCCGCCATCTGCTCTCATTCCGAGTAACAGCTGCAGTCCATCATAAACACTTTTTCCAATACTTGCTCAGCGTTTGGCTTCAAAATCAGTGTCAAAAAGACCGTCACCATGAGCCACGGGACTCAAGTCACCAAAATTACTCTCAGAAGCACTCGAAATTGTTTCCAACAATTTCACGCTTGACAAGGAACTTAACACACGACTAGGTAAAGCTGCAACATCCTTTGGAAGACTCCCAACAAGAGTTTGGTCCAACAAGAGCCTGACACTACATATAAAACTGAAAGTGTATCATGCATGCGTGCTCAGCATCCTTTTGTAGGGAGCATATACTTGGACTACCTACCGTAAACAGGAATTGAAATTAAACAGTTTCCACCTGCGCTGCCTACATACTATCCTTAGCGTGAAATGACAAGACAAAATTACGAACCTGGAAATCATACAAGCTGCAACTCAACTCCACTAAGCAGCATTCTAAAACAGAGACGGCTACGTTGGCTTGGTCACGTACACCGTATGCCCATTGACAGCTTTCCTTGGTTACGTACACCGTATGCCCTTTTTATGCCAAATTCTGTATGGGGAGTTAACTGGAGGCAAACGACCAGTTGGCCGACCCAAATTGCGATACAAATATGTCACAAAAAGAGACCTGAAAGATTATGGCATCGATCCTGTGCACTGGCAAACAGTTTCTGAAGAACTATCTATCTTGCGAACCAGTTTTACTGGCGGTTCTGCTATAGACATCAAAACACACCAGATTCACCAGGAGATCAAGCGTGCGAGGCGTCGTGCCTCACGAGACAGAAGCTGGCCACTACTATTACACTACTATTGCTACTGCTACTGCTACTGCTACTGCTACTGCTACTGCTACTGCTACTGCTACTGCTACTGCTACTGCTACTGCTACTACTACTACTACTACTACTACTACTACTACTACTTCAGTTTTTAGATTGACACTAGTTCCGATGTAGGCCGATATACGTGTTCCTTTACCGTAATATTTGCCACGGACACAGAAGGGGTTTAAGACCCCCCTCCATGGCTGAGGGGGGTCTTGAGACCCCTAAGACCCCCTGGATCTGCTGCTGTTCTATATTTCATTTGGTGAACTCCTAATTTTTGTAAAGAAATCCAATTTCAGTTGCATACGATTGTGGGTAGAGTTTGCATTGAACATGTGTCTAGAAACACAATAACATTCGTTTTGGTTGGAAACGAGTGTTTAAAATGACCACTGATTCTAGGGGGTACCCTAAAAATACTGGTCACCCCCCCGAAAAAAACTTTTTTTCAGGCACTGTAATGGCTGTTAGCGCCTATTTTTGTGAAAAGACTTGCTTGCTATCATAGCCACCTGTAGTTATTTTACCAACTTAGGTTGAATGCACTTGTTGTAAGTCGCTCTGTATAAGAGCGTCTGCTAAATGCCTAAATTATAAATTGTGGTCTAAACAAATGTTATTGGAATAATAAGCTTGCAGACACAGTGCTCTGTAATTCTGAGAAGTAAAATGCCAAGGTGAAATGCGCCTCAACTAGACACTAATTGGTGGCATTACTGCATTCACCCAACAGATGGCGTCCTTAACCACAGAACATACACTCATCAATGATATGAGTGGAATGATTAAATATGTTTTTAACAGAGATTAACTGAACGACAATAGAGTGAGTTGAATGAATCAACTAAACTACCAACAGATTGATGTCGAGTTATGCGAAAACCGACGAGTTCTTGTTGCGAGATCGATCGAGTTCTGCGAAAACCGTCGAATTCTGCGAAGACCGTCGAGTTCTAGCACATACGAGCTAGAGTAGCCTCACACGCAGCAACAGGTGCAGCAGCGGAAGGGTAATTACATCAGTACAGCGATAAAATATGGGATCCCCAAGCTTACATTCTCTTTCTTACGGGAGGTCTCCAGTGCCTTATGGGGATCCTGGACCCCCAGACCCCCTCATTTCGAACACTGCTTGAAACTATGTCATGTATACTCAAGTTCACAGTTGCAATGACGTACCAAGTCGTAAACAACAATCGCCTTGCCCAGCCAACCAGTCTTTTATAATACTCCGCAACTGTCCATTTTAAATATATAATCAAGTTGTGGCAGTGGTGATATGCTGAGTGGCGCCACTGTCAGGGAGTGTGGCAAACGGTATAAAAACTTACGTTCAACGCGTAGCAACACCAATGTCTCTCTGTCTTTGAAATAAGTAGTTCCGTAGTCCGTCAAATGGCTGTGCAGGTGTTTTACCATTCCAGTTTCGTCGGACAGATCTAATGTGGCTGTAATCAAAAGCAAGAACTTATATAGCATTAATTGTGTCGAGCTGTCTTTTACCTGTTGGGGTGCCTACCACTTGATAGACATTTTCAGTTAAACAAATACTTTTAATCATAGCGTATGTACCTACCTTGACGTCTCCCTATCAAAACTTGGGAGATAACATCGTTGGGCAAGTATTCAAACAAGACTTAAGTGGAAAAGGGGAAGGCCATTAAAGAGGTGGAGTGACCAGATCAGGAATGATACTGGGCTCCCGCTGTTGATAGCAGAGCGACATGCCGTAAATAGAGCAGGATGGAGGGGTGCAACTTCCCGGGGGACAGCGAGGGGTCAATATGGCCTATGTGTTTAAGTCAATTAAGTCAAGTGTAGTAAGTAAACGGAAAGGCACAAACTGATAACATTTACAACATTCGATGCAACCCTAGAATTACGAGGTACATTTATTTAACACTTTGACATAACCTTTTCTCTGATATTTATGTGGCAAAACGCCCATACGATTTTCAAGACCTGCTTTGTTAAGTCCTGCTTTCTTCGTTATACGAGACTCACCAGCACGTGGGCAGCGGCATACTTTCTTAATTCCCATAAGTAACACTTCGTTTCGACAGTTTGGATTGAAGACGTGACTCTGCTCATCTGAAACCATGCATACCTGTACAACAAAGTCAGCAGTGCTTCTAGCCAAGAACATTAAATGGTGACTAACGACATATGGGTTGCGTTTTAGTCCCCAATTTTTTTATACGAATTCATCACTGTCTCGCTCATTTCCTGTATTTTGTCTATGTGGGCTTCTTCCATAGCTCAGCAGCTGTTTCTCTCCACTCTGGTCGGGCGCTGACACAAGGCACCAAGGAAAGTGTTGACGTGTTTCTTAAAACGTTCTCTCTCCCTGCACAGGTGCCAAGTCTACCGCTTTAGTAGTAGAACTACCGCCTTTTCTGCAATGTTGACATAATCTACCGCTCTCGAGGCAAAATCTACCGCCAAACCGCAAATCCAAGGTTGAAAGTTAAATATATCCAATTTGAATCCAAATATACCGCCAAACCATCAATACACGTAGAAACTGCACCAGACCAGAAAATGAACCAGAATTAAGGAAATATACCTAAAAATTAAAAAAATAGCCAGCGCACCGCCAGACCTTCATCTACCGCCCTAACATGACGAAAAGCGATAGATGCAATGCTGTTTATGCAATCTTACTTAGCACCTGTCTCTCTGATTGTAACAATTTCCTGTGGGAGTTAATTTCAGATGCGGTAGGTAGCAGAGGTGATCGGTAAGAATGTCCTCTTATGACCAGCAGTGCTTGAGGATGGCAGTGTCACAGCAGCCTACTGGAGGAGGAGGTAGCCTGCTATTGAAAATAGCTGAGTACGACACGCTTGCGTCCATTATCAAAGGCACATATATTGTCCTCAAACAATTAAGAGGGCGCATCGTTCGCTAGCGAAACACGGAAGGTTCCGAAGTTAAACGTGGTATATTTTTGAAGAACATCAAGACACCCAGCACATGCATGTGTGGATTTATCTTACCATTACATACAAGAACATACTGCAACAAAACAGCAACACAACCCCACGGTCACTAAACTGGTTTGACACAGATTCAATCAAATAGAACAAGACATGACAAACAACAAGTACCAGAGTCACCGCTAGTGTACCGACATGATCTGGCTTAAAGTAAACGAGGCAGACTGCAGTTCAATCCCACACATACCTCTGTGACACGCCACGACAGATATGCGTGTTCTATTTGAACACACTTACACAACTATAGCGTTTACACGGTCACTAGTCCAGTGATTTAGCTTCGAACAAAGCAACAACAATGTGCAGGCGGCCTTGAATGACGAGCCATGCTGCAGACGCTAGACATGTTGAATGGAAGGCCCGCATGTATGACATTGTATGCGCGATTCTTGCAATGTCAATTGCCGTAATTGGTTTCTGCCACCATTATGCACGATAGTTGCGTACTGGTTGTTGTTGTTTAATCAAGTATAGCATTAGCTTGCACGTGCGCCAAACGCTATTCTAAAGTCAGACACCGACCACATTGGTAAATGACGGCGACGACCACGAGCAGCAGCAGCAGCAGCAGCAGCAGCAGCAGCAGCAGCAGCAGCAGCAGCAGCAGCAGCAGCAGCAGCAGCAGCAGCAGCAGCAGCAGCAGCAGCAGCAGCAGCAGCAGCAGCAGCAGCAGCAGCAGCAGCAGCAGCAGCAGCAGCAGCAGCAGCAGCAGCAGCAGCAGCAGCAGCAGCAGCAGCAGCAGCAGCAGCAGCAGCAGCAGCAGCAGCAGCAGCAGCAGCAGCAGCAGCAGCAGCAGCAGCAGCAGCAGCAGCAGCAGCAGCAGCAGCAAAGCTAGCGATATAATTTCTCATATGTAATATATTATGTTTCTTGTTACCTGCATATTTCACTGTGATGAACATTGTCGCGTTCGTCCATGCGCGATGTCAAGACAAACAAGGAAAATCGTGCCCAATCGCCGACGACTCTTTGTTTCCTTATACCATACTTAGATCTGTGATGGATTGCGTAAATGATGCAGCTTCTACAACCGCCCAGACATCGAGTGAATGGCTTCGATTACTTTATGAATCCTAGTGTCGTCGTGTGTCTGTTGAACTACAGAACCGTCGCAATTCTGTCAAGAAACACACAACCCAATGTTATATTGTGTAATCAATTGCTTCGAGACATCCATTGTTCGAATACATTTTAAAGCGTCGTTACCCTTTATATGTATATATATATATATATATATATATATATATATATATATATATATATATATATATATATATATATATATGTATGTATGTATGTATGTATATGTGTGTGCACCTTCGTGATCTCGGTGTATAGCGCAGAAGTAAAATACACCAGATAGAACAAATCAGTTGCGCTTGGGAAACCGGTGGTCACAAATTTATTAATCGATGGCTAGATAAACATGTCCAAACGATTTGTTCTAGTTTTAATACCGTGAAAGTGCCAGACTTGCACGTTGTGTATAATAACTGCTGCCCTACCTGCAAAATGTCCCAGCACACAACATCCGGTTAGTCCAAGGAAAGGCACGCCAATAGAAAGATCCTAGTGTATGCAGCTGATAAGTTTCCGAAGCGTGCCATGCACACGAACGAGTTTCCGTCTTTGACCTACCCACACATACACACACGCATTATATGCGTGAATTTGCTGCAGCCACAATGTCGTGATTAAGTTTGCAAGTTCCTTTGAGTTGTTGCTAACGCGGGTCTCGAGTAGGCGTATTGTAGCCATTTAGACAATGCCTGTTTATTGCCTCAGTGCCTACTTAAAGTCTTAGTAGACTGCAGCGACAAAGTCGGTCAGCTTCATTATTGGTCCTAATTAGCCGAGGCCGCTTTGTACAGTTTTAGACGTTTGGCCTCTAAGAAGATAAGCGTGCGCGCGTGCACGTAGGCAGCAAACATGTAAGCAAGCAAGAAAATATAGAGTAATGAAAATACAAGCAAAAAACAAGAGTGTGTGTGCGTGTGTGTGTGCGTGCGTACGTGCGTGTGCGTGGGCGTGCGATTGCGTGTGCCTGAGTTCGTGCGTGCGTGCGTGCGTGTGTGTGTGTGTGTGTGTGTGTGCGTGTGCGTGTGCGTGTGCGTGTGCGTGTGCGTGTGCCTGTGTGCATGTGTGCCTGTGTGCCTGTGTGCGTGTGTGCGTGTGTGCGTGTGTGCGTGTGTGCGTGTGTGCGTGTGTGCGTGTGTGCGTGTGTGCGTGTGTGCGTGTGTGCGTGTGTGCGTGTGTGCGTGTGTGCGTGTGTGCGTGTGTGCGTGTGTGCGTGTGTGCGTGTGTGCGTGTGTGCGTGTGTGCGTGTGTGCGTGTGTGTGCTTGCTGTGCTTGCTGTGCTTGCTGTGCTTGCTGTGCTTGCTGTGCTTGCTTGCGTGTGTGGGTGTAAAGAAGGAAAACGTAGATTGAAAGGGCTGGAGAGGGAGAGCGAATGGGTGACAGATTGAGCGACGCAGAAAAGAAGTGGGAGGGGAAATAGATAGGTAGGTAGATAGATAGATCGAGAAAGAGAGGGAGTATAATTGTATTTATTTTTCACGTACGTCGATCGAATACCCGCTGTCTGATAGCGCATGACCACGTTGCTTTCGCCAATTCTGCCGCACGGTAAGTCCACCGTCTGGAACAGAAGTAATTAGCTGGACATGAACATCGGTAGTAGGAATCAGAACGACCCGGCTACAGATATGCTTCTGGACCCGTGCCAAGGCCATAATGACGTGTGTTGATCGGTAAATTTTGAGCGCAATCACAGGTTTTGGAGTCTGTTACAGGTAATTGCTAACGGCACTTCTATGTTTTTGTATCGATCGAAGCGGCGACACAGTCGACGGTCCCGCCTGGAAAGCGTGCAGGTCATTTTCAGGCGAAGTAATGACGATGTAAACGTAACGGTGTTAGGATCTGCATTCTGTCGCTATTATCGAGTGGTAACATTCTGCAGAATTCCTTGCACGCATGGTCGTGTCTAATTTCGAGGAAACGGCCGTCGATTGCTTGTCACGACGTGTTCCTCGAAACGAAGAAACGTGGTTGTCTTGTAAGGTGAAATCGGCGTACGATTTATCTGCTAAAAGGTTCAGTCGGTGCTCAGCTATAATTGAGAAAGTTATCGTTTTAATTATCTGGGTCACGTGGGACAGACAACACAGAAACAGACTGACGTAACCAGGATTTTTGTTCAGACATTCACATCATACATGGGCCACCAATTCGCGATTATCACACAACCGAACAGGTTCGCAGATTTACAACGATATTGATTTTCTTTACGTAAGCAACACAGAAACACATATAATGATATGTTGCCCTGAAAAACTATCGCGAAAATAACGCGACAGCCGGTCTGATGTTGCGAATTCGTGACTTCCAGACAGTAAATTGAATTAGAAGTAACATGCGTCTAGACTGCATGTATCTGCAGAACTATAATAACCTCACCAACATTATTACTAAACTGTGGTCATATATAGTTGCTATGCAATTTCGAGAGACTTATATATGAGATTTGCTTTGTGCTTGTGCAGTAGTACACTGAATTGTTAGAATGTCAGACTTTCAATCAAGAAGACTGGGGTTTGAATCAGCGCAGGATAACTATACATTATTCTACTTTTGACTAACTTGACATAAGCCTGTTCACTCCCCGGTGAGGCCACCAACGACTCCTTTCCATCGGACACGGCTTCCAGCGCTTCTCATTTGTATTCTGCTTTTGACATATTTTATTTCTCTGCGGCAGGTGTTTCTTGGACTTCCCTTTTCCTGTTGCCCTGAGGGTCCCACGTAAGAGGCTGTCTCGTACTGTGTTGCGTTGGCTTCCTGAGAGTATGGCCTATCCAGCTCCAATTTTTCCTTCTAATTTCATGTTCGATTGGTTCCTAGTTTGTTCTTTCTCATAGTGTTTCATTGGTAATTGTTTCTGGCCACCATATCCTTAGAATTCTTCTTAGACATTTACTTTCAACAGTTTGGATCTGCTGTAGCATGAATTTTATGGTACGCAATGTCTCGGATCCATACATTCCCATAGGTAAGGCAACATTTGAGTTAAAAGTACGTAGCTTGGTTGGTATTGAAGTTTCTCTGGACTTCCATATCTTATTAAGCACGACGAAGGCTGCCCTTGCTTCCCCAATCATAGCCCTTACCTCAAAATAGGTTCCTCCATTTGTGTCCACGATGCTTCCTAGATATGAGGAAGACTGTACTTCATCCAGGACGTCTCCTTGTAGGGTAATTGGGCTGTTGTTCTTGCTGTTGATATTCGTGATCGTGGTTTAGCCTTTGTTCACATTCAGTCCTAACGTGACTACAGTTATTTGTTCACATTCAGTCCTAACGTGACTACAGTTGTTTGTTCACATTCAGTCCTAACGTGACTACAGTTGTTTGTTCACATTCAGTCCTAACGTGACTACAGTTGTTTGTTCAGATTCAGTCCTAACGTGACTACAGTTGTTTGTTCAGATTCAGTCCTAACGTGACTACAGTTGTTTGTTCACATTCAGTCCTAACGTGAGTACAGTTGTTTGTTCACATTCAGTCCTAGCGTGACTACAGTTGTTTGTTCACATTCAGTCCTAACGTGATTACAGTTGTTTGTTCAGATTCAGTCCTAACGTGACTACAGTTGTTTGTTCAGATTCAGTCCTAAAGTGACTACAGTTGTTTGTTCAGATTCAGTCCTAACGTGACTACAGTTGTTTGTTCAGATTCAGTCCTAACGTGACTACAGTTGTTTGTTCAGATTCAGTCCTAACGTGAGTACAGTTGTTTGTTCACATTCGGTCCTAACGTGACTACAGTTGTTTGTTCACATTCAGTCCTAGCGTGACCATAGTTGTTTGTTCACATTCAGTCCTAACGTGACTACAGTTGTTTGTTCACATTCAATCCTAACGTGATTACAGTTGTTTGTTCACATCCAGTCCTAACGTGACTACAGTTGTTTGTTCACATTCAGTCTTACCGTGACTACAATTGTTTGTTCAGATTCAGTTCTATTAGTGATGTTTTTTCTTGTATTTGCTTCTTGTTGTGTGAAAGAAGAGCCAGGTCATCGGCAAAGTCAAGATCATCTGATTGTTCCCATAGTGTCCATTGTGAACCATTTTCTGTCATTCGGCATATGTTCTCATGGTCCAGTCGATGACCACCACGAACAAAAGTTGTGACAGTGTGCATCCCTGTCTCACGCCATTCTTTGCCTCAAATTGGTATATTATGGTCTTCCCTTCGTGTAGTCATCTGCAGGTCATTCCCTTGTACGTTGTTTTGATTATCGAGGTGAACTTCTTTTGTATTCCACAGTGTCTCATTAGCTCCCAAGTGGTCCCACGGTCTAAGCTATCAAAGGCTTTTTCGGAGTAAAACAAAATAATGTAAACAGGAAAGTTCGATTATATTGACTGCTCGATTATAATGCGAAGTGTTACTATATGGTCAGTGCATGATCTTTCCTGACTGGAGCCTGCTTGATGGTCACTTAGTTTTGAGTTGAGTGCCACAGCATGTCCAGAATGATTCTGTTTTATTGTACATTTTATTTGGTAAGGTAACCGCTGCGTCGTTGCCATCTACGATACGGCAGCTCGAATGTCGTTCGCGCACTGTGTGTGGCAGATACAGTCATGGGGCGTAGCAAATATGTGGTTATGCAAGAACTGATCGTTGTTATTATGAGCTCTATACACGTTTCTCTAAAGAATGCGTCCTGCAATTGAACCAAGAATACCTGCTGAGCATTCTTGGATTGACCTCTATGCTGCTATTTAGACGTACATTATGTGAATGTGGTGTTTGAAAGCGGCAAATGTAAAGTGGCAGCACGCCAGCAGAATAGATTTCGTCGCTGCTCTGGAATTCTGACCGTTGCCTGGAGAACTTAACTACCATGAATGGCAATTACGCCTCCTCTAGCTGTAGCATACATAATACTAGCACATGCCTTGTTCGTGATCTCTTTGTCTGTTTTGAAGGAGGTATTGATTGCGGTAGTTATTGAACCTGGTCAATCCATGTATCATTTGATCCTGGCAACGCATGAAATGCTGACAAATCCTTCGGGTTTCTGCTGTCTATGGACGACACATGACATCGTCGAGATAACTGTGGTGATGGGCGAGAAGGAGATGACAATCTGAAACTAAGAGCCTTTGTAATATCAAGACATAGCCTATGCCAGTACCATTCACATTCAACTCACCCGATTTACGTATCTTGAAAGGTTAATGTGACAGGATAACCAATAGCGAAATCGTTAAACTCGCAAATTGGTTGATTTTCTGAATAAATACACCACAAAGTTTAGTCAAGAGTAAGTATTTGTTTATCTACAAACAATTCCAACGAACATCGAATGAATAATTAGCAACGTGACTTGAACTATTGTTCTTAGACATTACAACTTCCTGGGCTACAGAACTGTAGCGTACAATGGGAGTGACATCAGTTAATTGGAAAATACGTGATCCAAAAGAAGATGACGTGTTGACTGAGCGCCAAATCATCATGTTTACTGTTCACCTGGTATTTACGTACGCTCATGAATTGTGGTGTACCTCCATGAAATTGAAAACCCACTTTAGTCTGCATCAAAAATGTTCTTTTGTCTGCTTTAAATACCATCGTTGTCTCACGTGCATATGTAAAGCCAATTTTAGTGTGTTCTTTCTTCTCCCAGGAAATCCTATTTATACCAATAACATATATCCACAGTCGCGGCATGTTTAAGATTCCCCACCTTTTTAAACAAATTATATTAGCAATGCTATCAAAGGATTCTGGTGAATTCCTCTCGTAGAAATATTGCTCCTATGCTGTCGAAACGTAACCGATCCAGCGTGCATGACGTCAACCCCACAAAATATCCCACATGTCTGTGAAATCAATTACAGCATACCTGCTGTTTCCTGGCGCTGGTAGTTATTCTGCTGGTGTTGCGATATTTCTACACCTTTGTTCTTGGCTAAACCAGGGCAACTTTCTCTGTTCAACCGGGTGCATATATTTCTTAGCAATGTACGCTGTCTCTTCCGTATCTGCTATCTTAAGCATACAAGAATGGACACATCTTTATAGGAACGAATAACATTATGTACTCTCTCGGACACAACATGTATTATGGCCTACGACTAGCACGTCTTCACACTGCTAATAGCCGTGCCTGCTTTGTTTTCTAATTTGGCTAGCCGTGGATACATTTTAGTTCCTGCCAACCACCAGAACATTGAACATGTCAACATGTTTTCGCTACATCTACTGCACTTCTGCCGATATAACACCACACGTGAGTATTTATGATGACCTTTTTTGGTCTTGAACGATTTCTTCTTCACATTCAAGGATTACATGTTCACATATGCATAGGCCATAGGCCATGAGTCGATTCAGCTTTGAACTTGACCGAGCGTCCCCCTTCGCAGATTCAATAGTGAGGTTGTTCTTGGCAAGAAGCTGCATTTGGAATGATCTGTCTCGGCCTTAAACAAGAAATATAACAAGATTGTCATCCAAGGCCACAAGCTCCGTATGACAATTGGACAAGGAGGCCGTCCAAGGCCACAAGCTCCGGATGGCAAGTGGACAAGGAAGCCGTCCAACGCCACAAGCTCTCCGGATGGCAAGTGGACAAGGACGCTGTCCAAGGCCACAAGCTCTCCGAATGGCAAATGGACAAGGAGGCCGTCCAACGCCACAAGATTTCCGGATGGCAAGTGGACAAGGAAGCTGTCCAAGGCCACAAGCTCTCCGGATGGCAAGTGGACAAGGAAATCATTAACTTATTGAGTGTTCAACAATGTCTTAAGCCTTACCATCACGAATCTGTTGTGATTTGATGAATTGGCTAATGAGATATAATTGTTTGTCGCCTAATAGCAATGCATCGCTATAGGCGGGAGCCGCAGAAATGCCTTATCAACAATGTAACTTGAGCTTGCCAAGCATTGATGCCACTGAATTGCTGTAGTGGTATCTGCGTATACGTAACTCGACTTCTCTGTCTTTGGACCATTTCAACCTTTTGAATTAACTAATTGCTTAATTGTGTAAAGGTATAATACGTTGCAGGTCCATTCCAGTTACGTACGAACACGGACTGTTACGGCGTAGAGGTTTTGATGTGCATATACATTTTTGATAATTGGTTGACCAAGTCTGTTCCAGTTAAGACCTGGTGACACGGTGGTGATCGCACCAAGTAAACCGCCTGGCACAGCCGCGCCATTACCACCTACTGCGATAGGAGCCAAAAATCGAAAGGTGACCGAATAAACATAATGACAATCATGTCGCCATGTTAATAATGGTTCTATTTGCAAGCCAGACATTTCAACACACACACACGTCTGCACTGAACCGATGTCGCCCGTAAGATGTCTGATCGATGCTCACGACATGGTGAATTGCTCCACAACAGGGGCGTTCAGTTGCTGCGAGGGGTCAACCAGTTTGGACAGTATTAAACCGTGGAAAAACCGCTTTGTCATAGACAGTCAATGACAACGTCATAGTGTTTGCCTGCAGCACTGCCACCTGCCTGCTGACATGTGTTGTCATTTACTGACTAAAATACAAAACGTGCAAATATCATTGACACACATACAAATATCCGCTTTATGTAATCATTAGACAGGCTCATGTCTTCAAAATGGTTGATTAAACATCACACACGTTTGCTGACGCAAGCAAATTTGTACATACACAGAAAAAGTAAACAAAATAAAAATATGTTACCTATTAATGCAAGACCTTTGGCCTTTTTGTATATGCTCAAATAAGAAAATATAGTGCAGATGTAACCGCTAAACATCTCAAAATGTAAATAGCATATAGCGAACTCGTACATATGGTTTTAGCTGAGGACATTTTCCATTTTCTATGGTGCATCCCTCAATGATCATGTACGGCTGTTCACCTTTGCCCTATCGAGATTTCCCCACGTTATTTTCTGTCTTCCTCCTCCCTTCCACCACCCTCTTCTGTTTTCCATGCTCTCTTTTTTAATATTTCCTCACTCATTATGTGTATGTGTCCTATTGATATTCAACTAACCACATCCTGTGAAATAATAATAGTTAGCTGGAATAATTGATAAATTCCCACCATTATAGTAAAGTTACGTAAACGTTGTTAGCCCAAATTGATTATTATAGTAATGAATGTCCGTTTTGACAAACGAAGTAATTTCTGATGCAAAATGAATTACTGATAAATCAAAGCTTTCACTAGTGTTCCGTTTAATTGCCGTTTCATAATTCATGTGTGAATTCTATGCGTTTGCGATGAAGGCTTTGCTGTTTATAAAATCAATGACTTGTGCCTGTGCGTTCTGATTCACGTGCTGTTTGAACTCAAGCGGGTGTGTCGCTGTATCCTGGAAGATCGATGTTGCATCTCATTTCATATCGACATTAATAGTATACGATGAGCAAAGAGACGTACTTCAAGTACAAAGGTCGGCCCGAACAGTATTATATAATAGAACCACCTACCGAATGAGGCGGGAGAAACGGCAGAGGAGAAATGAGAAAGAGGGGAGCAAGCCTAACTCCCACCCGGAACCTCCTGCCTTCACTGAGTCAAGATCTGCAGATCAAGATTCTTGCTCATGAGTCACCTCAATATACAGGACCGACCTTGGCAGATGTCATCTTCGTTCATAGGAATTGTCGATGAAAAAATATCTTGTCTGATCAAACAATCAGATCAACAGCTGCAGTTCATAGACCACTAATTCATTTGTCTGCCAATGACATACGATAAACTATTTGGCAAACCATCAATTGTCCCTTAGATGGCCCAATTAAAAGTCACCCGACCGAATCGCGAAAGAGTAGTGTCAAGTTTACAATCGTCTGAACGAATGTCATACAAGTCAGTGGATGCTTAGACAGTTGTCAGAGGAAACCAAAGGACACTAATTCAGATGTAGTGCCAGCAGACTACATGTCTATTAAGAAGCACTTCCTAACATTAGCACATACGATCACGGCGTTATTATGAAGTAATAACATAACAGATAATATACGTTCGACGATAATTTCATTTCACTCTACGAGACTAGGCGACGATTGACGTTAACCATGAGCCTAATTGGTCACCTGTAGACTGGTAAATGTTGAATGATAGCGAAAAAGTCACAGAAGTCATGTTAAGATCAATAACATTTACATACACAGAAGGGAGCCGTATCCGTGTCCCCAATTGATTTGCAGGTTTGACGGCACAGTGGCGACGAGGCGTACGATCAAAGCTGCTTGTAGAAAGGACATGCGGAAAGAGCGAGCCGGGGTAAACTCGATCGATGCGTGAGTGCGTGGGTATCACAACGTGAGTCGACAGCCGTCGGTTCATTCAGCAACAAACGGTGGCGACGCGTGCATGTGTGGAGGCCAAGCTGCCAGTGTTTACCGCACTGCACGGTAACGGTGATAGGCGGTCCGTCGTTCTCGCTGTCTCGGCGCGATGCTTCAGCAGCGCTTGACGTACCGTGAAGAACCCACGGCCAGGATGACGCCGAGAATCATCGGGACGCTAGGGACGCCGCGATATACGTAGCGGCGCACGACCATCACTTTGTGGTACTGTTGCTAATGGACGTAGGAAAAGAAACTAAAGGTAAGCATAATTACAGGGATAGTGAATACGTGGATGAAAACGGCTGACGTAACGTGTAATTAACAAAGCTGAGGTTGTGTAATTAGTGTTGCAAGATTTATGACAACGCCTGTAGCACACACACACCACACATATACACGCACGCACGCACGCACGCATACACGCACGCATACACGCACACAAGTTAAGTATTGTTAAATAATGTTATATCGATGTATTCTTAACGATCGTATTGTAGATGCAGACGCTAGTAATATAGTTAAGACAAACAACACCATGGTAAAAGGTACCTGTGCAGCATATATTCATTATAACATTATACGCAGCCAAAACCAGCCATGCTCCTTTAGCTGACACCTTCTCTTATTTTGTGCACGCCACTTGTATAACAGGAATAATTCTATCGTCTTGACAATATGAGGGCTAAACAGTGAGGCTTCACGATGATCATACAAAGACCAAATCTAAACCACACAATGATGGACTATTTTCGACAATTGCAGTGTTATTTATTATATTTTATTCGTGACTTGTTCTCTCTCCTTAGGTATCTCGGCATCAGCGGCAAGTGACATAGCAGAAATCAGCGGCGTGTGACGAAGCACAGCATCAACAGCGCGTGACGAGCCCCGATGCCCGATGCCGAAGTCGAAAGGGATGCCGAACAACATCCTGGTGGCGGGATTAATTGCTGTTGTCGGCTTAGTCGTGGTTCTCACCCTCATCCTTGGGCTCAAGTTCCCGCAGTATGTCTTCACGAAGAACATCGATGACCTGTGTGTGCTCAGCCGTGACCACATCAAGTTCGGCGTATGGGTGTGTTGTGCATGCATATTTACGTGCCGTTATTTATTATTTTAATTAATGTATTTACAATATATATGTATATATATATATATATATATATATATATATATATATATATATATATATATATATATATATATATATATATATATATATATTACACATGTATTTGTTAATTTTAATATTTACATATACCATATAATTTACTGTATTTTACTAGCAAAAATTGCAGAATGATTTCTCTACATTAGTGGTTAAACTAGCGCCCTTGAACAATTACTACTACTACTACTAATACTACTACTACTACAACATTTCAAGTAAACCGATTTCGATACATAAGCCGCAACATTTGGGTAGGATACCGAAATAAATAATGTAATAATCACATATGCAATGGTACTGCTACTGTAATTGTAGAATTTTAATAACTAATCATTACAACAATGATTTATATTAAGAGAGCTAAGATTTGGTGTCATCCCAGAACATATATATATATATATATATATATATATATATATATATATATATATATATATATATATATATATATACATAAGCACTGTTGGGTGTATTACGTAGTTCTCCCCAGATAAAACAACATAAATAATGTGATGCTTCTGAGAAAATATCATAAAAGAGACTGGCTTAGATATTAAACATTGTGAAATTCCTCCGTCAACCTTGCCACCAGGCAAGACTGTTCAAGAACAAGAAAGCTATTCAAGTACTATATCGATAACTCAAAAGCAAGAATGTTATGAACAGACTGCAGCTATTTGTGTATTGTAATTTGATCTGGTAGGCACTCGTTTGGCATGGGCTGCTTTGTTGGCAACTCGCTTTGTGGAAATGAGATTATCCATGACATGTAGAACATGTATGTAGAACAGGTATGCTTCAATGTTTTGTTCCATTATATTAGTTTGTAGTCTCACGACAGATATATAAAAATATAATATCGCAATACACTGTACTTTAAATAGGGATATTAGCTGTTTGGAACGGTTCTATGACTTTACCTCTCTCGGATAGTACCCGTGGTTGTCACCCCATGGATATTCCCTCGTGATTATCCCGGGCAATACACGAGGGGGAAACTGTCTTGCGAAATAATGCATACAGTACAGTATCCCCGGACTGTTCCCCTGTTCTGTAAATGTCATAAATGGACATTGGAATACACTAAAATAGTGTCTGTTTTGTATACAATATTGTATACACATTATATAGCTATGTCCACACAAATCCTATAGAATATTCTAAAAAAATCAATAGAACATTCTATACACATGCTATATAATTTTTCTGACTTCTACACAGTTGTGTCTGCAAAAATCCTATAAAATATTCTGTATTACCCCCGGGCGGGGGCAATGTCCAGGGGTGAGGTAATGTCCTAATGAGTGGTGTATTGTCCTGTCGTCGTGTCTAACACAACTACAGCGCTCCAGCTACACGCAATACAAAACACAAAACACATCTGGATTTCCTCTTCAGTGTGTGCCAGTTTAGCTATAACAATAGGTTCAAACTGGGAAAGGAACCAATTACCAGGCATGAGTCAACTGGCTACCAGTCTATTACGAGCGTATTGGCACCCACTGGATGTTCCCATTTAGTATAGATGAGAACACGCTTGTCAATTTATGTACATAATAGTGTATTACTGGTAGTGTTGCTGCTATGGTAATGTTGCCCGGCAACAGGGACATCCCGCCAATTCTTCTTAGCTGTGACACGCAGATACCTTCGTCTTCAAGTGGGTGTTATGTAAGGAAATCGCACCACTTGGACGCAATGATGTCAAATGTAATTCCACTGATAAAGTGCAGGTCATAAGTCAAGTTTACACGTCATTATTATAAATATTGCGTATTGGTTTTCATGAGCAAGTATCAGGATGCGGATCAGTTGAGCTGATGTGAACAAAAGGTGCACTCATGTTTAACGGTAGAGTGTGTGACATTAGTAAGGTGTAATCCTAAATGGTGTACATTTCATAATTAGGTGTCTATCGCAGAGCATAATTTTTTTCTAACAAGCAAACTATGCCACACGAAATAAAGGGTCACATGCAGGCAGTAAGGTGCCCCTTAGATCCATACCTATTTATTCTTGTATTTATGGACAAAAGATGAAAGCAAAATAATTAAGACTGTTCGTACTTGAGGAAGTAGACGACTTTCGGCATCTGGGTTCATGGTTGTGCAGAACAGGCGAAGAAGTTCACAATCGCAATGCCCTAGCATAGCGAGCTAACAAGCTAAAGAACACATGGACGTCCAACACAGGAAGGTCCCTCAGATTGTCATTCTTCAAGGTGAAAGTGGATTGCTTTTTAGAGCTGACCCTCACAAAAGAATGGGAAAAGAAGCTCGGCGGGGTATACAGTATAATGCACAGTAAGTGTCTTGTCTAAATACCCACTGCAGGAAATAGGCGGACAAACAAACAACTTCATGCGGACATAGAGACAAGAATTCAAACACGATTCGAATGAGACGCCTCCAACTAGCTATCGCCACAAAGAAGAACCAGTGTCAAAATTGATCTTGTGGACACCGACTCAAAACAGAGAACATCCATTCTTAATGAACAACCGACTTTCATTGAAACAGCTCGTCATTGCTCCGGCCCCGGCTCGTCATTGCTCCGGCCCCGACTCGTCATTGCTCCGGCCCCGGCTCGTCATTGCTCCGGCCCCGACTCGTCATTGCTCCGGCCCCGGCTCGTCATTGCTCCGGCCCCGGCTCGTCATTGCTCCGGCCCCGGCTCGTCATTGCTCCGGCCCCGACTCGTCATTGCTCCGGCCCCGGCTCGTCATTGCTCCGGCCCCGGCTCGTCATTGCTCCGGCCCCGGCTCGTCATTGCTCCGGCCCCGGCTCGTCATTGCTCCGGCCCCGGCTCGTCATTGCTCCGGCCCCGGCTCGTCATTACTCCGGCCCCGACTCGTCATTGCTCCGGCCCCGACTCGTCATTGCTCCGGCCCCGGCTTGTCATTGCTCCGGCCCCGGCTTGTCATTGCTCCGGCCGCGGCTCGTCATTGCTCCGGCCCCGACTCGTCATTGCTCCGGCCCCGGCTTGTCATTGTTGATAGTGATGATCTGCGGATGTTATCGCCGCTGACCGATTTTGTGCAACTCCCCTTGGGTTTCACACGGCTACCACCATCAATCCGAACGGTCGTTTCATAGGTGGACATGTGGCCCGCTGATCTTTTCCGAGTAACTAATTTGGCACACAATTAATCAAAGGTTCCAGACCTCTGAATTAGATCAACACTATTCGCACTACCAAAATATATAAACGTATTGTTGTTTTTCGCAGCTTTCTATACGTCGAACAGCTTAGTTTCCATCAACTTGATCCTCAGCACATTCTTTCCAGTCTAGACAGAACTCATCTGATGTCAAAGCCGTGTCCTACAAATAGGAAACGGTATCTAAACGAGAAGGCCACAAATACAATTGTTTGTGTTACTGTTGTATCATTGGTTTCAGGCTAACGACTCATATCGAACCCGATACAACCGAATTTACTACTGGGAGGTGAACAACACAGCCGAGTCGCCCTCACCTCAACTGGTCAGTCTCATATATGATGGCGCAACATTATCGTTTCGTTCGTTTCACTTTCACTTCAGAAAGTTAAGGTCCTGTTGATTCTATTTGACTCGGGTCTAGGCAATATCCGTTTTGATGAAATTTGCTTTTGTTTATTACACACGTATATTTATCTTACCGAAGCACTACTAAATGCATATACAAGTAAACTACGATGCATAGTCTTAAAATAGTTGCGTAGTGGTTGGAACATCGGATTCTCAATCGAGAGAATCCAGATTCGAGTCCTCCTGCTGCCGTTTCGAAGCTAAGGCAATTTCGTTCACTCCGCGTTGTCTTAGTACAGTCAGCTGTACAAATGAATACCTGGCTATGGACGGTGGTGGACATATGAACGAGTAGTCTTCGCGCAGTGATTGTAGCGTGGCTGTATGCTTCCCAGAGATGTCGAGTTGGTGCTTGAATAAACAGTTCTGCCAGGGGGTGCTGCACTCACTGCCAGGGGGTGCTGCACTGCAAGGGGTGCTGCACTGCCAGAGGTGCTGCACTGACAGGGGGTGCTGCGCTGCCAGGGGGTACTGCACTGCCAGGGGGTTCTGCACTGCCAGAGGTGCTGCACTGCCAGGAGGTGCTGCGCTTGCAGGGGATGCTGCACTGCCAGGGGGCGCTGCACTGCCAAGTTGTGTTGCTCTGCCAGGGGGTGCTGCACTGCCAGGGGGTTCTGCACTGCCAGGGGGTTCTACACTGCTAGGGGGTTCTGCACTGCTAGGGGGTTCTGCACTGCCAGGGGGTTCTGCACTGCCAGGGGGTTCTGCACTGCCAGAGGTGCTGCACTGCCAGGGGGTTCTGCACTGCCAGAGGTGCTGCACTGCCAGGGGGTTCTGCGCTTGCAGGGGATGCTGCACTGCCAGGGGGTGCTGCACTGCCAGGGGGTTCTGCACTGCCAGAGGTGCTGCACTGCCAGGGGGTGCTGCGCTTGCAGGGGATGCTGCACTGCAAGGGGGCGCTGCACTGCCAGGTTTTGTTGCGCTGCCAGGGGGTGCTGCACTACCAAGGGGTGCTGTACTGCCAGGGGGTGCTGCACTGCCAAGTGGTGCTGCACTGCCAGGGGGTGCTGCACTGCCAGGGGTGTTCGACCTATCAATTACTGGGAACGAAAATGGTGTAATCGTTAAAACAAATTCCAATATAAACTATGAGTGTAGCGTTTTAGAAATACATGGATAGGAACAGTTGTTTGCTGAGGGTGTCTTATTTGCCCAGGTCTCCCCTACGCGTCTGCATTAATACCTTCGCGTCTGAACTATTACCTCATCATCGGAATTTGTACTCGATGCTCTGCGCTAAGCCTACTCGCCGGACATCCGACTCAGTATGCTCTAATCATGACTGTCTGTCGTCGATCGATGACGACTCCCAATGAGTTTTCAGTCCTACCCATCGAACTAGATGTCTTATGTGCAACAATCTTAAAAACCAGGCGTACTTCCGGTTTGAGCGGTCGAGTGGATGGTAGGCATTTCAATGGTTGTTTGATATCTATTTCTAGAAAAAAATCGATATCGGTCTGTCGAGAAAATATAAAAAAGAAACCCATTATTTTCCTGTGAAAAATTCGCATCGATGACCAGCACCTTAATTACGCGTTAGTGCTTCTAGGTGGACTGTGCGACTAAAAAGACGAAATCAATGCATAAAAACACATATAGATGATCATGTGTGTGTGGTGAATCATCTTACAGCCTTTTCGGAGGTTAGGCAGCTTCGTTCACTCAAAGGTGGTAGGAATGAACCGGTTCGCCTGGGAATGAAATGTAAAGGGCACTGAATGGCCAAGCAGTCTGGATACCGCGCTATATAGGAACTATCCTTTATTTATCTGTTTATGTAAACAAAATTAAAACGCAAATAAGACCAAGCAACACAGAAATTAGTCAAGCGTGAAACGGACCAACGTGAACGATCTTTATTTTTGGAGTTGTTCCATCACATGAAGTAATTCAATTAAGTATTTGTGCGGCGCGCGTAACTGGAGCCTCGCCACGCACATGCATACATGGCACGCGTATGTGCCTTGTTGCTGAGTACTATGTAAGAAGGATACAGATAAGCAAGAACGAACACAGAGGAGAGCAACTAAAATGATTCCAGAACTGAGAGATCTTAGTTATGAAGAACGCCTAAAAGAATGTAGCTTAACAACCCTAGAGACAAGGAGATTAAGAGGAGATCTTTGGTGTTGGCATGAACAGGGTGAACATTTTGTTCTCACTCATGATAGATGGCAGAACTAGAGGACATTAGCAACATTAGTAAAGTGTCAGTGTAGATTGTATTCGTTCTCACAGAGGACAATAAATTAATGGAACGAATTATCTACAGATTGTGTAAATGCTAGCAACGTGAATATGCTTAAAAATCAGGCTGACACATATCTCAGGAGGGCGGGTTACACATATATGAAAAATGTCTCGATAAGCCAAAGGCTTCCTTATCCTCTTTCAATCTGGGCCTTTGCCTGTTGATGACAATCTTGTTAAATTGAGTGTGAGCCACTCTCCAGATGGCGCAACCGTGGCCCACCATCTATAAATATTACGCAAAATTCGGGGACAGTCTAAGCCTCTTTCTATGTTCCTTTGCCTCCTTCTGTGTTCCTTTGCCTCCTTCTGTGTTCCTTTGCCTCATTCTGTGTTCCTTTGCCTCCTTCTGTGTTCCTTTGGCTCCTTCTGTGTTCCTTTGCCTCCTTCTGTGTTCCTTTGCCTCCTTCTGTGTTCATTTGCCTCCTTCTGTGTTCCTTTGCCTCCTTCTGTGTTCCTTTGCCTCCTTCTGTGTTCCTTTGGCTCCTTCTGTGTTCCTTTGCCTCCTTCTGTGTTCCTTTGCCTCATTCTGTGTTCCTTTGCCTCATTCTGTGTTCCTTTGCCTCCTTCTGTGTTCCTTTGGCTCCTTCTGTGTTCCTTTGCCTCCTTCTGTGTTCCTTTGCCTCATTCTGTGTTCCTTTGCCTCCTTCTGTGTTCCTTTGCCTCCTTCTGTGTTCCTTTGCCTCCTTCTGTGTTACTTTGCCTCCTTCTGTGTTCCTTTGCCTCCTTCTACCAGCGAAGATAAAAACTCACCCACGCGCCTTCGTCACTATAATAGGGACTCTTTATGGTAATGGCGGACGGATCGTAAATTTTGTATGTGGCCAACAATAGCCACACAGTGGTTCAATACTCAGATCGCCCACTGTGTCCGACAGGTCGAAAATAACTATAAATAACTACCTTCGTGCTGAGTACTTTCACATCGGACACGTTGGTAAAGTTAATGTTTTTTTTATTACTTCATTAGGTCTTTCAATCGATAACAACGTACCAACATTGCTGAATCATTCACCGGGCTGGGCTGAAATTGAGGGGTATCTGCCTTGGGTGTTTTTTCTTAAAGTGAAACCAAAGGTATTGTTTTGGGCCTTTGCACCTATAAGAGCGCCTAAAAAACTAACCATTTGCAACTATAATCAAGAATATCACGCAATTGGTTAACTGGGAATCTGTTCTAAAAGTGCGAAATTCTGGTGTAATGTAATTTTTCGTGGAGGCTGACATATTCTTCAGTGTTTGCAATTTTGACCAATCAGCGGCGAGCAGCCACTTAACCCCCGACGCGGCTGTGACGTAAGCTGTGCGTATCGCGTGTATTTGTAACGTGGTTGAGGTATGCGGTTTCATTTTTATTTGCTTTTATATTGGATTTACACGCAGCAAAAATTCCTACAATGCCGTACTGTTCATCATTCAGCGAGGTATAGAGAGTTGCGTGATATTCTTGATTATAATTGCAAGTGGTTAGTTTTCAAGTACTCTTATAGGTGCAAAGGCCCCCAAAATGCCTTTGGATTCACCTTAGGTTTATGTGATTTTGTCTAGTTACATGCCTACACGTATGCGTGTCAATGGAGCACCAATGTGCTGTGAAATGTTGAAGGAAATCAAATCGTAGGACAAATTTTGCTGGAATCATAAGAAACGCTATAATGGCAGCCTAATTGAAAATCAAATGTGGCTTCACCCTTTTTACTACATGAACGAGTGTATGATTATACATAAATTATAACTGTTAGATATTTACCTTTTCCTTTCATCTAGGCCTTGTCCACCCACTACAGGATGTAGCCATTCGCTATATATTTCTCCGTCTTTGGCTGTTTTTGCTCAAAGTGCTCCTGCGTAGTTTGTAACATATACTGACATTTCAAAGAGAGCATATAATCAATTCAATGCACACAAATATGCTACTGCGCAACATAGCCGTTGGCAATGTGGTTTGCCGTTGCCATCGGGAACTAATCTTGGGTTCATTGGCCAACGTATTACAATGGCGATGATGTTGGAACGTATTACAATGGCGATGATGTTGGAACGTATTACAATGGCGATGATGTTGGAACGTGGACAGAGCCTGCATAATTGTATACATATTTCCAGTACAGTTGTCTGGAGAGTCATACACGTACTATTGTCAACCAGGAAAACTAGTGCAGATAAACGTATCTGAATGATATAAAACTAGTGAACATGTATTCGGCAAAGAGAAAAAAAAAGATAGTAAATCAAGACACATTTCCACAGTAGTTAACCAGCAAATATTAATTGATCCCAGTTTGCCAAATGACACCAGTGCTCACATAGACATGATGTGAGCAATATCAAAGAAACAACCACAAAGGTACAACTAACTAAGCAGTGGCGTATATATGGGGGTGGGGTGGGGTGGGAGTGGGGGGGGGGGGTGCGCCATGTTCCCATTTGGCTTAATTTTGTGATTTTGTTTTATGCAACCTGTTGCGCCACTACGTGGTCGCATTGTAATCTAATGTGTGATAAACCTTGCCCCCTTCGCGATATTCCGTAGATACGCCTCTGTAACTATGATTGGCACTGATTGGCACTCGTAGATCTTTCACCGACAATAGGCAAACTGTTACGTCAGCCAGCGTTTACGTGTTGCTGTTTTGTTTAGGTGAAGCAAAGAGGTCCATACGTATACCGGGAATCGATACAGAGAGTCGGTGTTCGTTTCGTTTACCGCTACATCACCTTTTACGAGCGTCGCCAGCAAACGTTTGACGCCGAGAGAACGAGGGCCGAGTGTGGAGAGGCGTGTTCCGAAGAGGATCAGGTAATTCGGCTGGATGGTTTGTGGCACGTCGTTGTGTGAGTGTGTGAGTACGTTATCAGAGGCAGTAGCACATTGGTTAACTCCGGATTATATTATATGTGTAATCTTCACAAGTGTGGCGAGAAGTTCTTCACCCCCGATTATCTTCGCGCCGATGTGATGGGAATGTCTTCAACCCCCGCTCCACGCACACGCCTGGTTGACTCTTTTTAAGAGCCCAGCCAGAAACCGAACAGAATCAGAAACCTTTTCGATTTCGCAGGTTACAATACCATTCGCCAGATGGCAGATGTGAATGCGTCACGTTTTACTCTGGCAGCATCGACGTATAACATGCCACGGATTCTAATTATCTGTCGATCCCATTTGGTTTAAACATGATCCTATTAACATGCGTATTCTGGAAGATATTTTAACTGTACTTAAATCAAATATGTCCAACCTTAATGCAATGCTGTTATTATAATATATCAGTACCCTAATTAATCACCGCTGATTGCGACCTTAAACTGATGTTACTTTGAAAGATAAGTGTGTTTGAATGTAGTAGCCATATGGTAACAATGTTTATAATCATACTTAAACGAATGAACTTTTATAAGCAAATTATTCAAATTATGTAGATATATTATTTGTATAATTTACGGCATGTATGTATGTATATACGTACGTACGTACATACATACGTACGTAGGTACATACACGTACCCCCCCACACACACCCGCACGCGCGCGTTCACACAACACCTTACGCGATGTCGAGTCCGATTGATAGCAGTCATGGCAGATTGACATTAATTTCATATACACGATTATTAGTATTTATGGTCGCAACATAATCGATATAGATGTTGCTTTGTGGTTGGGAACAATTATTTGCGGTAGAAGATGTATTAAATACTTAATATAATTTTCGCACATTTATCAAATCTGCGTCATTGGTATGTGGCGACAACTTTCAGTTTGTCCTTATTGCTCGGTGAATATTCGTACAAACGGTATCTATGCATAATCATCCATAACGGTTACATTATAAATTCTATTAACCATTCTGAGAAAAAATGTCATGATCGTCTATAGAAATTGAGACTCATGCGTATTTATTTGAAGTGTTGAACTCAAACCGTGCAGCCTAACGTAGTCTGAATGACATTGGCATGACTTGTTTCAGATCACACTTGTCAATGAGAGATACTTCAAGTTGGTATCAGATGTTGACGGAGACACGAACTTTGGCCTACTTATGACGCCCCGCGTGCTGACGGAAGCACTACGTCGCATCGCGGAATCACACGGCGGCGAGGACGCAGCCATGCGCATACTGGGATCGGTTTCGTCTCGCTACGAACAGGTCGGACTTTCCGGACTGCTGGATTATCCAGACTCTTTTTCGGACCTACCTTTCGGTCGCTGGATGAGCCGGAACGATTCACCCACGAAGACGGTCGTTTTAGATTTCAAGAAGTACAGAGACTTTACCGAAATCGAAATTCGGGGATTGTGTGCAGTGTTGGTGAACTCAGAGACGCTTGGCGTAACGAGAAACAATCTCGTTAATCAGAGTTTTTGCGATGGCTGTGGGTCGAGCGATTCAGCGCCATCAGTACCAGCCGAGCAATGCCGCACGAACAACAGCAGCAGCAACACGATAAACAGCAACACAAATCGGCAGGTAAAGTGCGGATTAATTTTCTATTTGAAGAAATACAAAGAACTCTCCAGGACTCGGTCGGACGTAGCGAGTATACGCGATAACCTGTCGGAGAAAATCGGCAGCTACCTGTGCAGTAACAATACGCATGCCTGTCTACGTCTTCCCAGCGATTCGGCTGTGCGACACGCATTGATCCTTTGCGTCGTCGATTACATCTTTGTGCATCTGATGCAGTACGTCTTACATCGAACGGCGGCCATGTATGACGCTGGCGTGACGACGACGAGAAGTCAGCGAGATCTCGCGCTTGGATACACCGTGTCGAAAGATGCGTCTGTTGTTGCGGGCGATATTGCGGGGATACTAGAGCACGACAGCAGCGACAGAGACACCAACACAGGCGAGAAGAAAAACAGTCTACTCAATTGCTATGACACACCATACGCCAAAACAAACTTCATGTGGAAAGGTCTGTAGATTTAAAACGCTGTTTAGGAGGTGCATAATCAGAATAACGACGGTTTCAAACGCGTTAACTCAGTATATTGCATAGTATCAACCCAAGGTTACATTAGTCCCGGGATGCTGGTCCACGGCCGTTCAGTGGCCCGTCTTCAACTTATTTCAAATGCAGACAAATGCTTAAAGTACAGCCGAATATACTATCACTCGCAATCGCTAGAAAATGGTACAAATAGCATAAACCATAGTGCTGTCGTTTTTGAGGTGAATGGCTTTTCCGCGGAGTTCCCTTATTATGTTTTCACGGACGCAACGGGAACTTGAAATATTGGTCCCAACTCCCCGCCAGGGGCGCTAATAACCATTACATCACTGCCGCAACTTGATGTACAGATTCCGCACATCTCTATTTCATATGGTAAATTCCTAATTTTTTTCAAGAATTCTCTCAACTTCGATTGCAAAAAAATGTGGGTAGTGTTCGCACCGAAAATGTACGTAGTAATAAAATACGTTCGTTTTTGTTTGAAACTGTGCTACGTGTACACAAGTGCACAGCAGCAGCAATGACGTAAACAGTAAACAACAATCGCGTTGCCAAGCCAACCGATCCTTTATTCCACTCCGCAACTGTACTTCATAATCAAGTTATGGCAGTGGTGATAGATAGGTTAGGAAGTGTGATAGAGGTCTTTTAGAATGTTTGAGTTTCCAGTGGCGCCACACGGTGTAGATGGAACCAACTAAATTATATTGTTCTCGTCACACGAAATCTTTTGATCGTGATTGCTCGGTTTTGACGTCTTGTTGATCAGCTGTTCCAGATTAACAGCACCATTGGAAAACCTGTGATAATTTGGCTTCTTTTCGTCCCTCTCTTTCACTTTGGAACGGTTGACCAATGAAACACAAAGTCGTTTTAAATATCTCCATTTCAAAACGCTTTCACAAAGCACCATTATAGAATCTATATGAAATCATTATATATGATATACAATACAATATAGCGATTATTAAGACAACTTCAGATTTGTGATCACGTTATAGCACGTATTACTGTGACAACGTCAAAACTAATTGTGCGGTGTCACCTGTATACAGTGCCACATTGTTATCTCCTTCAGAGTACATCGATCAAGCTTATTCGACGCATACGCAGTTTCCACACGCGCCACTTCCGGACAGAGCGATTCGCGCCTACGGGGACAACGTGCCGCCGGCTGGTCGGCTGAGCGCATGCACTACCAACTCCCTGCCTTTCTCCACATACACGATATTCGTGCCAGAGTTCTGGCGACGTCTTCTCTTCAGCGGCGTCAGCAGCAACGTCATTAACGGTGTATCACTGCAACAACTGGCGCTCAAAGAATGTACGTAACTCCTACACATCTAAATGCATCAAAATGTTTGTTCTCCCAATCATTACTTACTTAATCTTCTTCGCTTATGGTAATGCGTAGAGACAAAACGACACTTCTCCAACGCATTCTATTACTGGCCGTTTTCTTCGTTTCTTTCCAGGTGGTTCCATGACTCTTTATTTCCTCGGCTATCCATCTCCTCCAACTAGTTTTTGTTCTGCATGGCTTTCCTTTTCCTTGGGGTTACACTCTAATGCCCGTCTCACGACATTGGTGATTGGTTTCCGGGGGGTGCGTCCTATCCATGTCCACGTCCCTTTTTACTCTCGTTCCTGATGCGACGTTGCCCTGTCCTCCTCATATGTTCTTTGTTTGTGATCTTGTCTTGCCAATTAATTTTGAGAATGTATCTGAGACATATGTGTATGAATGTTTGGAGAGTTCGAGTTGTCTTGGTTACCCTCCACGTCTCAGAGCTAGCCCTGTCTTTGTTACCCTCCACGTCTCAGAGCTAGCCCTGTCTTTGCTTTTGAATAAAAAAATAATAATGTGCAGCTAAACATATTTGTAGATATATGAATGAATAAGTATTTGACGTTTCAAATACTTTTCTGATGGTTAATACCAGGCATGGAATTAACATGAAGTGTTCACCTTACAAAGAAATGCATGGAAGTCATGAAGTGCTTCCAGCTTATCACTCTACTTTGTATTGTCTCGAACACCACCGCTCAACATGGATTCCTCAAAGCGAGATCATGCTTAACATGATTATATTTACAGAAAGCTTTCGACAAAGTGTCACGTTAAAGACTACTACTTAAATTTGAAGAACATGGTATCATGGACGGCATGATCAAATGGATAGAAAAAGGCTGACTGACGGAAGACAACATTTTGTAGTAGATGTATAATCAATTAATTTTACGATAACATAATAAGCAAGGTACTGAAATGTGGATGACGCAAAAGTGTTTAGAAAGGTTAACAATGATGGTGATAAAGACCACTGTCAAGAGCGACATGGATACGCAAGAACGATTACAGAGGAGATAAACTAAATTGATTCAAAAACTGAGAGACCTTAGTTATACAAAGCGCCTAAAATGTGGCTTAACAACCCAAGATACAAGATACAAGATACAAGGAGGTCAAGAGGAGATCAAATTGAAGTTTAAGATACTGAATGGGCACGAAAATATTGATATAAATATGTTTTTCTCACTTAAAACGTGAGACGTATTTATCTTAAAAATATCATATACGTCTCGCATCCCAATTGTAAAAAAAATGCTTTTTCTCTGCTATGCTAAATATTATAACAATTTACATTCTGACTAGCAACGTTGTTAATGTTTTTTTGCCAGCGAATGTTTACGTAGACAACAGGTTTGTATTCACCGCGGGACTGCAGGACATGGCAGGAACCAATGGCTACGCTTCGTGGACGAGTCTACCGCATTTCTTATACGCCAACCACAGTTTGGCCGAACAATACAATATGGCGCCGAGAAAAGATAAACACGGGAGCTTCGTAAGTTCACAGTTTCTTAATACATTGCTAATTGCCGAGGAATGGCAATTAATGATGTGCACAGTTGATCGATAGTTGGAAAATATCTAAACATCTAAATGCAAACAATCTTGACTGATCGCCTTTATTTTTCACTGAACGAAAATGACAATATCAACTACAGGATAAAACACACGAGGTAACATAAATGTTCAAACTATCTTTGCTATTCTATATTTACGTGAATGCAACATTGCTTCATTGATCCGAACCCTTGAACAACTATATTATTATGACTGGCGTAGGTAGTCAAATATCTTGTTCTTACCTGATCAGATAATTGCAAGAGGTTGGGTATGTTCAAGCCAGCGTGCGTGTGGATACACGTTTGCAGCAGTATGGTGTTTAACATGCTTGCCAGGGGCGGAGGGGGGGGGCACTCAATACACTGTCAGTATAATGTCTTTTCTTTGAGAATTTGTGTAAAACACCCCCGAAACAAGACTTAGTTTCTATCAAAAAGATACCCTTTTCAAGTTGAGTGGATTGAAATAATACAACGTTTAACGTGTAAATTATGCCTTGTTCCATGACATAGATTATCTATATTACCATGATCTTTGATTAATTGAATAAGGAAACCTGTCAGTTTCCACCCTATATCGTAAAAACGTGTTTTGAGATGTCAAAATATGTACCCTTAATTACCCGATATGTGTGATTTGTGATTGCCTACCGTAATTGCGGTGCGTGCGTTAACGTGCGGCGTTGAACACAGACAACATACACACTGGACGTGGAATTTATTTCAAGGAAGGTATTCTGTGAACGTTGACGGCTGTGTCTGTGTCTCGCGGCCAGGTAGACGTCGAGCCTATCACGGGCACGGTGTGGCGACGGACGGTGCAGTATCAGCGGAACGTCGGCGTCAAGTCGGAGTATGTGGCGGTGGAACGAAGGTTGCCGCCGTGGACCCGCAGCCTTGGTCGGCCAATGCCGATCTATTGGGTCGACAAGTCGCGTGCGTTCAACGAGGACGGGCTGGCTGACTACAGGCACAGAGTAAGTTATTGAACATTTATCATGATCGTTTTCATGGTCAGGCAATTCTTTTATCGTATCCCAAAGGTTTTTATTTACCCATATAGCTTTCTTCACCTTGTCAAGATGGTTCCAACAGTGCTAGTAGGATGACGCTGTCACAGACCACGCAACAACTGAGAACCATCTAATGGACTGGGAAGGAGAAAATATAGTAGACAGGGAGTCAAAGAGAAGGAGACGACATGTGAAAGTAGCCACATAGATAATGAAGACAGAGGCAGCGATCAACTGAGATGAGGGGAATTACGAACTTCCACACGTCTACAATGACGTCATCATACCAGCACGTCATTCTCATTCATACTGATGAAGCCATCTTGACAATATTGCGAAAGCTCAACAGATCTATGACAACATTTGAGATTCGATAAAATAGTTGTATGCTCACAGAGTAAGTTACTTTTTTACAATAATGCCTTGCTATTTCTTGTGACTAATTCCAATGACGTAGCATTTGTTCAGAGACAATAACGTCATATTATGCATCGTAAGCGCATGAAAAGTCATTACAAGAGTATGAAAGAAGCTGTATAGTTAGTAAGTTATTCGATATTATATTTCCCTAACGTCAATCTGCTGTCTAACTATTAATCAATGAAGAACATGTATGAAGATCATCATAATATAGTTACGATGCCTGAACTTGAATAGCCGTATTCTGCATGGTTTGTGGTATTAAGACCATCATTCCAGCAGTGCCAACTATAACGACATGTTCATTGTATTTTCTCGCATCATCAGCAGCGCCTTGCGTCATTAATCATATCCATGATTACTACAGTGCGACGCATAAAACTCCCATCAAACCAGCAACTCGGCACGTCTAGTCCCTGACGTGGTTCATCTAACTGAGCACTGTCGTTTGTCTGCAGATCGAGCGGCTATTGAAAGCGTCTTGTGGGGGCGTCATCGGCTTCTCTGTCATTGCTGCCGCTGTCTTCGTCTTTGCCGTAATGACCGGCTTCTTCAGGTTGCCCGGCGGTCGAGTTGCGCCAATAGACACCGGTTCAGTGCCGTAAATGAAACTCGTTGCGACTGAAACACGTTTATTATTATCGGACTCTCAATCGGGAGCATCGCAGTTCGAATCATCCTCTTGCTGCCGTTTTTAAGCTTAGACAATTTCGGTAATTCCACGTTTCTCCAGTTCACTCAGCTGTATAAATGAGTACCTGGCTATAGACAGTGGATTTGTGAACGAATAGTCTTCGCGCAGTATTTGCCGCACGGCTGTATGTTTCCCAGATAAATCGAGTTGGAGGTTGGAACGAACATGTCTGCCAGGGGCTGAAGTGTTGAACACCCCAAGGACTGGATACCGCACTATGTTAAAACGTACCTTTACCTTTATTCTGTACCGTTAGCCAATGTCCGCCGGTCAGAGGCAGGGACACGACGCCGTCATGTCCACTGTAACCAGATGGTGAAAAGACACACGTTCATTGGAATATTATATATATATATATATATATATATATATATATATATATATATATATATATATATATATATATATATATATATATACTCCCATAGAGGTTTCACTGAGCAGGAATGTCATCCAACCGGTAGCACAAAGAAGACAAGTTGGTACACTACACCATGAAGATGCACTAACTCTACACGCACGAACGAACGCACGCACGCACGCACGCACGCACCCACGCACGCACGCATGTCTGCAAGTTATCAACTTAAACATTAAAAAAACAATATAATTTGTATTGAGAAAACAGTATTTAATGATACACAATTAATGTAGTGTTTTTAAAGTTAAGCAAAAATATTGCTTGAGCATATGTATACATGTATACAGCTTCATCTAATACTTGCTCAACAGCCGAGGGTTTACACAGATGCAGATCAGCTGGGTGGGGAAGCACCCACCAAATGTCATCCTGGCGTAGTTGACGAAGGCTAAGGTCTTCTCTCGAATGACGCCACAATGTGCAAACCGACGCAGGAAAATCAGTTCTAATTTCATTAGCTCCAGCCACAAACTTGAGATGTGATTGTTTAAGTTTTATATAAAGCATTACCGGTATCACTCAATATCGCCCATGTCGATATAACTACACAAATAGTCGTTAGTTATAAGTTTAAGCATAATAAATAGGTAGATGCCTCGAAATACAATGAAGCACGGGGTAGCGGAACCTGGTGTCATCCATTGAGATATCTCCTTTAGACAAAATCACGCGGCTACAATGTATACGTAAGTTCCCATCGTTCAACAGCGTGGCCTGGTTCCTTCTGTTGGGTGCGCAGCAGAACCATCGGCGTCAGCGGCGTGTGACGCCAGTTGGTCGCTCGCTTTGAGCGGTGACCGCGGCCGGTGATCGCTCGTCTGTCTCTAGTTTTCGTCTTCCGAATCGGGCAAGTCTTTATTGAGCCGTATCGAGTTCACGAACGTGACATACTCCTCCGAGACGGCCAGCGGGATGTATTCGCCCGCGGTGAGCGATCGCGTCTTCGTCGGACACGCCAGGCAACGTCGACTGGCCCTCTCCGAGCGCTGTTGCGACCACATCTCGGAGTCGTGCAGGCGAATCAGTTCCCGCGGCATGGACGCCACCGACGACGGCTTCCGCTTCTTGTCTTCCGCCGATACCCTCGTCGTCGTCGTCTTGTCTGCTGCGGCGACGAACAATGCCTGGTCCGTGCCGCGCCGTGTGAAGTACGCCATCGCCGTCAGACTGGAGATGACGGCGATATACACTACCGAGGCCGTCTCCTCGTAGACGGCGCACGGGCTCCACGCCGCGATAACATCACCCACATACTCCATTTTGACGAGGCAACGCGCGGAGCGATACACCAACCACGCACACGAGGCAGTGAGCAGGCCACGCACGTGACATCGACTGAACTTCGGCAGCAATGGCGCATTCGGACAGCAGACGTTGAGTACGCCGGCGAGGAACACCCACGCCGCTACGTCCGAATATCTCAGCCTCTCCTTGAGCGGAGCTGAGAACCAGCACAGCACGACCAGTTTGGACAAGATGAGCGCCACAGCAACGCGACTGCTCGGAAGGATCGTCGATAGACCCATGTTTCCACAATTCGCAAATCTTACTGTTATACGTAATGGTTGCTAAGGCGTCGTTTACGTAATAACGCGCCACTCGTCACGTGGCGTCGTGGTGCAGCCCAGTGGTTGTTCGTCTTATTTACGTGCCGCGTCCGGTGGTGCGACCATGGCTTTCCACACGATTTTTTCATTTGCAGTTGTCAACGGATGGATGCAATTGTCTTTCAAGCCATACATTTAGACTATTACTGTATTGTATTCTTTGCTTGACAGCTGCTTGTCTAGCTAAAGTACACAGTGAGTATTGTCTCTGGAATTTGGCAGGTGCGAACTATCCGTCCAGGTAAACAGTATTTGATTGTTGGAACCTAAATAATACTAATAGGGTCTATACTTGTTCATCACACAAAGAAAAGTCAACTGGTCAAATTAACAGGTTACATGATATCGCATGGCCAACAAAGTCATTGATATTTGAGTGCTATGTTATTGCGATACTGAAGACCGTATATCAAATAAAATTAACTTATTTATTTTTTAATGTACTTAATAATAAAGCAAGTCATACACGACATCCTTCTGTATTGAATAGACAATGGTTTGCGCCGTGTTGGTCAAGTCCATGTTGTGCATCGCCAGGTGTGGCCCCAGGACCCGACTGGGAGTCTCTGCCGCAATTGCTGCAGGTGAAGGCAGTGGGCCTAGAAGTCGCAGGGTTTGCAGACCTCGGTTTTCGGTGGCTCCTCTTCTCAGTTGTATCGTTTCTCTCCTCCTCTTCTGATGCCCTTGTGAACAGTCAGCCTCCAATGGTCTCGGTCATTGGCGATAGTTTCCAAGGTGTTTCTGTCGATGGTCATCATGGAATACATTGAAGAAAATGTTGAAATATAGCTTACAAGAAAATGTGATTAACAGTACACATTGCCAAATGACACGAGTGCATTGACTGTGGAAGCCTCATTGAAGGGCCAACCCGTTTAACGGTTTCTACCGGATCCTTTGTGTATGGATTGTTGTTGAAAAGTTGTTTTCAATGTATGTTGTAGTACACGGATAGCAAATAAAAAGCAATCTACTTCAGCAAAGGACAACAGTTGCAGATACATTCAAGTGGTCTCCAAAATTCTAGTGGGTCAAATCATCCCCAACTTCTATGTAGCTATACACCTATAGTTACTAACTCAAACATCCAATTACTATAGCCTCCTGCTTACTGGTGATCTTTCCTTATCCAGTATCACACTTGAAGGAACATAATCCTACTATACAGCAATACTGTTAATGCAACGTAAAATATATTAAAGTGGACGCCAGTGGTCAAACCGAATATTACATGCACCAAGCAAAGAAAGCATTAATTAAAATCTAGATCATTTAGCGTATTAACATGTCCACATTTATTATTACTAGTATAATATTTGAAGATGTCAAGTTCACACACGGGTTATCATTTGCTAAACTTGTATAATTAAATATAAAATTAATGAAGTAACCGACACATTTTTTATAATATCAAGATACATTTTGTCGTGCTATTGTTTGATATGTAGATATTGGCAATAGTTTGTGCGATTTCTAAAGGAAAAATACTACAGCAATAAACATCAAAACACGAAGCATAATACTACTAATTTAGATGAACTTTGAGATCGAACAATTAAGAGATTTGGGGCATTTTAATTATATGAAAAACAATCATCCCCGTGTGACATAGCCAATGAGAATCGTTGTGAATTATCCTTGACTTTTATATTTGTGCTGTATTTTTTCAATTCGTCGTTCTTTCTGGGACAAACATAATTCACAAACAGAAAACAACTATTGTAGAATTAGCCATTATTTGCCTATATTTTGCTAACACTTTCGGCAAAGTTTCTTTATATATATATATATATATATATATATATATATATATATGTCTGTCATCTTTGAGAACGAAATTTTTTTTACCGCTTTGCACACGGAACGGTGGAGAGCGTAATAAAGAAACTTTGCCGAAAGTGTTAGCAAAATATAGGCAAATAATGGCAAATTCTACAATAGTTGTTTTCCGTTTGTGAATTATGTTTGTCCCAGAAAGAAAGACGAGTGCATTTATTACCAAAGAAACATAAGATATACAGATAATGAAAATATTTCGCAATGACCGTACACTTCTAGCCAAGACCGAAGCTGTTGGAACGGCTCTACCGCGTTGTTCCATTACTGAGAGACTTGGCGAGTGACCGGCACAACTACGAAGAACATACGCACATTGGCACAGAACGCCAACCGAGGCCACAAATCACGTGCATAGCAAACATGTAATCCTTCCCAGTGATGTGCTGCCATTGGGCGAAACAGATACATTGACACAACGAAACGTTGAGGAAGTAGAAAGGCGCAGCGAAGACGAGAGTAACTGTCCAGTTGAAAAAGATAATGAAGTAGCAGCATCTTTCTGTCACAACCGTTGGGGGGCGCAGCGGATAAACGACAGCCGCCATCTTGCACACGCTGACGTAACACAAAGTTATATAGTGATGCCACCAAAAACCAAACAACCATTGCGAAATAGGTGGAAGCGAATTTCTAGCATAAAGGAGTGTCTCCATGTGTGCTCTAAGACTAACATAATGTTCTAGCATAAAGGAGTGTCTCCATGTGTGCTCTAAGACTAACATAATGTTCTAGCATAAAGGAGTGTCTCCATGTGTGCTCTAAGACTAACATAAAGTTCTAGCATAAAGGAGTGTCTCCATGTGTGCTCTAAGACTAACATAATGTTCTAGCATAAAGGAGTGTCTCCATGTGTGCTCTAAGACTAACATAATATTCTAGCATAAAGGAGTGTCTCCATGTGTGCTCTAAGACTAACATAAAGTTCTAGCATAAAGGAGTGTCTCCATGTGTGCTCTAAGACTAACATAAAGTTCTAGCATAAAGGAGTGTCTCCATGTGTGCTCTAAGACTAACATAATGTTCTAGCATAAAGGATTGTCTCCATGTGTGCTCTAAGACTAACATAATGTTCTAGCATAAAGGAGTGTCTCCATGTGTGCTCTAAGACTAACATAAAGTTCTAGCATAAAGGAGTGTCTCCATGTGTGCTCTAAGACTAACATAATATTCTAGCATAAAGGAGTGTCTCCATGTGTGCTCTAATACTAACATAAAGTTCTAGCATAAAGGAGTGTCTCCATGTGTGCTCTAAGACTAACATAAAGTTCTAGCATAAAGGAGTGTCTCCATGTGTGCTCTAAGACTAACATAATGTTCTAGCATCAAGGAGTGTCTCCACGTGTGCTCTAAGACTAACATAATGTTCTAGCATAAAGGAGTGTCTCCATGTGTGCTCTAAGACTAACATAATGCTCTAGCATAAAGGAGTGTCTCCATGTGTGCTCTAAGACTAACATAAAGTTCTAGCATAAAGGAGTGTCTCCATGTGTGCTCTAAGACTAACATAATGTTCTAGCATAAAGGAGTGTCTCCATGTGTGTTCTAAGACTAACATAAAGCTAGCTAGACTGTTACTCGTTAAGGACTGGCAGGTATATACAGGAACAAAGCAAACTTTCAACTAAGTGAAATGCTAAGTCAGAACGGGATAAATATAGTAGGCACAGCCCAAAACATGTTGCATAAGTTTAGTTTAAACGCAAACAGCTTGGCCATATCCTATTGGCAACTGGCAAGTTTAGCACTTGGTGTCTACAAAGAGATTTTTATTTGTTGAGCGAACATTTGCCCGAGTACACGCATTCATGATGTTGGGTTATCAAATAGAAAACCAAGGGCATGATTTTCTTGATTCTAGTTGCAAATGGTTATGTCTTAGTAACCCTTATGGGTGTATAGTCGTCCACCAACTCTTTTGGAGAGAATATTGGCCGGAGTCACTGACAATGAAACCAACACAGTTGTGCAAGATGTAAAATCAATCAATGGCTTGTTTATAGCAATATCACAGAAAAAAATCGTTTCGAAGATTATATGTACCGATCATGTATGTAAAGTTAATGAAACGGAAAGCAAAGGAGAAGAAAATGCAACGTACAAAGTACCTCCACATGTTTCCTAATTCAACAAGCCCAATGTGAATACTGAGTGATAAATAAAGGTCTGCTAACGCAGGTCATAGAAACGTACAAATTATTATATATATATATATATATATATATATATATATATATATATATATATATATATATATATATATATATATATATATATATATATATATATATATATATATATATATATATATATATATATATATTGGAAAAAAAGAAACTTTACATGATTTGAATTCCTAATATAAAGCAGGCGGCGTAACTTGAGTGTTGTGGGGAATATTTCCTTTATTGGCCGGGTGCTAGCTACTGCAGCACAAATTAGAGGAAGGCAGTGTTAGCTGAGAGTTTGAATCGTCTCGAAGAAAATACCAAATGAATTGAAACATCCGCCGACAACAATGAAGTGGATCGAAGCTGCGCCTGTGAGAGAACATTCACACCTAAACATACTGTACTCGTGACGGTTCGTACCGAAGACCATCTCTACCCATCATCATCGTCGTCACCACTGTCATCGTCATCATCATAATCATCATCATCGTTTGTATAATTCCAACCTTGTTACATTTTACATGCAATACAATATCGGGAAAGGAGAAGGCTGAAGTAATACAATTTATAATTGCTCCCCCATAAAACATATCAGGCAATGAATAATATTGTCACGTGTCATACTACATACTACATACTACATCTATGATACAAAATGATGACGCTACATCTACAATTGCATAATGCATTAACAATTTTATATAATTATGCTGTGCATATTACAAAACGATCTAAGACATTATGAGTATCAAGTTGGATAATATATAAACCAGTGTCAAACCAATATATCTGAGTAGCTTAATAAGAGCTCATATGAATTGTACCTCTATTATATATATATATATATATATATATATATATATATATATATATATATATATATATATATATATATATATATATATATGCATATATATATATATATATATGCATATATATATATATATATATATATATATATATATCTATATATATATATATATATATATATATATATATATATATAATTATATATATATATATATATATATATATATATATATATATATATATATATATATATATATATATATATATATAAATATATATATATATATATATATATATATATATATATATATATATATATATATATATATATATATATATAATATGTACAATTCAGATGAGCTCCATTTTTGGAGGCCTGGTGGGACAGATCACCGCCCCACCTTTACTACTTTTACGTGTCATTTAATAATTGCTTTTCTCGATTAGCAAGTTTGTATTGGCGGTTAAGCTATATCTCCTCGATTTACATTATATGTATTGTATTTTTCTCGATGAGAATGTTTTGTACTTGCTTTTAAGCTACTTCTCATCGATACATGGTTTTTATTTTCTTTTAATGCGTTTATTAAATGACCTTTAGCAACAATTACTCTTTGTGCGTTCCTGTAAAACACGAGCTAAGGTTTCTGCCATTACGTGTCAGCAAAGTATCAACAGTAAGCATCAGCAGGGCTTAAATTACATTTTCTACAGAATTACAGAATAGTAGTAGAATGACATGGTGTGTATACCCACTCAATTTCAGTAGATCGTGTTTTTGTATGGCGCAGATACGAACCTATTTAAATGACTCACTAAGTTAATATCACATAATGTTGATGGCTGGGGTCGAACTCAAAAGTATGTGCATACGTGTGTGCGTGTGTGTGTGTGCTGACGGTGCAGCCGACTGTGTCTGAGTCATAAGATACTGCGGAAGAAAAACATATTTCCGAAAACATAATTCCATTTGTGTATTGACTAAACACGAATGGTGAGCTACTCGCTTAGAAAACAAAAGAAAGAACAGACGTTCGTGTAACTAAATACCCATGCACATAAAACAATAACGTACTTAAAAAAACAAATAATTGGTAATGCAGGTTATTTACAGATATTACTTACTCACTTAATCCTCTTCGTGTGAGATCACACAAGGCCAACACCAAATAACGCCAATGTTGCCTGTCCATTGCTAGCTTCGACACCTGGCCCCAACTTCACCCGAGAGCCTTCATCTCCCGCTCTACTGATCTCCTCCACGTCTCCTTGGGTCTCCCCCTCGCTCTCTCGCTCTCTGGTTCAGTGCATGGCCACCTTTGAAATGGATGTCAGCGGCATTATGCAGACGTGTCCGATCCATTTCTATTTTGTTTGGTCGGTAGATTCGCAGTATCGTCCTGAGGCACTTGTTTTGGCATATGCCTTTAGTGACCTTCCATGATTCCGTCGCATATAGTAGTACACTCAGGACGTTGCTTTTGAACAGGCGGATCCTTGTTCTGTTGCTGATCTTGTTTGTCTTCCAGATATTCGTCAGTGCCGCAAAAGCCCCTCTTGCCTTTCTAATCCTTGCCTTGATCTCAGACTCCGAGTTTTCATATGTTGACACCTTGGCGACAAGATAGGTGAACTCGGTCACCTCTTCAATGTCCATTCCTCCAATCGTGATGGGATCTGCTGTTTGGCTGTTGTTTTGCAGCGTCTTTGTTTTGTTTGTGTTGATCTTTAACCCAATTTTTCCAGCACTTATGGCAAGTTCATCGCTTTTTCTTAGGATGTCTCCGGTCATGAAGGAAACAGCACTAGGAGACAAAGGCGGCATCAAATGGACCTTCACAGAAACATTAGATGATCTGAATTTGCAGATGACATATCTCTTCTGTCGGTGCGACTTCTGTCGGTGCGACAGAAGAGATATGTCATCTGCAAATTCTAGATCATCTAATGTTTCTGTGAAGGTCCATTTGATGCCGCCTTTGTCTCCTAGTGCTGTTTCCTTCATGATCCAGTCGATCCCAAGGCAGAATAGGAAGGGGGATAGTATGCATCCTTGTTTCACTCCGGTCTTGATTTCAAAATATTCTGTCAGGTATTGGCCGCAAATGATATTGGTCCTAAAATCGCCACAGAGCAGTTTGATTATGCTCACAATCTTGGGAGGATACCATAATGTCGAAATATACACCATAAAGCGTCTCTGTGATTGCTGTCGAAAGTCTTTTCAAAATCGACGAAGTTTGCGTAGAATGGCGTGTTCCATTCTTGGCACTGCTCCAAGATCTGCCTTATGGTAAAGATGTGGTCTCCACGGGGTCTTCCTTTCCTAAAACCTGCCTGTTCTTTGCGCAACAGTGGGTCAAGGGCTTCTGAAATCCTGTCAAGGATCACCCTACTGAAGACTCTGCTAGTGATAGACAACAGAATGACCCCCTCCAGTTTTTTGCAAAGGCTAATGTATCATTTCTTTGCTAATTTGACGATTAACCCCAGCTTCCAGTCACCTAGTGTTTTTTCCACCTCCCATATACCTTCAAAGATCTCTGTCAAGGCTCCTGTGGTGACCTCTCCTCCAGCTTTCAGCTTCTCTGCACTCACACAGTCTGCACCCGGTGTTTTCCCAGACTTCATGGTCCTGATTGCTTTCCTCACTTCTTCAGCTTCTGCAGGTCCTCTTTGCGTTCTGGAATTTCTGCTTGATTTCTTTGCTTCATTGTTGAAGTGTGTTTTTCATCTCTGGGTCTGTTTCGCTTCACCGATGACAACATTTCCATCCACATCTTTCACTGGAACATCGCTATTTAAAAATTTACACATATAGTTAAAAAAAATTAAAATGGCATAGGCATGGCTTCTCTTTGGGTGTGATTTTGTCAGGATTGTCGACGAGGGCACAGGTATTTAAACTAGATGCGCAAGGGAAACTTACCGAGAAAACTCAGAGGAGTATAAATAAACATCCACAGAAGTGTTCACAATTTATTTCGGAAAATGAACAAAAATGTGTATGCACAGTAAATAAAAAAGAGAGTTAGACATTATGGTAGCAGATATTGAACCTCGTGTAATATATTTCATATAATCATGGGCAAATAATGATATAGTAAATGTTGTGTTAGCACTGACGGGTTATGTAACCAACAAGAATCAACCAGAGGTGGAACCAACCAGAGCTGGATTTAATTTTAATATAAAAGTAAAAACAGGGAACACTCATAAAAAGCAATGGAGGAGACACTTCAACAAAGACAAATATAAACAGGTGAGAACATATCTAGCAAATATAGTGTGGAATAACTTACCGAAGAACAAGACAGCAACATAATGCTGGACCTATATAAAAGATGACGTTACCGAGAAATTTGTTCCGCTATAAAAACAGGGGAAAAGGTCCAAGAAGAAACATATCAAAAGAGGCTATTAGACAAATTGCTCACAAACAGATGGTGTGAAGGTACATAAAACACTGGAAATGCAGAAGAATACAAAAACTTCAAAGAGGTATTTAACCAAACTACAACCGAAATTAGAAAATCTAAAAGAACCTTTGAAAAACAATTGGCAGGTAACATAAAAGAAATAACACGAGTTTCTATGGTTATGCAAGGAGTAGACAGAATGTTCAAGATAACGTCGGACCACTGGAAAACAACAGTGGAAACATACTTTCAGACGGGTTTCAAATGGCAGAGGTCCTGAATGAGTATTTCAGTTGAGGGCGATCAATCGGATCATTTAGGACAAATGTCCCCATTTGTAACACAAAACAAATATGTGTGTGTGTGTGTGTGTGTGTGTGTGTGTGTGTGTGTGTGTGTGTGTGTCTGTGTGTGTGTGTGTGTGTGCGTGCGTGCGTGCGTGCGTGCGTGTGTGTGTGTGTGCGTGTGTATATGTGCGTGTGTGTGTGTGTGTGTGCGCGCGCGTGCGTGTGTGAGTGTGCGTGCGTATACGTGTGCGTGCGTGCGTCTGTGTGTGTGCGTGTGTGTATGTGTGTATGTGTGTGTGTGTGCGTGTGCGTGCGTGTGCGTGCGTATGTGTATATGTGCGCGTGCGTCTGTGCGCGCGCATGTGTGTGCGGTGTGTGTGTACGCATGATCTGTGAATAGTCTCGTAAATGTCATGTGCAATAAATCCTTCGATGGTGGATTATCATTAACACGTATGCATGTTGTATTCGGTGCACATCAGGAGGAATTTATTTTGGTTCTGCTGCCCTTATTGGTGAGTCATTGCCGACATTTTCCTCGTAATACTGTTTTTAATTATGTTACTATTTGCTTACCGTTAAGGAATGGAACGTTTCTTTGTATATTAAGCTCACCATTAGTTTGATGCTTCGTTTGGGGATTTTTGCAACACAATTCTTTCAAGTTAGATAGAAAAAGGTGCAACAGTATGTATTGACTCGGCTGCAATATGCAATATATATGCATATTATTTAGTGATGTTTATGTTTATGTTATGTTAATGCAGTAAAACGGTAATTTACCAGCGATTATTCATCAACATACGATCAGCTGATTTTTTGGGATGGTTCAATGTACTAATACACATTTTATCAGGGTCGTATGAACGGCCATAGCAACTGGTTACTAGAATATAATTTACGAGGTAGGCATTGTCAAATATAACTATGTTTCATTCAATTAACTATACGTGTGCACATTATGGGTCACTCTTCAATTTGACGATTTAAGCAAAAATACGCATTTTTTATTAAACCGACTGTGGATATTACTTATTCATACACTAAGCATTAGGACATCAACGAACCGGTTTCGCGATAGGCTAAATCAGTTGAGCGTGGAATTTTAAACATTAGTAGACGACTCTACGGCCGAGCATTCTATGGCGCGCGTCTCAATCTACGTTTTCCTTCTTTACACACACACACACACACACACACACACACACACACACACACACACACACACACACACACACACACACACACACACACACACACACACACACACACACACACACACACACACACACACACACACACACACACACACACACACACACACACACACACACACACACACACACACACACACACACACACACACACACACACACACACACACACACACACACACACACACACACACACACACACACACACACACACACACACACATACACACACACACACACACACACACACACACACACACACACACACACACAAACCTTTTCCAGGTGTGCCACATAAGGCACGCACAAAATCTCGACCAGTTCCCTTCGATTCACAAACGGATTCGTTGAATCGACTTTGATAGGCTTGGTGCGCTTGCAGAGTTATTGTCTTTGTGCTGTGTTTAATTGCGGATCGATAACATTTGCTCTGAGTAAGATGACATCACATGACCATTTAAGTTGTATAGAATCAAAAGACACCTTAGGCGGTGTCGAATCCGATTGACATTAATATTGACATTAATTTCATATACACGATTATTAGTAATTATGGTCGTAACATAATTGATATAGATGTTGCTCGTGTGATCTTAAAATCCTCTTCATGCGTTTGTATGCCAAATTCTCTTCATGTCATGTTATATACAATCCTCTTCATGCTGTGTTATTTCCAACCCTGTTCGGGCTGCTGTATGTCCAATCTCCCTAATGCCATGTTATGTCCAACCTCTTTCATAGAATATTATGTACAACCTTCTTCATGCAATGTTATGTCCAAACTTCTTCATTTCACGTTACAGACACAAGAGCCTTGTGTATTATGTTGCACTGAATAACAAACAATTCGAAAAGAAGTGTTGAATCGAATAAATGAGAATCTACAGTAGGAAAACCACATGCGATATCCTATCTACATATGGATACGTAGACATACATGGTGCTCGACGTTTCGACAAGAGTTGGTGTTAGTGGAGAGTTGTCTGTCGTGTGTAGGCCAAATACGCAACAACAACCAACAAACAGTGTACACAGTACCTTTATTTTTTACATTTACTTACTATTTCTTTTATTCAAGTAGTCATAGGATAAATTACTTGTACTTTTACCCAACTACCATAAATCAGTACTTGTGTCACGACAACAACTAAAATAACGTAAGTTATTACATGGCGCGATATCCAGTCCGTAGAACCGCTGAAGGCGCTTTTCATATCACTCCTGTTCGTTTGCATATATCCACCAATATCCATTGCCTGATAGTAATCTATACAGCTGAGTGAGCTGAGGCAATGTGCAGTGAACGAAACTAGTGAGCCATTGCGCTCCATCATGCCAGTCCATAATAATATAGCAACGTAGGAACACGTGTGTAGATACTGAATGCCTAATTATGAATTTCTAGATGAAAGAAAACATCACATTCTGGTTTGAGTCGCATGCTGAAAAGGAGCTCGCCATACAAACTCTGATATATTTGGATCTTGCTGACTGGTGCAGCTGACTGCGCACTATTAAAATGTTCGCGAGAGTCGCTCTTCGAACGTGTTTTCAAATGATAATCTGTTATTTGCCATTTGACAAACGTGGACCTAAGCTGTAAAAAAAACGTTTTCAACACGTGCAAAATATTAGAAAATATGTAAGTCTTACGAATAAACCATACGAGTTGCAATCAGGCGTTACGTCTGCATTTGTGACATTTCTCTACTCAGATACAACGAATGTTAGACAAAGAGAGAAAGATAACCCAGTTCAAAGACCAGTCGAGTAGATGAACAAAGGCACAAAATAACTCAAGCCCAGTACCAGAGAGAATACAGACATCAGCTGATGGAGATACTGAAGAAAGAATATGCTTTTTATCTAAGATTACGACGGCTCAACGGAAACGATGAAGGCAAATATGTTAGCTGAGGAGCATAATAGATATTAATATAAATTATTGCACTGACCATGTGTACTCCAGTGGACGTGTGTTCGAGCGTGTGTTATTGTAGGGGCATCCATTCACAAGACACGTAGTCACCAATCAAGGACCAATTAGTGCAACCCGACCTTGTAAAGTGGCGACATGTTCTACTGAATAACACTGTTGTAGTGTCAGTTTAATGGGCAGACTACACACATTGTCGGTCGTGTGAGTTCATGGAACATTAAAATTACTGCAAGCGTCGTATCCATAACCGTTCAGTAGGTGTGGCTGTCGGAGTACATCTTGGCATCACGTCGTGGACCAGAACAAAACATGGTCCTCTTATAGAGGATACTGATGTGGATATGATCGGATATACAAACGGCAAGATAAACGGTTTTCTGGTGTCTGTTTTGACAGATCCTGCATGCGAAATGTAAGCGTGTTACCTGCATTCGACAGATTCGCTTGTCGTTAAAGGTGCATTTACAAGGCCAATTAACACTCACGTGGTAATCCCAACGAAAAATCAGACAATTAATATTGCTTAATTACAATAAACAACAATTCAAGTGAAATGTCTCAGTACGAAGTCTAGACGTTAGGGTGCACAGAACTGTATAGTATATAGGCCTATAAACTGGAATGTTGCTTCGAAATGGATCAAAGTGATTTCGACAATATGAAGCCTGTGATCATCAGTGCAATGATAGTTATGAGTATGCCACTGAACTCTATTGCGATATATCTATCTATCTATCTATCTATCTATCTATCTATCTATCTATCTATCTATCTATCTATCTATCTATCTATCTATCTATCTATCTATCTATCTATCTATCTATCTATCTATCTATCTATCTATCTATCTATCTATCTATCTATCTATCTATCTATCTATCTATCTATCTATCTATCTATCTATCTATCTATCTATCTATCTATCTATCTATCTATCTATCTATCTATCTATCTATCTATCTATCTATCTATCTATCTATCTATCTATCTATCTATCTATCTATCTATCTATCTATCTATCTATCTATCTATCTATCTATCTATCTATCTATCTATCTATCTATCTATCTATCTATCTATCTATCTATCTATCTATCTATCTATCTATCTATCTATCTATCTATCTATCTATCTATCTATCTATCTATCTATCTATCTATCTATCTATCTATCTATCTATCTATCTATCTATCTATCTATCTATCTATCTATCTATCTATCTATCTATCTATCTATCTATATATCTATCTATATATCTATCTATCTATCCATATATCTATCTATCTATATATATATATATATATATATATATATATATATATATATATATATATATATATATATATATATATATATATATATATATATATATATATATATATATATATATATATTATATATATATATATATATATATATATATATATATATATATATATATATATATATATATATATATACATATATATATATATATATATATAGGGTTGAGACGGAATACTTGGCATTGCCGTCATCCAGATTCCTGATGGTATCGAGGCTAGGGCAGGTCGCATGGCTCTGGACGCACGGATGACAGATGGGCGGGCAGCGCGGCTCCTCAGACAACTCTCCAAAGGTGAATTGCGAGAACAGGACGAAGTCGACCGGGTGGTCGAAGACAAATTTGAACCTGTGAACGCAGAAAGGAAGAAAGGCCAGGGTGTTGTTGAAATTACCCCAAACACCAGCCCGGGCTCCATGGCCGGAATTGATAGGCCATTTTTACCAGAATGCCTATCCCGTTACCGCAGTGGTCTATGGGCTTTATCGCATCAGAGACCCAGACCCGGCAAACCTGGCCCCACTCAGAGTTGGTGACCTCAACTGTGTTGCTGAGAGAGTGGCTGAGCACTTTGAAGGGACACTCCGTGGCCGAGGCTTCACACCGACCAGGCGCCAGAAAATCCAGGAATGGGACGAGAGGGCCCGCGAGACAGGCGCCACAGTCGACGATGTTGCTGAGCTTGAGAAGCGGGCCATCATCCTGAAAGACATTGCAGGCGAAGAGATATTCAACTATGGTAAATACCAGTCCCAAGGAGGCACAACGGCCAAACCTGGGGCAGAGACCTCCACTTGCCCCCAGTTTAGACAGGTCCACATATATGAGGGGGTTGTGTGGCACACCACCAGACAGGCCAAACAAGACCAGCCAATCGCAGTCTGGCTCTTGTGCGGGTAAGACAGACAGCTCACGGTTGACCAGTTCGTGCTCCAAGACGGCCGCACCTACAGAACACAGGAGAAGCACGACGACCTGACCGTGGCCTGTGCCGACCTGGGAGACGAGGCCCTGGCAGACGAGGCCCTGGCAGACCGGGTCATCGGGGTTAACCACGCCGCAGCAGTCACGGCGAGACAGAGAGAGAGAGAGAGAGAGAGAGAGAGAGAGAGAGAGAGAGAGAGAGAGAGAGAGAGAGAGAGAGAGAGAGAGAGAGAGAGAGAGAGAGAGAGAGAGAGAGAGAGAGAGAGAGAGAGAGAGAGAGAGAGAGAGAGAGAGAGAGAGAGAGAGAGAGAGAGAGAGAGAGAGAGAGAGAGAGAGAGGAACGGCTGGAAACGCACCCCGTCCTCCTTCCTGGAGGATATCCAACAGGCCTGTGTAGAACATGCCCACGGTGGCATCTGGAATGCCCCAAGCTACCACGTCGACGATATCGTGAGTATAGATATGAAGGCGTGTTACCCAGCCTCTTTCCATGGCCTGGGGGAAGCACAGCCCTACTTCCAGAGGTTCGGTCGCCCAAGAGCCAGGATGACCCGGGTCGCGGTCAATGGTCCCCTGCCCAAGGACATAGACACTGGCTTTGCCCAGGTCACCGGGTGGGCCTTTAAGACGTGCACCCTGTCATCGCCGCCTGGTTCGGGAAGCACTTCGATGAGCAAGGCTGGGGCCCAACACCCCTCCTCTCGTACCTCACAGAGTCCAGTCTCTTAAGTCCCTACCGCATCTTAGTCCGGTACATCTTTCCAGATAGTACCCGGCACGAATATGAGGTGATGCAAAAATACAGCCCCTTAGCCTTTACACACCGCGACATGCCAGCAATAAACCGCCTCCTCTCCGCCCCCATGGGTAATTCGACAGAAGGAAATATGCCCAGTGGCATATACACTGTACATAACAACTCCGACTACCAGAGGGGGCTATTGTCCACTTCTTATCAACAAAACTGGTGGTGGTCGCCGATTGGGCGTACTATTATTCCAGTATTTGGCAAGGACACCACATGTGCTACAACGGTGGAAATGTACGCGCTCCCATATTGGATAAATGTACATCTATCAAAATAACACGAAGCAGCCAACAGCGCCCACCGCAGACCTATGCCCCGAGCTGCCCGCGGTAAGGCCCGTGCCGGGTCGACCAATACCGGCTGCAGCAGGTAGACCGTCTTAAACGGCAGCTCAAAGAAGAGCGGGATGGGCGCGCGGCCCTATACACAAAGTACCGATGTGGTGTTAATGCCAACGATGGTGTGGACGCTGCCCTACTCACCGGTAGTAGGGCATTGGAGGTGTCGGCCTCCTGTCCACCATTATTGCAGCACCAGTCGTATTGGGGCTGGAAGCGGCGGCTCTAGCCTGTGGGATACTCGGGGGTGCTGGCAAAGTCGTTAGTCGCCGCCTAGCCGTCGAAGCCAAGAAACATGACGAGATCCGAAATTCGAGCTGCATATTGCGCGCCACATGGTAGCTGCATATTGTAAAGTCATTGCCTTCGTTACGCGGCTAATATAGATATAATAGTGATAATAATTTTACTATTCAGAAAATCCAGGATGTTTATGTAGACATGTAACCTAGCGTTCGGGGCAGAAGTTCAATTGTGAGTAATGGTTATTTCGTCCGAACCAAGCTACAGGCGTGGGTCAAAAGTTGACGCTCTTCCCCGTGCCTAGAAGTTTATTAATGAGTTGTCAACCGGTTTCCTCAAGATCTCACCCTGTCCTGATCAGTAAGCGGGCGTGGAACAGTTTGACAAGATGTAGGACAGCCACCCACACCGTACACATATAGTAATTATGCGAAAATGCAAATGGATTTTCTTCAGGGAGGTTGTGTGGCGTCGGTCTGTTCACGCATGTATGAGACGGTTTGGGATGATTTTGGCAGAATCAGTAGATGTTCACGCATGCGTACTTTGGTACTGGAAACTTCTGGGAAAGCTATTGACTTGCTTTAAAAGGTGACAGATTTGCGCACTCGGGAGCGTGGCAGACTTTTTCAACGAAGCACGACGTGTACGCTCCACGAGGGAAGCTAAGAAAATGCTCCCAACATTCAGACCTTACAAATTTTCCGCATAGACAAACCAAGCCGGCTTGCACTAGCGTTACGTTTGATTTCTTAATTCCGAACTTTTGTTTTATAATTTTCGACCAAAGATGTTACCGATTGTACGTATAGTGTACTGATGCAACGGGGATGGCGATTTTACGTGATTGTGAAATGGACGTGAAGTGACTTGCTGTCGAATAAATCTCTAATCGAGACGATACCTGGACAACTGGTGTTACAACTGATTTCATTCCAGACGTAAATGAATCTGTTGAGCTAATAGCGAACTTTGTGAGAATCGACTCTCGCGCACGCGCCCAAAATTAAACGACGAGACAGGGATCGAACTTTACAAGAGGAGGAAACAAAAAAAATCCCTTATCCGACGGGGCAGGGACGAGGCCAGGGCATCCTTCATAAAAAAGCTGGCTGCAACTTAAGTTGCTACTGCGCGGCTGTGGGGCCGGTGGATGAAAGCCCGTCCCAGTACACCCCTAGGCTTCCCTAGGGGCCGCCCTGCATACATATTTGTTGTGCTACCCGCCGCGTTCCTGCGTGAAAGCGTGACTGTGCTAGATCGATGAAAAAATAAACAGGAAGGTCAACAGTGGTCTTACCCCTTTATTAACGACTAGCGATCTGAGCTGCAGTGCTTCTAACGCCATTAGAGCCCCGGTCACGCTCAGTATGGTGTGTCACGCTGGGTACGACACTATGGACGCAGTAGAGCCAGACACATGCACAATTAGTAATTACTGGCGTGCACCGGGAGGCTTGAGATTTGGGCAAACCGCGGGAACCGCAGCTGGGGGGCCCGCCCCGGGGTGGGGACGCTGGTGGGGGCTCAGTCGCCCTGCTGGTATATCGGCTTTTGCTGGCATCGATGATGTTGAGAAATGGTAAAAATACGCCCGGAAAGGCCGGTGGGAGGGGCCCCGCCCGGGGCGTGGGCGCCGGTGGTGAAAAAAGGCAACGAAGAAAGTTGCAGTAATTAGTTCTTTTTAAAATCTATCTTCGATATGTTCTGTCAAGTTGAACAGCTGACACGTGCATGATTTTCATAGACGGAACTCGGCCTGTTCTGGGATGATTTTCGGCCAACGTGTTGGGCGAGCCGGTTCATGATCAGTCGCTGCATTCTTGTAGGTGTGGCACAGCAGGGAGAAGGGTCTGACGCTCCTTGCCTTAGATGGGTCTTTCGGTGGTTTCAGGAGTGCCACTACCTTTGCTTGTCGCCAGAGATTGTGTTATATTTGGATGTCATCTCGGCCTGTTGCCCTGCCGTTCTTCAAATCGGTTGTCTAATGCTTAGAGCACCCGCCTGTCGATCGAGAGGACGGTGGTTCGATTCCACCTCCGCCGTTTCGAAGCTTGGACAATTTCGTTCACCCCCACTTTGCCTGTGTCTTTCGGAAGAGACATTAAAAGCCGTTGGTCCAAACTCCTGCGTTAGCTCAAGATTGGGCTGTTTGGAGTATAACTACTTGAGACTTGAGAATTGAGATACCGGCTTCGACTTCGGTTGCATTGAACGGTCTTGTAAACCCTGGGTCATTGGGATATCGTTGTCGATCGAGACGTACTTTGGGTTGTTTGCTTGGCGGGCCTCCATGTAGCAGTTGATGAGCAACTTGGTTTGCTGTGATGTTGTTGTGCTGCTTTGCCTTTCGTGTATCGTTGCAAAGTATTCCTATCGTTGTCCAAGCCTTCTTGCTACTGTGTGTCATGTCCGTCGATTCGATCAGAGTCTGACATGATTTACGGCGTTCCTCTGAGACGGTGTTCATCAGGTTATCTCCTTCCTCGATGACATCCTCGACAAATGAGTCTGGTTCGTGTTTGTATTGTTCATATGTTTCAGTTGACTCAGGTGTCAGGCCTTGGGCTTAGTTTCTCCTAATTCAACGGGGGGGGGGGGTCTTCCTTGCGGCTATGTGTACAGTATCTACGAACTGGCAACAGCTTTGTGCTGTCGGCGGTACGTTTTTAATGGTAGAATCTAGGTGTTGTGCATAACCTTGCCAGTTTGTCTTTTTTAGGTTGAAACGACGATGAAACAGTACGGTTTGGAGGATGACCACTGCATTCGTTTGTATGTAATGGGTCGGTGTTGGGAGTGCCGGACTGGCTCCCTCATGATCTTGAGCAGCATCCTGCCATCCGGTTGATAACAGTATGAGGTCTGGGTTGTAACCTATCCGCCATCAGCCATTGTTGAATGAGCTGAGAAGTTTATGGTCGTGAATCAAATTAAGGCAGCGAGCCTCTGCCCAGTCCTCTACCAGTTCGCTCTCAGTGTTCGTTGTCTCATATCCTCACTGTGCACTGTGTCTTCGATGATCACCCGTGGTTAATTTCCCCGGTGAGTGTCACAACACATCACACTGGTGCTTGTTGTTCACGTCAGCGATGTGTTGTTGTTTATCTGTTGATAGTCAGAGCCGGCCCTGAATAGGCTATGAGTTTGTGACTCCGGCCAACGAAATTATCTCCAGGCAATTCTCCAGAATTGCAGGTATCGAGTTGAGTAGCTGACAGGCCCCGCGGCGTGCACGATTCAACCATGGGTCCCCGGGTCCGTATTGACAATGCTTCTAGAAACATGTTTTTTTTGTTTTGTTCGAAACTATCAAACGTTTCTCAGTTGCCTGTTGCAATTAGGTAACAAGTCGTAAAAAACAACAACGTTGTCCATCCAACCATTTATTTATACCACTCCACAGCTGTTCATTTTGAATTTGTAATCAAGTTGTGGCAGTGGTTATATGTTGAGTGGCGCCACTATCAGGGAGTATGTACCAATAGGAGTAGTTCCCAGCTGTCCGCTAGTGCATGTCAACGCCGACTAGCGACCAGTCATCTGTCGTCATACTGGCTACAGTTGAGATGTGGCAAATACTGCATATGGATCTGAGTACACTTTTGAACACTAAAAAATTTGGACACAGTAGTGTGGACAGTAGTATATATTTTGGACAATGTATTAATTTTTACACATACCTTCACACTGGATATGTGTCGGAATAGTTGGGTTCTCAATTCAGACGGTTAAATGTCAAGCATTTAGGACTATTATTCGTATTAGACAATATTCCCTAAACCCTACGTTGAGAAGTGGAGCGATCAAGACTAAACGCTGTTTTTTTTGTAATGTTTATATTAATATTTATTATCTACTCATATATACTGCAACACGTACATAGTGGCACATTAGGCAGACACGAAGCGTCACCTGAGTCAAGGCATCTAAAATGATATGTGGAGTTCTACGAAACATGCTCTGACAATTACCATTGAGCTTTCATAATACATGAAAAATAACATTATTTTGCCACGGCAAACTAATTTACTGTGAAGTCATTAATATGAGAACGGCGTAAATAATAAACAGGTATTGTATTCTACGCATATATGTATGCACACACACAATTGTTGCCAATAAAATAATGCTAGTATCCAAAGGACTTCATGCTACAAAATACATGTCGACGGAGATCACTAAAACAGTGATACATTAACATGAACACTATTAACACAGACTATACACAATAATTGCAACTTGTGCGAAAAAAAATTGGCAACATGTCTAAAATCTATCTGGTGCAATTAGTTTGAGAAACACGGACGGCTATGTGACCACAACGGCTATGTAACCACAACGTAATATAACTGGGCAGAAATACCATGTTTACATACACGATGTTTCCAAAGCCATGTTATGATTATGTAGGTATGTTTGTATGTATGTGTGTTTGTATGTATGTAAAGCTACTAATTTTTTTATTCACCATTATAATACACTTTCTACGTAACATCCAATTACCCTTTTTAGTTATTACGTACAACTGTCCTCAACGCTATGCGAACAATTTCGATTGTTGACAACGTCATGCTTGGTTTTTTCGATTGTCCATAGTGACGTCATACAAGGCAAGGCTTCGCTGCACGTTATTACTATTGCCAGCATTACGTCGCTAATTCACGAAGCCATCAATATATTCACTGGCAGCATCATGTACCAAGGCAATGATGGATGTGTATGTGGTAATGTTTTGTATCCTGACATTTTACCGTCACGTACGAACTACCGAGTTATGCCGTCCGGAGGATGGCATTTTCGCTAGTAACGTAAATCAACGTATATCACAACACTAATTTGTTTACGTGTTGTCGTCTGGCTGACGTTTTTCACAGTTAATGTTTTCTCCATTATGTAGAGTGCATAATGTGATATGATGTGATGCGATATGATGTGATGCCCCGTCAAGTCAACTTCTTGTGACGTCGACGATGAGTTGTCTCCAACAAACCCAGAGTGCATGAACAAAACAACACAATACACTTGGTCTCTGATACAACGCAAGCTGAAATTCAATATTGTCAATGCCTAAGATACACTTACATAAGTGTTTCAGTAACGGAAGAATATTAACTTTGACATACGAATGCCACGAAGTACTCATGTACACAAAAACACACACGTTGTTATCACATTAAAGAGATTCCTGCTGCTTGTGTTTGTGTCTTGATCTGGAAGCCCACGGTTCGATGAGAGTAGTAATCGACGCGAACACCACAAGGGCGCCCATCACGAAGAACGAGATGTCCCAGTTTCCTGACAAGTCACGTAGTAAACCTATGGAATAAAAGACAATTCATGAATGTTTATGTAACACTTGATCGATAACGGAATAATATGTAAAGTGCCATCCTACTAAAATTGCCCTATATGCATTCAATCGACATAAATAATGTTATGATTATACAATTATAAGCGGGGTACAATGATATGTAATTAAATGCTAGTGTGTGTGTGTGTGTGTGTGTGTGTGTGTGTGTGTGTGTGTGTGTGTGTGTGTGTGTGTGTGTGTGTGTGTGTGTGTGTGTGTGTGTGTGTGCGTGCGTGCGTGCGTGCGAGCGTGCGTGCGTGCGTGCGTGTGTTTGTTTGTGTGCGTGTGTGCGTGTGTGCGTGCGCATCTATGTATAAATGTATGTATGTAATTATGTATGTATGTATGTATGTATGTATGGACGTATGTATATATGCATGCATGCATGCATTCATGTATGCATGTAGGTAGGTATGCCCGTATGTGTGTATGTGTACGAGCATGTATATATATTTTATGCATATAAGTTCTTTGGATACATTTGTTCGTATTCGTGTTATTAATTATTCATATTCATTATTCAATTGTCACAACACGGTGCGGTTGCCCACCATTCGTGTGCAAGTGGCAAATAAATGTGCAATGGTGTTAAGAACGTAAACATGACTACTCACTCATGACGACTGGAGAGGCGAGATAGAAAAACCCCAAAGTGCTGTAAATAAAAAAGACGTTTTTCGTTATTTATACAAATACCTACAAAGTCATGCCATTTTACCATTAATCACGACAGAATACATTAAACTTCGGGTGATGTTTGAGACAAATTACACGCTGAACACAATTCTTAGTTTATGTGTAACCTTCACACACAATATTGCTTTTCTTTATGATGAAGTTCTCAAAGTTCTTTCGTTTTGGAACTGCATTAATACAAGATACAGTACATAGCAAATAAACATAGGAAGAACACAATACACTTCCTTTAAGACAACGGAGCCAATTGGCTGCGACCAGTTTATATTAACAAATGGCAGTACAATACCTAAACAAAATGTCAGTAAGACTATAATGTAGTACACTGTATATATTACAAATTAAGCTTATTAGAATTGTGCATGACGAACCTGTACATGACGCCGTACGTGACAGGGATGTTGGCCCTGCCTAGCTCCTCTGCGAGCAGGACTGGCGCCAGCACAACGAACGAGCCGGAGAAGAGACCACAGAACCCGCACACGACGGCCAAGTGCAAATACTGTTTGACCAACGGAAAGACAAAGAACAGGCCTCCACACAAGGCGATCGATGCCTTGTAGATGTGCTTCTTAGCGATCATGTTGAAATCCGCAATGCAACCGGTCAGCAGACGGGATATTCCCTCCGTAATGCCCATCACAGATACGAGGAAGACGGCTTTGAACTTCGAGATGCCAATATCGGTGGCGTGCGGAGGAACCATCATGAATACATTAGCGAAGCTGCTGTCAGATAGCGACAACGAGAGTACATATATGTAGAGTAGTGGGTTCTTTAATACTTTCCAGTCGTACGTGTCTTTCTCTGATGACTCGCTACATACATCTGGGCTCGTCTCGGTTTCATTCGGTGCGATTGTATTGCATTCTGAATCACATTCGTTCGTCGCGCCATCATTTGTAGAAGTGTTTATAACAGACAATGTTATGTTGTCTGAAACTGGTACGCCTTCTTCATTCGAGTTCTCGTGGGCTGATATAGTAGTTGACATAGTGTACATTGTGTAGTCTTCGCCGCGTTGCGTAAATGTTGAATCTACAATGATTGCAACGTCGGGATTCACGATAATGTCACATTCGCCTCGTTTACAACTTCGGCGCATCACGGACCCTGTGACGTCGGAAGAGATCATAGTTTCTGCAGTGACATTCATTTTGATATCCTCTGTTATATCTATTACGTTGCCAGGTTGTGGTTGAATTGTCGTCGTTTTAAGACGAAGCAATTTCTGTCTCATCAAGTATCTTGGTACGTAGAACTCTGGGGGGCGAAACAGCATTCCGGCAACGCTGACGTGAAATACAATTCCGCCCAAGATATAGAACGTGCCGTCGAGTCCGTAAGAATCGAGGAGGTATTTTATCAGCGGCGGTGAAACAAACGTTCCAGCAGAACCGGCGGCGAATGCCATCCCATTGGCGAGGGCTCTCTTCTTTTCGAAATATGAGCCGATGATAACCAGACTTGGCACGTAGCTCAAACCAACACCAAGACCTGAAGCAGATGTAGTAGATATAGCGATAAGTGGAATACACAGTTTGCAGCGATGATAACCTGAAAGTAGTTTTACAAGAAATTACATCATCAGTGTTGTACCGAATATTAACGAGAATGTACGATTTTTATTGGTTAACCGAAATCGGTCTTCATTGCTTTAAAAAAGAGTGGTGATACCTTCACAAAACATAGATTGTAACCCTTCAAGGAGGTTCGTGGGTTACGCAGTTATGGAACAGTTTGAACGGTCACTTTATATGCTGCTAGTGTTTTCTTCACTGACCTGATCATGTATTCGTTGAAAGCGCCACCATTCACAAGTATCAAATATTGTGACGTTAAGAAGGACAACTGGCAAGATAGGCAATTTACGTTCATGATAAATTACGTAACAACGAAAGCAATTTTCAATAGAATATGAAAGTATATTCTACTTATAATTATAACATTATTTATGAATCGTTGTTACATTGATGTGACATAATTAGAAAATTAACGTATTACAAAACCGCTTAGCGTATTATGCAAACTTATTGTTTTCACATTCGATACTATTTGTGAACAATTTCAGACCTCATTGGTCATTTGTAGCTATACGCTCTACCTACCGATAAGAATCCCGTATGTTAAATACAGCATCCACAGTTTCTTCGCAAATGTGCTCAGCACAAAACCCATGTTCATGAGGACACCACCGACGACCACAACCCGTCTTTGACCGAACTTGGTGCAGATGAGATTAGCCGGAATCGCTGGACAAACAACACGCATCACGTGATAACGGTGCGGCAGTTACAAGATGTGGGAGATTGATATTTGAAGACAATCGGTGCAACATTGGTTCTGGCAGCCATGACGTAGTGGCCTGAATGCACACTCGCATTTACAAGCACGCACGCACGCACGCACGCACGCACGCACGCACGCACGCACGCACGCACGCACGCACGCACGCACGCATGCAGTCACACACACACACACACACGCACACGCACACGCACACGCACACGCACACGCACACGCACACGCACACGCACACACACACACACACACACACACACACACACACACACATTTCCACCATAAATCTTCGGTTGTCCCTCATTCTGATAACGACTTTAGCGCGTCCCTGTTCACGATTATGTTTAATGATTCTGCTTTGTTGCGCGTCTGAGCTCAGGTTCCTGAGGACGTAGGCGCCATAGAAGTTCATTATTATTATTATTTATGGTACCTGAGAATAGACCCAAACTTCCGACAATGGCCGGGATCCACGCTATCTCGACAGCCGATGTTCTGTACCTCTCTTGCAGCAACTCGAAGAAAATGCCAAATGACCTGATGCAGCAGCCGACGACAAGGAAGTTGACCATGACAATGCCTGCGATGAAATAAAACGTCCAGTTCAGAAAACCATCTGCGTCCAAAAGGACCTCAAAACGTCAACTTAAGTATATTCATTTAGCTTCCGTGGTCTAATATTTTAGAAGTGTGGAATTAACATGCAGTGATATTCACGCCATTTTAAGGTGACGTCGTAGCCTCACCTTGCGAAAACGTGATTGCGACATCGCTATCTACGACAGGACATAATGACAACTACTTGTTACAACTAAACAGCCCGAAAGCGGAAAACACTATATCACGAAATGATACCTGGGCCAAAACTATTGTCATATAGATATAAATGAACACAATTGCCGCTGAGTATCACATTTGCGAAGTACATCGAGTGCTTTTGAAGTTTCATGAATAGCATCTGCTATTTTTACCATTATTGTTTATTATGTATAAACGACAAGTAACATTAATCGTTCTCACAATTTCCACAGTGATTCATTGACATCAGCGTCCGCTTAGCACATGTTTGTTGGCAGTTTGTTTTTACTTTACACATTTACCTCAAATTTCTGCCAAGTAATTTTAGTAATCCAACTTGCATCGTAATAGAACCTTCGCTTTTTAGTCCATTTTGCAATGTCTATGATTTTGTTATTATATTGGTGTGTCGTCATCCCCAGCGCATATGCATTTGTTTTTTGTCGTGCGAAATTATCCAGCCAATATATTCCAGCTTCAATAAAAAAACATTCCGTGTGTCTATAGAAATATATCTACTCCTCCGCGCATGTAAACACCACTGCCAAGCTATTTCATATTATTCACGTTTACTTTAATTTTGCCGTACATTGTATTAGTGCGGAAAGAATAGCTGCTCAATATTAAGTCCGTGCTTAGACGAATAGCAGCATTATGTCATGACAAAAACCTACATTGAAATGTTCGAGTTTTTGTTGTTGTGTATATATCATAGAAACACTCCTTGTACAACGCGATGTGGTTTAGAAAGAGGTGTAAGTAACCCTTGTTACGCACTGAACATTTGATGTTCCGGTTGATATAAAGTTTACTTCGGCACTTTTTGTATACCACACCCATCCCTATTACTGACCTATACGAGGGGACGGCTGCAATTTTGTTTTTCATAGATGATATCAGTAGTTTTAGTGATCAATACCCATTAAAAACGTTGCCCACATGTTGGATGTACTGCGCCTGTGGCGTTCGAGCGGTAATAAAGTAACCATTTCGGGTTAATGTGGAACTAAATAAATTAACAAATGAGAGAATATATGCCTTATGCACAGTGAGACACACATTAAGCTTCATGTGCACGTTACACAATCGTTTGGGCCGAAATCACTATGTCCGTTGTGCTCTGAGGTCGAAGTCGCCAGAATTGCGGGCCGAAGTCTCAAAAGAACGCTGTCCGAATTCACCGGGCCGAATTAACCGTGGGCCGACATCACCTGCACACGCGCTGACAGCTCGCTGAGGTGGACCACGTTCGACGATACCAGTGTCGCTGCCTGTCTTCCACGGATTGATGGTATCAACATTGCTTCCACTTCTGGGAATAATGTTGGCACAACATCTTCTTTCAAAGAAATGTTAGCACCAGGATAACACAGGGCTGCCATCTTCTCTGTTCCGGATCGCAGTTGAAACAAGTTTTCTCGAAGCTAGCAAAGCTGGCTGTGCGAGTTGCTACTATTACATAGATCACCGAAATATTAAATTTTCACACAGAAACCGGAATAATTCCGGAATGTTCATAGTCCTAAACGACAGTGAATGTCAATACGGCCGAGCATCTGCAGCATGTCCGGTCCCGCTAACAAAATGTCTCCCAACGCCAAACGCCTGTGGCAACGAGGTCAAATACCGCACTTGAGACATCTTGTTTGGATTTTGAAAACATAACTTTGACTGGCTAGGAACCTTTTGCGTACATACCAGCTGTAACTCCTACTAGTATCAATTGATCTGGCGAAGGTGTTAACAATGCGTACAGCTAAACAGATTGTGGCGTTAACCTCATGCGTAGTTGATGTGGATTTACTAAGACACGCCCATTCGGTAGGTCTGTATACTCAACGACAAAAGAAACGCGAATATGTTACCATCGGTTTATGTCACGACACAATGAATTCGCCGGAGCTTTGTCACCGCAGCATGACGCAGATGGGTGTGATGTCTCAATAAACGTAGGCGCCTACCGTGAAATAAAAATAATTAAACTTTAAATTTAAAGGTTGTTTGAAGTCCATTTGACCCCAAAAAATATCATGCAGGGCTCATGTGCTGCGCAAAGTCCAACAGAAAAGTTCATAATGTCGTGACAAAAACTTAAGTTGAACTATTCGTTAATACACTTCTAACGCAATCAGTCAGTCAGTCAATCTATTACTGGGGTGGTAATTGTGAAGGTGTAGTAATTGTGAACAAGACCGTTAACTTACCGAGTAGACACATCCATGCCCAGCCTTTGTCTATGGGTGCGCCACTCAACTTATCGATGTTCTCGTGCATGTTGCAAGATTTCTTCCTTCTGTCAGTGACCGATGCCCATGTCAAACTGCTCTACCCCGGGCGACAAAATAACGTTATGCAACTATCCAGCTTGGCCTGTAATTAACGTTACGTGTCGCTGATTCGCATATAGAACATAACTTATAAAACTTATAACGCATGAGTAGGCCGCAGAGCAGTTAGTGGACACGCGATACAGTGAGACAGACATGTGTCACTGACAGCGATGCTGGGATCGATATTAAATTAAGTTTCGTTAGAGTTCATGTCATACGAATGACGAACCAGACGGTTCCCTAGTTGGCAATGTTTTAATGCTTGGAAAATATTGTTGAACAGGGACATGATAGTTTAACACTCGGACATATATGCTGTGCCTTTAAAGTAAACTAATATATTATGCTCTATTCGGCCCTGTCCTAAGGCTACGACACTTACGACTTACGTTGTGCCCAGATTAAAATCAACAAATATATGTATAGTCGAAATTCTGCTAAAATGTCAGCAATTATCCATCTCTATACTATGTCTATGACATAATGCTACTCATACTTTCACAAGTTACCTGATCTAACTACCAAAGTTAATCATTTCGATGATTTTACCAAAAGTACACACTCTTTCATTAACTCGATTTAATTAGATTTAACGGTATTGTCATTCAAGACAAAACATCCAGTTGGCAAGTGGACAAGGATAAGCCACTGAGCCCGTATTCTCAAACGATTTACGATATTGTTATTCCAGTTTTTCGCAAATATGGCGGCGAAACATCGTAACTTTACGAAATTTTCGTAATTGCTATTCTCGAAACATTTAAGATACAAATTTCGTTAATATGGCGTACATTTGTTTGTAAAGTTACGACAACGCAAGGAGTCGCGTAACTTTTTTGTAAGTTCTGTGCCCTGTATTCAGACGGCGGTTTCGTCGGAAGCAAGTCTTACGACGTCGTGAAAATGTATATGTAGGTCTCGACGACATCCAGGTATGTATCAATTAAACATTTTGTCAAGTTTTACTGTACGCTATACTTGCATCTGCCGTGTTTTGAAAACGGCACCCAGGACCAAGCCTTGCCAATGCATAGCCATGGCGTCGCATTAAATAATGAAAAATGTCAACAAACGGGACCGATTATTAATTGACTGCGTTGATTTATAAACTGAATGCGTGTTACTTTTGGGTGTTTGAATGACTTTTGTATGTAAAACACCGCCAAATTTGACATGCAAAAATTATTTGTCTTATAATAATGCGTTGTTGTGTCTTATTTAGTGGTTGTTTTTTAAAACTATTACCTCGAAAGAAAATCATTAACTCTTAATTCTTTTGAACTCCAAAGCCAAAGGCATCATACTTTTACGCCCCTAATATAGCTTGTTGCTCAGCATTATATTGGCCGATATATAATGGAAGACATCCTTACAAAGTAAATTACCAAAGAAATAGGGGAAATTACAAATCGTGGCTATTTATTTACAGTTTTGCACAGAAAGACACATAAAACCAACTGCTGCTACAAACATGAAATAGACACATTATATTTTGAGAATTTAGAACATTTAACAATCATGACGTCAATTACATAACACACAATCCTGTTGTATTGTACACAAGTACATACTATTATTTCAGCCTGTTATCTCACCAGATCATTGCAATATGATGTGCATAATATAAATTACATTTCTTAAAGTTACTCTGCAATGCGTATCTATTTCAAAAAGTGAAAGTGGCCAGTTTGTAGAATGGTTGGAACAGTGTTTTATTTATATTTACAGTAATAAACAATAGCAGTGACAGGAGACCTATCTTCATTCTCAACAACAACCTCCTAGCGTTCGAATAGGTACTAACTCAACTTATTTCCCTTCCAAGTGGTGCCTCTAGTGTGTACGTATGTACTAACTTGACCGACATTTCGTCCAATAGTTGTCTCCAACAACCCAATACGAACAAACACGCACGCACGCACGCACGCACGCACGCACGCACGCACGCACGCACGCACGCACGCACGCACGCACGCACGCACGCACGCACGCACGCACGCACGCACGCACGCACGCACGCACGCACGCACGCACTCACGCACGCACGCACGCACGTAGGTCAAATTAATACATATTTGGGCAGTAGAGGCGCTACTTGGAAGGGAAATAGGTCGAGTTAGTGTATATAGTTTCGCTAGAGATAATGATTGGACAAAATATAGGTCACGTTAGTTCACATATACTCACTAGGGGCACTACTTGGAATGAAAATAGGTCGAGTTAGTACACAATTAGTTGCTAGGAGGTAGTTGTTGAGAAGGAAGATATGTCAAGTTAGTGCACATAAGATTGCTGGAGACAACGATTGAACGAAATGTAGGTCAAATTAGTACACACATACACACTAGATGCGCTAATTGGAAGGAATATGGGTGAAGTTATTGCATATTTGGTCGGTAGAGGCGCTACTTGGAAGAAATACAGGTAAAGTTATTGCATATTTGGTCGGTAGGAAGTAGATGTCGAGAAGGAAGATAAGTCAAGTTAGTGCATATAGGTTTGCTGGAGAAAACTATTGGACGAAATGTCGGTCAAGATAGTATACACATACCCACAAGAGGTAGTAGAGTTATTACCTATTCGAAAGCTAGGAGGTAGTTGTTGAAAAAGAAAATAGGTAAATTTAGTGTATTTAGGGTTGCTGGAGACAACGATTGGATGAAATGTAGGTCAAGTTAGTACACACTAATGGCGCTACTTGGAAGGGAAATAGGTCGAGTTAGTACATAGTTAGTCGCTAGGAGGGAGTTGTTGAGAAGGAAGATATGTCAAGTTAGTACATGTAGGGTTGCTAGAGACAACGATTAGACATAATGTATGTCATTATAATGCATTCATACACACTAGAGGCGCTACATGGAAGGGAAATAGGTCGAGTTAGTACCTATTCGAACGCTAGGAGGTAGCTGTAAAAGTAAATAGGTTTAAACAGTTTGTGCATATAGAGTTGCTAGATACAAGACACAACGATTGGATGAAATGTACGTCAAGCTAGTACACATGTACACACTAGAGACACTACTTGGAATGGGAATATGTCGAGTTAGTACACATTTAATCGCTAGGAGGTAGTTGTTTAGAAGGAAGAAAGGTGAAGTTATTGCATTTTTGGTGGCGAGGAGGTGGTTGCTGAGAAAGGAAGTAGGTCAAGTTATTGCACAGTTGGTCGTGAGGGCAATGATTGGACGAAATATCGGTTAAGTTAGTTCACACATACACACTATCGATGCTACTTGGAAGGGAAATATGTCGAGTTAGTACATATTTAGTTGCTAGATGGTACTTGTTAAGAAGAAAGATAGATCAAATTAATACATATAGGGTTGCCAAGTACATATAAGCTTGTTAGAGACAACGATTAGATGAAATGTAGGTCAAGTAAGTACATATATACACACTAGAGGCGCTACTTGGAAGGGAAATAGGTCGCGTTAGTACTTATTCGAATGCTAAGATGTAGCTGTTGATAAAGAAAATCCGTCAAATTGGTATATATATATATATATATATATATATATATATATATATAGGGTTGCTGGAGACAACTGTTGTACGAAACGTATATATATATATATATATATATATATATTCATCCGTGCTATCCAATGAACACGAGCAGTCATTCATAGGCACGATATCAGCGACATACACAAGTCGCTTGAGTTGACTCGGCCATGATTGAAGAGAATACTGACACTGCAGTAGTGTGTGTGTATATCATTTATTCGTACAGTACGGACTGTGTTCCTTACTAGGGTTCAACATAGCAATACCTCGAACTATCGATGCATCGCAATAGTCGATGTGATGATTCAGTACTATCGTTAGTAAACCGAACTATCGATAGTTTTCGTCGATAGTTAACTGTATTTAATTTGTATCGTCGATTTCTTTCAAACATATTGAATAATTTTTATTTATGTTTCGATCTAACATCAACAAACGTCCAACTTCATTCACAGATTCAGCATTTTAGTCAACACACTCGAAGACAACAAGATGACGCAACCCACCAACCACTGTTTTTCTGGCTATGCGCTATTTTAATGAAACCCAATACTAATGCGATAGTTCGCGATAAAATGCACGGCCGAAGAGTCATCTATTAATGTTTACCACACACGCACGCGCGCACTCACTCACTCACTCACTCACTCACTCACTCACTCACTCACTCACTCACTCACTCACTCACTCACTCACGCACGCACGCACGCACGCACACAATTAAAGTAGTCAAACATAATTATGTTTGACAAGATCTACCAACTAATTATGTCTATCGCTATGTTATTGCATGGTTTGCACACAGTTAGTTATATAACCTCATGTGTTTCGAACGATATGGGGCTTTAAACAATCGGTGCATCAGAATGTTATTTTGGTATACAACATTCTGAAACAACGCGTGCTCACCCCTAGTATCGTTCAATAAGTGTATATTATTGTATCTAATGATACATTGTATTCAAATTACCTCAACAACTAAACCTTATACAAACACCTCTCTGTAATGAAACTGTAAATCGATGTAGTGGCCCGATTTCATGTACTCCATCACTGTACTCATAATATGTCAAGGGATGTGGTTGTGTGTGAGTGTGTGTGCGTGCGTGCGCGCGTGCGCGCGCGTGTGTGGGTGTGTGTGGTGTGTGTGTAAAAATATTACATAACAAATACCAATGAAAATATGTAAATAAAAATTAAACAATAGTGCAGTAATAAACTTATTGCCATCGCAATATCTAAAATCCAGGAGATAAACTACTAAGCGACCCAGCGTACTGCATGCTAACTGTAGAACAGAACAACCATTAAATAATATTCATAGCTAATGTTAAAGATGATACCCAAATATGTATTAAACTCCCAGCATACGTGTGTAACAAAGCATATCGTCAGCAAAGTCGTCAGTGAGAACACAAGACATGCAGCTAAAGTGTTCTAAGCGTCACACTTCTCTTTCCGGCCGTATCTGTGAGCCCACGGTTCCGCGAGGTTTATGATAGCTGCGACCAATGATGAGGAACCGATCACAAAGAATGAGTCGTTCCACTGCCCGGTGACATCTCGCAGGAACCCTGAAGAAAACATGTGCATCTGTGTCAACTACTTACGTACTTATATTTTCATTGCAATATGTTTTCTTTAGTCTAACTAAAGTCCACTAATAATGGAGAAGGATCCTCAGACGAAGAACCAAACAAACGGTGGGCTTAATATATACAATAATATAGCAACATCACTAAAACTATCAAGAGGAAACATTTATTTCACCCAATAAACGTTTATTACGTTGACATGGTAAATTAATATTTCATTCATTCAGTTGTTTCGTCAAATGCAATTAAGACTTAAGTGTTATTCCAAAATTAAGAAGGTTAACTAATTTCAACATGTATTACGATACGCTTCGAGCTAAAATAAAAGCAGGATATAAATAATATTTAATTTTGAGACAATATTAGCTTATTGTAACAAGCTGTACAATGCTAAACAAAATAATACAAAGTAATTATAAACAATACACTTTCTTATTTCAATATTTGGCTGGGTACACCAAAGTATGTTGTTATTTCCAACTACACTATTATTTAGGACTTCGTTTTAACATTTGTGCGTCATTTGTGACAAAAGAATTATAATGTTATTTTTGTCAAGTTGAGTTTGTATTTAAGATCAAGCTTTCCGGCCCGAAGTAATATTACCAATTTGTAATGACAATTGCGGCACTGACTCACCTATGAGGACAGCAGAACCCATATAAATTCCTCCTGATATGCTGCGAATAAAACAAAACATACTACTAGTTAATTAGCTGAAGAAAGATATGATTCACGTGAACTTTAAAAGGCCGTTCACATATCAGGCGTACCCCTCCCCATATAAACACAAACGCCCGCACACACAAACGCACACACGAACACGCACCAACGCACGCACGCAGCCACGCACGCACGCACGCACGCACGCACACACATACACACACACACAAACAAACACCAATTAAATAGCACATCGATGCGGGTGTTATATGAAATCACTGTTCGTGAATGTTAGTCAATGACAGTAAAAAGACCGTAGATCAGATTAGAATAAACGACCAAAAAAGGGGGGAAATGCTAAGACTGAGATGCATAATAATGTTCTAATACAATTACGTGTTTTCGAATACAATTACACACACACGCACACGCGCACGCGCACGCGCACACGCACACGCACACACACAAACTGTTGGCCGACACAAACCTGTACAAGAAGCCGATCGCGACTGGGAGGTTGGCAGTTCCGAACTCCTCGGCGATCAGGACTGGAGCTAACACAACCGCCGTGCCAGAAAAGAAGCCGCATAAACCAGACATGATGGCCAGATACACATATTGTCTCACGATCGGACATAGACACAGCACGATTCCGTTGGCAAGTGTCGCTGCCTGGTATATGTATTTCTTCTT